>CM053400.1:138676372-138738561 GCA_028644305.1 Xerus rutilus
AGCATTATTCAAACATCACCTATTTTAATGTTAATCTCATCCAAAAATTTTCAATCAGAATAACATTTTATCAAGTGTCTGGGCACTCCAGTCCACTCAATTTGACATATAAAATTAACTAACACAAGTATTAACTCAGCACTAAATGAGGCAAGAGGACCTAACTTTTTTCTTACAGATTTCTGCCTTAAGGTCATAATTTTTGTAGTCTTGTGTGTCATTTGCATGTATTTCTTTGTTTTCAATTTAATCACAACTTTTGCCATAGACATCTAATTAGGTATTCAATGCATAGTATTTTATTAATAAATACAGTACTCAATAAAATTAAATGCAATAAAATTGAATCAATCACTTTCATCAATTGTGCATGCCCCAACTCAGCACCTATAACCACTCATACACCATATCGCATATTCTCAGTAGGAAAGATTGGAAAACTTATGTGCATTTGACTTAACTGAAAATGATTTTATAATAAATTCAAATAAAATATTTGATCTATTTACTCTCTACACAAAAGAATGACCCTTAAAAATAATAAATTGATAAAATAATAGTAATATTTTATAAATATATTATAAATCTTTGAAAATTTATTGTAGATAATACTAAGATAATAGTAAACTAAGATCCTAACATATTTAAGCATTAATTTTCGAACACTTGAACAATATTCATTGAGTACTAAGCCTCATCCATATTCTATTTTCAGAGTCATCATCATCACATAGCCTGACTTTCTGGCATCACACAATTGAAAACAGAGGCCCCATTTCTTAACTTCTCCCCAAGATGACCTACCAATAGTCCAAGTCTTTGAATGCTCTTCTCCAAATTTCCTCTTAGCTTTTCATTGCTGTGACAAAATACCTGAGGAAAACAACTTAAAAAGGAAAGATTTATTTTGGCTCATATTTCCAGGCTCATTGCTTAGGGTCCAAGGTGTGACACAACACCATGGAAGCTGAAGCATGTGGCAGAGGAGGCTGCTCACTTCATAGAACCCAGGAAGCAGAAAAAGGGATAAGAAAGGGCCAAGAACAAGATATAGTCCCTAAGGACATGCCCTCAAAGGACCACTCCTTTTAATTAGGTCCTGTGTCTTAGAGTTTTCACCATTTCCCAATAGTGTTTCTAATTGAGACCTTTAATACATGAATCTCTGAGGAACATTCCAGATAGAACTATAACACCTTCATACCAAGATATATCATGGTTTGCCACTGTTTGAACCTCCCTTGTAGCTGCAAGTAAAAAGTTGCCCTCCTTTATTTTTTATTTTTATTTTTATTTTTATTTTACTACAAGTGGGTTACTGGTAGATTTTGGCTAGTGGGTATGAAAATCTCTGACCTGTTAATTCTATTCATTGATTTTTTTTGTACCAGATTATGTTTATTGAGATAAGTCTACATGGTTTATGAGATAATTTTGGAAAAGAGAGAAAATAAATAGAAATAGTGAAGTAAATCTCTTTTTCTCCAACCAGGAGATATAAAATTATATATACCAGAGATCTCAAATTAGGGGCACACAGAATTTCACATTTCACCTGCACAGCTTAAAAACTGATGATAATGTTTAAATTAGCTACCAAAGCTTAAAAACTACAAGCTGCATTTTACAAAAAAAAAAAAAAATCTCCATTTCAAGCTTTTAAAAATTGGAAGATCTATTAAAATCAACACAAGAGTACATGTGGCTATTCTATTAGTAACAGATAATAACAAACTTAGTGTCATAGAACTACATAGATTTATTAGCTTATAGATTCACAGGTTAGATATCTGAAGTGAGTCTTCCTATTTAATATAACATGGTCAGACATTCTGGAAATTAGGATGTGGACATCCTCAGGTGACATTATTTTGCCATCACAGCCAGTCTCCTGGAGACAAGTAGCAACTTCTCTTAAGACAGAGCATACTTGCTCCATAGCCTGTTCCTGGGTCCGTCCCTCCTTTGCAGGCCACTAACTTTGTCTTAGGGATATCAGAACAAGTGACTCCTGTTATAAACATACACCTGCTCTGAAACTCAGCACTGTCCTTTAGAAGCTAGTCTCTTACCCAAATATAATGAACACAGAGAATATAAAAACTCTGGACTGATTCCTGAATTTCATTTCAAGATTTGGAGCCTTTCTTTTCCTCTTCCAATCAAGGAGAAATCATTAGATAAGAAAGCTAGCATTTTTAAAAAATATTTTTTTAGTTGTAGATGGACACAATATCTTTATTTTTATTTATTTTATGTGGTGCTGAGGATTGAACCCAGTGCCTCACGCATGTGAGGCGAATGCTCTACCACTGAGCCACAACCCCAGCCCCAAAAGATAGCATTTTTTCCCACTTGAGAACCAAAAGCTTTGCTTAGCACTTAAATGTAGCTACAATGTTTTTTTGTTGTTGTTGACTTGAATTGGACCAAAATTGCCTTTGCAACAATAAGAGCAAAGATTGACTTGAAAGTTCAACAGTGTCT
Organism: Xerus rutilus; assembly: GCA_028644305.1. NCBI lineage: Eukaryota > Metazoa > Chordata > Mammalia > Rodentia > Sciuridae > Xerus > Xerus rutilus. The sequence goes on from CM053400.1 coordinate 138,678,860, forward strand.
TACCTCCTGACTGAGAAGATACCAATATCAAAGAAATGGGAAAGCTTTTCAACTACAATCCTAACCAGCCCCCTGAGAACACACATCAGCAAATTTTTTGTGGACATAACTAGGCATCATTTTGAGGTTAGTATGGTGCTGGACACAGTTCAGGTTCAAAAGATGCTTGTTTAATGAGTAACATTTTGAAATATTTCTTAATTTGCAGGGTTTGGTTTGGTTTTGCCTGCTTAAATTGTTTATTTGTTTATATTACAGAAACAAAAACCATTCCTATCCCTTTTTGTGGTCTATTAAATCCTGGTTCTGGGAGGAAAAATGTCGCAAATTCAGAGACTTAAAAGGGGAAATGGAAAATAACCCTATCCACTCCATCTATCTCTAAAATTAACACTTTGCTGCAGATCAGGCAGCCACATAATTCTCATCATCTAGGAAATCTCCAAAGCAAGCTGTACAATGTACATGTTCTTTTCAAATACCATTATGCACAGCAGGGACAGAGGAATACATTGTGGAGCCATTAAATGTGAATTAAAATTACACCTCAGTGAAATTCTGCACTAATGTACATTAAGCTCCTAGGGTGGCTTAGCTTCCTTTCTTCATTACATTAAACATGTACTTGGTTTCATTTGGAAATCTTCTAAGGAAGGAAAAGCATCACAACATTGCCATTCTTTTTTCCATTTTGTATGGACACTGGGGGAGGTTACCCCATGAGTCTCTGAACCTGCCCCAGCTGCTCAGACTCTAGGAGGCAGTGGAAGGATTTATAACCTACTTTACAATATCTCCTTTAAAACAATGACTTATATTGAGATATAGTTTTAAAAGGACTTACTTATGATGCTGAAGTGGAAAGATGACTACATAGCTCCAAACTTTTAAAATTTTATGGGAGCATGTGGATTATTTAAAGTTTCTATACATGTTATAGATTTTCTTTCCATATAACCCAAACTAGAATTCTATGCATGGCTTCTTTTAAGCCATATTTTACAATGACATATAAGATAGTGTGTGCACACATATGTATATACACATACCTGCCACATATATATATATATCATATATTTGTATATATAATCATATAATCTAGATAAATAATATAAATAATGAATATTTCAAACCCTTAGGTGGCTTCAACACTTATAATTATCTAAAATTTCTTTTTCATCTGTCTTTTGCCTGTCAGTCTATCTGTCTATCTATCATCTACCTAATGAACAATTTGGGCATACATAGAATTTAACCTGACTTCATTTGGTAGAGAAGAGCCTGCTCACGTACAGACAGCTTTTTTTATTTGAAAATGTTCTATTGCCCACCAAAATGGTTAAAAAAAGAAATTTTAAAATTGGACAAATTAAATTTTTATTTTAGATGTTTAAGATCTGATTTTACATATTCTTAACATGTAAATAAATGTACTTTCAAAGGGAAGTGAAATTATTACCATCTTCTTGTGAAAGTTTTCAAGTTTTCCTCTCTTTAGCTAGATGCTATAAAGTTACTTCTATGTATGATGAACTAAGTACAAGAAATAATTTAATCAATATTTTTCTTGTCTAATAGCAAGTCTACAAAGCTATCTGCAAAAGTGTCCAACATATATAATTTTTTGAGAACAAATAACTTTAAGAAGCAAATATCATAACATAATTTTCCCCTTACTGCAATTGGTCTCCCATACTACATGCAGAACTAATTCTTTAAAAGATAAATACAGAATATCACTCATTTGTTTTATAACAAATGTATTCTCAGGCTTTTCACTGAGGTAAGACAAATTTATGATAAACTTCAGTGGTTTTTTTAAAAAAGCCTTTATGCCTCACTTCCTATGAGTGGACAGCCTTGAAGTCACAGTGATCATGTATTACTTAATGAGAACACAGTCTTCTGCTAGATTTATTCCAAATAATTAATGTATTCTTTTATATTATTATTAAAATAACTTGTATTTTTCTAAGCAACAAAACTCTAATGTGTGAAAGGTTTTCAGATGAGGAAACATAGGAAGTAATTGCTTCTCTATTTTGTAACCAAGTGTTTAAAATTGTCAGTTCATAATGTAACACCCAGGACAGACAAAAAGATTAATTACCTCACTGCTGAACATTTCTACACCTTAATATAAGTATATTTTTCCTCATCATGGAGTAAGTATTAAAGGGCAGCTTTTTAAATATAATTTTTAGTTCATTGCTAGCAGACATAAAACAATCGATTTGGTTTATTTTTTTCTCAGATACCTTGCTGAATTTTCTTATTCTTTTAAAAAAAAGTAGCTGTAAACTATGTAAGATTTCTAGGTACTTAATCATATGATTTTTCAGTGCACATTTTATTTCTTAGAAATCCTTATACTCATATTTTTAAAATAATTATTTGTCTAGCTTTTTTTTTAATTGTACTTCACCAAATAGAACATTTGGTGAAACACTAAATTAAAATCTCAATTGTGGACATTGTTAACTTGCTCCCAATCTGAAAGGGAAAAAAATTCTAATATTTCAGCTTTATGCATAATGTTTGTGGTAAATTTTCCATGAATGTCCTGTTTCTGATTGAGGGAATTCACTTCCATTTCTAATTTTCTGAAAGATTTTATCATGAAAAAAGTTGAATTTTATCATACGTCTTCTGGGATATTTTTTTCTCTTCATATGGTTAGGAGGTAATTGCACTGTTTAATTTTTGAAAGTTAGACTAATATTATAGTTCCAGAAGATTACAATAATAATCAATATAATTCTGATTTTTGTCATATTATGCTACATTTGATTTTTTGTTTTGTTTTGTTTTTTAGCACTGAGTATTGAACCCAGCGGCGCTTAACCACTGAGCCACATCCCCATTCCGTTTTTATATTTTATTTAGAGACAGGGTCTTGCTGAGTTGTTCAAGGCTTCGCTAAGTTGCTGAGGCTGGCTTTTAACTCGCAATCCTCACGCCTCAGCCTCCAGAGCAGCTGCAATTACAGGCATGTACCACACCTTTATTTTTATTTCTGGAATTATTTCTTCTTCTACTTCTTTGTACTTTTTCTCGACTTTCTCCTTATGTGATAATGTTTGTCAATCATTATTAGTCTTTCTTTTGTATATATGTCTTTTTTATATGCAACAATCTGAACCTCTAAATTTCCTTCAAAGAACTGAGTTAGCTGAATCACACAAGATTTGGTATGCTATCTTTTCATTTTCATTAAGTTCAAAATATATTTTACTTTTCATTTTGGATTCTTTATAATTTATAACTTATTTATAAGTGTAGTTTTCAACATTTAAGAATTTCCCAGTAATAATTTGTTATTGATTCCTATCTTAGTTATATTTAGACATTACAGCATATGTTTTATCATTTCAGTCCTGTGTAATTGTTTTACTGTCCTTATATGTTTTGTTGCAGCATATAATATATTTTTGTAAGGACTTGAATGTACTTGTAAAGATGGAGTATCTGTATTTATTGGCTATGTTAGAGAGTCTTGGGATCAGATTATGTAAGTCCCCAATGTTGCTTCATTTTCCATAATTGTTTCAGTTACTGTAGGTTCTTTGTATTTTAATTATAAATTAAATGTTATGCCTGAAAATTTCTTATGGATTTGCTTCAGATTAAACTTAATCAACATTAATTTGAGCACATTTTATAGGTTAAAATATTAAATCATCTCATCTATGAATGTAGTTCATCTGTTCATGTTTTTTCTAAAATATTTTGTCAACATTTTATGAGTTAAGTGTGCAGATACTGAAAATACTTTTTAAGTTTCTGTGTAAATACTTCTTTCTTGCTCTTTCATTGGTATTTTAAGGTTTATTTATAGCCATTCATTGTTAGTACATAGAAATATAACTAATGCTTGAGTTTGTATTATGAAACATTGTTAATTTATATATCAGTTTGAATTCTAAATTGATTAACATACTATATATATATATTATATATATATGATCTGATTATATTTGAACAAAAATAAGGCAATGACTTTTACCTTTCTTTGATCTTGGAAATAGCTTGTTAACTTCATTATTAATTACAATAGTAGCTGCAGTTAGTAGATACATTTTATATAATGGAGTAAATTTCCTTTTTTTAGCTGATGAATTTTAATGTCAATGGGTAATGAATTTTGCAAAATTTTTCTGTGTCTACTTAGATAACCATATTTGTTTTTTTCTTTTTAATCTATTGATATAGTGAATTATATTACTTGATCTTAGATTAAACTAACTTTACAATTCTACTTGTTCAAAATATATTACCCTTTTAAAGATATTACTGAATTCAATTTTTAAAATTTTCTTAAAGGTGTGGGGATCCATGATGATAAAGAATATTTGTCTCTAACATTTTTCTTGTAAATACTTTGTGTAGTTAGGTTATACCATGAGGGTGATTATGACATCATTGGATAAGGTGGGGTGTGTTTTCTCTTCTTCCACTACTTTTGGGAGAATGTCATATAAAATTGAAGTTCTTTCTTCTTTAAAGAATGTACAAGAAAACACATGTAGTTCTTTACATTTTTTTGGTAAGGATTTTACCTTCAAATTCAATTTCTTTGATATTACTATTTTTTTCCTCTTGCATGTGTTTTGATATAAGGAATTTAAGTTACATTAATTTATCCATTTCCTGTGATTTATTATTTTTTGGCATATCGTTTGTCACAAAATTTATTTTTCACCCTTTTAATATATGCAGGATTTGTAGAGGTGCCTCTCTTCTACTTGGAACACTGTTAATATGCTTCATTTCCTTTTTTATCTTGATCAATGAGGTTACAAGTCCACATACTTTTCTCTGTCTTTTTAAAATAAATAACTTTGGACTTCATACATTTTATATATTTTCTATCATTCTGTTTTATTGCTTTGCATTTCCTTTATTGGTTCCTTTCATTTACTTTGTATTTAATGTACTCTTTTTCATAGCCTCTAAAGGTGGAAAAGCAGATAATTGATGTGACACTTTCCTTCTTTTCAATGTTAAGTATTACAGCCTGTATATCTCACTTTCAGCACTTACTTAAATCTTTCTCACAAATTTTAAAGGACTTTGCTATCATTATTATTCAGTTCACAATATTTATAACACATACAAATAAATTCTTTGGTTGTTAGAACTACCCTTATTTATCACTGATAATATTTCCTGTTATGAGATCTACACTGTCTGTAGAGCTATTTGAGTTCCACATTAGATTCTGCATAGTACAGTCTTTGTTAATATCTATGATATTTACAAACCAGTGCTTGATGGCATAAATAATCATTGATTTATTATTTCTCCCATCATAGAGTTTTTCTTCTTAAACAAATTATTCTTATTGCGAAGCATCTTTATAACCATATGAGTGTTTTTCTTAAGAATAGCCTTGAAGTTAATAACTTCAACATTTGTGAAAATTCCATTTTTATCCACTAAATCTGTTGGCAGACTATGTTGAGAGCCTACACTGCAACCTTCCATATCATGAGCTGGACTCAGGTAAGACAATCCTGTTCCTTTTGTAATAGCCATATAATTTGAACGTACAGGAAAGGAGACTATGTCTCAGGAATTATGTGACTACAAAACCCATCTTTAATACTTACCTAAACAGGAAAATGTTGAGCAATTTCAAATGTTGTTTCTGAAATATGAACAACAGATATTACTTTATCTGTAGCAAGTATACAGAAATTTCCACAATTGGAACACTTTGCAATATCATACTTTGACTCTGGCACATAGCAAACAGCCTAATAAACTGGAATTTCCCAAGTTTGTGTGGTCCAGTACAAAAAACTAATAAGAGATGAATCATATATAAGAGATACCAAATTATAAGAAGGTTTCAAGAGAGAAAGAAATTTAAGTGTATAGAATGACTGACATGCTCAATATTATATACAAGTTCTGCTTCAGCCCATTCAGTTCTTGATGAGGGAGACAAAAAAATGTTGTAAGATCAGTAAACTAAGCTGTGTCACAAGTTTAATAGAAACTATCAATTTATTGTTTCATATTTTCCATCAAATATATAATAGCAATTATTCCATTTTACAATTACTTTCTGATGAATAAATATTAATTTTTGTTTCTCAGGGGCTGCTTTAGCAGATGCTCTGCATTTTTGCCAGTTTTCACAGCTCAAAACTTTTGTACTTTTCATTGAGTTCTGATAATAATTTCATTTCAATGGGTAACACCATGACAAGCCTAGCCATTGCACAAAATGTGTTTTGGAATCTTTTCAGCATGTGGTATTAGTTGGTTGGCTATATCTTTCAAAATCTTATCTAAACTATGTCTAATATGAGGATCACTGTTAGCCTAAGGAGGTCCATCATGAAAACAAAATTCTTTCTTTTCTTTCTATTTGCCACAAAGATCTGAAAATCCACATTTCCGGGAGTTTCTTTGACCACATTTTTTACCAATAAAATCTGCTAGATCTCCATCTCCATGTGGGACTGCTGGTGGCCCAGCAAACTTCCTGCAGAAGCTGGTCTGCAACACATCCCTTGTTTCTGTATCTGTCTTTGTTGGGTTTTATAGCTGGCTACTTGCCCATGGCTGATTCCACAGAAGCTTCACAGCCAGCCCTCTCAATCCTGGGCAACAGAAAAGGTGAAGGGCCCTCACAAATTTGTGTCCATCCCTGGTGGCCAGGACAGCCCCCAACATACCTTGGGGCTTTCCCAGCCTCAACTCAACCACTTGATCCTTGGCTCCCACTCCAACCTGGCTCTCTGATACCCTGCCAGAATGCCCATGCTCAGAGGGAACAGAGAGGCTCTGGTGATTTTTTCATTTCAGATCCTTTATTTTTCCTCACTAAAAGTTTCTATAGATTGCTTTAATAATGTTTTTTCAATAGTTATTTTGTTTATGTTTCAGAGCTTTTCATACTATCTCTAACAACTGAATACCTCTCTGCTATTTTCATCATCTCTTTTGTTATAGTGTTTCCATCAACCTCTGGTTGCCCCATTATGGAAGGAGTAGAAGGGATTTTCTGGGTTACCGAATTTTTAGCTTCAACAATTATACTTTCTATGCCATTAAATTATATTTCTTTCTTTAAAATAATTGTCTTCTCATTGTTTCTTCTTCACATTGAAAGTATATTTTTAAAAAAATTGTTTAGTTGTAGATGGACACAATGTCTTTATTTTATTTCTTTTTATGTGGTGCTGAGGATTGAACCTAAGGCCTCACACATTTGAGGCAAGTGCTCTACCGCTGAGCCACAATCCCAGCCCCGAAAGTATATATTTTAAACCTTATCATTTTATACAAAGTAAATAATAATTCTGTTAGTTTTTTTTTCTTTTACTTCTGTAGCATTTTTATCACATTGAATTTTTCTCCTATGCTTTGTATATTCTTATTATGAATATCAGGATCAAAAACAGCAGGTTGAGCTTAACCTAAATTATACAATACACTGGCCTAAGTCAATCTAAGTTTTTCCAACTGGATTTAAATAATTTGTTAGTTCGAACTTACATTTATAATTTAAATGTAAAATAACTCACTTTCTTATTAAATATTTCTTTAATTATTTCTCATAAGTAAAACAAAGTTGTAAAAATCTTGTTTTGAGGATGAATTTGGTCAAATGCAGACATGGAATAATTAAGAAGTAGAAGAACTATTTTTTGTTGTTGTTGCTTTGTTTTTTATCTTTTCTCTTTCTCTCTCCTCTTGTTCACCTTTTTCCATACCAGTTATCTAATGATTCCATTTCCACATTGTGGGCTTTACTGAACTATCATCCCAAATATTGATATGACTTTTATCCAAAATAAATACATACTGCTTTGCAATTTAAAATATGCACTCACATACTTTATCTTCTTAAAAAAATCTCAAGAGAAGTGACTGAAGCAAACATTACTGACTTCATTCTTCAAATCATAAAATTCAGTTTAAGAAATGTAAAATTATTTATCAATGGCCGTACTCTGAGTAACACTTAGAATAAAATCATTGTCCTCTAACTTTATGTTCCAAGAAAAGATTATTTGATATTCAGAGCTAGAAAATTTACCTGGCGCCACTGAAATTACATCAGGTGTTATCCAGTTTCAATTCTATGACTAACTATGAATATTTTAATCCTTTTATTGTTAATAAGATAAAATAGACTATATAAATGATGATCATAAATTTTATTCCATTTAACAAATATTATGTCTCAAATATGTGCAAGGCACTATAATGGATGATATAAAGTATGTATAATAAAAACATAAATGTTGTCAAGAACAAGAACTCATCCCTTAACTCCGTCCTAACAATGGTGGATAATTCCTCCTTTTTTGAAAATATATGAGAGAATACTATCAAACTTAGAGAAAACAAACTATGAATTTGAATCATGTCAGTTGACTATTAAGTAATGATCTAGTTAATAAACTCAGAGAGAAGCTTTCTGCAGAATTGTATTTACCGGAATAAGTATCTGTATTAAACACAAAATCAATACTATAAAGTATGTTATTCGAATGCAGAGTAACAGACGAAAGGTTGTACAGTCTTAGGAATCTGCATAAGGATCTGTAAGTTAATAATTTACCATCCTCACTAAACAATTATGTACCTAATTATATTTTAGTCATATTTACAAAGCATAGCTTTCTGAGATTAGACCTTTGAGGATAAACAATAAAACTCTACTTTGAAAGCTTTGATATTCCATGTCCCAAATATCATGGAAATATTAGCGTTATTTTTTTACATTTCCTGAGTACTAAATATTCAGATGTATTTATTTTTGTAAGTTTATAACTCTGTGTATCTCTCTTACTGTAGATATCACTTTCCAATATACCTCTTTGCTTATGTACCTGCTTGCCCCATTAACATACCTTCAGATTGACTTTGCCTTCACACTATCTGTAACAGGCACACAATTAACCTTAAATATTTGTTGCATAAATGATGATTAATGAGTAAAGCAAGGAAGGAAAATTAGTTCAAAAATGTTATATAATACAAGATTGAAACAGCTAAATGTATATTTTGTGTGTGACTTTATTATGTTTAATTCCCTAATTCTTTATTCCTAAATTCTTCAAATGTTTCCTTTATCCTTCTCCATACACACACATACACCCAAAGAAAGACATGTACACACACATTCACAGCAAACGTTGGAAGAAACAGATACATTGATTTTAAAATTACCTCTAAAATACTTTAAAAAGAAAACATTTTGAACATAAGATTTATTGATCATTTTCTAATTAGAAATGCAGTACATATCTGTTGTAGAAATCTTGCACAGATAATCACTGAGTGCACTTTGGTACAAGTGCTTTTTTCTTTTTCTTATCGGAGGCAATTTAAAAAGAGATTGTAAAGAGAAGCTAGCAATGAGTTCATCATATGATTAAAAATGTTTTTGAACTGGTTTGAAGTGGATAATGTTAAGCTAATGCTCTTGCACAAGGAAATTTCATTTATGATGGACAAAAGTCAGGTAATACTGCTTTTAAAATTTTGATGAATTAATACTAACTTCACCTGCATCCTTCACATCAATTATTAATAATGGTACTGACAGGGGCTTTGTGTGTAGCTCATGACATACTGGTGAAAAGCAGGCTTTTGCATTGAGTGCTTCCCCAAATTTTCTTTGCCCTGACAATGATGTTGCAGCCTCTGTTGCTAAAGTCTCATTAAACATTGATAGGAATACATCATTATAGATAGAAATGTTTCAAACTTTTCAATGACTGCTTTTAGCACACAGCAGTCTCTCATTATGTTAAGCTGAACCAATTCTTTACAAGTAGCATTTGTGATGAGCTAACAACTCAATGAAGATAGGCATGATCCTATGTATCTAGAGTGAAGTAGTAATTTGTGTAACTCCTGGAAAAATGACAGCATGAGTGAACTTTTATAAACTCCTTTTATGTTATTAAAAAAAAAAAAAGAAGAAGAAAGAATTGGGAATTGTGGCGTGTAAAACATGAAATTTTTATCAGGTGAAAGAAGATTTTACAAGGTAAGGAATTGTTCTCTGCATTATTAGCAAAATTCAGTCTTATAATTAGCAAGTATACAATATTGTGATTCCGTGGACATCCCCTGGACTGGTGGGGTGAGACTTGGGGAGCACAAACACCCCAGCATGAGCAGAATACTGATCCCCAGTGGACATTCATCCTTAAAGCAACAAGGAGACCCAACCATGCTATTGAGTAAAACAAACCAAAAATAAGAACAATACTACAAAACCTGTTAGGGATTGAGGGTCTGAAGGATGTGTCATTGGATGATTAATTTCTCAGATTTGTTATTTTTTATTGTAGATTTGTGAGTTTCTAGGTGTAACCATTAAGAGAATGCTAAGGCTGTAGTATTTAGCCTTGATGTTCCCATTTACTATCTCTTTTCCATCCCAAAGTAGTGAAAATGGTATTCCCTTACTCATCTCTGTGTAGATGGAAGACAGAATGGAACACAGAAAAGGCTTCTTCCTTTTTGCAGCTATGGAAATTTTTGTGGTCTTTAGAAAGCTACAGCATGCCGGGTGCGATGATGCATGCCTTCAATCCCCTTGTCTCTAGAGGCTGAGGCAGGAGGATTGTGAATTCAAAGCCAGCCTCAGCAATTTAGCAGGGCACTAATCAACTTAGTGAGACTCTGTCTCTAAGTTTAGAAAAAAAGAGGGTGGAGGAGGGTTGGGGATATGGCTTGATGGTTTCTCGCCCCTGGGTTCAATCCCTGGTTACCCACTCCCTCACCTTAAAAAACAAACAAACAAACAAACAACAACAGAACTACAACATAGATTTTTACCCCGTTTTAAATTTTTATTCATTTCAAAAATATGCTATAAAAGTTGTAAACTAACTGTAGCAGAGCTCTCTGAAAACAATGAAGTATCTAATTTTCTCAGGGAAAATTTATCACTCAAGCACCTCGGCTATTGCCTTTCTTAGTAGCAATTTCTTTATTATCCACTGATGCTGTACAGTTTTTCCCAAATTTTTCCTTTGGAAAATAGTTCCTTAGGATATAAATAAATTCTTATTGTTATTTTTCTTGTCTTTCATTTCTTTGGCTAAATAATTTTGGGAAATGTTGGGCTACCCATAAAAATACCTAAGTGCAAGACTCTTTAGAGCCTTTAGACATTTTGCAAGCCTCCTGGAAGGTGACAAAGCATGTGCCATTTCCCAAAATAATCCAATCAAGGCCTTATTTTCTTTTGGTTTGGAGTTAGGTGAGGATAAACAGGAGCTAGTGTATTAGGTGACAATGGTATTATGGAATTCTACTTTGGAAAACCCTCAGTTGAAAAACCAAAGAATATAACTGGAAGAGTTATTGTAGGTAGGTATGTTTCTACTTGTATTTAGCAAACACATTTTAAAAGTATCTCATGCACAATATTTTTTGAGAATAAACATGATTATTGACTGTTTCACAGTTTATTTTATAACTTAGAAACTTTAAAACCGTTTCTATTTTCTCTCTTTTGCTCTCCATCCCCGCCTTGGGATTGAACCCAGGGGAATTCTACCACTGAGTTATGTTCCTAGCCCTTTGTTTTATTTTTTATTTTGAGACAGGGTCTAAGTTTCCCAGGCCGGCCTCAAGCTTGTGATCTTCCTTCCTCAGTCTTCTGAACAGGTAGGATTACAGACATGTGCTACCCCACCTGGCCATGTTAAAAAAAGAAAGATTTACTGTATTTCTGATATTCAGTAATGTAGTCTATTATAAATCAGCAAACAAGTCTAGAAATTCATATATAATAATTTATATGATTACACATGCACACACATGCACACACACACACACACACACACACACACACCAGTGCTATTTAAATGTTGTATTTTAATTCTTTGGTGAGTTAAAGTATCTATATTCATGCAGGGATTAAAGATTTATTTAATGGAGTCTATCTAGTAAATATGGAAAATGTAATTAAAATTATAATCATATATGTCTAAGGAAATTATTCTACATGATAGTATAAAAAGTAAATCTAAGTGAGTCTGTTGAAATTATATTACACACACACACACATACACATCCATAAACTCAAGAACAAGAAATAATTGCATTAATTTTACTTCAATAATTTACATTTTGCTTTGATCAATTCTATAACATTGCACATGCCTGTGAACAGGTAATTTATTTTCTTGTTTTATTTTTGTAGCACAAAAATGGAAGTAAAAGTCAGTTTAATATGTTATAGTTTGGATCTTGAATGTCCCCCAAATGCTTATGTGTTGAAACTGATGGGATTATTGGGAATTTCTGGGACCTTAAGGAGGTGAGACCTGGTGGAAGGAAGTTAGGTCACTGGGGGCATGCCACTGTCAGGGATATTGGGACCCCAACCCTTGCCTTCCTCTTTGCTTCCCTGCCACCACAAGGTATGAGCTTTCTACACCAAGCACTCCCTACCATGAAGCACTGCTTCACCACTGGCCCAAAGGCAATAGGACCATTGACTGAAACCTTTGCAAATGTGCATTAAAATAAACCTTTCCTTCTTTAATCTGTTTCTGTTAGGTCTTCCTCATATATTTCCTTATCATGTAGCATAATATTGATCATCCTAATGTCAATACTTACAGTGATATTTAATCTACATGCTAGTATTTAAGTTGTGGGATAGCAAAGCGTAAGCAAACTCAAAAAACTTTTCTTTCTATTCTGGGAAAGAAATTAGTGTGTTTTTTATTGTACAAAGTATAGTTATATCATGTTAGAAGTAATTATGACCTTGTTACTGTGTTTATTTGGAGATTAAGTATGATTAAAGAGATTTGTTAGGATGTCGAGTTAACAAGGGGTGGACTTGTGGATGGTCTGCATGATTGGATTAAGAGACTTCTGGGTGCGTTGATGAGTAGTCCCCCAAAAGCTCCTGTAAATGCCAGAATGTTCAGAGGTAAATGCTTATATTATGAGAGCTGTGATATAATCAGTCCATCCTCATTCAAATGGATGAACTGGGTGGTAACTAGGCAGGTAGCGTTTGGCTGGAGAAGAAGAATCACTGGGGCACGCCCTGGAAGGTACAGCTTCCCTGCCACCTTTCCACCTCTCTCTTCCCTCTCTCTCCTTGCTTGCTGGCTGCCATGAATGCACTGCACTCTTGCACCATATCCTCCCACCATGATGTGCTTCCTCATCTTGGTCTCAGAGCAATGGACTCAGCCATCTATGAACTGACACCTCTGAAATGGTGAGCCCCCAAATAAACTTTCCCTCCTCTAAGTTGTTCTTGTCAGGTATTTTGGTCACGGCAATGCAAAGCTGACTAAAATAGATATTTTTTAATAGCAACAGATATTTAACACAAACATAAGTGGCAAGAAAATATGAGTCAAGAAACCTGTTTTATTGAACAGTTAACATCTATAAAATAATTTTAAAAAAATGACTGTGACACAGGGTCACTGATCTATGTACTAAAAACATAACTGGGTGATTTGTAAAAATTAATCTGGGCCTAATTACTGTTGTAGTTTGTCTCTTTTCTACCACATCTAATTTATGTTTATATGCAAAAACCTTGGTTTTGCAGGTAGGTGGTCACTGTCTTTATTTGGATTGGTCTAAAGCAATGAAAATTATACTACACACACATATCAAAACTATTATGTCCAAAATGTCATTTCCCGACAAGCAATTCCTTTTTAGAAATGTTTTTTTTCACTTTTCTTTTTAAAATCAGTCAGGTACTGTACTGATTTTGAACACAAATCAATTCTTGAAAATTGTGCTTGCACTTTGTTAGGAATCCTAATTCTATCATCAAGATAAGTAAATTAAAGGAGTAATTGCTTCTAGAAAATAATAATCATGAAAACCAAAAAGCACAGGGTTATTTCTATAACATTTAGAAAGGAGGGGGAGATTAGCGTTGAATCTAGTTCAAAAATCCTTCTGACAAAATGACCTTTAAATAATCTACCATTGTTCAATTGATCTCTTCTGTTGAGGAGGCCCCAGGGGCTTTCCTTGATTGGATTTCACTTCAAAGCTTACTGCCTAAATTGCAAACAAAGGGAATTTACACTTCTTCAGCTTACTGTGCAAGCTGGTTTTAAAATGTCCTGATATGTATTGAACGTCACTAAATTTCTTCTCTGATTACATACAGCACAGCAGCCAACACATTAAGATTCATAAAAGAATAACCTACTGAAAATTTAATATTAAAAAAATTTTAGGCCATCAAGAAGAACAGTAATTAATTATACTTCTTGCCCATCAAACAGGCATAAATAGTACATCAAAGTTTGCATTGTTTGAACACAACTGAATTTGGGTTGCATTGGGGGAAAAAACCAGATGTCTGTCAGAGAACCGTGTGATTAGGGAAAAAATACAAAATCAAAGACTTGATAAACTTAGATATAATCATTTAAGAGGTACCAAAAATCCTTACCTGCTCTCTTCTTGAGTGAGGTGCTTTGCATTTTACTGCTCTTGATTTTCACTAAATGGTATTGATTGCTCTCAGCACTGCATTTAGGATGTCATACTTTGGGAGGGAAATTACTTTTTCTTCATTCATTATTAGAAGCAGGGACATTTGGATTTTAACAAGATGTCCTGTTTTCAACTCTATTTGCTAACTCTAAAGCCAACCATGCAGAAATGAGATCTATTACAAATAATCATAATTGCACAGAATAGATTAATTTTTGAAGCAGATTAAGAATATAAAATAATTTTTTAAATAACTTGAACTGAAAGCAATTTCAATTAACAACTGATGTATATATGTATATATGTATACATATATACATACACACATATATGCATATATATATATAATCCTTTATAAAGTTACATCATGTGTAAGTAAAGATTTACAGTCATTCTTATTGAGTTGTTAAATCAATAAGAACTGATATGTATTTCCTTAAATATGTAGGGGTTTTTTTGTCAAGAAGTTAGTCACACTACTAGCTTCCAAAATTCTGAAAAGAAAAATAAAAGCTATCATATGTACAAGTGTTGAGACATATTTTCAACATGTGAGCAATAAAATAAGTATGAAAACACCAGCTGGCCCTGTATTCAATGACACTTTAATATATGACTTCACCCTGAATTCGTTAAAGAATAAGGAAATTGTAATTTTTTTTCAGAAGAGAGGTAAGTTACTACTAGAATTTAAATCTAAACCCAGAATTTATGAAATAAAATCAAATCTTCAGACAATTGCTACACTGGAATACTATCTTCTGCAAATATTCATGCAAAATAAATGTAAAGTTTTTATGCCTTTTAATAGTCTGTTGGCATAAAATATTCTTAAAGCTCATGAAGACATTATTTTTAGACATGTTTTTCAGACATTTAAAAAATGTAATATTTCTGGAGTTATTCTAGTTTGGGGAATAGTAGTTATAAGTGAATTTAAAGATCACTGGGAAAGGAGATAAAGTGCTATTATAAGGCTGCATTCTGTCCATTTCGACCTTTGGTATTTTGATTTTCCTTTAAGGGATCCTTTGTCCATTTCAGAATTGCACATTTAGACCCTAAGCTGACCTACTGACTTTAACCATCCTTCTTCCTTAAACATCCTTGTTTATGCACAGATGATTAAAAATTAAACACGTGGTCTATATTATCTAAAGAGACAATTCCTGCACTTTTTCTGTGACTATTGAGAAAAGATTCTTTCCTCTGGAGTTCTCAAGAAATTTAGTTGATATAATATTGTGTTTTAAAAGGATAATGTAATGGTAACAAGGAAAGAGAAGAGAGTGTATTTTAGACAGACTTTTATCACTGTCTTCTTTGAGGATATGTTATTGGAGCAAAGAGTTGAATACCATCACTACAGAAGAAAGTGTATGAGCAAAGAAAAAACAATGAAATATTCAAAAATGAATTACAAAGAGAAGGCTTACTATTGGGCCCAAAGAAGAGAGTGGCCTTGAAGAATGATCTTATGTTTGTCAATTACCAAATTATCTCTGAACTTCAATCAACACTAAGTTCAGATTCTGTTGCTCAATGAATGTGAAATAAATTGGGAATTTCAAGTTCACATTGTCTAGTTCTTTCCTGGAATATTAAGATATTCCAAGATTACGCTGAACTAAGAAGAATTTATTACCTTTGTCCTCAAGCCAATGCCATTAACTTTGGCAAGTTGTGTATCACTGATGCCAACAAGAAAACAATTGATTTTAAAAATCCGAATCAATACCACTTAAACAATTCTATGGCACTTGTCACTGTTCTCTCTGCAGAAAATTTAACTAGACCATATAATTCTCATCATCTTCAATGAAGAGGTATTGCTTCCGTCCCTGAAAATCCTACTGTCTCTTCTTCATTCTTTATATTTGCAGCATAGCCAAAAGTAATCATGGATTTAGATTATCCTACGGGAACTGTTCATTTTTGTATGTAGACATACCTCATTTTTCCCACTGAAAATGGAATAGCAAATCAAGCTATGAATGACAAATTTCTTAATAATTTTTCTGTTCCTCAATAAAAGGAACAACTTAGGAATTATAGGTTGATAACTTTGACGTGAATATAATTGATAATATTAAAGAATTTTGTTTATTGAAAGATTACTAATTTCATCCAACTATATGCTGGTAACAAATGAATTAAATGGCTATCAGTGGCTATTTTTTAAATTCTAGAAAAAAATCAAGATAGTTTAACCATACTAAAATTTACTGTGGTTTTACACTCTCTCCGATATTTTCTTTTGGAAATGCAACAATCATGTCTAATACAAATTTCATAAAAGAATATTTTTAACAAATAAAATTTCAGAGTAATAATTAGAAAGGAAATTTTATTAGTTCTTCCCCAAATGTAGTAGTGCACATTTTCACGAGTGTATCACATTATAATCCACTTTTTCTCATTTATATTTTACAATATATATATATTGTCTTTATATTAACTATACAAATACCACAACATAATGAATTCTCATTGAATGCCTACCAAGTGATAGGCACCTTCATAAACTCTAAAATCACAACAGAGCATAATACTGATGAATATATTTTACCTCACTGTAGATAGGGAGAAGAGAGTAAACATACTAATAAGCATTGTGTAAATGAATAAACATGAAAACACTGAAATATCTAAAATGCACAAGTTCACTTTGTAAGGTAGAAAATTGTGGCTCAATGCCACAAGCAGTAGCATGTTTTTATTTTATTTCAGAATTTTTATTTAACCTCATCACTTAAAAGGGAAAAAAGTGGGATTACCTAAGGAAATTTCCTTGAATCCTTCCTTTCTTTTCAAGTACTTTCTATCAACACTGAAAATGTTGGTATACTTCATCTAGAGATTACATTTCATTTCATTGAAAATGAATCCAGTTTCTCAAATGCAGCAAAGGAAATTCAATCTTGACTTTTATGATCCTTTATATCACCATTAAGAAAAGGGGTGAGAAGAACAGTTGTGTTAAGAAGATAATTATCACATTTTGTTGCATATTCATTTAAATTTGCTATATTTGATCCAAATATTCGAACTTTACCCTAAAATGAAATTCAGAGTCCTTGATGATTTTTCAAGTTGTTTTTTTCAAAAATCCACTTTATAGTACACAAAAGTTTAGTATCACTTTCAAATGTAGTTTTCTCTAAGGGACAGATGAAACTATGACCTTGAAAGAATAAATACCCTCAACTTGACTGGTCATTAGATGTCACTCCCCTTCCAAATGGATAGAGCTGAAAGAAGGTTTCTGTTTTCCTTGGCAGCAAAATGAAAATACATCCAACAAGGAATAAAAAAGCATTTAAATGGGATCTACAGATGTGTGAACCATTTGGAAAAATAACTTGCACTGAGTTAAGTGAAATTTATGAAAGTCTTTTGAACTAGCCTGGAACAATTTTAAAAGTTTACATCATATTGGAAGTACCTTGTATTTATCTTTTACCACATAGTTGAATATTGCCCTTAGTGGACTCTTTTTGTTTTTCCTAAGTAAATTTATTCCCTGTGAAAGTGCCAGAAAGTCATTCCTGAAGATGAAAGTCTACTCAAAGCAAGCAATAAGATGAAATAACTTCCTTATTTTGTCCTGCTCTTATGTTCTGTTTTTCTAATTCCCAGGATAGAGACAATCACCAAAAGAATTCACAATGATAGGACTCTTATTCACCTGGACCTGGCAGGAAAATCTTCTGGTATAGTAACAAAAGTGCAGATAGCTTTGTTAGGCACATTGGCATTCTGAATTCTTCCTACTGACTCTTATTACTCTTCCTTTTTAAAATCCTAGTGTAAGTCTCAATACGGCTATTGGATAAAATTGTAATGTTTAAAACAGTCAGTTGAACTATGTTCATACAGTCTAAAACCTGATCAATTCAAGAAGTAGTTTAGGAAAACCTATGATGTCACATGATTTTTTCATTGTATTTTGTGATCATTGTACTATATATTGTGAAAATTAGTAGAATAGGTACAGGTTAGCACTAAAACATAGCAAGGACTACTTGGACAAGACCAATCAATGCCACCAGGAAGGAAAAGAAAAGTGAAGTTCATTGTGTGTTTTAGATATGGCTTAATACAGTAGTCAGTAAGCAAAGAAAACTGTTATTGCTTTCTTGATGCTTATAATTTTTTTAGTATTTGGGGGGTTATGATTTATGTTTCACTCTGCTTTTCACTGACTAGATGTATTTCAGTTCATATAAGATTAGTTCATAAACTGAAAAAAATCGAACAATTCATGTTATTAATTCAAAAAGTGCTAATTAGACTTCAAGTGAAAATAAAATAGCCATAAAGACAATCTATTATATTTCACTCATACCAGGGAGAAAATAAGGATGGAAAGATATTTGTTCAAATGCATTATAACTGTTTTTAAAAGATTGCTTTATGCACAGATTGAAAAGGTCACTGAAGGAAATACTGGTGCTCTAATAGACAAGGGTAGCATTTGTAGATAGATCTTAAAAGATAGGCTTGTATATGTTTTCATCTTTAATCTAGGAAAATTGTTCTTTGTTTCTAATTTATATTACTTAGAAGGAAACTCAAACTAGCAAAACAAAACCTCCTGATTTCAGGAGGAATAAGTACCATTGCTTAAAATGAGGGTTGTTTACTTATCAGTTTGGGTATGCTTTTTAACAACTTAGTATTTATGGCAGTAAATTTGGGGCTTCACATATTTTTAAATACTTATTTAGCATTACTGTCAATACCAATAAAAGCTCCTGGCATGGAAAATATAATCTGCTATTTCACTCTTGCTTTTAATCAGTATAAAATATAAAACAGAGTGGACGGGGTTCTGTTCACGGGAATTTTCGGTCACTTCCTTACTTACGGTAAGTGCTTACTTCTCTTTTTTATGGGGTCAGGAAGTTTTTTAAACTGTCCTCGGGGAAGTGGAAAGAGGTTTTGGAGATTTACAGTGACTGTTTCTTAAAGGCCACAGGGGCTCTGAGCACTCGGTGACGCTGTGCGTGATTTGTGAAGTTTGGTTTCACCTACTGCTTTGGTGCTTCATTTCTCAGGCAAAGGAAGAACAACTCCCTACCGGCTTTCTTCTTGGTGCTCAATTTTCATTTATTTGAGAATTTATCCAATTGTCTTGTTTTTATGTTAACTCTTAAGAAAAACCAGAAGACCAAAGATTAATTGGGTCCATGAAAAGAATGTAAAAACCCTAAAAATAGAGATATGTGTATTTCACCAATAGAATGAATGATAATCATAAACAGTCACACTACCTAATACAACTGTGTTATATAATAGATTCTATGAGTGCTCTGTTTTAATTATCCCAATAAAATTATGACAGTTTGTCTCAGAAAACAGATATGCTTAAAGACTAGTTAACACATAGTCACTATTAAATTACTTTTGTGCACTAAAGTAGTCTTAGGTACAAAGACAATTAAGGCATACTTTTTAGTTTTACAGTTCAACTCAGTATTAGACATGTATAAAGCACTTTTTTAGGTACCAAGAGTTTAAAAAAATCCTCATATTACAAGAAATTGATAGTTTGGTAGAGTAGCTTTATATAGAAAGTTCAAAAATAAGAGTATAATGGGGGAAAACTGGCATTGACAGATCAAGTACACATGGTAAGGCAGAAATTATGCATGAACAGCTTTAGGAATATTGACTTTAAAGGTCATTCTAGCTCCTATTAAAGGTTATTCTAGCTCCTATTAAACCAACAAGCAAATTTCTAGATGGGGGAGAGAAAGAGGGGCAATCAACCTTGGTTAGAATAATATTAAGAAAGGCTATTTGGAGGAGATCGCACTTGAAAGGGGCCTTGCTATGTAAGGTCTTTGTAGGCAGAAATAGCATTTATGGTAAAATAAGTAGTCAGGAACTTGAGTGCATCCAAAAAGTAAATTAAATAAGGCAGAGAATTCACTTTTTACACAAGGTGCATCTCATATGTAGTGAGAAGCCAATGGAGAATTTGAGTGAAAAGGTAGATTCCAAACTTCGGAGAAAAGCATATACTGAGTTCCTATATAATTTATTAGGATATGGAATTTTAGAAGAGATGATTGAAGGCCTTTTTTGTGGACTGAAAATGCTAAATCCCCTTTAGGGACTGTGAGTTAAATTCTATCTATGATGTAGGTAAAATGGAGAATACCTAAAAATAAAGGACAAATAGGCAGTGACAAGGGAAATAAAGGGAGGAGTAAGGTAATAGATGAAAATAGATGCTATGCTCAAAAATAGTTTTTGAAGTTAAAAAAAAAATACTGACATAAAGATGAGAGGGAGAGAATGAGAGCCTATGTGGAGCAAAAGCTCAAATGACTTACGAAAGGCTTGTGAAGAAGAGGCCAGAGGCAGGAGAGAGCTTGTGTTTCCTCTCTGCTCTTTGGCACATGAAGACACAGCAAGAGTAGCTACAAACTACAAAGAGCGCCCTCATCAGGACCGGATCATGCTGGCACCCTTTTCTTTGACTTCCAGCCTCCAGAACTGTGAGGGATAAATTTCTGTTATTTAAGCTACCTAGTCCATAGGAACTTGTCCTAACAGCTGGAGCTATAACAGGACTATCTTAAAGCTCTGCCTACCACAAGGGCCATTTTGAATAAGGAGGGTTGATTCTTACTCATCTGTATGCTGGCTGAACTTCCAAAAAAATGATCAGGTCTTATTGGCTTCATTATTTTGGATTTATTTATTTTTATTTTTTAAAACAATAGAATGCATTTCAAGCCATATGGAGCCCAATTTTTCATCTCTCTGGTTGTAAACAAGATAGAGTCACACCATTCGTGTCTTCATACATGTACCTAGGATAGTGATGTCTGTATCATTCATTTCCACCATCTTTCCTACCTTTATGCCTCCTCCCTTCCCCTCCCTCCCCTTTGCCCTATCCAAAGTTTCTCCATTTCTCCCATGCTCCCCACCCCCACTTGCACTATGGATTAGAATCCACAAATCAGAGAAAATATTCAGCCTTTGATTCTTTCAGATTGGCTTACTTCACTTAGTATGGTGTTCTCTAACTCCATCCATTTACATGCAAATGCCATGATTTTATTCTCTTTTAATGCTGAGTAATATTCCATTGTGTATTTATACCACATTTTCTTTATCCATTCATTTATTGAAGGCCATCTAGGCTGGTTCCACTGTTTAGCAATTGTGAATTGTGCTGATATAAACATCGATGTAGCTAAATTACTGTAGTATACTGTTTTTAAGTCTTTAGGGTATAGACCAAGGAATGGGATACCTGGGTCAAATGGTGGTTCCATTCCAGGTTTTCTAAGGAATCTCCATACTGCTTCCCAGATCAGTTACACCAATTTGCAATCCAACTAGCAATGTTTGAATGTGTGTTTTTCCCCACATACTCACCAACATTTATTCTTGCTTATATTCTTGATAACTGCCATTCTGGCTGAAGTGAGATGAAATTTAGAATAGTTTTGATTTGCGTTTTTCTAATTCCTAGAGATGTTGAACATTCTTTCATATATTTGTTGATTGATTATATATCTTTTTCTGAGAAGTGTTTGTTCACCTCCTTAGCCCATTTATTGATTAGATTGTTTATGTTTCAGGTGTTAAGATTTTGAGTTCTCTATATATCCTGGAGACTAGTGATTTATCTGATGTGCATGCAGCAAAAATTTGCTACCAGAATGTAGCCTGTCTATTCACTTAATTGGTTGTTTCTTTTGCTGAGAAGCCATTTAGTTCAAATACATCTCATTTATTGATTCTTGATTTTATTTCTTGTACTTTAGGAGTCTTGTTAAGGAAATTGGGGTCTAATCTGATGTGATGAAGGTTTGGGCCTACTTTTTCTTCTGTTAGGCGTAGGGTCTCTGGTCCAATTCATAGGTCCTTCATCCACTTTGAGTTGAGTTTTGTGCATGGTGAGAGATAGCAGTTTAGTTTCATTTTGCTGCATATGAATTTCAAGTTTTCCCAGCACCATTTGTTAAAGAGGCTATCTTTTCTCCAATGTATGTTTTTGGCACCTTTGTCTAGAATGAGATAACTGAATTTATGTGGGTTTGTCTCTGTGTCTTCTATTCTATACCATTGGTCTACATGTCTATTTTGGTGCCAATATGATGCCATTTTTGTTACTATAGCTTTGTAGTATAGATTAAGGTCTGGAATTATGATGCCTCCTGCTTCATTCTTCTAAGAATTACTTAGCTATTCTGGGTCTTTTTTTCTCCAAATAAATGTTGTGATTGCCTTTTCTGTTTCTATAAGGAATGATGTTGGAATTTTAATTGGGATTGCATTGAATCTGTATAGTATTTTGGGTAGTATGGCTATTTTGACAATATTGATTCTGCCTATCCAAGGGCATGGGAGATTTTTCCATCTTCTGAGGTCTTCTTCAATTTCTTTCTTTAGTGTCCTATAGTTTTCACTGTAGAGGTCTTTCATCTCTTTTGTTAAATTGATTCCCAAATATTTTATTTTTTGAGGCTATTTTGAATGGGGTAGTTTTCTTGATTTATTTTTCAGAAGATTCATCACTGATATATAGAAATGCAGTTGATTTATGCGTGTTGATTTTATATCCTACAAATTTGCTGAATTCATTTATTAATTCTAGAAGTTTTCTGGTGGAATGTTTTGGATCCTTTAAGTATAGAATCATGTCATTGGCAAATAATGGTAGTTTGAGTTCTCCTTTTCCTATTCGTATCTCTTTAATCGGTCTAGTTGCTCTGGCTAGTGTTTCAAGGACTATGTTGAATAGCAGTGGTGAAAGAGGGCATCTCTGTCTTGTTCTCATTTGCAGAGGGAATGCTTGCAATTTTTCTCCATTTAGGATGATGTTGGCCTTGGGTTTAGCATAGATTGCTTTTACAATGTTGAGGTATGTTTCTACTATCCCTAGTTTTTCTAGTGTTTTGAACAAAAAAAGGTGCTGTACTTTGTCAAATGCTTTCTTTGCATCAATTGAAAAAATTATATGATTCTTATCTTTAAGTCTATTGATGTGATGGATAATGTTTATTGATTTCCATATGTTGAATGAAACTTGCATCCCTGGAATGCACCCCATTTGATCACATGGTGCACTATTTTTTAATATGTTTTTGTATGTGACTTGCCAAAGTTTTATTGAGAATTTTTACATCTATATTTATCAGGGATATAGGTCTAAAATTTTCTTTCTCTGATATGTCTCTGTCTGGTTTTGGTATCAGGGTGATACTTGCTTCATAGAATGAGTTTGGAAAGGTTCCTTTCTTTTCTATCTCATGGAATAATTTGAGGAGTATTGGTGTTTGTTCTGCTTTGTAGGTCTTGTAGAATTTGGCTCAGAATCTGTCTGGTCCTAGGCTTTTGTTAGTAGGTAGTCTATTAATGGTGTCTTCTATTTCCTTGCTTGAAATTGATCTGTTTAAGTCTTGAATGTCCTCCTGTTCAGGTTGGGTAGGTCATATGCCTCTAGAAATTAGTCAGTGTCTTTGAGGTTTTCTATTTTACTGGAATATAAATTTTCAAAATAGTTTCTAATTATCTTTTGTATTTCAATAGTGTCTGTCATGATATTTTCTTTTTCATCACAAATTTTAGTAATTTGAGTTTTCTCTCTCTTTTCATTACAGTGGTTAAGGGTTTGTCAACTTTATTTTTTCAAAGAACTGGCTTTTTTGAATTGTTTCTTTTGTTTCAATTTTGTTGATTTCAGCCCTGATTTTAATTATTTCCTATCTTTTACTTCTTTTGGTGTTTTTTTTCCCCCTCTTTTTCTAGTGCTTTGAGATGTAGTGCCAAATCCTTTATTTGTTGACTTTTACTTCTTTTAATGAATGAGCTTAATGCAATAAACTTTCCTCTTAGCACTGCTTTCATAGTGTCCGAGAGATTTCAATATGTTGTATTTGAGTTCTCATTTACCTCTAAAATTTTTTTTTCTCCTCCCTGATGTCTTCAGTTATCCATGCATCATTCAACAGTGTATTATTGAGTCCCCAGGTGTTGTAGTAGCTTCTATTTTTTAATCTGTCATTGCTTTCTAATTTTATTCCATTATGGGCAGATAGAATGCAGGATAGTATCTCTATTTCTTTTTTTTTTTTTTTTTTGGTATTTGCTGAGACTTGCTTTGTGGTATAACATATTATCTATTATGGAGAAGGATTCATGTGCTGCTGAGAAAAAAATGTGTTTACTTGTTGAAGGATCAAATACTCTCTATATATCTGTTAAGTCTAGATTATTAATTGTTTTATTGAGTTCTGTAGTTTCTTTGTTTAGTTTTTGTTTGGAAGATCTATCCACTGGTAAGAGAGGTATGTTAAAGTCACTCAGTACTATTGTGTTATGGTCTATTTGATTCTTGAAGCTGAGAAGAATTTGTTTGACATACATAGATGTCCCAGTTTTGGGGGGCATAGATATTTATAATTATCATATCTTCTTGATGTATGATTCTCTTAAGAAATATGAAATGACCTTCTTTATCCTTTTTCATTATCGTTGGTTTGAAGTCCACTTTATATGATATGAGGATGGAAACCCCTGCTTGTTTTCACAGTCCATGTAAGTGATATATTTTTTCCCATCCTTTCACCTTCAATCTGTGTATGTCTTTTTCTAAGAGATGAGTCTCTTACAAGGCAGCATATTGTTGGGTCTTTTTTTAAAATCCAATCTGCCAGTCTATGTCTTTTAATTGATGAGTTTAGGCAATTGACATTCAGGGTTATTATTGAGACATGGTTTATATTCCCAGAAATTTTGGTTTATTTTTAGTTTTTAGATTGACAGATTTCTCCTTTGATTAGCCTTTTTAGTGTAGTTCCTCCCTTTGCAGGTTTTCATTTTTGTCTTTCATTTCCTCTTCATGGAATATTTTGCCAAGAATGTTCTGTAGTACAGGCTTTCTTGCTGTAAATTCTTTTAATTTTTGTTTATCTTCGAAGGTTTTAATATTCATCATCAAATCTGAAGCCTAATTTTGCTGGATAAGATTTTTGGTTGGCATCCATTGTCTTTCAGTGCTTGGTATATGTTGTTCCAAGTTATTTTAGCTTTAAGGGTCTGTGTTGAAAAGTCCGCTGAGATCTTAATTGGTTCCCCCTGTATGTGATCTGATTCCTTTCTCTTGTGGCTTTTAAGATGCTCTCCCTATTCTGTATATAGGAATTTTCATTATAATGTGCCTTGGTGTAGATCTGTTGTGATTTTGTACATTCGGTGTCCTATAAGCCTCTTGTATTTGATTATCCAATTTGTTTTTCATGTTTGGAAAATTTTCTGATATTATTTCATTGAATAGATTGATCATTCCTTTGGTTTGAAATTCTATGTCTTCCTCTATCCCAATAATTCTTACATTTGGTCTTTTTGTGATATCTCATAATTCTTGGATGTTCTACTCATGTTTTCTTATCTTCTCCACTGTGTGGTCAATTCTATTTCCAAGATTAAATATTTTATCTTCATTGTCTGAGGTTCTGTCTTCCATGCAATCTAATCTGTTGGTGATGCTTTCTATTGAGTTTTTAATTTGGTTTATTGTTTCTTTCATTTCAAATATTTCTGTTTGATTCTGTTTTTAGAATTTCTATCTTCTTATTGAAGTAATCTTTTGCTCCCTGTATTTGCCTATTTAGCTCTTTATGAAAGTGATCTTTGCTGCTTGTGTTTGCTCTCTTATATCATCCTTTCATTCACAGAACACTTTACATATGTACACCCTGAACTCCTTCTCTGACATTTCTTCTGCTGTGCTGACCATGGATTCTAATAATGTAGTATCTTTGTTTGGAGCACTTTCTTCTCTTGTTTTTTCATGTTGTTTGTGTGTTTCCCCTTCTAGCACTGGGGATCCGAGGTGTTACAGTTTTTACCCTATAAGCATATAGATTTCCTACAGGGTTCCAATATCTCTCCTTTAAGGGGGAGACCAATATTAACAGATTCAATACAAACAATATACCACTTTAAACCAAATAGCTCCTAATAGGATATTTACAGCTTTGTCACAATATGCAGAAATTGTGAGTTCAATTAGTATCTACAATATAAGCAGTAGTTTTGCAAAAGGGTCTACATACAATTTCTGCTGGTGGACTAGAGAGAGCCAGGGCTGGGTTGTAGGAGATGTTATGGAGGTAGAAAGTGAGGATATAGAGTTATTAGATTTTAGAAAGCATGAAAGAGGAATCCAAAGAAGTTGGCTAGTAGCAGAAAGAAAGAAAGATATTTGGGGAAGACAAGAAAGTAGGAATAAAATAGAGTATAAAAAACAAAGAAACATAAAAATTAAGCAAAATAAAAAATGTAAAAACAGAAGATAATAGAATATATATTACAACTGTAATATACTAATTATATATTTCAGTCCACAGTAGCCTAATGCATGAAAAATACTTGGTTTCACAAATGTTGGGGATGTGAGGGTGTGAAGAGAGAGAGAGAGAAAAGAAGGGACAAAAGATAATAGAAAAAGAATCTCAAGGTAAATAAAAAGGATTGCTTCTGTTTGAGTTGAATATTTTTCCTGCTTCCGTTCTCATTCAGTAGTTGGGGTTGTCTGTTGTGTGCTAGTATCTTCCCCCTCAGGATGGTGCAGTTTATTAGCATATGTGCGTTGGTCTTAGAGGTGGAGCTTCTGAAGGTGGGGTTTAGTACTTGCCAATCTCCATGGGAAGACTCCACTCTAAGGATCTCCTTTTGGGTCCCTCATGTGATGTGAGTACCTGGTCTTATCTCCTTATATTGCCTGTAGACCTCACAATTTCTGGTCTCTCATTTGGTCTCTAAACTATATCTCTCTCACCCTCTCCCATTCTACTTCCCATTCAGGAACTCCCTCTCCAGAGGTCTTGTGGGTTGCACGCTGGGTCCTATGCACCTGTCATGGAGAGCTGTTTTGTGTCAGGCAGGTCAGGACGAGGTTTTGCAGCTACAGACCAACTACATACCTGCAAGCGCTGTGCCGCATTAAGGCTGTGGGGGAAAGGGGTGAGCTGGGGAACCGCAAATACCTTGATATTGCTTCTGGGCCCTAGCTGGTGTCCCAAGTTGGGATATAGTGTGTGAGAATATAGAGGTATTAGATTATAGGATGAGTGAAAGGGGAATCAAAAGAAGTTGGCTATTAGCAAGAATGAAAAATAGAGATTACCCCATGCAAAGCTCTATCTTTATCCTAACTAATGATAGTGTTGGCAGTAGTGAGGATAATCCAAAATGGTGACAAAGGTGTTCCAAGATGGAAGTGTCTGCTTTCAGAGATGGAGTGTCAAGACGGGCCGAGTGGTGGCATTGGACCATGTGTTTAAAGATGCAGCTCTGTGGCAAGCAGTGTTGTAGCAGGAGGCTGTCTCCAGACTCTGCCCAGTGTCACCAGTTGTTGTTGTTGTAGTATTCCAAGATGGAGCCAAACATGGTAGCCCCATGCTGGTAGATGGAAGTCCACATGGGAACAGCAGCTAGGGGTGCTGGGGCAACCAGAGGTCCTGCATGGTGTGTGGGTGCTAGAGCTGGGGGTCCTGCATGGGCACGGGTCCTGTGTGGGTAAGCATCTGGGGTCCTGCAAGAATGCTAAGACCTGGAGACCCACATGAGCATGTGGCCAGAATTCCTGCATGGGTGCAACTGTTGAGAGTCCTCTAAAAACTCATAGAGAAACAGTATTCCTACTGCTTTAATCCTAGGTCCTGGAAAGACTAGGAATGCAGTGTCAGTCTAGGTCATTATCTTGGATTCTTCTTGGCTTCATTTTTAAAAAATAACACTTAATAACCTAATAAGTCTCTAAAAACTATAGACCTACTGGTTAATTCAAGACTGCATGCAAAATTAGTTTATTCATATTTGATTTAGTTTAGATTCTTAGTTCTATGACATGGTCATTCTTTGGTAAGCAAAAATTGGATGTATTTACATTTATTATAAACACTAAATTGAATGGCAAGCTGAATGCATAACACTTTTATACAAACACAAAAAACTAAAGGACATTTGACCTGATATCCAATTAATACACTAAGCAGCTATAGTGGCATGCAAAAAGATCCTAGGAAGCCTCTGTTCTTTAAAATATGCCTCAGTCCTTGCACTAATTATATCTTATGTTTGTCCACTATTAGTTTCAATTAAGTTACCATTGAGATAGAAATTTATAGTAAAATTTTTAATCAAACAATAACAAGATTATAAAAATGAGACAATATTATTTGCAAGTCAAATCTGAAATCTGATCTTGTTCTGAACATGTAATATTAAAGTAAAAATATTATTTATAAATATAATGTGTAACATAAAATGAGGAATGTTAAGAAATCATGGGAGCAAATTTAAAGGATAAAAATATGTCTGATAAACCTGAAAGAAAAATAGGGCAGATGATAAAGCATCATGGAGTATCTGATCACTTTAATGTAGATTTCTCAAGTCTCTCAGCCCAAATGGGCAACTGATCATCTGTTGATTTTTCTCCTTCTATCTTGTCAAAATGGAGCAACCTGAGATGATTTTGTTGCAGATAATATATGGAGAGCAGCTGCAGAAAATATCTCCAACCACATCAAAAGTCCCTAAGTGACAATATTCTCGTGGCAGCCAGGTGATAACAATCCATCCACAAAGGACTCTTGTCACTGAAAATTCTGCTTCTGACTTTTAATGAAACCACTACTTCCACCTAACTACCCTGACAATCACAGATCTTGAACAGCAAATATTTGCCATGGAAAGTATAATTAATGCAAACAGTATTGCACAAATGGAAAAATTCTTTTGATCCCTTATTGATTTTTTAAACATATGTGCATTGATTTATCCCTTTCCCAGATAAGTTAGTTTGACCATGATATACAAAGTAGAAATTTATAGACTTAAGTCTTTTTCATAAATCAGTTTTATTTCAAAATTTTATTCTAGATCTGCACTAATGCCATGTCAGAGCCAAGACCCCAGAACACCTGTGCCCATCTCATGCTGGAGCACAGAGAAGAACATTGCACTGTGGCTCCTCATCCACCAATGTGAGGCCCCATGCAAACTGCCTCCATCTTGGGACACTGCAACCACTGAAATATCCCTTCCCATGTGATAATCTACACCATGGACAATGGACAGGGACAGCTGACAGTTGCAACATCATGTGCCACCATCAAGTAGGCCACCCAATGACAGCGCACAGCCCATCCTTCCAGCCCCACCTCTAAAAGCAGTTGCCTCCAACTTGGGGAACCTCCACCACAATAAGAGGTTACCTTCATTATTGCCTCTACCATCTTTAGTTGAGACAGTTTCCAGTTAAGGACACTGACAGGGCCCTGAAGCCCAATATCAAGGTACCTACTGGCTTGATGTTACTGATGACACCAGCTAAGGATGTGACTGCTTCAATCGAGGGACAACTAACACCTGGAAGACCATCACTAAGGTCTGTGTGAGATGAGTTGAACTAGAAATATCCCTACCAAGTGTGCTAACAGACACCATCTTGTTGCTAAGGCAACAGGGAGCTTTACATGGGATCATCTCTCTTTTTTCTTCTTGCTAATAGCCAACTTCTTTTGATTCCCCTTTCACTCATCTTATCACATAATACCTCTATATTCTCATACCCTACATCAGAAACATCACATCCTATACTCTGCCCCCCCACACACACATTCTCTCTCTGTCCATCATTAAAAACTGTAAAACCTTATGTAAACATAATGGAAATATGGTAGAAGATAACCAAACTCATCATTTCTGTTTACAGTGACAAAATTATAAATGTCTAAATAGGAGCTAATGGATTTATGGCTTCATATCAGTTGCATTTGGTGCTATAAACATAGATTTCCCCTTAAAGGTGAGGTATTGGTAACCTGCAGGGACAGTTCAAGATTACAGAGTAGAAACTGCCATAACTCAGATCCATTCTGCAAGAGAGGAAGACACAGAGACAACATGAAAAAATAAGGGAGGAAATTGCCCCAAACAAAGCAAGATACTACAATAATAGAATCCATTGACAGCAGAGTAGATCAAATGTCAAAGAAGGAGCTCACAGTGTACATAATTAAAATAATCTGCAAATTAAAGAATGATCTAAGTGAACAAATGCAGGCAAAAATCGATCACTCCAACAAAGAGATTAGAGAGTAAATACAGCAAACCATTAATCACACCAACAAAGAGATAAGAGAGCAAATACAGGTAGCAAAATATTAGTTCAAAAAAGAGATACAGATTCTGAAGAAAAACCAAACAGAAATCCTTAAAATGAAGCAAACAATAAACCAAATAAAAAAACAAAATGAAAAAGATCACTAACAGAGTACATCGATTGAAAGAGAGAACCTCAGACAATGAAGAAAAAATATACAATCTCAAAAATAAAGTTGAACACACAGTGAAAATGGTAAGAAACAAAACGTCCAAGAATTATGGGATAATATTAAAAGACTAAATCTAAGATTTACTGGAAAAGAGGAAGGCACAGAGTTTCAAATCAAAGTAATGTACAATCTCTGAAGTAGTATCAGACACTTTCTCAAACATGAAAGATGATTGGAAAATCAAATACGAGAGGCTTATAGGACACCAAATGCACAAACTTTCAACATATTTACTCCAAGGCACATTATAATGAAAATGCCCAGCATAAATAAGGATAGAATTTAAAAGGCCACAAGAGGGAGGAATCATATTACATATAAGCAAAATCAATTTGAATCTCAGCAGATTTTTCAACCCAGACCCTAACATCCAGGAGATCCTGGAACAACATATACCAAGCTCTTAAGGAAAATTGATGCCAACCAAGAATCTTGTACCCAGAAAAATTAAGTTTCAGATTTGATGATGAAATAAAAACCTTCCATGAAAAACAAAAGTTTAAAAAGCTTGCAGTAAGAAACCCTGCATTACAGAACATGCTTGGCAAAATATTCCATGAGGAGTAAATAAAAAACAGCAATGAAAATCTACAAAGGGAGGAACTATACAAAATGAAAGGCCAATCAAAAGAGAAACAAAGTCAAGTTGAAAACCAAAAACAAATCAAAATGACCAAGAATATAAGTCATATTTTAATAATAACCTTGAATGTGAATGAACTATATTCATCCATTGAAAGACAGAGACTGACAGATTGAATTTTTTAAAAAAGACCCAACAATATGCTGCCTTCAAGAAACTCATCTCACAGGGAAAGACATCCACAGACTGAAGGTGAAAGGATGGGATCCCTGTGAGATGAATTTCTCTGATATTATTTCATTGAAGAGTTTGTGCATTACTTTGGTTTGAAGCAGAGATTTCCAACCTCATATCAGATAAAGTGGACTTCAAACCAAAGTTAGTAAAAAGGGACAAAGAAGGACATTTCATAATACTCAAGGGAATTACATCACCAAGATGTAATAATCATAAATATCTATGCCCCCAAACATTGGGGCATCTATATATATTGAAAAAACCCTTCTTAACTACAAGAATCAAATAGACAACAACACCATAATACTGGTTGACTTTAATACAACTCTCTCACCACTGGATATATCTTCCAAACAAAAACTAAACAAAGAAACCATAGAACTCAATAAAACAATCAATAATTTACACTTAACATACATATATAGAGTATTTCATCCATCAATGAGCAAAAACACTTTTCTCTCAGCAGCACATGGATACTTCTCCAAAATAGACCATATGTTTTGTCACAAAGCAAGTCTTAGCAAATAGAAAAAATATAGAGATACTATCCTGCATTCTATCTCACCATAATGGAATAAAATTAGAAATCAATGACAGATTAAAAAATAGAAGATACTAAAACACCTGGAGACTGAAAAATATGCTATTGAATGATGCATGGATAACAGAAGACATCAGGGAGGAGAAAAAAAATTCTTGGAGGTAAATGAGAACTCAGATAAAACATATCAAAGACTTTAGGACACTGTGAAGGGACTAAGAGGAAAATTCATTGCATTAAGCTCATTCATGAAAAGAACAAAAAGTCAACAAATAAAGGACTTGACACTACATCACAAAACCCTAGAAAAAGAAGAACAAACCAACTCTAAAAGTAGTAGGAGACAGGAAATAATTAAAATCAAGACTGAAGTCAAAGAAATTGAAACAAAACAAACAATTCAAAAAATTGACAAAACAAAAAGCTAGTTCTTTGAATAAATAAATAAAATTGATAAACCCTTAGTAAACCTAATGAAGAAGAGAGAAAACTCAAATTATAACAGAATCTATTGAAATACAGAAGACAATTAGAAACTATTTTTAAAATTTATACTCCAGTAAAATAGAAAACCTCAAAGGCTCTGATAAACTTCTAGAAGCATATAATCTACCCAAGCTAAACCAAAAGGACATATGCAATTTATTTATTTTTATTTTTTTGAGGATTCTGATTTTTAATTTAATTTAGTCATTCTACTTAGGTATACATGATAGCAGAATGCATTTTGATTCATTGTACACAGATGGAGCACAATTTTTCCTTCTCTGGTTGTATGTGATGTAGAATCACATATGCAGTCATACATGAAGCTAGGGCTATGATGTCCATCACATTCCACCATATTTCCTGCCCCCAAACTCCCTCCACCCTCACTCCCCTTTGACCAAATTTCCTCCATTCTTCCCTTGTCCCCTACCTCATTATATATCAACATCCACTTATCAGAGAGAACATTTGGCCTTTGGTTTTTTGGGTTTGGCTTACTTCACTTAGCATGATATTCTCCAACTCAATCCATTTACCTGCAAATGCCATAATTTGATTCTCTCTCATTGCCGAGTAATATTCCATTGTGTAAATATACCACAATTTCTTTATCCATTCATCTATCAAAGGGCACCTAGGTTGATTCCACAGTTTACCTATTGTGAACCATGCTGCTATAAACATTGAAGTGGCTGTGTCACTGTAGTATGTTGTTTTTAAGTCCTTTGGGAATAGACCAAGGAGTAGGATAGCTGGGTCAAATGGTAGTTATATTCCAAGCTTTCTAAGAAATCTCCATACTGCTTTCCAGATTGGTTGTACCAATTTGCAGTCCTACCAGCAATGTATGAATGAGAATTTTCCACAAAATCCTTGCCAACACTTATTGTTGTTTGTATTCTTGATAATTCCCATTCTGAATGGTGTGAGATGAAATCTTAGTGTAGTTTAGACTTGCATTTTTCTGATTACTAGAGATGTTGAACATTTTTTCATATGTCTGTTGATTGATTGTATATCTTCTTCTGAGAAGTGTCTGTTCAGCTTCTTAGCCCATTTATTGATTGGGTTGTTTGTCTTTTTGGTATTAAGTTTTATGACTTCTTTATAAATCATGGAGAGTAGTGCTCTATCTGATGTGCATGTGGCAAAATTTTGTTCCCAGAATGTAGGCTCTCTGTTCACCTCATTGAATGTTTCTTTTGAAGAGAAGAAGCTTTTTAGTTTGAATCCATCCCATTTATTGATTCTTGATTTTACTTCTTGTGCTATAGCAGTCGTATTAAGGAAGTAAGTTCCTAATCCGATGTGATGAAGATTTGGGCCTATTTTTTCTTCTATTAGGTGTTAGCTCTCTGGTCTGATTCCCAGGTCCTTGATCTACTTTGAGTTGAATTTTGTGCATGGTGAGAGATAGCGGTTTAGTTTCATTTTGCTGCATATGGATTTCCAGTTTTCCCAGCACCATTTGATAAAAAGTCTATCTTTTCTCCAATGTACATGTTTAGCACCTTTGTCTAGTATGAGATAACTGTATATGTGGCTTTGTCTCTGTGTCTTCTATTCTGGACCATTGGTCTGCATGTTTATTTTGGTGCCAGCACCAAAATATAGCTTCGTAGTATAGTTTAAGGTCTGGTATTGTGATGCTTCTGCTTCACACTTTTTGCTAAGGATTGCATTGGCTATTCTGGGTCTTTTATTTCTCCAAATGAGTTTCATGATGCCTTTTCTATTTCTATAAGGAATGATGTTGGGATTTTAATTGGAATCACATTGAATCTATATAGCACTTTGGGTAGTATGGCCATTTTTGACAATATTGATTCTGCCTATCCAAGAGCATGGGAAATTTTTCCATCTTCTAAGGTCTTCTTCAATTTCTTTCTTTAATGTCCTGTAATTTTCATTGTAGAGGTCTTTCACTTCTTTTGTTGAATTGATTCCCAAATATTTTATTGTTTTTGAGGCTATAGTAAATGGGGCAGTTTTCCTTATTTCTCTTTTAGAGGATTCATCACTGATGTATAGAAATACGAATGGTTTATGGATATTGATTTTATATCCTGCTACTTTGCTGAATTCATTTATTAATTCTAGAAGTTTCCTGGTGGAATATTTTGGATCCTCTAAGTATGGAATCATGTCGTCAGCAAATGATAGTATGAATTCTTCTTTTCCTACTCATATCCCTTTAATTTCTTTCATCTGTCTAATTGCTCTGGCTAGTGTTTCAAGGACTATGTTAAATAGCAGTGGTGAAAGAGGGCATCCCTGTTTTGTTTCCGTTTTTAGAGGGAATGCTTGCAATTTTTCTACATTTAGGATGATGTTGGCCTTGGGTTTAGCAAAGATGCATTTACGATGTTGAAGTATGACCTACTATCTCTAGTTTTTCTAATGTTTTGTACATAAAATAGTGCTGTATTTTTTCAAATATTTTCTCTACATCAATTGATAAAATCATGTGATTCTTATCTTTAAGTCTATTGATGTGATGTATTACATTAATTGATTTCCATATGTTGATCCAAACTTTCATCCCTGGAATGAACCCCACCTAATCATGGTGCACTATTTTTTAATATGTTTTTGTATGTGATTTGCCAAAATTTTATTGATAATTTTTGCATCTATGTTCATCAGGGATAGTGGTCTGAAATTTTCTTTCTTTGATGTGTTTCTCTCTGGTTTTGATATCAGAGTGATACTCATCTCATAGAATGCATTTGGAAGTGTTCCTTCCTTTTCTGTTTCATGAAATAGTTTGAGGAGTACTGGTTTTAATTCTTCATTGTAGGTCTTGTAGAACTCAGCTGAGAATTCATCTGGTCCCGGGCTTTTCTTGGTTGGTAGGCTTTTCTTGGCATCTTCTATTTTCTTGCTTGAAATTACTCTGTTTAATTTGTGTATGACCTCTTGGTTCAGTTTGGGTAGCTCATATGCCTCTAGAAATCTGCCCGTGTTTTCAGGGTTTTCTATTTTACTGGAGTATAAATTTTCAAAATAGTTTCTAACTATCCTCTATATTTCTGTACTATCTGGCCTGATATTTCCTATTTCATCATGAATTTTAGTGATTTGAGTTTTCTCTCTATTTTTGTTACAGTGTCAATTTTATTTATTTATTTTTCAAAGAACCAGCTTTTTGTTTTGTCAATGTTTAGAATTATTTCTTTTGTTTCAATTTCATTGATTTCAGCCCTGATTTTAATTATTTCCTGTCTTCTACTTCTTTTGGTGTTGGTTTGTTCCTGTTTTTCTAGGGCTTTGAGATGTAGTGTCAAGTCATTTATCTGTTTACTTTTTGTTCTTTTGATTAATAAGCTTAATGCAATGAACTTTCCTCTTAGAACTGCCTTCATGTTGTCCCAGAGTCTCTGATATGTTGTATCAGAATTTTCATTTACCTCTAAGAATATTTTTATCTCTTCCTTGGTGTCTTCTGCTATCCATGCATCATTCAATAGTGTATTATTGAGTCTTCAGGTATTGGAGTAGTATCTATTTTTTAATCTCTCATTCATTTCTAATTTTATTCCATTATGGTCAGATAGAATGCAGGATAGTATCTCTATAATTTTTGTATTTGCTGAGATTTGCTTTGTGGCATAACATATGGTTTATTTTGGAGAAGTATCCATGTGCTGCTGAGAAAAAAGTGTGTTTGCTCATTGATGGATGGAATATCTATATATGTTTGTTAAGTGTAAATTATTGATTGTTTTATTGAGTTCTATGGTTTCTTTGTTTAGTTTTTGTTTGGAAGATCTATGCAGAGTTGAGAGAGCTTTGTTAAAGTCACCAAGTATTATTGTGTTATTGTCTATTTGATTCTTGTAGTTAAGAAGGGTTTGTTCAATATACATAGATGATCCATTGTTTGGGGCATACATATTTATAGTTATTATGTCTTGTTGAAGTATGATTCCCTTAAGAAGTATAAAATGTCCTTATTTATCCCTTTTCACTACCTTTGGTTCTAAGTCCATTTTATCTCATATGAGGATGGAAACTCCTGCTTGTTTACATGGTCCATGTGTGTGATACATTTTCTCCCACCTTTCACTTTTAGTCTGTGGATATCTTCCTGTGAGACAAGTCTCTTGAAGGTAGCATGATGTTGAGCCTGTTTTTTTAATCCAGTCTGTTAGTCTATGTCTTTTAATGAATAAGTTTAGGCCATTCACATTCAGGGTGATTATTGAATTATGATTTGTAAAGCTGGTCA
The DNA here is from genome assembly GCA_028644305.1 of Xerus rutilus. Lineage (NCBI taxonomy): Eukaryota > Metazoa > Chordata > Mammalia > Rodentia > Sciuridae > Xerus > Xerus rutilus. The sequence goes on from CM053400.1 coordinate 138,715,807, forward strand.
TTTTAATTAATTAATTTATTTATTTTTTACTTGACTTGGTTTCTCCTTTGATTGGCCTTTTCTTTAGTGTAGTTCTGCTCTTTTTATATTTTCATTCTTGGTTATCACTTCCTCCTCATGAAATATTTTGCTGAGAATACTTTGCAGTGCAGGTGTTCTTGCTGTAAATTATTTTTTTTGTTTATCATGGAAGGTTTTTATTTCATCATCAAATCTGAGCCTTAATTTTTCTGGGTATAAGATTCTTGGTTGGCATCCTTTTTCTTTCAGAGCTTGGTATGTGTTGTTCCATGATCTGGCTTTTAGGGTCTGAGTTGGAAAAATGGCTGAGATTTGAATTAGTCTCTCCTTATATGTAATATGATTCTTCTCTCTTGTGGCCTTTAAAATTCTATCCTTATTCTGTATGCTAGGCGTTTTCATTGTAATGTGCCTTGGTGTAGATCTATTGTAATTTTGTACATTTGGTATCCTGTAAGCCTCTTGTATTTGATTTTCCAATTCATCTTTCATGTTTGGGAAAGTGTCTGATGCTACTTCAGAGATTGTACATTCCTTTGGTTTGAAACTCTGTGCCTTCTTCTATCCCAGTAAATCTTAGATTTGGTTTTTAGATGCTATCCCATAATTCTTATATGTTCTGTTCGTGATTTCTTACCATCTTCACTTTGTGGTCAACTTTATTTTCAAGATTGTATATTTTGTCTTCATTATCTGAGGTTCTGTTCCAAGTGATCTAGTCTGCTGGTTATGTTTTCTATCAAGTTTTTTATTTGGTTTATTGTTTTCTTCATTTCAAGAATTTCTGATTTTTTTTTTCACAATCTCTAGTTCTTTCTTAATGTAATCTTTTGATACCTGCATTTTCTCCCTTATCTCTTTGTTGGCGTGATCAATTGTTGCCTTTTTTTGTCTCTTATCTCTTTGTTGGAGTGATCAATGGTTGCCTTTATTTCCTCTTATTTATTTGTTGCAGTGATCAATTTTTGTCTGTATTTGCTTAAGTTGTTATTTAATTCACAGATCATTTTAATTATGTACATCCTGAATTCTTTCTCTGACATTTCATCAACTGTGCTGTCAATGTATTCTATTATTGTAGTTTCTTGGTTTGTTTGGGGCACTATCTTCCCTTATTTTTTCATGTTGATTATGTATTTTCCTTTCTTGCAATGCTGATCTGAGGTACTGCGGTTTCTAACCTATAATCTTGTAGTGACATTATTGATTACCTGTATCTCACCTTGGAGTTCACTTGCAGTCACCAGCAGGTGTCCCCAGATGGACACCACTGCCAGTGGGAGTGGCCAAGATGGATGCAAATACTTTCAGAGATGAGGCTAAAATTGTGGGATATATAAATAGGATAGATGAATGGATAGAGAAACTGGTATATATATACACAATGGAATATTACTTAGCAATAAAAGAGAGTAAAATTATGGTATTTGCAGGTAAATGGATGGAGTTGGAGAATATCATACTAAGCGAAGTAAGTCAATCCCAAAAAATCAAAGGCCGAATGTTCTCTCTGATAAGTGGCTGCTGATCCATAATGGGGGAGGGGACATGGGAAGACTGGAGGAACTTTGGTCAAAGGAGAGGAAGTGGGGAGGAGGCATGGGAACAGGAACGATGGTAGAATGAGATGGACATCATAGCCCTAGCTTCATATATGACTGCATATTTGGTGTGATTCTACATCACATACAAACAGAGAAATGAAATGTTGTGCTCCGTTTGTGTATGATGAATCAAAATGCATTCTGCTATCATATTTACCTAAGCAGAATAAATAAATTAAATTAGAAAAAAGATTCTTATATTATACTCAAACACAAACTCCTGGTAGATTAAAGATAAACATGCACAAGGTCAAAGTATAAAACTGATGGAAGAAAACATGGGAGATTCCTTTCATGGTGGAGAAATAGTTCATAATTAGAATTTCTAAAATACAAATTGTGGTGAAAATTTGATTTTTTGGTGGGGTGGGGCAGAGATACTAATTATTATCCTACATCTTCATCACAAATGTTTTAATCTATTACATAACTAACTTGAGAAATGATGTCCTTTTTTCATCCAGTGGGCTGTAAATAAAAATGTGTTATTTCTTATTAAAGATACTTACATAAAACTATGAAATTACACTATGCTATTTGTTTTCCCTTCCTCTCAGTAGTAAAGGCAATACATGAGAAGGTAGAACCAACAGATAAAAATCTTTTAGATCCCTAAGTCTTCAGCCTGAAGCAGTTGCTCTGTAGAGCAGTCAGAATTGCACCAAGTTGTGTATGATATTTTATGTATTAAGGCGCATAGATTTGGGAATCAATTATAACTAGAGCAGAGCCTGCTTTGTGCTTTTATGCTCATCAACAAAGTACACCTTCCATAACCAAAATCTAGAAAATTATCTCAAGTGTAAAACAAGAAAAATAAATCAACATGCTAATTCACTAGAAAGCATGTTAATGCAAATTTCAAAATAAAATGCCAAAAATAAAAAAATAAATAATATCAAGTTGATCAGGGTGAGGAAATATTGAATACTTGATATACTTCTCTTGAGAGTTCAAATTGCTACAGTCATTCTATAAGAGCTCTTGTAGAACTCAGTAAAATTAACTATATGTATGGCTTTGTTTATTGAGCATAAAATCAACCTAGTGAACAACAGAGAAAAGTGCATTTATTGGGAGCTATTTAGGATTGCAATACAGAAAAACAAAAGTTCAAGCTGTCTTGAAAATTTGTTCCTGGGTTTTAAAAATGCATCTATATTTATAGTTTTCAACCACAAGGGTCAGTAGAAATTATATCCTTTGTCAGGAATTATGATTTGGTGTTGGCAAATGTTAAACTGTTTTAAGAAAGGAATTGGGTATAGTCTCAGGCTCTGGATGTTTAAGGAAAAGGAGTCACTTGCACTGAACATCAGGGAAGGTAAACAATGTTTCAAAAGTGAATTCACATCGGGTAGGGGTGAGGTGGGCATATCTGCAGTCCAGTTCAAAGGATCAGCTAGAGATATGTTTGAGATTAACATGTGTGATTAAAAATGGCCTTCAAACTCCATTTTAATAATCTGGAACAAATATTATTTCATTCTGTTTTTTCCTTGATATTTTGACTCAGGAATTCCACTCCTGAATATATATAATCTCTCAGTTCCATAATTATTATTGTTGTTGTTTTTCATTTGCTTGTGAAATGATTTAGTCAGCTTTTGTGTCACTGTGACAAAAAGACTTGATGAGAACAATTAGAAGAGAAAAAGGTTATTTTGGCTATTTCAGAGATTTTGGTCCATGGTTTCATACCTCTGGGCTGAAGATGAAGTAGAACATAATGACAGAAGTGCATGCCAGAGGAAAGCAGCTCAGAACACAGCAACCAAGAAGCAGAGAGAGAGGGCTCTGTTCACCAGGGACAAAATATGAACCCCAAAGGCTCACACCCTGTAGTCATAACCTACTTGCTTACAGTTACCACAGTTAATCTATATTAGTGGATTAATTCACTGATTGGATTATACTTCTCATACTCAGATCATTTCCCTTCCGAATATTTTTTGCATTGTCTTACACATAACCTTTTGGGGGACAACTCACATCTAAACCATAACATGAAGATGTCCATTCTGAGTGGAACAAATAATCAAAATTATTATGGTTTGTTCCCCAAAGACTGGTATGTTAAATACTTGGTCCTCAAATGCAGCAATGTTGAGAGGTGTGGCACTTGGAAAGATTGGATCAGGAGTGCTCTGACTTTATCAGTGGATTAATCTATTGATGGATTTATAATCTGATGAAATTTAGGAAATGGTAGAAACTATAGGAAGTAGGGCCTACTTGGAGGAAATAGATCACTCACTAAGGGAATGTCCTGAAAGGATTTGTCTTGTCCCCTGTTCTTTCCACTGTCTCTCTTTCTCATCTCTCCAACTGCCATGAGGAGAACATCTTACTTCCACTAGGCCTTACTACCATGACGTACTGCCTCATCATAGGCACAGAAATAAGGGAGTCTGATAAGAATGCACTGAAACCTCTGAAATCATGAGGCAAAATGAATCTTTATTACTTTAAGTTGTTTATCTTAGGCATTTTGTCACAGCAGTGAAAGGTGGACTAACAAAAATGCAGTGGTCTCTGACCTAGAATATTATATTATAGAAGAAAAAAATAAATGTATCTGTGATTTATCAACACAGATCATAAAAAACATAATATTATATAGAAAAAAAGAGAATTCAACATATCTCTAAAATATATATGAAAACTGAAAGAATATGAACATAATCCAAATTATATTTTATACAAAGATACATGAATATATAAATGACATAGCAAACACAGAAGAAAAGCTGGCAAAAAAGAGGAAATTGGTGACATAAATAACTATAATAATTAAGAGATAAATTGTATTGTAAGATTAATTCAAGTTTGGATATGACACTGAGGAAAAATAAATAGAAGAATAAGATACTGGGGTAAAGAGAATACTCAAAATAGGTACCCAACTTGCTGTTTACTAAAACATTGGATTTTTAGGCTAGTGGAAATAATATGAGAAGGAATACATTAGAAGAAAAACAAAAAAGACCCTTATAAAAACTTATTTGACCCAAATTTTTATTCAGGTATCTTAAGCAAATGAAGTCACTTCTTATGCTCTATAATTCTATGTCCAATATCTTTATGGATTTGTTGTCCCATCTTATTAAAATCTATAAAGAAATATTTCTGTATCTTCAAATTTTCCATTTTATTGTTGTATAATCACAAAGTAGCAAGAGAGAGAAAAACATTTTTAATACTTTAGAAATTGGACTGATATTAAATATAGCTTTCTTTGACAGGGATTATTTGCAGTAGATTTTCCTTCCTAAATATATTTATTAAAATGGAAGTAAAATAATAAACAAATCCTAGTGAGTCACCCACTCAGAATAAACTAATTTGCCTAGTAACAAAAGGATATATAGTATGAGACAATATGTGGGCATAATTTTGTTCAGTTATTCGGGGAAATTATCACCACAGGAAACACAACCTGGAGTACAAGTTCATGAACCCTCAGGTTTTCCAATGATATCTAATCACTCTGATTCTTAAATTAATGACATCCTAAATAGAGAAGGGATGATGCTATATTTTATTATATCTCATGGATATAAGTTGCTTGTCTGTTGCAATAAATTTATAAAAAAATTTTGGAAAATATACTGTGAGATTTATGAAAACAGCCGCTAACAAAAGCCTTTCTTCTCAACAGTTTGCTAACTTTCAAACTGGACTTTTGAGGATGAAACTATATACTGCCATTTCTTTTCTTCTTTGCGTTAAGGAAAGGTCAGTTTATGGGAGTTGTTGTCAATTATATGGTAACATTCAAAGGAAACAGACCATGGTTATTTTGGGATCAAAATGACTGATATAAAACATAACAATGTAGCTATATTGGGAAATGTAATTAAACTGCTTTGTACATTGAATAATGGTAAGGAGATTGCTCAGCAAAAATCTGATAGTAAGACAAAGAAGAATTTGAAGCCCTACTGACTTGTAGGGCTAACTTGCATTTCTAATTTAGAAAAACAAAATTTAACACAGATCGGTGAAAAGCATTTAGTTCTAAATAAGAGTTAAGTAAATATCAGTCAAAATTTGTTATTTATTCTTGATGTCAAATTATACTATGGTAACTGCTTTTCTCCAGACTTCAGAAGGGGTTCTCCTTGTGCAATTCTGAGCATAAGATACTCTGTTGTTCTGCCCCATATACCTCTCCCTTGCAATGTGTAAGGCAAGACATTAAAGTAGATCCCTGCCTGAAATTAAGATGTCTTTGTATTTCTGGAAATGAACAACTTGTAAACTGTATGCTGTTCAACTGGTAATACACATTTTTAAATTATTTGTTACTTTTAATTGAATATATCCCATGTGCTATATGACTATCATTTATTTTGAACCTTGTATTGTTCAAGGATATTTTTCTTTATTCTTATAACTAAAACTTTACCAGAATTTATATAATATATAATATAAATAATTTAAATATATGATTTTGCTCTAAATGTTTATTATTTAGTTTGTGTTATATATTTGTTTCTTTGGCAGTTTTATTCTGGCTCTTTCTCAGGATTTGGATAATATATAAACTGAATCATCTCTTTCCTCTACCATTTTCTTTTTTACTTTATTCTCTTTGTTCTATCCCTTTTATTCTTAAAAAAATTCCCTATTCCTTGGCATCTGATTGGTACCTTTAAAGCACATTTTGATTCAGCATTATAGTTTTAGTTAATCTTATTCTATCTCTGTTTATTCTTTTATTCCATATCTCAACAAATGAGCTCCACTTGAATCTCATTTTTTTCTTATATAATGTAGCTTTTATTATTTCATTTTATTTAATACACAGTATATGCATTGAAAACGTCTGATTTTCTAGGAAAGCTTTGCATATTTACAATTTCTTAAAATCAATAGTTTATTCTATTTTGTAGTGATTGTCTAAATGATTTCTTTCCCTTTTGACTTAACCTTTAAATAAGAATAACCTATGCATATTCAATGTTTGTCAACTAACAAGTGTGAATTATCATTTTAAGCCATGTCACAATCCAACTGTATACCACCATGAGACAGCGCTCTGTGTCATTTTGTTCTATCATGTGTTTATCAGGGTAACTCTCTTGGTATGCACAGATACTTCCTTCTGCTACCATTTCCTAGTCTTCTGAGTTTAAAGAAGTGGACATCTGCAAACACAATTTGCAATAAGTTATACCTCTTGTCTATAAATGGTGTATTAAATATCACTCCCAGAATGCACAACTATTGCAGCTCATCTCATAAAGCTCTGCTTGACTTCACATCCTGGATGTTCCAAGTAGCTCATATTACCAACTGATACATCACTGAAATTTTAGGAAAGGACCTCTAAGTCTCTTCTTAAATATTAAACGAAAGTTCAATATTTTATCAGTGGGAATTTTTAATAGAAGAGAATATTTAATTTTTTAAATGATGCCTGTTCATTGATAGTCTCAACTGAGGAAAGGATCTGCTCTATTAGCTAAGGCCTAGTATCATAAAATGTGACAGACGAATTTCTAAAAGTTTAAATAGAAATTCACTCATCCCTGAAGCCTCTAAAGTCATTCTTCAGTTTTAAGCAATGAATAGTTCTTTGTCTAAGAAAAACAGCATTATTAAATTATCTTCAGTAATTGAAAAGGAAGAATAGCTGAGTTGCAGGAAGTCCAGAGTAAAATAATATCATATGAAGTCAGCTGAACTTATCTTATAAATACCATATGTGTGGACTCTTTTGACAATGGCTTTTGTTGATTTAGTATGAGAGTAAAAGAAGAGCAGCTTGTATCATTGTCTTGAACAAAGAGTCTATAACAATTTATAGAAGTAGACATCCCATTTGTTGTACTAGTCTTCACCAATAAAGTACTCCCTGTGTTATTTTTAATAATAACATTTTTTGAATAAAAACAGACATGTTTCAGTTTGTTGCATTGTTTGGAAGTACATTGAAAATCTATTTATCTGTCTGCCAAACTTGAAATGGGTCTTGGTATATCCCTGTCCCATCCAATGGCAGTGTGAATGTGGGACACCATAAAGAGTAATTTCTTTCATCTGCACATAAGTTAATGAATAACTTTGTCTCTGGTATAGAGAAATTCAGCCTTGAGACTCTAGGGGTAAATTGCATTTCACATTTTGAGTCTGGAACTCTTTCAATGTCTGCTTGACCATCTGTAAAAGGAATAGCCCTCAGACATTTGGTAAAGTTAAAAAAAAATCTGTCTCTGAAGTCTTTCATTGACTTTTTCTCTGAGCTCTGCTGTTATGATAGCCGTGCTCCAGAGACTCAGTACTTCAAGAAGCCCACTTCTCCAATTCTTGCTGCCAAAAGCAAATATACAGCAATTAAGTCAAAATAAACTCCTAGTATGAATTACTTCAATGAAAAGTCTCCATATTCCCCACAACCATTCTCCAGGAATGTTGTTGAGAGAGAAATGTCCTGCACAGGGAGGGAGCATGGGGTAAAGTAGATGTGACTTAACATTTCACCTTTTCTTCTTGGACAAAATTTTAAAATTACTTAAATTGACCAGTCCTTAATTTCTTAATCTAAGGACTTCCATATTTACTGTTATGAAAATAAAGTGATGAAACAGCATAGGGAAAAGTATCTGTACTTAATAAGCACTCAAAATATTTATTTACCTTTAAATGATTTGTAAATTTAGAACTAGAAGTCATGGACAAGAGAATATTTGAGGCAATTAGTCAATTATATAATCTTTTTAAATAATATAATCATATAATTCTCTTTTACGAAGATTACTAAATAAGACCACCCTCAATTTTAAAATGTGAGAATCTTAAACAATTATTTTAGGGTAGACATCTCTCTACTTTTCAATTCTAAGTGTTAGATACTTCAGTGTACTCAAGCATTTCATCTCAGGACCCCCTTTATAATTCTTAAAATTGTGGAGCTTTTCTTTGTATGGGTAATATCATTGTTTTCTTTGTTTGTTTGGTTTTTGGCAGTACAGGACATTGAACCCAAGGTACTCTACCACTGAATGACATCTCCAATTCTTTTATTTTTATTTTGAGACAGAATCTTGTTAATTGCCAAGGCTGTCCTTGAACTTGGGATTGTCCTACCTCAGCCACCTGAGTAATTGGGGATTATAGGCATTCTGCAATACCTACTAATATTTACCATGCTATAAATGAAAATTTAGATATTTAAAAATATTCAATTTTAATATAATGATCATGTATTAGAAATTAGCACAAATAAAATATTTCTATGAAGAAACACTGTGAATTCCAAAATAAAATTTTTAGTTAAAATAATGAGATTGTTTTACATTTTCAAATCTCTTTAATGTTTATTAAGAAGACTTCAATGACTATTAGGAGGATATTAATAGACATTAATGGATTCTCTAATCAACTTCTTTAGTCAGAATCTGAAAACATTGTTTTGTTTGAAGTATATAAGGAAAATCCAGAGATTTTATCAAATGATTGTAGATACTTTTTCTTTTATGATAAAAGTAAACAATGTTTCTTAACAGTCACAATGTAAAATTGAATCCACATCAATGACCTCTTACATTAAAGTTTACTAGTCTATCTTGCACTTTAGGGATCTTTTTTCTAAGTATAGATGACTTTGTAACATATGTGCATTGTCATTTGGAAAATATTGGCTCATTAGTTTATGCAGGTCATCCAGTGTTGACTTATTTCCTTACACAATCTAAAAAAATTGTGTCCACTAATACCATGAGTAATCTCATCAAAAAATCTTTATTGGGAAGCTGTCAGGTAACATAAAAGTATATAAAGTTCTCATCTATTTGAAAGTTCAAATTTTATCATTGATAATAAATACTGACAGTTGTTTTCCTTGAAGTGACAGGCTCATTTTGTTTTTCAGAAAAAAGTCTGTCAAATACTCAACTATGAATAAATGTATTTGTCATTTTTGTTTTTAGTAAAAATAGCATTACCTGTAAAAAGTTGAGTCACAAAGCAATTGTATTACTATTTTTCCTCAAAACAACTGTTATAACCAGTATTAGCAAAGCATTTCATGTGTAAGTATCATTTCATTATTAGAATATTGAAAATGTGTGCCCAAGGACCACAATTCAATAAAATTAGTATGTTTTACCTTACCAACAAAATTTTTAAACAATACTTTTCCCAAAGTCTATGAGTTCTGTTCATGACGTAAACAGTGAAGCACATTTTGTTTTGTAGACCTAATTTATTCTTGTATATCAGTGGTTTTAGCACCATTGTGTGAATGTCAGCACAAAATAGAAAAGGCAAACAGAAATAAGTAGTATTATTTAAAAATAGTCTTTAAACTATAGACCCGCTAAGAGCATCTCAGGAATCTCAGGGTTCTGTGGACCAAACTCTGAGAACTACTGACCTATTCATCTATTATGTAACAGAAATAGCCGGGTATATTTTATGCACCCATATACACACACAAGTATTTAACACTACAAGTATTTAACTCTCACATTTAATTTCCCCCATACTCCCTGAACAAGTACATGAGTATTAAAAGTTATTGTTCTCAGCCAGGCGTGGTGGCTCAAGCCTGTAATCCCAGCACTTAGGGAGGCTAAGACCAGAGAATCTCCAGTTCAAAGCCAGCCTCAGCAATGGTGAGGTGCTAAGCAACTCAGTGAAACCCTGTCTCTACATAAAACACAAAATAAGGCTGGGGATGTGGTTCAATGGTCGAGTACCCCTGAATTCAATCCCCAGTACCAAAAAAAACAAAAACAAAAACAAAAAGTTATTGTTCTCTCAGGGAATTAAAGCTGATCTAATTTTCTCATTTAGTTCACATATTTTTTCACAGACTGATTACCCCAACTGAGCACTCTGCTTTGTAAATCTTTTCTTGATATGTTCCTAAACATAATAGGAAGAATTTACTAATTCATCCTCTTGAAGAATAAATCCATATAGCATCTTTGGACCTGCTCTGACTTATAAAATTCCAGGCTTTGTATAGATTTGGCCCCACATTGCCATTTGCCATAATCATGGAGCTATCTTTCCCCATTCTTTTCTACAGCACCATTTTTTGGTATAATGCTTTTTAAAATCTGAGTTACTTCTTCATCATTACTATTTGATCTGTTCTTTGTTTTTGTTATTTTTCTCGTAAAAATAATTATATAAGTATTTCTGGAGAAAGTGGAAGTCAATGTTTATATCAAATCTAACATTTTATCCAGCACTTAGCTTAAATTTCTCTCTATATGTGTGATTTTTTTGAATAAACATTTTTATTATAATGTTCACGGTACATAAGCATATATCACTGTAATTAGAAAAGATTGAACAATTGCATACTAGTAGCTTCCTTTATATCTTGAAGCCAAAGGTAACAATTACTTTTATATCTAACATCATAAAGTATTTATTTAATTATATTGCCTACTTTTAACCTTTATTGGACTTTATAGAAATGGATATATGCAGTGTATATTCCATTTCATACAGCTCTTCTTACTCAAATTTATTTTTGTGAGAATCTCTGATTCTGTTTGGTTTAACAAAATTTGTACACTCTATTGCTGTCTGATATTCCCATGGATAGACTTTTCATTCATAGCCTATTTTGGTTTGGATGTAACGTGTCCCCCAAAATCTCATGTGTGAGACAATGCAAGAAGGTTCAAAGGAGAAATGATTGGGTCCTGAGAGTCTTAACTCAATCAGTGATTTAATCCCCAAACAGGGATTAATTGAGTGGTAACTGAAGTGGTAGGGTGTGGCTGGAGGAGGTGGGAATTGGAGCTTGGCTTTGGGTATATATTTGTATCTGGCAAGTGGACTCTGTTAATTGATCATAAGGTACATCCCATTAAGCCATAGGTTCATCCTCACCTTGAGCCCTGAGAAATGAGATGGCCTTCTATAGACTAAGATCACTGAAACTGTGAGCCCTCAAATAAACCTTTTCTCCTCTACAATTGTTTTGTCCAGATCCTTTAAGTAACAGTAGCAAAAAGGCTGACTAAAACATAGTTCTTAATTATGGGTTTTTGAGCTGTGTCTAATGGCAATAATATATGGATAATACTGCTATGGAAATTCTTATTAGTGACTTTGGGTGCACATGAAATTACATTTATGTAGCTATGTCTACAAGTCAAATGTCTTTATCATAGGTAATATATGTTTTAGTTAAATAGAATCTAAGAATTCAAGAGATTTGGCATAAAAAGTCATTGAAATATTAAAAAAGTCCTAAGTCCTTGTATAGTACTTTCTCTCATATAAGGAATAGAGTACTTTTGTTTTAACTTATATAGAGAAATTTTTAACAAAGAAGTTTTCCAAATAAAGTTATAGCAGGATGGTAGGAGTTAAGAATGCAAAATAATTTTTACTGAGATGTCACCAATACAAAGTAAAAAATGATAATAAAACAATACCTCCTCTGAAAGATGAACAGATACTAAAAAAGCATCTTTATGCTCCAAGATACTGATTTACTGTATTTATCAGGAAACTCAAGCAATTAAAATGCTTATTGCACTCAGGATCTGTACCCGAGGAAAAAGAATTCATACTAGTTAATGACATTCTCTAATCATTCTTATATGCATCTCACTTATGAACTTAGCTGAACTGAAATTATGTTCACAGACCATACTGCTAATTTTGCTTTCCTTTGCCATTATTTTCTCTTGCCATTATGTTTCTTCCCCCATCTCCATCTTCAGAATATATCATCTCAATCCTATCAAAACTTTCACTAAAGATTTTTTATAATTTTTATTACTCAAAGCTAAGATGAGAAATGTTAAATCTAAACTGATAATAAACTACAGAAATTGTCACATTGTCCATTAATTTTTATGACCTTGACTTCTGTTAAAAATATATATATCTTTCTCTAATTCATGACATTCTTTTATTAACTAAGATCTACCTTTTCCATTGTTCTTGCTTTCCTCTTTAAAGGAGGTCACTCATTTTCTCCTTTTCTCCATCATCATAAACAAAGTTCAGAAGTCTTCATATTTCTCTGGTTCTATACTGACCACTAACGGTCTTATGAAATTACAAAAATATCCTTCCTTTCTTATCCTTGTCACAACTATTGATTAAATTTAGAATCACAACTTGATATATTTAAAAGATTATTGTACCTGACATTCATCTCGCTCTCACAAACCACCATCATCAGAACAAAGGGAAATAAAGGGAAGGGAGGGAGGACAGAAATAGGAAAGACAGTAGAATGAATCACACTAACTTTCCTATGTTCATATATGAATACACAACCAGTGAAACTCCACATCATAGCCAGGTGCGGTGGCGCATTCCTGTAATCCCAGCACTTTGGGAGGCTGAGACAGAAGAATTGCAAGTTCAAAACCAGCCTCAGCAACAGCAAGGTGCTGAGCTACTCAGTGAGACTCTGTCTCTAAATAAAACATAAAAGAGGGCTGGGAGTGTGGCTCAGTGGTTGAGTACCCCTGAGTTCAATCCTTGGTACCAAAAAAAAAAAAAAAAAAAAACTCCACATCCTGTATAGCCACATCAATAGGATTCTAATTAGAATAAGTTATTCTCCATGTATGTATAATATGTGAAAATATACTCTACTGTCATGTAAATATACTCTACTGTCATGTTTGAAAAGAACAAATAATATATATAGTTATATATAACAAAGCAAAACAAAAAAATAACATATGTATAACTATAAACACAGATAGACTCACAGTTAAGATCTTGTAATCTAATGTTTTTTTTTTTATTTCTTTTATACTTTGGCAAAATTTTTATGTTGCCACAAAGCAGATGAATTTTCCTATACACATTGAAATTTGAAATTTCTCTGTTTACAGCATTTTTATTTTATTCCTTCTATTAGTCAGCTTGTCATCATTGTGATCAAACTATCCAACAAGAACAACTTAGAGGAGAAAAAGTGTATATTGACTATGGTTTCACAGATTTAGACCATGTGGAAAGGTATGTTGGGGGACCACTGCTCACTTCATGGCAGTCAGGAAGCAGAGACAGAATGTAGAAAGGAACCTCAGGGAAAATGACCGACTTCCCCAGACATGTCCCCAGTGACCCACTTGCTCAACCAAGGCCATTTACAGATAGTTACCACCCAGTTAGTAAAAACTGGGATGGACTGATTAGATTACAGTTCTCATAATTAAATTGCAATGCCTCTGAATTAATTTCTGCATTAACACAGGAGTTTTGGGGGAATACCTCACATCCAAACCATAACATTCTGCCGCTGGCTCCCAACAGCTCATGTCCATCTCAAAATAAAAACGCATTTAGTTCATCTTCAAGAGTCCTATAGTCTTAATCGTTCCTGCACTGCCCCAAAGTCAAAGTCCAATGTTTCACTTGAAACCCCAGGTGAACTCTTGGCTGTGAGGTGTTATGAAAATGAACACATAAAATGTCCCAACATAAAATAGGTCAGAGTAAATCTTCCCATTCCAAAAGGAAGGAATAGGGGCATAGGAAGAAGGGATGGTACCAAAACTAAACCAAAACATAAATGGGCAAACAGGCCCTATAGCTCTGCATTCTAGCATCTAGGGCACATGGTAGCAAGCAGTTCTATCCAGAGGGCTTGGGCAGTCCTGCACCTTTGGCCTTGCCAGTTGCAGCTCACATGTCCTCCCTTTTGCCCTACCTCTCTCAGTAGCAAGCAACTTTTCTCTCTAGACAGTTCGTAGACAGTCCACATTGCTAGCATCTCTTAATTCTTTGGTCTCCATTCCAGCTTTGGTTTCATTCTCACAGTTTTATGCAATTCCCTTTCAGGGGCAGTTTGCAGGTATTCTGACCTTGCTACACTTTGTCTGGCCTCTCAGGTATTTCCTTTGAAATCTCAGTAGAAGCCTCCAGGACCCATTAACTCCAGCATTCTGCTGCAGAAATAGAGTGGATGTATGATTCCAAAGTCTGCCAACAGCTTAAGCAGTAGCTAGCCTCCCTGGGATCATAGCTACAGTTGATTCTGAGTGACTGGGTGACTGAGCACAGTGAAATGAATTCTTGAAAAATAGCTTTTCAGCTCCCCCATGAAAGTAGGGTGCCCCTAAGGTATCTTGAGCAAATTTTCATTTCCACACCTTTGAGCCTACAATGGGTGTGATTTTCCAAATTCCTGGGATATCCTCAAGCCATCTTTTTTCTCTGCACAAAGTGCCTAACTTGTTCTTAGTGGTGATATTGCCTTCAATAACCACACCTTCCTTGGCCCCAATTTTACAGCCACTTTTCTCACCAAAGTGCAAGGTTTTAAAATCCATGGGCTCTGGTATCTGCTTCATGTTGTCATAGTGAACTAACTAACAACTGCCAGCAAAATCCATGCTATCGCCTGACTCGTGCTGCCTTGAAATTCCCTCTTCCAGCTTAATTACTCCATCACTTTTAAACTTAGCCTTACACAAATTCTCAGGAATGTAATATAAATGGCTCTAGTCCAATTCTCAATAGAGTCCTCATTTCCCTCTGAAACTTCATAAGCATGGTTTTCACTATCTGCATTCCTGTCAGAATTCTGGTTTTCTGAACTCCCATCAGAGTCACCCATTAAGCTCTGCCTACATTTTAAGTCTTCTTCAGTCTGAATCTCCAAACTTTTCTAATCATTACCAAAAGCTTCTGAACTACATGGTTAGGTTAATCACAGCAATCAGTACTCACAATCAATCCCACTTCTTTTTTTTTTTGGTACTGGGGATTGAACTCAGGGGCACTCAACCACTGAGCCACATCCCCAGACCTATTTTGTGTTTTATGTAGAGACAGGGTCTCACTGAGGTGCTCAGTGCCTCGCCATTGCTGAGTCTGGCTTTGAACTCGCGATTCTCCTGTCTCAGCCTCCCTAAGTGCTGGGATTACAGGCTTGAGCCACCGCGCCCGGCTAATCCCACTTCTTATTTGCTGGGGTTAACTTTTCATTGCTGTGACCAAAATACCTGACAAGAACAACCAAGAAGAGAAAAAGCTTATTTTGCCCCCCGGTTTCAGAGGTTTAGTTAATGGTAGACTGACTCCACTGTTCTGGGCCCAAGGTGAGGCAGAAGGATATGACAGAGGTGTCCTACTCACCTTATGGTGATGGAAAGCAAAGACAGAAGGAAAGAGGCCTCAGGGAAGATGAAACTTCCCTGGCATGCCCCCAGTGACCCACATCCTCCAACCATGCCCCATCTACCTACAGTTATTATTCAGTTAGTCCACATAGATTAGAAGAGACTGGTTAGGTTATACCTCTCACAATCCAATGATTTTACCTCTGAGTACCCTTCATTAACACAGGAGCTTTTGGAACACCTCATATACAAATCATAACAAACTTATTTCAATCATGACACTGAACTCAAACTTCAAACACAGGAAATCCATCCACTCACTATCTCTCTTTAAATTTCATGGTCTTCTGGTTGCTACATACTTTTAGTTTATTTTGCTCTGTAGCTCAGCTCTACCTTCACTAGAACCTCACACTCCCATGACCTTCCAATACACACAATTTTGCCAATTCCTAACTGTGTTTCAAACCAATGGTCTATTTGTATTGTCTGGATAAAATTACATAATCTGGAAAAACTGGTACTTTCTAACCTCAAGTAGACCCTCAAATATTACTTGATGGTTTTTTCCCCCTAATTTCTGGTTGTTTAAATTTTCTCTTTTCTTAGTTGACTAGTCTCAACCACTTCCTTTTGTTCAGACAAATAAACCAAACCAAACAAACAACATAAACTATCCAATTTAAAAAATGAACACTTGAGACATGCTCAAACATAACTATAGGGTCATGATTCCCAGCATATTTCCCTATGGTCTCAGAGGAATCTGTGCTTCATCTCAAGCCAAGGTAATCCTACCCATTTGTGTCACTGCCCAGTAATCTCTTCATTTTTTTCTGAAACTTGGAATCTTGTTATCCTCTTTTTCTCATCCTCACTGCTTATTTCTGTCACTCATCCTAGAAATGTACGCAGCATTAATCATTAAAAAAAATTATATAAATATATAAAGTTCTCCCTTAAAGTGTGGTCAGGGGGCAGGGGTTGTGGCTCAGTGGTAGAGTGCTCGCCTTGCACATGTGAAGCACTGGGTTCAATCCTCAGCACCACATAAAAATAAATAAATAAATATTGTGTTCATTTACAAGTAAAAAAAAAAAAATATATATATATATATATATATATATATATATATATAAAGAGTGGTCAGAAGAACACACAGTGGAAAAACATGAAACTCCTCATCTTGAACAGGTGACAAAAGTCAGAATCAACACATAAATCATGTTAGTAGTATGTGATCTTGATATGGTATAATGAAAATGGCACTTTACCTGTGTGATCTTCCTTCCCCAAATCTATACCTACACCTTTTGTAATCATGAGAAAGAAAATCTGAGAAATTGTTATAGCCAAGAGGAATCTAAGAAGACATGGTGACTAATACAAAGAGGTGTCCTGGTTGGGATTCTGAAACAGAAAATAAATATTAGGTAAAAATGAGAAAATCTGAATAAATTATGTACTTTAGTTAATAATAATGTGTACTATTGTTTGACTAATGATAATAAATGTGTCATAAAAATGTGTGTCATAATAGGTATATGGGGGTTGGGAATTTTCTGTATTATCTGTTCAATTCTTTTTGTAAAGGGAATAATTTTGAAAATTAAAATCTTTTAATAAAATAAAATTTAAAAGTCTGACCAGGATTGTAGCTTCAGAATGTAGCCATAATATATCTCTGGTTTCCAAATTGTGAAAAAAAAAATGAACAAAGTCCAGGCTTTAGTGTAAAATCAGGTTTCCCCTTTTTCAGTTACCTGTGTACAACTTACAACATGAAGCAATACAACTGAGCAGGTCAGAGCCAATTGCTTGTCTGATCAGCAGTTTCTCAAGAGTTAGGGAAGGGAACATTAGTCGAATCTGTGTATGCAAGTTTCTGTTCTCAAAGATGCCCATGAAAATCCTCTGGAGAGGATGGAGTGGAGGAACACAAGGTAGGCCAGGATTGCATCAAGTCCAGGTATCCTGACACAGAAACAACAGGCAGCATGGGATTCCCTTCTAAGAAAGAATACTGATTCAAATAAAAGCTCTTATAACAACAACAGTAAAATCCTCCTTGAAACTTTCAGTGGGTTCAGTTGGCAGAATCTGAATAGGTTGAGGAGAATATCCTCATAGAGAAGAGAACCAGCAAGGGGTGCAGGGGCTAAGTATGACGTGGAGTGTATCCACGCAGGGAAAGGGGCAGCAGCCACAAAAGAAAACTGATAATGCATTAGGGGTATTTGATAAAATATTTAACTACAAAAATAATAATGGTCTATTTTTCTCACTGCAATAAAGAATAAGAAATTATGTGGGTTGGCAATGGAAATTTGAGTTAATAGTTTTCATTATATATGTGGAGAGATAAACCATAAATATATATATATACACACACAGAGAGAGAGAGAGAGTACTATTAGACACAAAGTTTTAACGTTCAAATATTATTTTTAATTAAAAATAACTAGAGCTTTTTGAAAAAATATCTATGTCAAGGTCAGCCACTGGGGAAGTGTAGAATAAGCCAGCAGTATTTTGTGCCAGTAAGAAAAGAGGGTACCGGTGAATGATAGAGATATGACAAAGGCACATAGGAGCCAGCATGAGGGGCCCTAACTGGCCAAAGCCAGGATGGATTAAACCTGAAAATAGATAAAATAATGAATTTTAGCTTATTGAAAAAAATAGGAAAATGAGTATGTAGAGACATAAATTATTATGCAATTTTGATGATGAATGCAATCTTGTAATTTTATATGGTTTCCAAATACCTCCCTTCAAAAATGCAATTTATAGAAGAAAAAAAACTTCATAGTTTAGCTGTAGAATCCACCACTTTAGTGATCATAGTGACCCTACTAAGTAATAAGACAATCTGAAAGTGTTCCACACCTAAGAGTCAACTCTTCTGAAGATATTCAACCTGAGTCTTACCACTGAAAAACATGGGAAAAAAGTGAGACATATCACCAAACATAGTCTTCAAAATGACAAGGTCATAAAAACTAAAGGAGAACTGTTCACACTGAATTAGAATAAAGATTTAGAGAATTACTAACTAAGGTAATACATGATTCTGTACTGGATCTTTTTGCTATAATCAATATTATTGGGAAACTTGGTACACTTCAGTGAATTCAGTTAGATGGAAATAATGTGTTTTAGTCAGCTGTGTCACAACTGCCATCAGAAGACTTAACAAGAGCAATTTTAGAGGAGGAAAAATTTATTTAGTGCTAATGATTTTAGAGGTCTCAATCCATGGACAGCTGCTTCTATTGCTCTGGGCCCTTAGTAAGGCAGAACATCATCAAAAGAGTGTAGTGGAGAAACCAGCTCAAGACATGGCACCAGGAAACAGAGAGAGATAGCCTCACTCTCCAGGGACAACATATATACCCCAAAAGCATGTCTCCAATGATTCATATCCCCCAGCCACACCCTACTTGCCCATAGTTCCCACCCAGTTAGTCCCTGTCAGGGAATTAATGCACTGAGTAGGTTGGGTCTCTCTCAAAACCCAATCATTTCACCTCTAAACTTTCTTGCATTGTCTCTCACACATGAACTTTGGTGGTACACCCAATATCTAAACACTAACATAATGTGTCAGTATTAATTATCTGACTTTGAAGGTTGAATTGTGATTATGAATGAGAATTTTCTTGTTTGTAAATAAACACTAAGGAATTCAGCAGTGATGTGGCAGGAGGTTGAAGTTATTGAACTTCAAACAGTTCAGAAAACTAAGTATTAGTTGAGTTATAATCTGTTCTCATATGAAGGTTAAAAAATGAGAAAATTTTGTTTTATTTCTACTTGACTG
Source organism: Xerus rutilus (assembly GCA_028644305.1). NCBI lineage: Eukaryota > Metazoa > Chordata > Mammalia > Rodentia > Sciuridae > Xerus > Xerus rutilus. The sequence goes on from CM053400.1 coordinate 138,735,327, forward strand.
AATTATTTTACCAGGACATGGTAATGTCCTTCCTTTCACTTGTTTTGGGCTCAAATTAATTTTTTTAACTATCTTCATGTAGTGCAAACTTTAGTGATTAATTTAGGCTTGATTTTTAATATGAGCATTAAAATTAAATTTCTTTCTAAGAGATGTTGAGGTTGCATTCTGTGATTTTCACATATGATTATTTATTTTTCCCATAATTTATTTTTCTTAATTCTCTCCATGGGTGGGTTTGAATTGAACTGTTTAATTTCCAAAAAAAAAATTGTAATTTTTTCAGTTATTTTCTTATGTATTCCTATTATAATCAAAGAAAATAATGTACATGATTTTGATTTCATTTAGCTGTTCACAGCATATACCCATATTGTACTGATTAGAATTCCAGCTTATTTGAAAAGGAAATATTTTGTTGGTTGAGTTGGTGTTCTGATGTTCTGCTTACTTGTTCATCAGTAACTGCGAGATGAAGATCAAGTCTCCTACTTTGATTGTGGACTGATTCATTTCTCAGTCTGTTAGTTTTATTTAATGTATTTTAAGTTCCATTTTTAGTTGCCTTTTCATTTAGAATTGTTATACCTTCTTAATAAATTCACTTCTTTAAAACAAGATGTTCTGGTATGTCATGGAAATAGTTCTCCTGGAGTTTAATTAATCTGATATTTACATAATCACTTCAGCTTTATTATTATCATTGTTCAGATGGTATTATTTCCATCTTTTATTTTGACTCTGTGTATTTTCACATCAGCAAATTTCTTGTGATACCATATATTTGGGTATCACTTTTAAAAAGTCAGTGTGCTAATCACCATGTATTTTCTACACTAGAGAAGCATGCCCCTTACTCATGTAGCTTATATTTCCATGAGGGAAAAATACAAACAAGACTGACGAATAAATGACACAGAAAATTTTGTTATGCTACTAACTAAGGAGAAAATTAAAGTTGGGTGTTCAGATAGAAAATATAGATGTCAGAGGTGGATTGTATTTGTGAATGGGGTAGTCAGGGGAAAGTCAAGTAAGATTACATCTAAGAGTTCAAAAACTGAGCCATGTTTAATCCTTCCAGGAAAAGAACAATCCAGCTAGAAGGCAAAACAATCAACACTGAACACAGATTTTACCTTCAATGACTAAAGAAAGATAGGAAGCCATGAGAGAAGGGGTGAGATTAGAGAGGTAATGAAGGAACTAACTTATGTAGACACTGAGGCCACTGTAATGATTTCTTGCTGTTGGTACCAAAAATAGATTAAATAGGTCAAATTTGGATGCAGGCGGATCAGTATAGAGTACTGAAATGAGTAGATCAAATTTAATTTTGATAAATGGTTTCCAGTGTTTTTTTTGCAAGAATAGCAGATAGGTATCCATGTGTGAGGTTAAAACTATACCTAGGAACTAGCAACAACTTTTTTTGGCCAACATGGTACTTTTTTTTAATCCAATTCATAAGTACAAGAAAAAACATAACTTGATCACAATGATTTCCAGCTGTTTTTAAGGATAATTTACTTGACATTGGAAAGTCACTGAAGACTGAATAGAGCACTGCACAAACCATTATCTGATGGGACCATACAATTCTTTAAAATACATTTTGTCTTCTATCTACGGACAATTCTCTACTCAAGGAATTCAGAGAGCTTGCTTCCCTTTCTGTGATATTCAGCTTCATCTTGTGTTTACATTTGTCAAGAAGTCTAATTATAAAGCAGAACTAAATAAATTATGTTGAAGAATCATCAGTAATAGAACTTCTAAAATTGTTTTTTTTGGCTATTCAAAATTTTTATAACACCTATAAATATCTTTCTTACTTGGGAAATTTTCTAAAATTACAGTTAAAAATGCATAAGAAAGTGAATCTCATGCACTAATAATCTTAAAAATCCAATTATTCCTTAAAGTATTTTTTTCTGATTCATTTTTTTCTTTAACATTAGAAATCTATACATCTCCTATTTTTTAATTTTTCTATAATATTACACCTTCCTATACTACAACATTTTAAAATTTGTACAATTTGTGCCTTTGTGAAAGTTCATCCACTTTCCATGCCCAATTTTTGTAAACAAGAGGATGCTCATATACTTTCATGCATCTTTAAGTTATAAATCCCATTTTCCTATGGGAAATATTTCAGCAAATGGTGATTAATTCTAAATTTATGGTACATCTGATTCTTTTCCATTCCCATTTGTTCATCACCTCAGAAACCTTTTTTATGTACAGATCTCCTCAAACACTGAAGCAGATCCCTATTTTTCAAAAAGAAAATAAATTCAAAGAAAGCAAGAACCTAGAAAAGTGGTATGGCAGAACTAACAGGCTAATGATAGAACTAAATATTTTTGCTAAAACCTCATTCTCTCATGTTGGCAATTGTATACCAGGGAGCCTCTCTGCTCAGCATAGTGGATATTCTGGTTTTGCTACCATGCAAAAGGGAATTCATACCCTTTCTCACATACTGTATTACTTATGTGTTCCTTGGTGTTGATACAACATATCAGATGACATAGTTTCTATATGGGAATAGAAAAAATGCCAGCACTTACTAAGTGATAAATATATAAAAACGAAAACTCAATTTTGTCTCTGCTTTAGATGTTATATCATTTTGAAATTAACAAAAATGCTATAAAATTTGACCTAATTTGACCCTTATCTCACTCTGTTATGCTCACTCAACTTTAAATTACATCTTCTTATTCTCTGTACTTGAAAGCCTTCTTCTTTGGCCATGTCCTATCATCTGCTCCCACAGGGCTTTTGCATATGCTACTCCCAGTTCTTAAAATCTTCCTTTGACATATGCACACAACTGGTAAGTGTTTGTTCATCTTTGTAACATCAATTCAATGGTTTATTTTATCAGGGAAATCTTAGATGACTCTTTAACTATGTCAAGTGTCTTTGCTATCCATTTTTACATGCTATGTCTTTCTGGCATTAATCCTAGTGTAATATTTGCATAACTATAGAAGTAATGTCTTTGCTGCTTGCTTCCCTACTTCATGACAGTGTGGACCATCTCTTTCTGCCCACCATTTTATTGCCAGCATAGGATTATCAGTCAATCAATCTCTCTCTTTTTCTTTAATTAGAGCTTTGTGTTCATCCCAACATACTCATACTTGCATGGAAATCAATTTCAGTTTCTGATCTCCTCTTTACCCACTTATCTCCTGTTCTGCCTCCCCTCTCCCATTCTCCT
>CM053400.1:138739061-138764784 GCA_028644305.1 Xerus rutilus
CTTTAGTTAGGAAAATTGACTGTAGAAAACATGGAGACTTCTTGGGGATACAGTGACAGAAAGACCTTTGGGTAGCCACTCTGTTGCCTAGCTCATGGAGTTCATATCCTATATAACTCCTTCCACTTTAGTTTGGATAGAAACTGTTACTTCCAATAAATAGAATATGGCAAAGATAAAGGCATTTTTCAGATGTAACTGATATCCCATTTCAATTGAGATTTAATCAGTCCTGGATGGGCCTGACTTAATCAAGTGAATGCTGTAAAAAGAGGAATTGGACCTTTAGTAATGATAAAAGCTGTCTATGTTAGCCAGCTTTGTGAGATACACATTTATATCGGGAAAACCAAAGGGAAAGAAACTGCAGGTGGCCTCTTGGATGTGAGAGCAGCCTCCAGCAGAAATCCAACAAAAATTCAATACCTTCAGAAGAGAAAGGAGGGATGGATGTGACAATGATGGCAGAGACTGTCATGTGACAATGAACCAAGGAAGAGAAGAAAAGACAAACTATCAGAAACTGGCTATCAGAAACTGGAATTAGCAAGATCCTTTAGAGCCTTCAGAGAAAGTGTGAACCTGTGGACACCTAGATTTCAGCGTCTAGCCTCCAGAACTGAGGGAGAATAGTTCTATTGCCTTAAGCCAACCACTTTATGATAACTTGTTATATCAGCCATGGAAGAGTAATGCAAAAATGTGTTTTTGAACAAACCAAATGAGCTTGGAAAAGGATACTTGCCTAGTTGAGTCTGTAGGAGATAATGAAGCCCAGCTAACACTGTGGTTGTAGACTGTGAGATCCTAAACAGAGGATGGAGAGAAGCTGTACCCAAACTTCTGACAAATGGAAATCGTGAGAAAATTAATGTGTGTTGTTTAAAGCTACTAAATTTGTGATAATTTTTTTGTGCAGCAATTGGAAACTGAAATGGTAGTTATTTTTTGTCACATTGCTATGTATATTTCTTTTGCAACAAGTAGGAGTAAAAGTTTCTTTAGACTTCCACCCTGTCCAGTTCTTACTACAAGAAGTACATATCTAAGCAGTGAATTTAAGGTTAATTACCCAATTGCTAAATACAGAACAGATTCAAATATTTGACCCTAGATTTAATTAGTGCTAAGTTCTAACAAGTTTTGGAAAATAACTTAATTACAATGGTTTTACTGTGTATTAAGTGAAGCAATTGTGGTTTCTTATACATTGTCAGAAAGATAAATTATATACAGTTGCTATAACTGAATTTTAATTCTTAAAAATAAACCATAATTGAACATGTTTTCCTGATATACCTCAAGAAATTTTGGGACTGACTAAAGGCTCATCAGTAAGAGACACATTTTAGTACCAGAAATATATTTTTAAAAGATTCTTATGCACATCACTAACCAAAGACAGAAAGAATCATAATAGAAGAAAGAATAGAAATAAATAAGTTTTATGATCATTTTTCTTCTTCTCATTTTTTAGAATTTAAAGCTGACAGTTTCCAGATTTACAAAGAGTGGTTATTATTTTATTTTTCAGAATTATTCTTTCAAGATGTTGGTGGAAAATGAATGTGTGCTGTTTAAGCTACTATGAAATGGTAAGCTGCTAGAATAAGGTTTTGCATCATTGATCTTCATTTTCCTGAAGGCGAATATTCTTATTTAGATTAGTGAAAGAGAGTTGACAGCACTGTTAATGAAGTTTGCCTCTGTGCAGTCCGTGTTCATTGAAGGCCAAGCAAGAGCAGAGCACTATTATTAACATAATTTAGTCACAGAGCCCTGGTGGAGAATTATTAATTCCAAAAACAATGAGATGAAAAAATTAAATCTTCACAATCCCTTTTTATACGTATTTTTAAGAGTCCATGATCACAGACTTTTTAAAAAACATTTTGTCAAACATGTTTCTTTATTTTCTGACCATAACCAAAACTTGTAGTTCTCATTACAAGGCAACTTTTTGTGCAGATACAATGCACGTGCACATTTGACATATGCAATTGACCCTTTTGAAGCACTCAAGCCTAAGATAAGCAGTGATTTCAGAAAAGAATGACAGAAAAGTGTTCCTGACTCAATGGATTATAAGGATCTTATTTTCCTCAAAGACACAGCCTCTCTTCATCAAGTGTTGAGACTACTTGGTATGAAAAAATGATAGTGCAAACTTGGCCAGAGGATGTAGCTCCTCATGGTTCATTGTCTACCCTTAGTTGTATATGCACATCAGATATATTGCATGAAATCCACTGAGACTTGGAGAAGATTTTTCCTGAAAGAGTTGAAATGTCTAGGTTCAAGGCTCATGGGAAGATGGAGGGGAATAGGAAGGAATTATGAATAACTCAGAGTATGTTAATAAAATAAATAAGAAAGACCAGTCCTTATGAGAACTACTAAACTACCAGACTTATCAGTCCTTAAATGTTAGCTTACTTGTAGAAGAATGCATCTGAAACCCAAATAATTCTTTTGGTTTACAGATTTGCTGGATTAAACATATCAATATTCTATTTTATTTTACATTAAAATAGATGCCTTTGTGCTACTTTGAGAAATATTTAGTTTCCAGAGAGGAACAAATATTAAGTTTTTTAAATACCTTCCACAAATATCACTTTAAGGGAAAACAGTTCACATAGGGAAGAGAAGATTCATGATACACATAAAGAAAGCGCCATCCTTAACAAATGAACAATGAAGATGATAAGAAGAATGTAAATATATTTATTCATTATAGATTAATTGCGTAGAAAGCAGCAGATCCCACAAATTGCAGGATCTTTGATTTGTCTACTGATGTATCCCCTCTACCTAGGTGAGTGATTGGTAATGAATAAGCAATAAATATTTTTTCAATAAATGAGTGAAGCCCTAAACCTTTATTTTAACTTAGAACTGATGGTTCTTTAATAGTCACAATCAAAGTTGCCTGCTGCTAGAAGTTTTAAGTATTAGAATGGCTGAGTATTTGGCTAACAAATACTTAAATGTTAAATGAATAGTTAATATTCTTAAGGTTATTATAAGTAATTCTGAAAGCCAGCAATTTTTGAATGCTATATCCCAGCTCTGGATTGATGATATAACAGGTATTATTATACAACCCAGGTCAAAGAGCATTATTAGGAGCTAATTTCTGTGTGGGGAACATGTAAGGAGAAAGAAAATGCCTTCAGTCTAAACGTTCAGGCAAACAACAGAGAGGATAAGAGAGAGGGAGGATTGTGAAGGAAACAATATGGGGAAAGTATGCAGTTTATGATACATAAAAGTCTGAGTGGATTCTGATATTTTCAATTTGGGGTAATGAACTACATTTCTCCTGCTTATCCTATGATGGGGATAATAACAGTAACTATCTCAGAGGGTGGTAATAGTCATTAAATGAGAGAGTCAACATAAAGCACTTGGAAGAATCCTATCTATATAAGAAGTATTCAGGAAGAACTGGCACTCAATAGCAGCATAATAATGTGGCTTTGATATATATATTGCTTCTGGATTTCATAACAAAATAGAGAAGGGAAAGTGTTGCCATCAGGGATTAAATTTTATGTATTATTGATTTAATACATTAGTTATAATTGCTGCTCCATATTTCAATAACTTGTTTTGTTGAGTGGAAATAATAATGCTATTATAAAAACAACCAACTATGTAGGTTGAAGCTTTTGGTCAGAGACAAAACTTTAAATAGATAGTTTTACTTTATTCTTTTCCAATTTACCCATTTAAAGGTTTCATTTTCATTTTTTTGCCACTGTGCATGTCGAAAGATAACAAGTCTTTTATGTTTTGTATAATCCAAGCATATAAAATTGTTTTTCTAACTCAAATATTTGAGGTTTTGCAAAATTTACCATGGCATTTTATAAAATACTTTTAATTAAATGCCCAACTGTGTGATATATGAAACTTATCTTACATGTGAATGAATCATTATACTCCACTAAATTGTCATTTGGCAAAGCTTTGATATTTAAACACATTCTATGATTTTATGGAGACTTTTTTTCAATAAGAAGTTGCACTTTTGCTAGTCAGAAATTAATCTGAACCCTCAAGGCTCAGTTGAAGATATGAATGTGAAGACTTGATATTTGATGTTAGTCTTACAAACTTTCTCAATCTCTGCATACTTAAAACACTGACACTACTGTACAATATCAGAACCCATACACAGCAAGATTATGGTGCTCACGTTATCAAAAAAATATACTCTCAACTAAGTCCATTTACCCTGTTAGCTATGGTATTCCACAATCATGGTATCACCATGGTTCAATACATTTATATTATGTCACACACACAGACACACATACACACAAACACTTACAAATAACCAAAACAAATTTATAATGAAGCAATATTTAAACCTACCTTAGGAAAGTGTGCTCAGATAGTTCCCTTCCTATTTTATTCTATTCTATTCTACTCCTTTCCATTTTATTTTACTTAAAATAAAGTGCTTATTGATACTCACTAAATTGGATTCATGACCTACTTATGGGTCCCAATAAGCACTTTTAAAGTCAATAAATAGTGAGACCAATACTAGATTATGGCTCAACAATTATTTCTAAGCAGTAGCAAGTCAGGTCTTCCCATGCAGGTAGATAGGTGGTGTTCCTAAATGAGGAAAGCCTAATTTTCAACATTACTAAGCAAAAAAATTCCAAGATGTTTGCTTATAGTATTACTGGAAGTGGATTTCTGTTCTAGAGAGCAGACTTTCCTAGAACTCTAAACTGATCCAGCTACAAATAGGAAACGGTCTATTGTATACCTGCTGTCCCTCAGTTCTACTTGGTTTAGCTTCTATACCATGCTTTATGTCAGCAGGTATTTTATCTTTTTATAATAAAATTATTCAAATACAAAACATATTTTAAATATTCATAAATAATATGTTTTAATATAAATATTAAAATAATATAAAACATTATTAATATCTACAATATAATGGTCTTACACATTAAAGGATTGGGTTTCCAATAAGACTCATGTAAATCTGAGATTTTACCAAATATAAAGATGTACTAATAACTTTAGGGATATAAGCAATAGCAAGTCATTGGTCCATCAGGAAGGGCCCAATCTTCCAATGTAGTTCCTCAAGTCCTTGCTTAATAGAGTGTAATGCACTCTGGGATCAAACATACAGTTTCTAATTTATGCATGAAGTCACATCACTTACACAGAAGGGGCCATGTTGGTCAGGAAACATCTCCACCCACTCATATAATAACATACCTTCTGTAGCATTTCTCAGGGAAACATGCCTCATAAATCTGGTTTCCATGTTTGTATACCATAAGCAATTCTAGATAGATGAGATATATTCTGCTAAAAGCATTCCAAAGATAAGGACTCTCCAGTGAAAAATCAGTATTTTGTTTGCCACTAGGAATATATTGTCATGTTTACAATAAAAATCTGATAGGTCAATATCTCTCTCTTGTGGAGATGGCTTCTCCAATTTAAGGAAAAATGTAAACTGCAGACCAGATGTTAACCACTGGCTTTTCATATGTTCTTGATGGGCCTCCATTTTATATATTCAGCCTCTGCTGTCTTGTCTAATAGCTTGTGAGATGTATATTTAGTAACTGAGTCCTCAGCTTAACACAGAGTTAAAGGGGAAAACTGAAAAAAAATATTTCTTGAATTTTATGTATTATCGATTTAATACATTGATTAAGTTCTGCTTGTTATTTCAATAACTTGTTTTGTTGAGTGGAAATAATAACAACATTATAGAATGAATAAACTATGCAAGCTGAAGCTTTTGGTAAGACACAAAACTTTAAATGGATAATTTTATTTTCTTCTTTCCCAATTTACCCACTTAAATATTTCATTCTAATTTTTGCCCCTGCACATGATGAAAGATAAGCAAATCTACAAAGGTAACTGAGCTTTCTTGATTTTTTTCCTATACTTAGAAAAACTAATACTTCTTTCAAGAATGGCTGAGCCAGGCATGGTGGAACACACCTATAATTCCAGCAACTTGGGAGTCAGAGGCAGGACTATCACAAGTTTGAAGCCAGCCTCAACAATTTAACAAGACCCTAAGCAACTTAGTGAGAACTTATATCAAAATAAGAAAATAAAAAGAGCTAGAGATGTAGTTCAGTGGTAAAGTGTCCCTAGGTTCAATCTGCAGATAAAAAAAAAATCAAGAAAATTCTCTTTAACCTAAAAAACGAGGAGGAGCTACAACCTTCTGATATTCAGTGGTGGTTGGAATGGTGGTTAATGTTGCTATACCTTCTAGCTATTGTGTACCAGCCCTTGTACCTATAGGCCATGCCAACCTTGTGAGATGCATAAAACTGCTAGAATACTAGTTGGGGAGGCAAAGCATGTGTCATCCTTATGAGAAACAAATGTTGAGCAGTCCTGCCTTAAACTGTATATACTACAGAGTACAAATATTTTGTCCTGTATTGTGGTTAAAATTTAAAACTTATTTGATTCTTTGTTAACACTTGTTATTTTTTTTCTTTTCCTTTTTCTTTTCTTCCTTTTTCTATTTCTTTTCTTTTTCTTTTTCTTCCTTTTTCTATTTCTTTTCTTTTTCTTTTTCTTTCTTTTTTTTTTTCTCTTTACCAGAGATTGAACTCAAGGACACTCGACCACTGAGCCACATTCCCAGTTATGTTTTGTACTTTATTTGGAGACAGGGTCTCACTGAGTTGCTTAGTGGCTCGCTGTTGTTGAGGCTGGCTTTGAACTCGACATTCTCCTGCCTCAGCCTCCAGAGCCACTGGGATTACAGGTGTGTGCCAAAGTACCCAACCAACACTTGTTTTTCAACAAACATTTTATGCAACAATGAGCCTAAAAAGTCCATGAATAATTTTTTTTTTTTTTTTTTTTGGTACTGGGAATTGAACTCAGGGGCACTCGACCACTGCGCCACCTCCCCGGCCCTATTTTGTGTTTCATGTAGAGACAGGGTCTCACTGAGTTGCTTAGCATCTTGCCATTGCTGAGGCTGGCTTTGAACTCGCGATTCTCCTGTCTCAGCCTCCCATGAATAATTTTTAATAAATAAAGATTTTTATCTCTTAGGAAAGCTGGTAATAAAAATGTGGTTTTCCCAAATTGTTATCATTCAACACATTTAGCGCACACTAAGGAAAAGTAGAGAATGGTAGGTCATAGTGGTATAGCAGATCACATGAAGACAAAATTCACTGAAGAAGCATTCACATTCAATCTTTGCAACAGCACAATTCATAATAGCTAAGCCATGAAACCAACCTAGATGCCCATCAGTAGATGAACAGATGAATAAATTTTGTTATGTATACACAACCAGAATATTAATCATCCATAAAGAAGAATGACTTTATAACATTCGCTGGGATCTGGAGAGAATTATGCTATGTGAAATAAGCCAATCCCAAAAAACCAAAGGCCATATTTTCTCTCTGATATGTGAATGCTAAACTACAACAAGAGGTGGGGGAGGTGAAGAATAGAAGTTCAGTGGATTAAACAAAAGGAATGAAGGAAGGAGGGTGGGAATGGGAAAGACAGTGGAATGAATCTGACATAAATTTCCTGTGTACATGTGTGAATACATCACAGTGAATCTCACCATCATGTACATCCATAAGACTGGGATCCTAATTAGAATAAGATGTGTTCCAAGCTTGTATAAATATTATGATAATGGTTTCTATTGTAATGTATAACTAAAAAGAACAAAAACAATTTTTAAATAATATTATAGCTCACTTTGGCAAATATAAAAAATGAGTAAATATTTTTAGAAGATGATTTCTTTGTATATGTGCTACCTTAATTAACAGAAAAGGAATGTCAACATGAAACTTTTGCATCAGTGTCATTAGATGCTTTAAATAGAAAAATCTATTTAATTCTCAAACTCATTAGTTTCTTATCTAATTCATTAACAAGTAAATGTCTTGGAATTTCACTTTATTTAAGGTAAATGTCTAATGTTATTATAAATATGTTTCTATAATTATTACAAAGTTCATCACTACAGATAAAATTGGGGAAGATAATATAAAGACAATATAACTTGGGTTAATCCAGCTTCATGGCATCAAAGACATTCTTTAAAATGAATTGCATATGGAATTCCTATTTCCATGCCCAAAACTATACTATTCTACCAATGAAAATAGAAACCACTGTGTTAAAAATTTAAAAATACGTATTTTTATATGCTCACAGTAACTAAATTCAACAAACTACAAAATGAAACTAATGCCGCATATAAAAATCAAAAACTTCAGAAAGAGAATTTGGCTGGAATTTTCTCTCTTTGCTGCTTTTTATCAATTAGATCAGACATATTGTGCCTTTGAGAAGTAACACTGTAAGTAAAAAAGTATCTTATGAGATAATTTCTTTTTTTTTGAGATAATTTCTAATGTCTTAAAATATTATTGGCATTTGTTCAAAATGATTTGAAAATTTACAATCAAAGTATGTATAAGGAGATTGAGAAAAAAACAAATCTTTCAACTTTTGAAGATTTTGCAAATTTATTTGAAAACAGGGTTATAAAAAACTTGTTTGAAAAAGTAAAAGAAAATCCAATTAAGCTAGGAGAAAGTAGGTAATTGAACAAATTGAGCTCTGAAATCATATATATGTTTAAGCTTAAAATTCTAGAATTATATATTATAATATCCTAGTTTTTAGGAAGAAAATATTTTAAAAGCACCTTTTAAAAAATGTATAAATTGATCACCTATTCTGAAACATGGGTGAAATTGAGAAAGCCTGTGATTTTTCAGCATATACATTTGACAAAACATTCAAGAGTCTCAAAGAAAAATTAATAAGAATTTTTTAAAAGTTGAGAACAAAATGGTGACAGAAAGAGAAACTAGAAAAATATTTTTTTGAATTTATTTACACATTCAGCATATTATAAAATTATAATTGTAACATATATTTGGCAGAATTTATTCTGAGTAACAAGTTACCTATAAATAGATGATTTTTTCAGTTAAAATGTCATAATTTACAGAGAAAGATTAATTAAAAACTTGAAAATTTCAAATATATTGATGAAATTAAGTTAGGAAAAAAATTTTGTCCATCTTATGAAAGTTTAAGAAATAACAAAAATGTATTAAAATAGATTTAACTAAAATTTAAATTAGAGAAAAATACAAAGAAGGAACTGATTGAAATGAGTATATATAAAGAACAATTATCCTACTCAAGTTACTTTTTTAGTGTTCAAGTATTCAGTAATAGGAGTGTCTATAATATGCATCAATGTGAAATCTTTTTATTTTTATTACTGATTCTATTTTAAATAGATTTTAATATAATAATTTTATAGATCTCCATAAAAATTTATGGCTAAGCAATTAATATTTTAAAATAACATTTAATTATTGTAATGCTCTTATTGACTCCATAGAAACATATATATAATGAAGTGTGTTCCTGCAGGATAGTCTGTGAAAAAAGTAATTTACAGTAGTAAGATTAGTAAAACTATATTCTACATAGTTTCTCTTGAAGATTTATACAGCAAAAGACCATAACCATTGTTCTGAGAAATTCTGTAGCAATTCATCAAACTCAATTTAATTAAAACATCCCTAAATACATTTGATGACAGATATAATGGCATTTGTCTAATATTTATTTAAAATTTCTGAAATTCATATATTTCAAAACAAATTCCAGAAAATGCTAGAACAGCATGATTTTATGCACTCTGGCTCACTATTCCACTGTTGAATTTCATGTGCATCTTTGTGCAGTGACTCAAACAGTTACTCCTTAATTACCTTCCTGTACTAAAAACTATTCTCAATAAGAAAAATTTCCCAGAGAATGAAGAACCATTAGGGATGAATTCTGTGCAATAGGTGGAAAGATATATTCATTTTATAAATAGTAACATAGAGTCAAAGAGATGGAAGAAGATGTCTGAGAATAAAGAAAATTAAATCTTACTTAAATCAGAGAACTACTCACATTCTCAGCAAGGCATGTCACATCTAGCTATTTTGTTATAATTTAATGATAATTAAAAATAAGCTACACAAAACACTGACATTTGCATCCTAATATTTTCAGAATAAAGAGGACTGATTGTACTATTATTCAGAAATTCTTTTTTTAAATTTTTCTTCACTCTTTACTTGTTTGGTCTATTTTAGCTATGATCTCTTGTAGTAGTAAGTAATTGTGAGTCATTGTGAAGAAAGACTAAAAAACAAAAAGAGAATCAAATAATCTAACAACTTTATAAAAGGTAGCTAGCTACATGTGCAGCCTGTTGCTATTGTGGTGTAAGTTTCTCTGAGGACCTTAGGAATCGTGTGAGCTCTTTTTCATTATTGAATACAATATTTAATTTATTTCTAACAAACCACAAGCATTCTCCTAATATCAGAAAATAAAAGTATAATGTAGCAAAACTCAATTTCTAAACTTGACCACCTTGGAAAAATCATGTAGTGTTCACTATCTAATGCTACACAGACAGTTCAACTTTACGAAATTAAGTTCCCTGTGAATAATGGTTCCATTACTTCCTATGTGGAATAAATTATCCTCATCTTGGTTTCTCTTTTAAAATGTAAATGCTCCAAAAGTCATAAAGTTTTAATTCATGATTATTGTTCATTTATTCCTTCATTTTTGCAGATAAAGCAAAGTAAATACAAAGGAAAAAATGAAGTCCCAGATTAAACTTGGTGAAGGAGACAGGCACTTCCATACTTAAACAATATATTGAATGTATTCGAGATGGGTAACAAGTAACTTTAAAACACAGTTAAATGAGCATATTCTTTCTGTATAAGTGAGACCTTATTAAATTTGTAATTTGTGGGGAAAGGTCACAGTTCAAAGGAAAAAACAAAATTATGAAAATGTTTGGCTGAGGTTGCATGTCCTCCACTTACTCTACCAGTGAATCATTTGGGAGAAATGATAGATTAATGGTTCTCCAAATTTTTCACCTTAGAAGCCCTTTATACTTTTACAAATGTTTGATCCCAAAGGGCTTATTCTTTAACTTGGGTTGTATCCATTCAGCACACACTGGCTCACTAGAGTTTTGTGTGCAAGTGTTCCAAACTGTGGGACTGTAATAATTGGAAAGGAATTCTAGTGGAAATAAATAAAAGGAAGAGGCCTGGTAATTTTCTCCTTTATAGCATGTATTTTCTTTCTGCTTTATGAACCTTTCTTTGTAATTTATGTTCCTCCATCCACTGTGTCAGGTGTAGTTTGGTCAAGTTATACCAGCAGTGGAACTAGTTGTATTCTACAGAGGAAGGGAGACAAAGTGAGGGATTTTAGCTGCTTTTCTTTATGGTCTCTTATCCTGGTAACTTTGTTATTCCACTTCATTTTCTTTGCTGATATTTTCAAGCCTTAAAATATTTCTTACCTACCCCTCTTGCCCTTCTGAAAGATGATGAGGGCACTCAGTGATTAATGCTTCAAGAAATATATGAAACAGATGAAAATGAATCAACAAATACCATGTTGAGTTTCTTCACAAGAGTAGGCAGAATTGGGGGATGAAGAGAAGAAAACCTCATGTGTCTGCTGAAGGATCTTTGGCAATGAACCCTGTGCTCTGCCTTCTTCAAGGGATGACATCTGAGAAAGTAAAAGGAACAGGAACAAAACCAAAATAATTTCTGGAAAAGCAAAGAAAACTTATGCACATGTCTCTTATTTGATTAAGGCCTAAGATAAAGGACCCTACAGGGAGAACAAAATAACCTCATAGCTGTGTTTACACAGATAAAAACATAAATGCAGCTGTGTTCACGATTTTCCCAACCAGGTGACAGAAACAGTATAATGACAAGCATGAGCAGCATGGAAGAGGCCTGGAGCTTTCGTCATTGCATCTACTTTCCTTTGAGTGAGGAAGGTTTGGTACTGCATAAGTCCCCTGTAACTTCACATTCCACTTGAGTGATAGAAAATTCATGAAAAGATTGGTTTTCCAACATCTAGGGAAATGGAGATCAAAAGTTTTAAAAAATCAGTCAAATAAAATACACTCATGCTTTCTCTATGACAACTTATAAACTGAATTTCACACCAGATGCAACTCTTTTTACCTCTCACACTTATAGGAATAAAATCCAGAAGGCAATACCAGATTAGAAGACAAGAAGCATTAGGCTTAGCTCTCCCTCTGATTTAAGCTTTGTGCAAATGAGACAAAAGATGTCCTTTCTGTGCACACATGGTCCAGTCTATCTCATCAGGCAGAAGTCCTGGCAGGAACTTGCTGCCAAATCCTTCTTTATAATAAGCCATGTGGAATTTGCTTGGGGGTTTGCTAGAGTATCACCCTCAGGACCCAAGTGGGAGTAGATAGCTGGTGGAAGATTCACAATTCCTAACCCTGAGTATTGCTCATCACCTGGGAGAGAGCAGATATTACACATTCAGAAATAACATGCTCTACTTGGTCCAGTAGCCAGTTTATATCTAATAAAGCATAGATAGAAATTTATTTTTAAAATGAAAAGCAAGATACTATCCTTGCTATCAGTGTCAGCAATGTTCGTGCTCATTATTAACATCACAACACGTGTCAAGAAGTATAAAAGGTGAATTTCGATGTTCAAGATTTACTTACATATCTAAACTGGCATCAATTTCTTAATAGATATGTTCTATGGACTGATTTAATACTAGTTTGTATATGTGTGTCTATATGTGTGTGTGTGTGTGCAATTATGCCAATATGTATGAATACATATGCTGTTAATATAGGAAGATAGAATCATAATGCAAATGTCAAGAGTTTAAAATTGCAATTCAGTGCATAGAATGATTGATAATTTAAAATCATGTTTCCAAAAGGTGAAGGACTTCAAGTTGAAATCTATTAATTATAATTTAATTCACTGAAAATGTAGTGCTCCAGAGATTATTTCTGATTATAGTAATTTTAGTGACAAGTGCTAAAATCAAGATCATTTTTGTATATACTATTACTATAGACAAAGAATAATCATCGTATGATATTCTTCTTTAAATATCAAATGTCTCTAACTATATTCACTTGAATATTTGGAATTGTAACCTTGACTTGAGTTTTCTGTGTCTTTTGTTTCCTACAAATATAGTTCAATTTGAATACCAATAAAAATGAGGCAAGGAAAGGGAAAGAGGAAGTGCTGATGATTGAAATAAAGAGGATTATTTTATATGCATTTATGCATATGTCAAAATAAATCCCACTATTATGTACAACTATAATGACTAAAAGCTGAAAAATAATTTAAAGAGACAATAGAAAGGAATAGCAAATATGGCAACATACAGGGCCAATAGCAGTCCAGACCAGCTTGGTTGGATTCCTACCTAAATAGGGCCAATTCAATTTAATTTGACTAATATTTAGGTGATGGGGTAAATAGAGGCAAAAAAATGAATAGATATTTTCTTTGTCTAAAAGTAATTATAGATAGTAGGAGTGACAAATGCACAAACTTACACATCCTATGGCAAAGAACAATATTGCAATATGCTTGAACTTCTTCAGGAGCATTATAGAATGCTTTTTTCCCCAATAGTCAAGAGCCTTTGTGGTTGGATAACATGAGTGCAGTGTATGGGTAGGGCAAATGTTCCAGAAAGACTTTCTAAACCCCAAATGTTATGATTTGGAGAGATGAGGCTGTTGGAAGGTAATTAGGGTTTGATGAGGTCATGGGGATGAGGCCCTCATGATGGTATTAGTGCCCTTATAAGAAGTGTCACCGGAGTGGTGGTATTCCTCTCTCTTTTTACCCACCTCCCCATACTTGAATAATAAAAAGGTCATGCAAACACAGCACATTTTCAGTGCAAGTACAGGGAAGGGATGGCCAGATTTAAATAAATTAAGGAGAAAATGGGACATAAAGAAATAAATGCAATTATTGGAAGAAGTTTCTTTAGAGTGGAACAGAGAAATGGAGCAGTAACGGCAATGAAATGTAAGAATAGAAATGTAAGGTTAAGAGAAGTTTCGATGTTTTTAAATTTTAAAGATAACATTAAGTCATAATTTTATGGTGTTGAGAATGATCTAAAGAGAACAAAATGGATTACTCTTTTCTGCTCCTGTATAGTAGACTTCTGAAACTGAAATTAATTCAGATATTAACAAAGAAAAACTTGAGATTAAAAATTTTAGATAGCTTTTGGTGAACTTCAGTAGTGCATAATTATAGCCTTGATTACATCCTGGTTAAGTCTTAATTCCTGGGATATTTTGTAACATTTTCATCTAAAGAGATGTGATAGAACTTACCAGTGAGCTTGTCACTTCTAATATTTCTTGACTATTTCTTTAAAAATCAAATCCTGTAAAGGGCCTCTGAGCTAATGAAAGTTTACAACCATTTCAGAAGGGTTGTATTGCCTTAAAAGAAATATTAGCTGATGAAAGTATCTGAAACTCCCAGAAAATGAACATCACAAAACAAGGCTGAGATCCAAAAACCTTACTGTTCACTGTGGAAAGACCAAGCCTTAGGAAGTTAGGAAAACTGCCTGGAGATGATTAGTGTGTGGAATAAGTAACTGAAGACAGCAGTGAAAAACGCTAAACTGTGAACACAATGAAAATGATTTCAACATTCCAACTATATAGTTTACAGCCTTTAAACAGTAGCTATGGAAGTGAAGAGACCCTTCGGCACCAGTAGGCTCTTTTCTCTCGCAAAGTATCATTGTAGCAGTGTAGAGGGTGGAAGGGAATCAGGATTTTATTTTTCAAATTGCTTTTTTTTCCTTTAAGATATAATCAAAACATTAAATGAGTAAAGTCTATTTTATAATAACCAGGATAATAGCAGAAACAAGTCAGCGTGCATAACTTTCATAGTATCCTGGATGAGTAAAACCATTTGTCTATGGTTATCCAAGAAGAAAGTAATGTCAGAATTATTCAAGGGACTGAAGCACTAGGAAGCTGCAGCAATTTATGATAATAATATAAATTAGTTCCACTTCAGCATTTTGATCATGATGGCAATTTTGTTTACTATGGACATCTGTGAACCCAACAACACAGGTTACCTACAGTGTCTTCTTAAACACTTGCAAATTAAAAATGACTATGAAGGGAAATGTATCAGAAATTCAAGATCCTCAAACATTCCATTACCTCATAAAATATCCAGGCCATTGAGCTAAACTGTATTTTATTTACCTCTTGGAATCATTTGACTGATAATATTATCATGTTGCTTAACATTCTTAGAAGAGTTATTTATCCACAAACCACCACCAACACCCTACTCCTTTGACCATAAATGTTCTGGACACAAAATTAGGCAGTAAAAAGTTAATATAGCAGAATAAAAACAAATTATATTTCCTGAATGGCAGTAGATTACAAAATGAGGAAGCTTTCCTTTCAAATTGAAAGCTAAAGTGAGATTGTATACTTTTGATAATTCTGAAAACTTGTTAATGCTCTGATGTTCTTATGCTACAAAAAATTAAAAATTCTGATTTTAATTATAGGAAAATAAATCTCACCTTGCTTGTCTTCCATTGAAATAGAATTATCAGCATTAACTTTGTTAGTCAAAGTTCATCTGATTGAATTCATACCACAATCTCACACAAGTACAACTAAAGTGGGTTTATCCATATGAATATACCACAAAGAAATTCACCATTCTCCATTATTAATATGCACAAAATAAATACATAACCAAGTACTAAGTGACTTAAAAGTGAAGAGAGTAATAAAATAAATTATCTTTTTCAAAGCAAAAAATATGAAATTATATTAAAAAATGACATGGACAAGAAGAATGAGCATAGCAGATTGGTAGGAAATACTCAAAATCGCTCAAGACTTTTAAAGAAGCGGAATGAAAAGGGCCATTATAACTTAAGGATCCAGGCAATAGGAGCAGTGCAAAAATAGACCTTCTTATCTGCTCTAAGGTGTTCTTGTCAGGTACTTTGGTCACAGAAAAGCAAAAGCTAACTAAAACAGTTGGGGTTCTGTTTACAATATTACACAAGTTGTGAATGGTCTGTGCTTAACCGTAGTTTCACATAAGTCCTGAATTTTTAAAGGATAAAGATTTTTAGGAAGGTATATATTGCAATAGAGAAATAATGCCTGTGATACATCAGATTTATGAGCTGGAATATGGTAGAGCCCCCAGTCTAAACACAAGAGCAAAAAGCACCTGCTGCCTTTGTAACACTTCCTCCCGCTGAGTCTTGTTTTCAGGTTAATGAGTTGAAACTCCAAGGTTTCTATTACCCTCTGGTCAGTATTTGAGTTTATGTGTATGGTTATATGTGTATTGTTGGTGTTGTTTCTACTGTGTTATATGTGTGTGAGAGAAAGAGAGAGAGGTGAGTGGGGAAGAAGGTAGGGATCTAGAAAGGAAAAAGTTCCAGAGAACCAGGGAGATAAACTACCCAGTAGTAACATTAGCCTTTTCTATTTTAGTTAGGTCACACTGTTTACAAAACTGAGATTGTGAAGATCAAGAAATAGAACTTAAAATGTGGTCTTATCTTCAACCATTTTTCAAGAAACAGGTGATACATGACATACTTATGTAGATTCTTATGTTGATATAGTTCTAAACAATGAGAACATGAAGTTTCTTTAGACAATAACCAAAAAGTTGACATTGACTCATATATGTGCAACTATTAAATGCTCCTTTTTGTGTTTGTGTCTGAAATTATGACATCCATTAACATATCACAAAATAATTTAATTTTAGCATCTATCTCTCCATAAACTGAACTATTTCAAAATTAACAATATGTTGTATATATTTATGTATCTCTACCACTATGCTTATAACTCAAATGTTTGTTAAATATTCAAACACAAATAAAAAATAAATATGCTAATATTTTTTATCAAATGTTGATTGATATTAATTTCACAATTTTTCAACTCTTGGTATCTCATATATCAGGATCTGATACATTGTCATCAAAGGACATTCACACTCCATACTATTTTATGATTCTCTCTGTTGTAGTACTTATGGTTTGTATATTGGAGGTCAAGTCCTTCTGGATATATCCATTATCACTGCTATATAAGGAACTTCCAAAGGTGCCTTATCCTAATCTTATATACCTAGCAGATGTTGAATAAATATTCTATAATTTACCTAAAGAAATTAGAGCCAATTATTTATTTCAAAATTATTAGGAGGAACATTTAAGTGGTTTTAGAATCCAGAAATTATTTTCTAATATTTGGCATGATCTCTAGGTAAAAGACTTTCTCACTGAGTAAATTCAATGTGCAAAATGTATTTTAGAAAAATTTTAAAATCCTTTATATT
The DNA here is from genome assembly GCA_028644305.1 of Xerus rutilus. Lineage (NCBI taxonomy): Eukaryota > Metazoa > Chordata > Mammalia > Rodentia > Sciuridae > Xerus > Xerus rutilus. Next base: position 138,756,395 of record CM053400.1, read on the forward strand.
ATAAAGCATTCATTCATTTATATTATTGATAATTATTTATGATATTAAATTTTAATTTCAAATTTATGATTATAAATACATGCAATAATTTTCTTCAGACTCCCTGTTATCAAAAAGTTCAAGACATAAGATTTCATACATGCCATTTTTACAGGGCTTAAATTCTCAGAGAGTAGAATTATTAAATCATGCTTGAGAAATTTTTAAAAAATCCTCTAGAAATATATACATGAGGAACAGAGAAAAAATTTATTTTGTATGTCACAAGATGCTATTATGCAGTAGGAGGCAATGTTTGGGTTTGTTTTGCCTTTGTGATTTTGTTTGCTACTTCTTTCTTATAATTTCATGCTTCAGTGATTTATGATGGCACTATAAAATCATAGATCCTGAAACAGTAAAAGTACTGCATTAGAGAGTTTTCCTCATCTGCAACATCCTCTGGTGATGGAATAGTGACATTGTTGGGGGGGGGGATTTTCAAAATCATTCTCAAAGTAAATGTCTAAACAATTGACAGATCCTATACCCTGGAATCAAACAGAACCTAACATTAAAATGATATTTTGCAGCGTATTGACAAGTTTTAAGTCAATTCCCTTGTTTCCTGAAAGATTTATTTGTTGAAGTGCTTTTACTATACTGAAGCAAATTAAACAGAGTACTCATCAAAAGTGTATGTTGCACTTTTGACCATCTTTGGTATGTAAACAAATGCCATCATCAACTTCCTTACCACTTAAGATTTTTTTTTTTTTGATGGCATTGGTCAACCTAGAGAATGATGCATTTAGAGATTCCAATGTATCAAGCAGATTCACCATATGAGGAAGACTTTGGTCTTATATTGAAGAAAAAATTTGGCATGAAAACCCAATGATAAGTAGGCCTCTATCCCCACTGTGAATTTGAATCAATTGAAAAGATTTTCAGAAACTATAGATTCCCATGTACACTAAAACAAAAGGCCTGAATCCAGTAGCCATTACAGACATTGCTAGTCATGACTTTGAGAAAAATCATACAATTAATATCATCCAAACAATAGATTTTACTGAAAGACTTCTAAGATTTCTAATAACTGTAATAACTGTAGAACTCTAGTAGGGCATTAATCAAACTGCCTTAGAACTTCAAAAATGCTTACAAGCCAATAAATTTTGATATTGTTAATGGTCCTTTGATATATTGGCAACTTCAAATGAAAATGCTATGTATTCCCTTAACAGTGGGTACTGTTATAGAAAATACATAATGAAAAACCAAAGAGGCCTATCTCTGAATACCTATATGTCAACTCATAAGGGGAAAGATGATGAGCAAATTCTTGCCTGCTGGCCTTTGTGAGATTTTTAGCAATTACACATTATTGCCTAAATTTACATTCTGAAAAACACTATAATGCTTTTCTGCAAAACTAACTGGAATAAGTTAACCCTTAATACTACATAAAAATGAGTGCTGCTAATAGGGAAAAGTATAACTGATTCTGAATGTTATATTAATCATTCAAATGAAAATGTAACCTTTGCTTAAATTTTAAAAACAATAAATAGCAGCTTAAAAATGCAATGAAATAGTGCTTCTTAAGTGTGTTACAGATACTTAAATAACTATTTAATAATAATATCCACAAGGAACTTGGAACTCTGATGGATAAGGGATAATGAAAAATATAACAGAAGTCTGTCCTACAGCAGCCATTTTCCAAAGTCAGCCAGCCAGGAACTTAAGAGCAGGAGAGAGTCATGCTAAAATGAATTTGGCCAAGGATATCAATATAAAACCAACTATGTTCTGCATCAGTCACTTATCAGGGGCATAAAGAATTCAACAATGTTGGTTCATAATCACTTTTCCAAATGGAATTTCCCTTTGCGTCAATATTCTATTTTAAAATGCTATTATCAAATGAAACTGAATGCTCAAAAAACCTCCAGGAAAACTATATATCAGGGACGATGAGGATTTTGTTTGTTAGCTAAGTTTTGTTTCATTTTTTAACAAAAGGTAAAAAATACAACTTTTAGTTTGAGGAACTGTTGCATCAATTGCCTTGCAATTCAGGTCTATACTATGATAAGCAATAAACTAACTCTAAAAAAGGAAGTTGATCTTCAAGACACCTATGGATGCCGAGAGGGTACCCAGTGCTTTCTCAATAACAATAACAACAACAAAAATGGTAATAATTGCAAAGTCATTGTCATCTGCTAGATAAAGCTAATGTACACATTTGTATTTAATAGGGTGAGCAAATAATGGGGAAATGAAAGCAGTTATTTGCTTCTGATTCTGAGATGATACATCACAATGAACATAAGCAAAACTTTCTTCAAATATTTCATTTCAAGTTGTTGGAGTTGTTCAAAATCAGAATCATAAGAGATTGTGATTTTTATTACAGGAAAAAGAACTACAAATGTAGGAGCACTCTCTGACCCTCAACTCTTCCCCTCCCTCTTTCCCTATTCTATGAGAGCGGTGCCCCTTTGTTTGTAACTTTGGGCCATGATTGGTCCAGGACTGTATATAAGCTTTTGCACTTTCTGGAATAAATGGTGTTTCTGCATCTCGCTCTGGCAGAACAGTTTACCTACCGCAGAGTCTGAGTGGAGTGACTCCACAGACTGTCACCCCAAAACCTCATCCTGTGAGACCCCACTTCATCCTTCCCCAAGGACCTTCTTTTTCATCTCTCGGGACCCCAACTCGTCCAGCTGACCCATGAGGCACGACTTAAAACAATATACAAACAGGTTAAAAACATAATAGAATGAAACAAAATAAAATAAAATGCTATTAAGAAGGAAGCACATTAGACACAACTAGAATTACCACACATTTCTTTTTACTTTGTTGAATTATACTTATTTTTGTTCTTTTCTCTTCAAGGCAATACTTTAAACTTTAATGATATATAAGAATCACCTGGGATTTTTTTCATGTGGCTCTTTCCAAACCTAGCCCTTAGAGATTCAGACTCAACTGGTCTAAAATGAGCACTGTAGTGATAAAGGTGCCCCAGAAGGTTGCACTGTGTAGCAAGGTTAGAGACCTTGGCCTCACAGTATATCATTGACACTGTTCTCTACAATTCTGATTGAGTAATATTAACTCAATAATCCAACAGACACAGAATAAAAATTAAATAGGTCACCAAATGCTAAAAATCTTCTTTAATCTGCTCCTTTCTTTTAGACTAAATAAATTCTACAATTATCCATATGACTTGGAAGATTCCAGATTTAATGATATAGCATCTGCAGTGTCCACAAGGCCTCATCTATTAAAGAAATTTTCAAGGTGTACATACAAGAGAGGGAAGGAAAAATTTTAATTTTTGTTAAAGGGCATCATTTGTTTTCTACATGACACATTAGAGCTTGTCTTAATTATTTATTTATTTAATGATTTGATTTTACTTGTTGTCCAGTTGCAGCCATAGTCTCTGAATTGCCATGGTTGAGAACCCCCACCTGTCTTTATGTTAGAATGTTAGAATGGCACCCTGAGTCACACTTTTTCTCTGAGTATAAGTTGATAGATATTGTAGAGCTGTTTTTTAGAAAAAGGATCTGAGGAACTCAAATTCTATTCATTTCTTTTATTAGGAAAAGAGTAAAGGCTGCACAAAGTTTTGAACTGAAATGTTGTAAGCATATCACAGTAGGGTACCCCTTCTACTGTCTATAAGATTAAATCAGTGGAATACTTTGTGTTCTGTTTCTTCATTTTGCTTCTTATTTCTTTCTTATAGGCACACAATTGCAGTACTGATGAAGGAAGGCAAAGATAAAGGAAATGAATGCACTATTGTTCCAAAATAGTGTTATAGCAGTTATAAAGCCCAAGGATATATATTTTGTTTGGTTTTCATTTTGTTTGCTCAGAACTGAGAACAAAATCAGGATATTGTAAGTATTTAGTTTCCTATGCTGTAAGTTTGGTCAATATGAAATATCAAACTATATTATAACAATAAGTAAGGCTGTTTTAGTGGTGTGTTAGATATATAAAGCACTCCTGTTAATGATTGGCTAGATTTATTTTTTTCCTCCAACATGTTGATAATCACACCAATTTGAAGCCTCCCTTCTCTCTTCTTTGTTACTACCTCCCCAAGCAGTCTATATTTATACCAAGTAAAGAAGGTATCTAGATCTATTTCACTATATAATCAACACCAGCTCCCCAAGCCTCCCCAGATATTTACTATTGAGAGATCAATCATAATTTCAACATAGTAGTTACCCCTGATTATTTCTTGAGAGCCTTGGCTTCAAAAAAACTATATGTGCTTTACAAAAGTACACAATTTACCTAAAATCCTGAAAAGTAAGACATGTTGCAATTCTTAAACTTCAAAGCCACAGAAACAATTTTGTACCTTTAAATATGTTATTTCTACATGGAACAATTGTTAAAAACATATTTTGCCCAAATTACAGGGTAAAGTATACTCCTTTTAACATAATATTTGAGTTAAGAGTAGCTTTATAGTAACTTTAATCTAGATTTATTAAATTTGCTTCTATAATATATCTTCGTATTACTCTTAATATCATCTAAAATTTAAACAGATATGAAACTAGAAATATTCCAATCTACTAAATTCACCAAAAAATTTGTAATAATTCCTTTTGCTTTTAGTTTTAAAAAAATACAGGAGATTTTTCAAGTTGGTGGAACAGAGACTATCACTTTCCTGGCTGCTCCATGACATGAAACCAAGAAAGCAAATAGGGAGCTTCTCAGCAAGGTGAGCGAATAAAAAAGGGGGAAACCACTGAGATTTAATGCTGGACTTCAAAGTAGACCAGGGACTCTGGAGTTTAAATATAATAAAATAAGGACAAAATCCCCAGCACCAAAGCCGCTACCGCGGCTAGGCTGGAAGCAACAGCCACAGCAGTCCCTCTTTGACCACAGTGGAGGGATAAGGGACTTAAAGGAACCCACATTTTTAGGAGGCCTGAAGTGTGTAGAGTGTAGATATCAAAGATACTGCTCAACTAAACTGAAAGTCATGCTGCACATTATCCTTGTGTGAAAAAGAAGTCCCCCATCACGTCAGGTGGCCTGCTGAGGACAAAGGAAAGAGTCGTTTTGCAGCTGCTGCACAGGGGCCAGCAGCCGAAGATCTGATTCCTGGAAAACTCAAGTTTGGCCTGAAATACCGTTCCAGTAAATGCACATTGCATTACATAGAGTATGCTTCAGTGACCATGAGAAAATCAAATGTGGAGAGAGGTTTACATAGGGTACAATTAGTTGTGGAAACCCACCAAGCTCTAAAGCTCCCTCTCCAATCCAGCTGCTTGAAGTACCTGCTGGGAGAGATGTATCTATTCAGGAACTCAGAAGGGCAGGGTTGGAAGAGATTGAGTTTGGAGACTGAACCCAAGACTAGGAAACATGGGGTCTAGGTGACATAGGGGACTAGGAATTGGCTCCCCCACCACATGAGTGGAACCCAGGGAAGATCTCTGAGGTACAGTTTTCCAACATAGACCAGCAGTTACTTGGCCCTGGAGGTGTGTTGATTTAAAATCTCCAGACCAATTGTATTCAGCAATTGGTGCCCACCTAAGCATAAATCATGCCTCCAGGAATTCCAACTATGGAATTATCTCTCACACATCAGCAATCCAGAGGGTGGAACATCATGCTCCAGATGACTCCACCTACAACTGCTGAGGAGAGAAGCTGAGAATCTTTTGAATGCAAACAGAAAGAATTGTTTAAATTTTCATTGAGATTTTTTTCATTTTCTCTGTTTAATTGTGACTTTAATGATACATGGACATTTGTAGATACTAATATTTGTTTTCTCATTTCTAGCATTTTTAAAATCAGTTATTTTTCATGGATTAGTTATTTGAGGACCAGGCTATTTGGTTAGTATATTTTCATTTTGCTTTCTATTTGTTTATTTTAGTTACTTTTTAAAAGTTTATATATACACAAATGTATATATATACATATACATACAATATATATACATATACATACAATATATATACATATACATATAATATATATACATATATAGACATATAATATATATACACATATATATTTTTTTCTCTTTCACTCTTCCTTTAACTTTTTACTTTTATCTATCTTCTCCACCTTCATAGTCATTGCATCCTATATCACTTCTGTTCTCTCCCTATCCACGATTTAAAATTGTAAACCCTTTTTGCAAATTTGCTGTTTTTACTGAAGGCAATAACTGATCATATCATTTATGTTTATTGTGGAAAATAACAATGTAGATGTCATAGTAGGAACTATTTGGTTTAATGCTGTATATTGTTTACATTGGTTGTTGTTATTATTTGTTTCCCCCTAAACAGTGAGGTACTAGAAACCTTCAGGGATGCTATAAGTTCAAAGGGTAGAAACTCTACTGCCTCAGATACATACTGTTAAATGGGTAGACACACAATTAAGGTGAAAGAGCAAGGGAAGTAATTGTCCCAAGCAAGCAAAGATACTCCAATAAGAGAATCAATTGATAGCACATGGAAGAAATGTCAAAGAAGGAGTATAGAATGCACATAAACTGATCTGCAAAGTGAAAAATCACTTCAATAAACAGACATTCTGAGGGAAAAAAACCAGAAATCCTAAAGCTGAAGGAATCAATAAACCAAATTAAAAATGCAATTGAAAACATCACCAAGAGCCTAGATCACTTGGAAGACAGAGTTTCAGGCAATGAAGAAAAAATGTATGATCCTGAAAACAAAGTTTAACGCAAGGGTTCTGTGTTTGGGATTGGGCTCTCTAATGACTTCATGACTGTGGCATGCTTGGTATCTAGCAAGTCCTATGCAAAAATATAGGATGCTTCGCTCCTGGAAAGGTTCCTGTACAAAGTATGGGATGCACAGTGACTAGGAATATTTCTATGCAAAGCATAGAATGCTTAGCTGCTATAGCATTGCCCTTCATGAAGTGGCTCTGTGTTACAGCCTTATCAGCCTTGACCTTAATCACAGGCACATAGCTCCTGGGAATGAAGGGACTTGCTGTCTAGATAACTACAATGTTTCAGCAAGCTCCCCTGCTCCTGGACCTGCCCATCTAACACTAACTTCAAGCAATAGACTTTCTTGAGAGCTACACAAAGCTTCTAACATTACATATTATAATGGTAAAATGTAACTGAGAAATAAGCTACGTAATGTTGATGATTATGTAACTTGCCTAATAATACAATGAGCAATAATGTACTAATGAGCTCAATGACCTAAGGTAACCTATTGATAAATAAAGCTGGCAGCTTGAATGAGCAGCTTTCTCTTCTTTGCCACTGCACCTTGTGTCTGTGTCTCCCTTTTTGTTCTTTACAGTTTACTGTAGAGAAAATATGTTAAGAAACCATGAACAGAACTTCCAATAAATATGAGATAACCTGAAAAGAAGGTTCAGAGATATAAACAAAAAGAATGTGCAATCCTTTCAATGAAATAATATCAGAAAATTTCTCCAAACCTGAATAATAAAATGGAGAATCAAATATAGGAGGCTTAGAGGACCCCAAGAATACAAAAGACAAAAGTATTACAATAAACCCAAAGCAAGGCACATTATTATGAAAATGCCTAACATACAGAATAAGGATAGAATTTTAAAGGCTGTAAGAGAAAAATGATAGGTTACATTTAGGTGGAAACTAATCCAGATCTTAGCTGATCTCTCAACATAGAATTTCCCAATATTCAGCTCTTATACAGATGACAATTCAAGCAGTACAGAGATTCCTTAGACAACTTGGAATGGAACTACCATTTGAACCAGCTATCTACCATTTGAACTCAGTCTATACCCAAAGGATTTAAAAACAACATACTACAGTGACGAAGCCACTTCAACGTTTATAGCAGCACAATTTACAGTTGCTAAACTGTGGAACCAACCTAGATGCCCTTCAATAGATGAATGTACAAAGAAACTGAGGTACATATACACAATGGAATATTACTCAGCATTAAAAGACAATAAAATTATGGCATTTGCAGGTAAATGGATGGAGCTGGAGAATATCATGCTAAGTGAAATAAGCCAATCTCAAAAAATCAGGGGCTGAATATTTTCTCTGATAAGTGGATGCTAATACATATATGGGTGGGTATGGGTTGAGTGGAGGAAATTTGAATGGGGCAAAGGGGAGGAGGAAGGGGGCATAGGGGTAGGAAAGACATGGACATCATTACCCTAGGTACATATATGATTTCAGGAATGGTGTGACTCTACTTCATGCATAACCAGAGAAGTGAAAAATTCTGCTTCATCTGTGTGCAATGAATTAGAGAGCTTTCTACTGTCGTGTATAACTGATTAGAACTAATAAATAAAAAAAGATGGTGATCATCTTT
>CM053400.1:138765284-138781155 GCA_028644305.1 Xerus rutilus
TTTTTGTGAAAAAGAACAAAATAAGTAACAACTATATTTATGGAACACTTTGGATGTGCCCCTCACATTGAAAAATGATTAATCTCTTTTAGTAAATTTCAAACATCCCAATATTGCCCATTTTAAAGATGATGAAACAGGTTCAGAAAGTTTTAATAATGTGTCAAAAGTTTCACATCCAATAAGTAGCAAAGATATCTGTCACCAAAGCATTCCATATTTCTCAAGGCTCACATATTTCGTATATCAAATTCACCTCTTTCATTTTACTAATAAAGAAAAGAAGACACAAATAATACAAAAACTATAAGATCGTTTTATAAATGCTTAAAGTTTGTAACTCACAGGTTTTGTGAGCATTTTCTCACAAACAAAGCCATTTGCTCACCCACCTATCTGAATAAAAACAGCCTATCAAAATCAAATCCCGGCAAATATGGATATCTTCACATAGTGGATATTTAATAGCTGACACTGATAGGAATTTATGAATGGATATTGTTTTAACACCTTCATTATAAAGAGATTCTTTTAGGAATAATCATTTGATTTTGAAAAGTAACTGGCTTTAGGGTAAGATGATAATGCTGTGAGAATGATGGAAAAATTACTTGTGGCTTATGTGGTATTCAGACAAAAATAAATCTTTCTTAGATGCCAACTCCTATGCATGAAAAAGCTTATATTTGGATAAACATATGAATTGAGTATGTGAGTATTTCAGGTTGAATCTCCCAAAAAGCAGAGTCTGAATAGAAAATTAGCAAGTAACTCTCCTAGACTTCTTGGGATCAAAACCTGTGATAGGAATATAGATATTTTTAATAGACATTCCAGCATGCTCACTTCTCTAAGCCTTGTCCCTTCCTTCCTTCCTTCCTTCCTTCCTTCCTTCCTTCCTTCCTTCCTTTCTTTCTCTCTCTCTCTCGCCCTTTCTTTCTTTCCTTCCTTCCTTCCTTCCTTTCTTCCTTCCTTCCTTCCTTCCTTCCTTCCTTTTTTTCCTCTTATCTTTCTCAGGAGTCCTGCATTTCTACTCTATGTAGCATGGGATTTTTTTTTAATGAAGGTGAAATACAGTGGGTGTGGGAAGCTACAAAAATCAAAGCATGTAGAGGAAATGTAGTTTTTAAATCATGTATGCTATAGTTTCCCAAAGGCCTTTGTGGTAGTACTATTGGGAGCCAGTAGAAGCTTTAAGAGGTGGGGACTAGGGGAGGCTCTCAGATCATGGAAGTCATACCCTCAAAGGGGATGGTAGAACCCTGGCTCTTTACTCTTTCTCTCTTTTGCTTTCCTGGCCATGGGGTGAATAGTTTTGCTGTATACTACCACCATGATGTGCTCCTCAACAAAAGGCCAAAGCAATGGGACCACCATCATGGACTAGAACAATACAAACTGTGAGCTGAAACAAACTTCCTACTTATAAGTTAACACAATAAATTATTTAATATAATTTGTGCACAGGAAAATAGTTTTTAACCATTACTCCAACATCTGAATCAAAACAGAAAGATTAGGGGCTAGAGTTGTGGCTCAGTAGCAGAGCACTCACTTTGCACAGGTGAGGCACTGGGTTCCATCCCCAGCACCACATAAAAAACATAAATAAATAAAATAAAGGTATTGTGTCATCTACAACTAAAAATTTTAAAAATTTAAAAAGAACAAAAGCATTAAAAATTTTGACTAGTATTCTTTCAAATTGTCATGCTATCATAAATAACAGAATAAACAAATAAACTAGGGAAAAATAAAATTATATGAAAAAATACAGTATTAATATTTTTATGTAAAGAGGGTTATTTTAAGTCAATAATATAAATTTAAATATTCCAATGAAAATATAGAAGAAATGAAAGAATAGTTCACATATTAAAAATGTAAAGTCCCTGTGAAAAAGTATTTTAATAATGACAAATGTTTCTAATTATAATATATATTCATATTAGCTGTGTTACTTTGGAAAACATACATTAACTTTCTAGTCTTGATTTATTAATCTCTGAAATTAGGGTTAAAAGTAGTAAATAATTTAGAAAGCCTTTGATAATAGTATAGAAGATCAGTATGCAAGCCACTTAGCACAAAAAAGTTCAATAAATATTATCTCTAACTAATCATAATTTCATAATTTTTGGCTTTCAAATACACACATTCTTAAAAATTTGTGTATAAGGATGTTTGGAAAGATACACTTATATATTGAGTGTGGTATTAAATCAAAATTAGTCTCCTAAAGTAAATATGAAATTACATATCAGGATGTTTTAGGTAATATTGTTTAAAACAGTGTAAAAGTACGAACAGTTGAGTCTAAGGAAGATATTGTAGAAAAATATTCTAATTCATTTAATGGTATATATATTACTCATTAAAATATTACATAATAACATTTTCAGATACTAATGTTATTCTCCTGATTGGCAATGTAAATTACAAATTGATGTTTATAGATATATATCAACACATAGAAATACAGAGAAAAACTGAAAAAATTGTATACTTAAGTTTTGAGTTTTTCTGAGGTAATTGTATGGGCAATTTTCATTACTCATTTTAACTGAAATATTTTTAAAAATACATTTAAAAATGCAATTTTAAACAATAATTTTTAAAAATTGGCAGAATAAAAAGGCAATTCAGATCAGTTAAGCCCTGTTTACACATGTTTTGAGTTATATCACAAAATTATAGAAATCCCTGCATAAAAGGGATTGTGTATGTCAAGATGTCAATGTCAAATGCTACAAGGAGTAAAAATTAATAAGAGTATTTTAGCCTATTAAAATTCACTGTCCATTTTTGAAGAGTAATTTCTCTGTCATAGCAGAAAATTCCACACTACAGTGAAAAAACAGCTGGATTCACAATGAGAAAGGGGAGAATGTATGCCTCACAGCTTGATTTAAGAAACTGCCTGAAAAAAAGAAGTGAGATAGATAAAGTAGTAAGAAAAACTGGATCAAAGGAGTGCTACTTGATTTTATTTGCTTTCGGGTTTTGTTTTTCATTTTTATTATGCAAAGGGATAGACCTGGAGATGAACTGGAAAAGGAATCAGTGAAGAGAAGGAAACTGAAGAGTGACCAGTACTGGGGACAGGTGACAAAATCCAGAAAAAAGTAAAAGAGGTGACAACTGGATCAAAGATCCTTGAACCTTACCATAGATAGGAGTTGTCTGGGGTTTTGTTAAAATCTAAGAATGATTAGTAGAGTAGAGAGAAGTGAGGAGGGGAGGTAGTGGAGGGGAAGGAAAGGTACTGGAGACTGAATTAGAACAAGATATATTCCATGATTTATAACTATGTTAAAATGGATTCTACTGTTATGAGGAACTAAAAAGAACCAATATAAATTAAATTAATTAATTAAAATAAACAAATTAAAAGTTACCCATACATCTGGGAGGCACCCTAAGACCCTGTGTTTCTCATAAACCTCCAAGTGATGGTAATGCTGCTGTTCTGCAGACCACACATTAGCAAATCTCTAAATGAGAGGTTTTTGAACCAGACATTAAATGATCCTAGAATCTGTAAAAATGCCTTTGTTCCTCCCATAGGAATTCTGATTTAATTAACTTGGGTGATGCTGCATGGATCTGTATTTCTTTGATCCACTGTGGTGACTAGAATACATAGCAAAGTTTGAGAACCATTGATCTGGTCTACAAATAAAGAGAAACATTCTCTATGAGAACAAGAACATAAAGATTGACCCAGTTGCAAAAATCAATGAGTAGGGGAAGGAAGAGATGGATGAGGAACTACATATTTTTATCAAAGTAGTAAGCATATAAACTATTAGTAAAAGTCCTATGCCCTTTTTAATGAGAAAGGGCAAGTCAGGATATATCATGTATTTCTCCAGTTCTCTGCCCAGTGGCATCAATTGTCAAATCTTTTAGATGCTTCTTCTGATTATTACCTTTATATGTCTAAAGTTTTTGTCTATTTATTGATTTTTTTCACTCTTCTACATGCTCCATACCATATTTGGTGTTTTTCTCCAAATGTCTGATATTCATTTATATTCATGTAGAAGCTTTATAATGCCATTGTTTTGGGATTATGGCTGGCTGGTAGGATGGCAGGCTTTCGAAGCAGGGTGACCAGGCAAAAATTTGGCTCTTTTGTTGGGAGATTCCCAAATAACTGTATCTGCAAATGTTCCCTTGGATGGTTGGTTTTCTGAATCCCTACTCTCACCCCACAATCAGCATGTGGCTGGTTGTCAGCATGTTGGGAACCAACTGATAGAAAAGGCTGAAGGTAGGAGGAAGGAAATGTCAGTGTTGTGTGGGGAGAATATTCTTCTTATTTTATTAAGGCAAGCACAGCCCAAGAGCTTGGTAACCCCAGGTTCAGTCTATTTCTGCCTCTGCCTCTGCCTCTTCAGGATGTAAACTTCCTCTTTCTGCTCGAAAGGAAGTGGAAGTAATCACCTGGTTATATGGACAAAGTGTATTAAGGGCTTCACTGGTCCTTACACTGGCATCTAGGCTTCCTATTTTCAGCTACACTGAAATCCCTTTAGAAGTGATTTTACTTCTAAAGCCACTGTGTTTCTCCTGTGTGAATGGATTTGCTTCTGTATTTGATTTTCACTGTCCTTGTTTCTCCTCCATTTAGTCACTTAGCTTTTCCAGTCTGCTAAATCAATTACAGTTCTTACCTCTACTTTCTACCTTACAACTTTTTGACATCATAAATCACCCAATGTCACAGCCTCTGTTCTTTATATCTTTGTGATTTTTATATGTTTTTGCTTTTATTCAAATTTTAGAAATGTTCCTGAAGGAAGTAGAGGTAATGACCCTGTTTAATCAGAAGTCTTCTGGACAGGTAAGTTTAAAAAATAAACAAACATCTAGTGAGTAAGAGACATGAGCAGGGTGGAGGTTGACATAATTGCATAGAGAATTTCAGAAGAATTATACCACTGAATAATAAATGATTATTTTTTAAACAATAGCACTAAATGACTAATTAAGCCTTCAGTATTGAATTAGGAGTTTTTTTTTTTTTTTGTCAGCTCTCAAGAGCAATGAGGTTCTAAACAAAGACATTTTTATGTAGTGGAAAGAGAAAATAAATTTTAGGAAACAATGAAAGAATTCTGGGTTTGGAGTTCTGAAGTTCTGATTCATTTGCTGCTATGTGGTAAAACAAATTATTTGGACTCTATTGTATTGACTTAATTTTCTCATCAGTATAATTACATAAATAAAATCTATCTTACAAAATAATAGTGCAAATTAGAAAAATATTATTACAATGTATGGCACTTAATAATTTTCAATATGTATTTGTATACATATTGATTAAGAGAAAATTAATATATCTTGCACTGTCCATCAGTAGGAAAGTTCTGATCAAGTGGGAAACTGATCCAAAGGAACAAAGGAATTGTGGGTATGGAAAAAAAAAAAAGGATAGTTAAAGTGATTCACTGTAGGCTAGAGAAAGAGGTAAAGCCACATATAGGTTTAAGACATAGAAAAAAGAGGCTATTGGGCTAAAGCCTGAGAGAACTTGAGAAATAGATGTGGTATGAATATGGAAAGAGCAGAATTTAGGATATATAGATATTTAGCCTTAGAGTTTAAGATTTTACAGGTATTTCAGTTTGAAGAATATCAAGACTCAATATATAATGTTTGGAGAAGGTTGCAAAAATATATGGTTGGTTATTTTGAGGTACACAGAAAAGGAATTATGGGGTGATTACCTAGTATATCTGATGCAGATACTGAACTCATCCATCATGGTGACCGGAATTAAGGGTCCAATAGATATAAAACACATGGTTCCAATGAGTGCTCTTTCATTTCCAACCTTAATTGATTTCATTGACCTGCGTTAGACTTGCAGTTCTTTCTACTCTACTCATGAATTGTCTAGCTTTATATCCACAAAATAATAAGAGAATCTCTCAATTCATGCTATCTGAACCATCCCCAGTGATTCTACTTGGATAGGTTTAAAACAGCACAGAATAATCTGTATTTTGAATGATATGTTCATTATCCAGTGACTCTGATTAGCACATGCCAGACTTTGAGGAACACTGTCATTGAGTATGAGTCAGGTGAAGATTTAGCTATTGATTTCCATCTTTGTAATAAAGGGAAACACAATTCATGTTCCTTGGGATGATTCTAGAGATGATTAGTTTCTGAGACTCAATTAAAGTATAGCTTAAATGAATATTGAACATTTGTATATAACATATCCTGCAGCATTATGAATTTGTTTCTGTCATCTATTGGGTATATCTGTAGCTATAAGGACTGAATATAATACTTTTTTTTCAGAATACCTCTGCTTTAATTCTACAGTATAATTCATATAATATTACCTATGGTGAATAAAGGGACATTTTAAGGCATTTCAAAGATAAATCTTTCTCAAATATGAAAAAGTTATTTCACATTTTCTACAGTAGCCTATTGATGCATCCTAATCAGCTTCTCATTTCTTTTCTCTATGAGGAGTAGAGGCTTCAAATTATTAACTGACTTGCCTTTGATTATTCAGTTAGTCTGCAGTGGAGCCATGGAGCCAAAGTCTATCCAGACTCTGAATTAAATACTATGACCTTATAACAGCTTGCTCTGTATAAAGACACACTCTCCTGTACTATTTAGCTCTGAAAGCCAGGCTTTTATTTTGCTTTGGGTTATGTTCTCAAATTAGCCTAGTTTAGCTTTATTTTCCTCTTTAACATTTGTGTCCATTTTGCAGAGATCATACATACACAGTCAAGATATTGGTAGGACACTATATTGGGGTTATTTTGTTTGTTCTGTGTGAGTTTATTTTATTTTATTTTTAAGTGATAACATAGTGCCATGATTTGAAGACTTTGCCTCCAGTAACCTGAATTGCTTTAATGTGAATCTGACATGTTGCTTGAACATCTTTCATGCTCACATTCAGTCTAATCAGTCAACATTATTAAGGACTTTGGGAATCTTCAGTAATATATAATGTGCTAATGAAATGGCTTTACTTCATAGATAGAAACCTATATGCTATATCAAAGATGCATAAGTGAATTATTGGTCCGACATACGTCTACGGTAGTAATCAGAGACTTATTTTCAGGTAAATTGCTGGTAATTTATTAGCATGGCATATGCTGAAAAGAAAAGAGTGTTTTAGAAGATTAAGTAATAGTAATTCTCTAACTACTTGGGAATTCAATAAAAAGTTTCTGATGGGTTTCCAGATAAGGTGCAACAGCTTTAAGTTCAGAAACAAAATAATCAATTCTTTAGAATGTTCTGTAAAGAAATAAAAGTGATCAGCATTATTTTTCATTTGGAAAGGATGAAGTGGGTTTCAGAGGGCTGAACTGCATGTTTTGTGAGTTTCATTTTGTGGAGAAGAGATACGTGATAAAAGCAAGAACAATGCAATTAATTTCTATCCAATCCTAATAGGAAATTTTTCAACCTGATACTATTTTCTGCATAAATATTGGCCTACCCTTTGTTTTCATTACCAATATGAAATCAAACATAAAACAAACATCCATCCAAAAAGTGGGATTTTTGACAAATTTATGTATAGTTAATTTTACATAGGCAATATATCTAATTAAACTGAAATTTACTTTCTTTCCAAAGAAGCTCACTTTGGGAATACACAATTTTCAGATATCATCACACATAGCTATGTCTGGAGAGAAATATAAGAAAAAAGACTTTTTAAGATGAGAGCTATATTACAGTCCGAGCTCCATATCTCTGAGTTCTACATGGGCAGATTCAATGAACCACAGATTGAAAATATTGGGGAAAAAATTCTTTCATCTGTACTAAACATGTACAGATTATTTTAGTCATTGTTTCTTAAATAATTCAGTAGGCAAGTATTTACATAGCATTTCCATGATGATAAGTATAATCTAGAGCTGACTAAAAACATATAAGAGGATATATGCAGGTTAAAAGAAAATACTATACCATTTTTATATTTGAGCATTCGCAGATTTTGGCATCCATGAGAGATCATGGAACCATCTCTCCTCAAACACTGTGCTACGATTGTATGGAATGATAGAAATGATTGTGCCAAGAGAGGGAAATGATGATTCAAGAGAAACACTTGTATAGGAAGACAGAGTAAGATTCATGGAAAAAAACAAAATTTTTTTTTTCATAGGAATAAAGTGAAAACAACTCATCCATTTTTGTAGAAGCGTAGGAAGACTAACTACATTGTGACAGATAATTGGTTGCATTCAGCAATAAGATGAAATTTCTTCATATTTCTTCCATTTCCTCATTGAAATGAGATAAAACTTTTAGCTGATATATAGAAAAGGGAAGAGTATGTTGAAATTTTATTTGAGATGAAAAGACAAAATAAAAATCTTTGAGAGTGTGAAGATGAATGCAGTAAATAATTACGGTAGAACTACCAGGAAGCTGAAGGGCTCATTTGGGAGTGGTAAGTGTGTTTGTTTTGTGTATTCAGCCAGACTCACTGTGCCAGGATTGGGCTGTGTCAAATGAAAATAACCAAGGTTGTGCTTTGGTCTAGTAGTCAATAGAGATAAACAGAGGAAGGGAATTAAGTAGTATTCAGGAGGATAATTTTAATGATAAACCATGGACATTAAGCCCAGAAAAGATACTAGTTAGACCACGAGGTACTAATGAGCCAGAAAAAAATCTGGAAGAGTTGATGGTATTCAATTAGATAGAGATCACAGGATTTTATAATTGAGTAAATAATTGGAATTATGGATGGTTATGGTGAGAGAGTAAGATCCTGAAGCAGTTATCAAGAGTACTGAGAACATTTCTGATATTAACAGCAAGTCTTAGATTATGTGCATGTAAGTGGGCAGATTAGAAATGATCATGAATTGAGAAATGGAAGGAATAAAACTCAGTGGATCAACTGTATAGGTACTAAAATCATCAAGAATGGGATTGAGAGACAAACAGTAAAAATGGTGCTGAAATTACTAATGAATAGGAAAGTGAATACACCCTGTGTGACTGAAGCCTTTAGATGATTACAACCAAATGGGGCCATGCACTTATTACTTTATTCATCTGTTCATTCAACAAATATTTATTTTACCCCTCTATATGCCAAACTCTTGTGCTAGATACAAAAATAAGTCCGACACATTTGAGTCCCATCTTAAAGGAACAGGAGGAAAGCTTCTCTGACAATCCAGGTTAGGTGCTCTCAATATTTGCAGAACGTCATCCATACTTCTATAATTGGCATTATTTTATTCTCATAATCATTTATTTACACAATTTCTGACCTACACTATAAATTGCCTAAGTGCCTGGGCCAGTTGTATTGCCTGAAATATAGCAGGTACTCAATAAGTGCTTATTGAATTAATAAACAAAAGAAATGTCAGACACTGGAGCTGGGGGGGTGTAGCTCCTTACTGATAGAGCATGTTCTTAGTATGCCTGAGACCCTGGGTTCAATCTCCAGCACAAAAACAAAAACAAACAAACAAACCAGAGAGAAAGAAATGTCAGATACTAAAAGCCAAAAATCTAACAATTTAAATTTTAATTTATCCTAGGGTCTCCTCTGTCTTCAAAAGTGAAGCTAATAAACTACTTTAAAAAGAAAACCTCTCACTGACAAATACAGCAGATGAAAGTCTGATAAGTAACAGAAATGAATGGACAGCTACATATTGTGCATTTCCACTAAGACTTAAAACATGTCATAAAAATCAGATAATTATGCAAATGAGCTAAGAACATGAAAAATTATTTTGTAGATGTTGTCTTCTGTGAATTCTATGCTGCATTAGACCTGTGGAGTCATGGGAAAATTTTAAATGTAGACTAAATTGAAGTATTTTAAATATTTTTATGAAAGCACCTGGTTCATAATCAACTTAATCTTTTCCTGCTTGTATAATTTTCAACAGTCTCCTCTAAGAATCATTAAACATCTCAGAAGTTATTCTCTATAGCGTTTTTTGTTCCTCCCCTATTGAGAAAAAAAATCAAAATGATGCTGATATTTCAGTCACACATATGCAACTTAAAATTAATGTTACAAAGTGGATTAACAATTTGGAAAAAAAGGGCTATTAATGTGCACTCTAATTGAACAAGTCAGTAAGTGCAATACTGATGACAGGAGCTGGGTAACTCACTAAAAATGTGGAAATTTACATATTAACTATAATTATCCATGTGATGATAGAGGTTGTAATATGAGTAAATACAGATGGATATGTGTAAACATGTATATGTACATGCTTATATATACATATTCACATGCATATATACACATGTAAACATGTATATATATACATGTATTTATAAGCATGCATATACATATTCATATTCATGCATTCATATTCATGCATATTTTCTACTAAGAGGAATTATAAGCAAGGACACCCCAGTAGCAGCAAGGATACCTCAAGTTCAACTCTTGGTTTCTGACACTTGGTTTCAATAAAATTAGGATTTTGGGAAAAGTGCTGACTATAGGGCAAGAACATACAAGATGAGCCTAGTTTATCTCCCAATGCCAAAAAGATAAGGAAGTGTTAAATAAAACACGCACACAACGAGCACACGTGCAATGATGAGGGTATGTAAAGAGGACACAGAAGTCAACTGAAAATGTTCCCAATGGCCAATGCTAGAATTATTTGAGAACAACAACAACAAAAGTACCAGACTATAAACCAAAGTATATATAAAAATACACCTGTCAGATTAAGATAAATAAATGATTGGATAAATAATAAACAACTCTCAATACAGAATCAGAACTGAACCATGATTTCCACACATGGTGTTTTTTCCAAAGTGCACAAAATGGAGACGAAAGGAATAGTATTTTATAACAGAAAACTGATGAATACTCCTAAGCCAGGTGATTCAGGGTGATGTCAGCAAGAATAAATCACGTGAATAATGCTTCTTGCTATGATATGATAATAATAACATTTTACCCCAAGGTCTTATTGCTGAAAGCTTGTAACATCAATTTAATCAGAAGAGAAACTTCATAAAAATCTAAATTGTGACATTCTACAGAATAAAGGACAGGTAGTTCTCAAAACTGTTGAGGTCATTAAGGTAAGGTGAATATGAAAAACTGTCATAGAAAAGCCCAAGAAAAGCCTAAGAAGATATGAAATTCTAACCTTACTTGTGTCCCAAGTGGAACTGTAAAACAGAAAGAACCAAGTAAAAACCAGGGAAATATGAATAAAATGTGGGTTTAACAAAAAGACATCAATATTTTATTTGTTTGCTTATTTATTTATTTATTTACTGGTACCAGGGATTGAACTCAGGGACACTCAACCACTGAGCCACATCCCCACCCCTATTCTGAATTTTATTTAGAGACAGGGTCTCACTGAGTTGCTTAGTGCCTTGCCCTTGTTGAAGCTGGCTTTGAACATGTGACCCTCATGCATCAGCCTCCCAAGCTGCTGAGATTATAGGCATGTGCCACTGTGCACAGCAATATTTTTATTAATTGTGACAATTGTACCATACCAAGATATGAATAATAGCTGAAAATGACTGTAAACTATATGAGAATTCTGTGTATTGCTACAATCTTTCTATAAATCCAAAACAATCCTAAAATCAAAATTTAATAGAATTTAAAGATACTTTTTAAAATTTAGCTCAATAGGAGTTAAGAGGGGCCATAAGGAGGAAATAAAGGACAAGAAGGTAGAATTCAACATATGGTTGTTGCCAAATTTTCTGTTTGTTCAAAGTTTATACACTTACAATTGGTTTCATCATATTGAGTTTATACCCAATATCTTTCTATAGTGTCTTGTTAATTCTTATCATTATTTTTATCCTTATTTCCTGCTACATAGTCAAACTCCCTGCAGTTCATTTCTCCCTTTATTCCTTATCATATTTGTTCATTTATTTCTGGCACTGGGTATAGAACTCAGGTGTACTCTACCACTGAGCTACATCGCAGTAACCCACCTTTTTTAAATCTTGAGACATGATCTTGCTAAGTTATTTAGGGTCTCATTAAATTGTTGAGGCTAGCTTTGAGTTGGCGATTTCACTGCCTCAGCTTCCTGAGCAGCGGTGATTACACGTGTGCACCACTGAGCCAGGCCTTTAATTATTATTATTTTTTAATGTGGTATAACAATGGTTGGATCCTTATCAAAGTGCTCAGATGAATAGAAGTGGTGATAAAAACAACTTTATTTCTGATCTCAAATGAATGTTTTCATGGTAATACAGCATTAAATGTGATGATATATATGTATATTGCATTTCTTTAGTCAGGAAAAGTATTATTTTGTTCCTCTTTGGATAAGAAAATGCTTTGTTCAACAGTTAATATAATAAATGGGCAGCAAATTTATATTAAACAGTTTAACTTCCTCTGTTGAGATGATCACCTTTGATTTTTCTAGTAAAATACTTTTCATACTTCTCAAAATATTTTCCCAAGACCAGCAGTTTCAGAATCATGTGAGAACGTGTTAGAAATGTTTATTACTAATCATCTTCCTAGACTTACTAAATCATAAACTCTGGGTTGGAGGCAAGCAGTCTGTGTTGTAACTACCATTTCAGATTATTCACATACGTGTTCTATGTATCTCACCCATGATACTGTGAATGTGGTATATTACATTAATGGATTTTATAACACAAATAAACCTTGGGATAAATTTAAATTGCTCATTATACTTGATCCATTTTATATAATATGGACTTGGATTCTAAATTATGATTAAGAAGTTTTGCACCTATGTCTATAATAGAAATTTCTTTTGCAGTTTCTCTGATCTTGTAAGGTTTTGGTAATCAATTTATGTCAGTCATCTGAAAGAATACACTCTCTTTTTCTTCTCCCTGGAAAATTAGTATAAGATTGGAATTATTTCTCCCCTAAATATCTGGCATACTTCACTGGTAAAGCCATGAAAGTCTGGAATTTTCTTTGAGGGAAGATATTTAAACATAGTTTTAAGTGTTTTCATATTTATAGGATGATTTATGTGTTTTATTTCTTGTGTCAATTTACGTAAAGTTGAGTTTGTGAATTAAAACCACATTAAGGGCTGGGATTGTGGCTCAGCGGTAGAGCGCTTGCCTTGCATGCGTGAGGCCCTGGGTTCGATCCTCAGCACCACATACAAAGCAATAAAATAAAGACATTGTGTCCATCTACAACTAAGAAAAAATTAAAAAAAAAAAACACATTACTAATATGGGTGCTAAATACCTGGATAAGAATGTAAGATGCAATGAAGCCTATGATCCGTATAACCAGTCAAGCAGAGTCATTTTACTGAGAATAACTACAAGGATGTCTTTAGACACAAGGAAAAAAATATACTAATCTTATTGTCCCAGAATTCCATAAAGACAATTTCTATTGAGAATGACTAAGCCGGAGGATTTTTATAGGCTTTTTCAGCATATCCATATTCTGAAACACTAGCAGGAAACATCAAGTCTCTAATTTTAGATCCTTTCAGGTATAACTAAAATAAATCAAAACATTAATAATTGGATTTTGCTAGCATTCAGCAGTTTGAGGAAAAATGTGTAAACCATCTCTAAATTACAAGATGCTTGTATTATAGTCAGGGAATTTATTTGCAGTTTATCAAAATGAAGAGGTCATACTTATTATTTTCTTGCAAATTTTACTGAATGACATTTATTCTAGGTGAGATAATATATTTTACTGTGCATATCACAGTATGAAGTTAAATAATTGACTTACCAGAACATTTTGTGATGGGTAAGGGAGAAAGATTTTTTTGACTCCCTTCCTAAAATATGAAAAGATTCCATCCCGTAATTTCTCTTATGTTGCATCTAAGTACAATTCAGAAAAAAGCTCTGACAAAATAAAGCTAGACAAAATATGTAAGCTGCCCATTAGCAAACTTAAAAAGCTTAAAGTTAATTCTTGATTCAGTAATTAAACTTAATAGCAAAAGTTTTATACTCTTGCATGGCATACATTATATATTTCTTTTTCCATTGAAACACTATTTTTTCTTTACAGAAGACCAAAAACCTTCAATTATAGATAATAAATGCACTCTATATGTGCATCAAAAGAGGATCAAATTTTTCATTAAAATAACAAGAATAAAAGATATATTTTTCAATGACCATAGTAAAAAAAACTAGATGTGTATAAAAATCATTTTTTCATGAAAAAGTGAGAATTATATCATACTGGAATATGAATGTGAAGCATCCACACAACAAATTATTAGCTGAGATTTTATTATGTTTCACAAACTTGAGTTTGTAGATTAAAATTATCTAATTTTCAATCTGTAGGTTTTGATAATCACAATTGAAGAATAGAATGTTTCAACAAGTCTATGGACAAATTAAGGCTTTTTAGAAATGAGTTTTGTACTGAGAAATTACGTGGAGTTGTTATTGGATAGATGTAGGTGCTTAATGCACACTTGGGTGGTTGCTGATGCTCCTTTTATTCATATGTTCTTCTCCTAGGTCAAGTCTACACATCCTAGGGAGTGTGTAGGTGAGGGATTCCCAAGTGCACAGTGAGAAAGGAGTAGGCTGGTTTGTAATGTTTCCTTTCCACTCTACCAGCATCCCACAAGCTTCCTGGTAATTTTTTGTTTCCCATGAAAGTAGAGTCTAGGGAGTGAGCAGTTTCCTACCTTTCTGCCACCAAGGGGCACTCTCATGAGTATTCTTTTTTCCTTAGTCTTCCTGAAGAGCAGTTCCTGAAGCAGAAAGCTATTGTGGTTCACAGGGATTCTGACTTTCCACACTAATCTATACTTCATTTTTAATATTCATTAAAATTTCATTTGTTTTTTTCTTATCTGCTTTTATGGATGTCCCTTGGAGGTGCTTGTCACACTTTGGAATTCAGTTCATTTGAAAATTAATCTCAATAATAGGTCAAAAAATGTGATTTTGTGAATTATCTGGATTGTCTTACT
Source organism: Xerus rutilus (assembly GCA_028644305.1). Lineage (NCBI taxonomy): Eukaryota > Metazoa > Chordata > Mammalia > Rodentia > Sciuridae > Xerus > Xerus rutilus. The sequence goes on from CM053400.1 coordinate 138,780,257, forward strand.
CTTGGTACATAGTACTATTCTCATGAAACTATATAATCTAAATGGAAACCTAAGAAGCACATATCTAGTAATTTTTGTGTGTAAACTGGATATTGTTGAAAACAGATGAAAAAGATTCTGGTTTCTGCATTGATTTTTGTTCTGGTCACAGATCATCTTAAGCTTATGTTTCATGGGTTCTCTCTCTCTCTCTCTTATAATGTTTTATGAAGCCTGAGGTTACCAAGCCCTCCCCAACTTCAAGCCATGTCTCTCCTCCTTGGGTCAGCAAACTGAAAACTTTTCATAGTTCTTTTATCCACCATACTATTGGCATTCTGCTAAGAACCAGAAGACTGTATAAGAATTTTCAAGTCAAGTAAGATTTTTAAAAATGTTTATAAACAGATCATAGAGTTTTCTTCCTATTGTTCCATTTTATAGTACTCCTTCCCCCAATGTCTCTGTTCAGTCAGCCTGAACGCTATCTATCCTGTGACCCCTCAAGATAATGAAAATGCATCTCTTCAGTCAAGTTCAAGCCACCCTACATTGTATGTACCACAAAGTGCCCTTATGTAAAAATATGCATGATCAAGAAACTTACCCAGGAAGTTTCAAGTCCCTTTCTTCAAGAGTCAAATTCTCTATCATTTCGTCCTAGTTAGCAATTAGTGAGGAACTCTTCTATAGCTCCTTTTATATTTTGTCCAGAGTTCACTATTGTTACCTGTGGGAGGGGTAACAATATAATTCTATCATCATTTTACTGACACATCATCTTAACTTCCTTTTTTTAAAAGAGAGATTCTAGAAATTACACTTAATTTAGGACGCTATGATAATGATTAAATCAATTCACTCCTGTAGAGACACATGGTTACAAAAATGCACAGAGTTTAGAAACTTAATATATGTCA
>CM053400.1:138781655-138821655 GCA_028644305.1 Xerus rutilus
AGACTTTCTCCCATACTCTTCTTCACTTTTGTTTAGCCCTCTCTTACTTTCCTGGGTTGTAACTCACAATAAAACATAACACTGCCTCAGTCTGTTATCTAAGGAACCCAGGCTCAAAGACTTGTTCAACATGCTAGAGTCTTCTAACATTGATCCCACATCTTTATTTTATCCTTTATTCTTTTCTTAAACAGCACTTAGATCTACGTTGGAAATTAAGGAGACGCTATTTTTTTTAATTAGAGCATTATAGGTGCATGTCATAATTGGGTTCATTTTGATGAAATCTGATTTACTCTATTTCAGTCCCATTTCCTCTCCCTTCCCTCCCATTCTCTTTACTCTATTTTGTTGATCCTCCTTTCACTCATTTATTGATTTATTTTGATTGGAACTTTCTATATATACATAAAGGCAGAGTCCTTGTGGTATATGTATATATGCATATAATAGGATTGTCTTAAATTTTCTCCCCTTTCCTGTCTTTCCTCTCTCCCTCTTCATCTCCTTCTTCTACTCTACTGATCACACTTATATCTTAATCTCCAATCCCCTACACACACACTTAATAAAAAATCACCCCACACATTCTTTTCCCTTATTTAGCTCTAGCTTCCACATGAGAGAAAACATTCAACCCTTGGTTTTCTGAATCTTGTTTATTTCACTAAGCATGATGTTTTCCCTTTCCATTCATTTACCAATAAATGCCACAATATCATTCTTCTTTATGACTGTGTAAAAGTCCATTGTGTATATATACCACATTTTCTTAATCCATTCATCTTGTGATGGGCATCTGGGCTGGTTTCATAATTTGACTATTTGCTTCTGTAAACATGATCTGGTTGTATCACTATAGTATGATTATTTTATTTCTTTTGGATGAATATGGAGGAGTGGATTAGCTGGGTCATATAGTGGTTCCATTCATAGCTTCTTAAAGAATACCTACACTGCTTTACAGAGTGGTTGTACTAATTTGCTGTCCCACCAACAATGTATGAGTCCAAATTTTTCCCATGTCTTTGCCAGCATTTATCATTGTTAGTATTCTTGATAATTGCTATTCTGATGGGAGTAAGATGAAATCTAAGTATAGTTTTGATTTGCATCTCCCTGATTGCTAGACATGTCGAACATTTTTTTCATAAATTTGTTGGTCATTTTTGTTTCTTCTTTTGAGATGTCTGTTTAGTTCTTTTGCCCATTTATTAATTGAGTTATTTATATACATATAAATTATATACATAAATATATATATTTTTGATGGTAAGCTTTTTGAGTTCTTTACATGTTCTGAATATTAATCCCATGTCAGAGGAGCAGCCAGCAAAGATTTTCCCACATTCTGTAGTCTCCTTCTTCATGCTCTTAATTCTTTGGCTGCTCAGAAGTTTTTGATTTTATGGCATGCCACTTATTGATTCTTACTTTTATTTATTGAGCTTTAGGGGTCTTTAAGGAAGTCAGTGCCAGACCTATGATGGAATGTTGACCCTGTTTTCTTCTAGCAATTGCAAAGTTTCTTATCAAATTCCTAAGTCTTTGAGCCACTTGGACTTGACTATTGTGTAAGGTGAGAGATAAGGATCTAGTTTCATTCCTCTACATATAGATATCCAATTTTCCCTGCATCATTTGTTAAAAAGGCTTTCTTTTCTCCAACATATATTTTCAGCACCTTTCCAAGTCTCTGTATTTTCTATTCTGTACTGTTGGTCTTCATACCTTCTTTGATGCCTCTTGCCTTATTATTCTTGCTCAGGTTTGCTTTGACTGTTCTGGACTCTTATTCTTTCAAATAAGTTGAAGGACTTTTTTTCTATTTCTGTGAAGTATATAATTGGTATTTTGATAGAGATTGCACTAAATATGTAAATTGCTTTTGGTAATATAGTCATTTAGACAATATTCATCCTGTTTATCTGTTTTAGTCATCTTTTTTCAGCACTATTATCAAAAGACCTGATAAGAACAATTTTAGAGAAGAAAAAATATATCTTTCACTTATGGATTCAGAGGTCTCAGTCCATACATGGCCAACTCCATTGTTCTGGGCCCAAGGTGAGGCAGAACATTATGGTGAAAGAGTATGGTGGAAGAAAGTAGCTCAGGACATGGCCACCAGGAAGCAGAGAGAAAGAGAGAGACAAGACAAACCCCAAGGGCATGCCACTAGTGACCCATTTCCTCCAACTACACCCTACTTGCCTATAGTTACCATCTAGTTAATCCCTATCAGCTGATAATGCACTGATTAGGTCAGTCATCTCATATGCCAATCATTTCACCCCTAAACTTTCTTGCATTGTCTGATGAGCTCTTGGGGGACATCTCATATCTAAACCATAATACTGTGCAAAAACATGGGACATCTTTCCATCTTCTAATATTGTCTTCAATTTCCTTCTTTAGCATTCTGTAGTTTTCATGGTAGAGAACTTTAACCTCTTTGGCTAGATTAATTCCCAAGTATTTTATTTATTTTGATGTTATAATAAATGGAGTGGTTTTCCTGATTTCATTCTCAGCAAAATTTCTATTGGGGTATAGGAAAACTATTGATTTATAAATGTTGATCCTATCTGTATTCTGCTACTTTGCTGGATTTATTTATAAACTCTTGAAGTCTTCAGGTAGAATTTTTTTTATCTTGTAGGTATAGAATCATGTCATTACTAAACAGAGATAGTTTGACTTCTCTTCCCTTTTGTATCCCTTCAGTTTCTTACTGTTGCCTGATTTCTCTGGTTGTAGTTTTAAAACTAAAATGAATAAAAGTAGCAAAAGTGCACATTCCTATCTTTGTCCTAACTTTAGAGGAAATGCTTTCAGTTTTCCTCAGTTCAGTATGATGTTGGCTTTGGATTCATCATGTGTGGCCTTTGAAATATAGATGCAGGTTCCTTTTATGCCTATTTTCTCTAATGTTTTTAACATGAATGGGTGGTGGATTTTATCAAAGTCCTTTTTGCATCTATTGAGATTATCACATGATACTTGTCCTTAATTTTATTAATGTGGTAAGTTACATTTTTTAATTTGCCAATATTAAACCAACTTTATCCCTGGGATGAAACCCACTTGGTCATGGTGTATTATTTCCTTGATGTCTTTATGAATATGGTTTGCTAACATTTTATTAAGGAATTTTGTTATATATATTCATTGGGATATTGGTCTGAAGTTTTCTATCTTTGATGTCTCTTTATCTTGTTTTGGTATCAGAGTTACAATGTATGCTATAATACATTCAGGAATGTTCACTACCTTTCAATTTCAGGGAATAATTTGAAATAAATTATAAATATTATAATTTAATAATTATAGTTCTGGTGGAACTCAGCTGAGAATCCATTTGGTCCTGGGCTTTTCTTTGTTGGTAGGCTTTTAATCCCTGTTCTAATTTTATTACTTTATATTAGTCTGTTAAAGTTTTCTGTACCTTCCTGGTTCATATGTGCCTAGTAATTTGTCAATCTCTTCTAGATTTTCCAATTTACTGGAGGATAAATTTTCAAAATAGTTTCTAATGATACTCTGGATTTCAGAAGTGTCAGTGGTGATATCCCCTTTTGTATCTCTAATTTTAATCTGGGTCTTCTCTCTCTCTCTTTTGGTTAGTTTGGCTAGGGATTTATCAGTTTATTTATCTTTTTTAAGAACCAACTCTTTATTCATTGATCCTGTGAAATTTTGATTCTCAATGTCATTAATTTTTGCTTTAATCTTTATTATTTGCTGCCTTCTACTGATTGTGGAGTTGATGTGTCCTTTTCTAAGGCCGTGAGTTGGAGTATAAATTTATTCTGATCTCTCTATTTTTTTTTTAATGTAGGCACTGTGTTACGGAATTTTTCCCTAAGACCTGCTTTCACACCATTCCAGAGATTTGGATATGTTGTATCTCTGTTTTCATTTGTTTCTAAGAATTTCTTAATTTCTTCTTTAATCCAGTCTTAACTTGAATATTGTTCAATTTCCCTTTCTTTATGTGGTTTTAATTTTATTTCTTGCAGTTGATTCCTAGTTTTATTCCATTACACTATGACAGGATATGCAGAGTTATATCAATATTTTGTATTTCCTAAGATTTACATTGTAACCTAGAATATGGTCTATTTTGGAAAAGGTTTCATGAGCTGCTGAGAAGAAAGTGAACTCAGGTTTTTGGGGGTGAAATAGTCTATGGAAGTCTATTAGATCCATTGGATTTATAGTATGATTAAGGTCAGAAATACTCATTGATTTTATTTGGATGATCTCTCTATTGGTGATACCAATGTATTGAAATCACCAAGTATTATTTTACTGAGGTCTATTGAGGAATTTAATATCAAGAATTATTTTTCTTTTTTATGTAATTAGGTGCACTGACATGTGAGGTGTATATATTGACTATGGGTTTATCTTTTTATTGGATTATTATTTTTACTAGTATGCTGTGGCCTTCTTTGTCTCTTCTAATTAATTTTGGCCTGAAATCTGCTTTGTCAGATTATGAGAATAGCTACTCCTACTTGTATTTGGACTCCATTTGCCTGGACTATTTTCTTCCTTCTACTGTGGGTGTTTTTGCCTATGAGATGAATTTATTACATATAGCATTTAGTTGGAACTTATGTTTTAATATATTCTGCTAATCTAAGTCTTGAGTAGTTGAGACCATTTACATGCACTGTTATTAAGTATATGTGTTTATTGTTTCTTGCCATTTTGGCGTGTTAGCTATATTTGATCCTGTCCTGATTTTCATTTAGGTGGATATTCTTTTAGTGGTCTTTATCTATTTGGAGCTTTGGGACTTGTTTTTGGGTTCCTCTGTGTGCACTTTATGTTTGAGTATTCTTTGTCGTGCTAGGTTAGTGGTCATGAATTCTTTTAATTTATTCTTGTCATGTAAAATATTTTTTTCTGTATCAATTTTGAAAGATAGCTTTGCCTGATACAGCAATCTAGGATAGCAATTGTTTTCTCTTAAAGCTTGAAGTATCTCATTCTAGGCCTTCCTTAATTTTAGAATCTGAGTTAAGAAGTCAGAGGTGAGCCTTATTGGTTTTCCTTTAAATGTGACCTGATGTTTTTCTCTTGCAGTATTTTATATTTTTTCATTATTTTCTATATTAAGTATTTTTATTGTGACATGTCTCTCAGAAATTCTGTTTTGATCATGTCTATTTGGGTTTCTATATTCATCCCTTTTTAATTTTGTATGCATATGATATCTCATATGGAAATTTTCCTGTTACTATCTCATTGAAAATGTTCTTAAGACCTTTAGTGTGTATCTCCATGTCTTCTTTCATCCTAATGACTCTCAAATTGATCTTTTGATTTTGTCCCAAAGTTCTTGTATATTCTGATTATGCTCTATGCTTTTTTTTTTTTCTTTTTGGTATCCTGAGTATTAAAGTTCGTATTCCTTGCCTTCAAGTTCTGAAGTTCTATTTGCTACACAATCTAATCTGTTGGTGATGCTTTCAAGTGAATTTTTAACTTAATTCATTGTATCTTTTAGTTCCAACAGTTCTAGTTGGTTTCTTTTTATTGTCTCTATTTCTTTATTTAAATGGTATTTCACCTACTATATTTTCTCTCTTAATTCATTCCTTACATCTTCATTTAGGTCATTGAATATTTTAATGATCAGTTTTTTATAGTCTTTCTCTTGAATTTCATCCACATTCATATCTGTGGAATCCTTTGTTGGAGAATTGTTAATTTGGGGAGAAGATTTGTTTGCCTGTTTCCTCATGTTTTCAGAGCACTTGGATTTACATATCAATTGAGATGAAATTTCCTTCCTTTTATATGTATATCTTTTGTATATATTTATCTTTTTTATTTTGTTCTGGAACTTCTCTCTGTTTTTGATGCAGATTTGCAGAAGTGGGCCATGAAGTTCCCTTTGGGTTGTTCCCTCCAGAGGTTTGGTGGTTGTTTGGGGGATTTTGATTCCTTAATTCTACTTGTTGAAGTGTTTTTGAGGTTTAAGTAGGGCTAGATCATGTGTGGAGTGAGACTTGATGTTATTTGACTGAGTTGTGAGTATCCCTCAGCAGCAGGATTTCTCTACTCTATGAACTTGAAGTGTCCTAATCACTTCCTAGGCCTTCTTAGAGGAAAGAATGAGTCAGAAATAGTATTAATGTTAGAAATAGATGTACTGCCTTAAGATAAATGTTTGGTGCCCACTTTGATATCTATAATACTAATTGCTACCTGTATAGGAATGATAGGGTCAGCATTTAACATCATCATCAACAATAAAATCTATGAACTACAACAATAAACAGATGTCTGCTACATCATCCTCTGTATTAATAATCACAACATGAATAAGATTGGAACTGCATGAACTATATAATTATATCAGATAGTTGGATTATGGTTTCTTAATTGAAGAGAAAACAAGGTAGAAAGGCAAAAGGAAGTTTGAAATATTTAAAAAGGGAACAAAGGAGAGGCAGGAGACAGGAGATAATGGCAATAAAGAAGGAGTAGTAAAAAAATAACTGAAAATAATAAAAAATGGAAAAGAGGAAGAAGGAACAGGAAAATTTGACCATTAATGGAGAAAGAAGGGGAAGAAGGAACAATAAGAGAGATAAAAACCAACGTGCTGACAAACAAATATAAGACCAAAACATTTATAATTTTACCCCACTTATGCCAAGCCAAGACAGGTGAAGAAGAAAACAATTCAAATGAAAGTAAACTTACATAAGTCTTGTATACGAATTTTTTCAAACCTATGTATGCAGTGAGAACACACACATGCAATCTTGCAGAATTGATAAAAGTAAAAATTAATAAAATATAATTAAATGAAAATTTAATTTTTTAAATTAAAATGATAAAAATTAAAAATAGGGGAACATGGGAAAAAACTTTTAATGAGAAATAAAGAGCTTATTTATGCTGAAGTAGTCAAAACTTTTGACAGGATGGATATTCATTCTTCATATTTATTTTTGAGTTCTCTGACCCTTATGTCAAGGGCTAGGGGTTGTCTGTTCCAAGGTCTTTGTCTTCCTCACTTAGCTGCCAGTCACCTAGCAATAGTCATTGTGGCTAGGAACCAAAGTTTGTTGTAGTAGCTCTCAGCAACCTGTCTCCCAGTATAAAAGGGGCTAGACTGGAAGTGCTAACAAATTGTGTACTTCCATCATGAGGGTGGTGCAGAGTTCTGAATTGGAAGTTTCAGTAGTGGGAATTTAGTCTTGACTGTCTGTTGGAACTCTGTTGGTGGGTATTTGAGATTTGATCCATACCTCCTGTTGCTAGGGAGATGCCAATTTCTTCTAGACATCTGGGTCTCAGGTTCTTTCTATAAAATTCACTTGTAAAGTATAGAATCTAAATCTCCACAGGTTTCACATTCATTATTATGAATGTGAATTACTCAGTATCAGCCCTGGAGTTAAGATGCTTCTGTCTGACCATTACTGGCATCCTCCTAATAGCTCTTACGAGATTCCAGCAAGAAAGGGAATTTGTATCCTCAGTATCTGGAGATTGGATGCCATAGGAACTATTCTCTTTTCACTTATTTTAGTCACACTGTTCCAGTCACATTCTGGGGCTTACGGTAGGTGACTGATGAGTCAGCTGGCAACATTCTTTACAAGTTCCCAATCTCCTGCCTTTGCTCACTACTGTGTGATGCTTATTAATATTTTCTATTCCAGCAACCCTGGTTTCTATCTAACTATTTGCCCATGGGCTGAGTGACTTCTGTTGCTTTTCACTCAACAACTGACTCTGGGTCTATTAAAATTAGTCTCCTTCTCTATTCCACTGGTTTCTTAAAGCCCTTTTTTTTCCTGCCTATGCTGTCCAGATGCCCAGAAGCACCTTCCAAGTGATGTGTCTCTAATGTATTATTTCCTATAATATTTTGAAAGTTAACTTTTTTGTCTCTTTTATGTCTCTATTTTGCTGTTCAGTTTTGAATTTCAGTGAGTTCCCTTGGTTACCCACATCATTGAGAGGCTATCATGCTTTTCAGTCTAATGCTAAGGAAATGCTGGGAAGGGTACCCTTCCTTTAATCCTCCATCTTCTCTTCCAACCCCCTTTTTTAAAGTGCATAATGGAACTTGTTTATTCAGTACAGGTAAAAGTATTTCCAAATATTGCAAAATCATGTGTAGACATATGAGTGTTTGTCACATGTGTTTGTCAAGGATTAAAGCATTAGTAGGTGAAAAGAGGATGAAAAGTAAGTTGGTTGAGCATAATACCATAGCAAACACTATATTATTAAGCTCAACAGCTATGAGAACACCAAAAGGACTTTCACTATAAAATATTTAAACAACATGTGAGGGAAAAAAAGCAGAGAGAAATGGAACAAATGACATACTTCTGAAAAGTTTTGACAGAATATTGTCAGATGCAGAAAGTGAGAAAGATAAAGAGAAGGAAAAATATAGCTTAATGATGCACATAAAAAATTAGAACAGATCTTTATAAATAATGTATAAAACCATTTAACAATTCATTAGCCTATTCTCCCCCACATACACATACACACCTAGTTTTCCATATCCTCTCTTCTTTTCTATTGATAAGTTTGAATATTTTGAATATGTAACCTGTCCTACCAAGCCCTGTCTTGACTATTGTCAATACTAACATTTATTATATTTATTCTTCTTAAGACCTTAGCAGTATGACAAGTGTGATATTCTACAAGCCTACATGTTGGCAAAGGAGAACCATGAAGCCAAGAGAGCTTGTTTAACTGTTAAAAATACAGTCACATAGCAGACCATGAATCTCCTCATAGGTCCTATTTAACAGGTTAAGATACCATTCTACATTCCATATGCCTTATCTTGCCAGGTTGGTCAACCAACCCAAACCTGTTTTTATTCCATTTCTAAATGTAAAGGCATTGAACTCATCTTCCCCAAACCAGCATCTTATATCACAATAGGAGTCTTAAGCTCCAATCCTGGCTTACCTTCTCCATCCTTGCCCTGCTCTGCTATAATTGCAGAGTACTAAATTAGAATAACAATAACAACTAAAGATAATAACAGATATCACAGGATTAAAGTGTTAAGAAGTAGTACCTTCAGTGCAACAATGGTATATAGGAATAATACAATCTAATGTTTTTAATAGAAATTGCTATTGTACTTTCAAATATATATAGTATTACTATTGAATGAAAGAGGCAATGTATTTATAGATTCTCAATTCTTATCAATGATGATAAGATATTAAATTGTGACTTTTAAAAAAATTGTTTATTTGTTAATTCCTCAGATATTTGTGCACTTACTACATCCTAGGAGCTAGGCATGGTGTTGAGAACACAGTGGTAAGCCAAGGAGCCTGGTTGCTTCTACTCTTGAAAGATATTATCAACCATGATATATTACAGAAGAACCAACACTAAGAGCAGAATTTTGTAACTGTCATTAACTTGGAATTGCAGATTAACACCTATAAAGAAAAATATAATAATGTTTTGAATATTTCTGAGAGGAGTTTGGACAACTTTATTCATAGTTAGAACAAGCCAGTCAACTAGCTGAATTTTTAAAAGGCAGGCAATCCCAAAAACATTAGAAAAAAACAATCTGTAATATAACTCTAGTATGAGATCTTAATGCCCCAAGTAGGGCTCATTTATGGACTGTTAAGCATTTCTCCCATGATCCTTTGAGACTATTCCATGCCGTGGATGTAATATTAAGGAAATTAATTTATTATAGCCTAATGAATTAGAGATCATAAAGGAAAAATTATGATCAATTAAACTAAATAAGCATTCCTGTCTCAAAAAATCCTAACCATTATTATCTAATAGTGAATTCCTTGAAAGAGAAATAATGGATTTGACTCCAAGAGGACTTTAACCAATTAAAATTAATTTATTTTGCCTTCCATTGACAAGGGCTGGGCTTGAAATACTTGATGGTTTTCTTTGACATAATTTGTGTACTGTCATCTATGAACATCTGAAGAATTCTTGCCTGTGTCCACAGACTAAAAATTCAACTCCCTTACCAGTCTAGCTTTTTGAAGGTCCTACTAACTATAAATCTGCACCTTAGTGCTGGTGTTTCTCAAGTTGTCTTAGCTTCTGCATATTCAAGTTTCTCTTGTTCTAAATTTTAGAGATCAGTTGATTCTGTTTTAAAATTACATTTACTTTCATTCTTCCTTTTATGTTGGTCTCATGGGTTTATGGATACCTTTTAGTAGGTTATAATTTTATTGATTTACCAGCATTATTACTATTACTTAGAGTTAACATTTTATAAGTTTTACTTGTTTTAAGACTTTTCTTGGTTTTGCATTTATTTCTTCATGGCATTAGAATCAGACTAAATTGTTCTCAATGAACTTCTCAATTGTTTTATCTCATTTTCAGCGTTTGTTTTCAATATCTTTATCATTCAATTTAATTTTGGTTATTTATGACTTCTTACTTTTGTTATAATGTGCTTGTTCTGAATTTTCCTACACTAAATAATAACTCCTTTTAATATTAAATAAGAGTGAAAGAGTAAACAAAAGACGGGAAAATATAAAAAAAAACAGGAAAAACAATTCTAAACAGTTTAAAATTAAGATAATTTCACCTTTTTAGTTCTTCATGAAAAAAATAAAAACTATTGGAGGAGGTACATACAAATAAATCATGTGTGTGTGTGTGTGTGTGTGTGTGTGGGTGTGTGTGTGTTTGACCTTTGTGTACATATAAAAATATAACTGCTTGCATACTGTCAGAACTCTGAAGTCAGAAAAGTCAGCTGTTAGTCACCACATTGCATTTGCAGGTCACCTCACTGACCGAGGCTTGTTTTCCCTTCACTCCTGACAAAATCTTGAAATTACCTTTTAATTCTTCTCTCTGACTTTATAGTCTCCTACCTTTGGAATCCACTTTGCATAACTCAGCCAGTGACATTTAATTGTTTGCCAATGACATTTAATTATGTTGATTGTAAAACTTGAAAGCCACAGAAGTCTCTTAAGAAAAGAAGAAATATAAGTGAGGCCAAAAAGCAAAGAATGGGAATAGAAAGGCTCTTGCATTTCTTCCTCAGTGTCCTGTGTGTTACTGTTCAGGCAAACTTTGACTCTGCTTACTTAAAGCCTGTGTTCATGATGGCATACTAAAACTTAAAGAAAACTGAAGTTTCTTAATCAGTCATTAAGTCTAGTTTTAGAAATAATATTGGTTTCAAAAATAGCCTTATTATTTTTGTTTCAATACTCTTCTATATGGATCCCTTCAGAATGAGATGTTTCTTAAGCTGATAGCAATCTGTTTCTTTGGCCATGTTTTTGATTCCATATGGTGTCTAGTCTGCTAGGTATTTTGATGTGCTTTTTGTAGATGGTTGAAGAGAGGCTATTTTACCTAACTAAACATATATATTCTTAATGCAGTCAAAAATGGTTTTTTCCAAGAAATTTATGTCTAAAGACTATCTATTGTAAAATATTGCCATTATTTTCTGTGGTTCAATTAAAAAACATTAGTTAATTCATAAATTTAAAGAACTTCCACACTGTGCATAAAATGACAAATGAAATTTCATGAGTTGATTTTATTAGCAACTGCACTCAAGAACAAGTGAAGAAAATATCATGTATTGAACTAAGAGAGTAAATTTATATTCATCTAACACAGATCAGAGAATATCTTTGTGTGTGGCGATGAAGATGTTCAATGAAAACAGAATAATCCTGAAAGTTGAGTAGTTCTAAATCCAATCTTGTGTTTAAAATGAATCTTTGAACCTATTTCCTCAAATACATATTTCAATTTTGAATAAGTAAAATGTAGTCAAAATATATCTCTCCTTATAAGTAAACTCCTCAAGAAAGTTAATTTTCTGAGATTACCTTTGGTTTTTACATTTTGATATAAATTGATGGTTAGCATGGAAAATATTACAACTACAGGCTGAAGAAATAGGCAGAGACCATGCTATAATATAATCTACCATAAACAAATTTATATTGGAATGTAATCAGTTTAATTGCTAGAAAACAATAAAAGCAACCACAACAGTGAAAACAATCACTCTTTTTAGAAGAATGGAACAGAGTTAGCAGTGTCTATATCATGACTATGCACAATCACTTGAGATCTGGAGAACCAGAAAAATATATTCTATTCTCAAGAAAGGCAATAAATGGTGACTAACTCCATGATATTCTAGAAATTGGAATGAGAATAAAAAGATATAAAGCAACTATTATAAATATACCCAGAGACATAAAGTATATTGAGCATGAACAAATGATAATATAGGAAAACAGATCAGAAAAGCAGAAACTTATAAAATCTGGTGGTATGCACCTGTAGTACCAACTACTTAGCAGGCTAACACAGGATGATGGCTTGGGCCTGGGTGTTTCAGGCCAGCCACAGAGACCTCATACCAAGTAAATAAATAAGTACCTAACAGAAACCCTAGAATTAACATGCAATATTGAAGGAACAAAATTTGTCAGATACATGTATAACTAAAAAGAACAAATAAAATATTTTTTAAAAAATTTATCAGACAAAACAATAGAAATAAATTTAACAAAAGAGTCAATGAACATAAAGTTAGATCATAAAAGAAAAGGAATAAACGGGGTAAAAGACTGAATAAAAAAACAGCCAATTTAAATGCTATAATAAAAATAATTGATCTCCCAATAGAAAAGGGCAAGAATGAGGCAGAAGAACTTATCAAATTTACCAATCTTGATGAAAGACATAAATTTGCAATTCAGTAAATAAGCTCAGTAAACCCAAGAAGGAAATAATGAAGAAACCCATGCCCACAACCATTACATTTGAATTGCTTAAAATTTGAGACAGACTGAAAAATATAATATATTACATACAGAGAATAGAGACAGACTGAAAAATATAATATATTACATATAGAGAATAAAAAGTTTAAATTCATAACTTTTCATCAGGGATGCCAGAAGAAAGTGGAACAATATTTTTAAAATATCTAAAAGAAAAAAAAATCAAACAAAAAAATCCTCAAAATTTCAGAATCCTGATGTATTGCAAGGGCTATGATCTCATTTAGTGAATTAGTGTGAGGCTTCCCTAAGATATCTGAACACACACACATACACACATACTTACATACATAATATTTCATTAGGCCATTAGAGTGATTTATGTGGAACATTCTCCGCCCTCAAAAACCTTACATTGTTGATGAAAGAACATGGACATATAGTAACATAAATAACTAATGGTCCAAAACAGTGATTTGTCCTCCAGCACCAATCCATTCTGAAGAAGAAGAAACTGGATGAAAAAGTGCCGAGCACAAAAGGAAGCCAGAGATATCCATAGAGCTTTTCCTCAGCAGAGGCAGCCACAGATCACACTGCTTTGCTCAGGTCAACACAAACCGTAAGGTATCTGGAAAGTCAACCTAGTGCCAACTTTCAGCGTCAAAAGTACTGAGAAGGAAACATTTTCATGCATTTGAGATTGAAAAAGCTATGTCTGAAGTAGGTGGGTGTGGGGTGAGAGAGGGAAGGAGAGAGAGGTATTTAGGAAGAAGGGGCTGACTTTATAGTACATTTTATCATATCTTTACAGTTGAAAAGCTAATTTACAAGAATCAACATATTTTGGCAATTTCAATTAGCCTTTCTCTTCAACTCATATTGTCCCAGCCCTGTGTGCCATTTCTAATGCTCTCCCTTCCTGGACTGTGCCAATGAAGCCCACAGATTTAACCCAAATCAGGATGCCAGCATATACACAATGCCACCTAATGATAAAGATGTTACTTATCCCATGACCCCAATACTTCCACTATAAGACCTCAAGTCAAGGGGCTGGGATTGTAGCTTAGCGGTAGAGCGCTTGCCTTGCATGCGTGAGGCCCTGGGTTCGATCCTCAGCACCACATACAAAGCAATAAAATAAAGACATTGTGTCCATCTACAACTAAAAAAATATTTAAAAAAAAAAAAAAAAAGACCTCAAGTCAATCAATATTCAAATTATTCAATGGGACCTAAGAAATGCAAAGTAAGTTGTTAGATAAAATTAAAAAATAGATATCCTTAATATTTTAGTCTGAGTTCTAATTACTTTTATTTTGCATTTATGAATGATATTTTTTAAATAGTGGAATAGAGTTTAGTCCAATTTATGGTCCATTTGGTCCTGTGAGTGAAGCAGCATTTGCTAATGGGTGTACTTAAGGTTTTATATATATTTCCAGTAGAAATGAAATACTTCCACTGGACTTTTATTTAAATGTTGTTTATCATCTTGGCTAGGATTGGCAGTAGTCTGTAATAATTGCATACAGATCACCATAAATAAAGTAAATACAGTATTTACTTTAATGTATTTGTACTAAATCTGGACTCTTTCAAAAAATTAATAGTTTTGGAAAAAACCAAATGCCCTGCTTTGTTTCATTTCTTATATTCTTACTACAATCTCATAGACTTTTCTCCATCTACTCTCCCCACCTCCATCTGATTTTTCCTGTCAGCATTTTAAATTCTTCAAATTTCTTTAAATGAATAAACAAAATATTTCACCAATCTATGCATTAAAAAGCAAACAAATAATTGAATATTAATTTATACCATTGTGTACCAAACACTGAGGTAAGTTCTAGATAAAATATTAGTAGGCATGAGTGATATGGTCCTCATGACTATAACAGCTAAGGAGGGAACTGAAATCAAATAATTGTTTGTGAAAGGAATAAAACTTGTAAGATGCTATGGAGATATAACACATGATTTTTCATGTTTCCTCCATATACCCTTTAACTTTGCTCCTGTTGGGAACTTAAATTTATTGAAATACTTTAACTTTCCACAATTCCTTTTTTCCAATTACCATTAAGTTGAAACTGTTTTACCAGATTTTGAAAAATTTGTCATCTTTCAGTACTAATGCTCACACCAGTATAATAGACTCCTGATAAAATGACTTAGTTTAGTGGTGGAGGTCAGGGTCGTAGAAACTGGTGAAAGTACTTCTAAATGTAGAAATTAAAACCACCCACTAAGTGCTCAACATAATAAATTGAAAAAGTCATTAAATCAAAACATTGGAAATCGTCAGAGCCAGAAACATAAATTCAAGATCTCTCAAATGATAGGAAGAGAAAAAAATAAAAATGCAAAAAAAAGAGCAATAAGTAGCAATTGACTAATAGAAGAATGAGAAACAAACTACCTCTCAGTTTCCATCAGTGAAAGTGTTTGTTTAATATTCTGTAAGACAATGATTTAATCCTAGAATTCTATTAAGTATTAAGTAGATGCAAAGGTGGAATAAAAACATTGGAATTCAAAATCTTCCCTATCACACAAATTTTCCTTAGGAGTTACCTGGGGGCTTGCTTCAACAAAATAAGAGAATAAAACCAAACAAAAAGAAATACATGAGTTAGAAAAAAGTAAATGCGGACCACAGAGCATGGATGGAAATACCAACTTCCATGCTATGCAGCAGTGTGGAAAGGAAAATAGTAAGATTTAAAAATAGAGAAAAGGAGCTTTGGGAGAGTGTCTTCCAAGGAAAAAGGAGTCACTGTGCAAAATAAAGATGTGGGGAAACAGTGAAGTTCTGGTAATGGCACAAAAAAAAAAAAAGAGTAAAAAGAAAAAGAGAGAAGCTAAATAACAAGCAACCAATATGGGAGGCAGGGGTTACTTTGTTAAAGATGAGAGATTCACAGATGAAAGAAGCCCAAGACTAAATCATTGGCCTGTTTTACCTACATTAGATTCTGTGTCAGACAGGAATAAATTGTATTAACGAAGTCTCTGAGATATGGGCATGATCTTTCATATTTACTGGTATTTTTTAAATTAACACAACTTCCACAATCTGAAATGACTTTATGGCCTAAATTTCATCTTGACTGATACCATTACCCATATATTACTTCACTCTTCATCTTCCTTCCCCATCTCTTCCTCTTCTACCTCCTCTGGCTTTGCTCTTGAATTTGTTCCCTAGGACTTTTTACTTCTAATTTTTAAAACTAACTTTAAAAAATATTAATCTATTATGTATAATAGAGTTGGGTTTTTGTTTTGTGACACAATCTAAAACTCTTTATTTAACATTAATATTATTTTTAATATTTTCATTATTATTCTTAATATTAATCTAGACCACTTATTAATGTGATAGCTATTTTATTAATTTCCTTCATAGTTTTTCTCTAATTGGAAATCTATTACTATGTGGTGTGTTCTGATATTTAGGACAGTTTGCTTTTATATTTTAGGGTTACTTGTGGAATTATAATTTAATCTTTGCAGATTTCTTTTTACTAGAAGCAGTACTTATTTTCCAACTAAAAGCGAAAATAAAATTGACATGCTTCCTTTTCCTCCCCACCTCTCTGTTTTTCTCCAGCACAGGGTGTTAGGCAGTAATATTATTTTCTTTTAACTTTATCTTTATATCACCAAAATATAAGGTTGTTAGAAATACAAAGCAACCTGGAATTTTTCTCCCTTTAAATTGAATTGGTCTTTTAGCCTAGCTGCCTAAAGTATTCTACAAATTGAATGACTCTTAATGTTACTAGGATATATTTGTGCCAATCATTTTTGAAGTTCAGTTTCCCACTGACATTGAGTGTGCTATTTAAATACCTGCTTGAAATAGCCACTCTTATAATTTTTTCCAGAAATATATTTAATAATAATAGTTTATGACATTAATTTTGTTGTTTTTCTTCTTGGAGTTTACAATTATGAATCTGGTGGATTTCTTTTCAGCTATTATTTTATTAACAAAATTAATAACTTCCTACATGTTGTTTTATTTTATACAATTGCCATATTTTGCATGTCCATACTCCTTACTGAGGTTTCTGCAATGTCTGTTAACCTAAATACTAATAGATTCTTCAGTTATTTGATTTTTTAGAATTTTTGCCTGTTTAATATAATTTTTATTATAATATCATACCTTTATTATTTCACATATTTCTGTTTCTTAGATTTTTTTTGAAGATATGATTTTTAATTAGTTTTCTTTCCTTCTTTCTCATTATGGAACTATGCCTGAGCATATTTTTTTATTTAATCATAGGTAAATTTTTTTCCTATTGGATGCTATGTCAATAACTAATAACTTTCTGTTTTGTTTTTCCATCTTTTATTGGTTCACATTAGTTATATATAACATTAGGACTCATTTTGACATGCTTATAAATTCATGGAATATAATTTGCTCTAATTCAGTTCCCAGTTCTTCCCCTTACCTTCCCCTCCTCCTTCCTCTTGTTCCCTTTCTTTAGTCTACTAAACTTCCTGCTATTTACATAGAGGTTGTGTGTGTGTGTGTGTGTGTATAATTAGTGTCTTATGGATGGTGAGATTTACTATGGAATATTCGTATATGTGCATAAGAAAGTTAGTCAGATTGATTCCACTGTTTTCCCCTTATCTCATCCCTCCTCTTCCCTCCAACTCAATCCCCTTCCACTCCATTGATGTTTCTTATATTTTGATGGAATTTCCCCGTTTTCTTTCTTTCCACTCCCCACCCCCCAATACTATTTTAGACTAGCTTCCACATATCAGAGAAAACTTTCAATCTTTGACTTTCTGGGTCTGACTTATTTCACTTAGCATGATAGTCTCCAATTCTATCCATTTAAAAGTAAATGACATATATTTTTATACCTAAGCTGCTTTAGATCATTTTTATTTACTTACTTGTGAATGACTAGAATTTTCCTGAACCACCTCTATGCAAGAGTTTTGGATAAAGGGACCCAGAGCTAAAACCAACGGAGTATTTTCAGATTAACTGATCACAAAAATGCTCCTTTTCTTCTGTTCTCCTAAAATAATGACTATATCTTGAAAAAAATAAAGTTTAGATTGTTTTATTATAATCTCCCTTTCCCAGGTTCTCAAAATCATGCTGTGTCCTGGGACATATATTGTGTCAGCTCAGCTTACCCCAGTTTTCATCTTGATTTTAAAACACGGAGTATTATTTTGCTCTTCACAGTGAGTTCTTCATCTTCAACATATTTTTTTTTTGTGCCAGCACTTTCTGAAGTGCTCTGCTGTTGGTCCTTCTCAGTGCTTGGCTTCTCTGCTCCATGCACAGCTTCCGCCTAATGTCAGCTTGTTGCCAGCCCTAACCTCTAATACAAAACCTGGGAATCATATTGTCTCCTCATCCTGCTGAATGTAGATCTGTAAATAGTTTTAGTTTCTTAATAATTTCCAGGAGGTGGAGGAGGGACAATTGCGTATTCACACAGTCACATCCCTACCAGAAATCTATTTTTGTATTTTAAAACAGGGCATTTCAACTGTTAAAATTATTTTTAAATATTATTTTTAAATTTCTTAGTATGGAAGAATAGTTTCAAACATTCTTTGTCACTGAGCACAAAGGCATACATACTTCCTCCCAACCTCTCAATAGAACTCAATTATAATATCAAATCAATAGTGAGCTTCTACATATGTTTCATCAGGTAATAATAAAATGTCATGAATATTTCATCTTTTTTACTTTTTAACGTTTCTTGGAGTTGTCTTACATACTTTCTTTGCTGATTTAGTTTACTATGTGCTATAACTAATTCATTTCCAAACTCCTATCTTCAATCCCAGCTCTGATCTTCAGTACTTAAAGTTCCTAATCTACAATTTATAAGCTTCTTAGCATCCTTCACTGTACTTTCCTCTCCTCTCTCTCCTTAGGCTAAATCAGATATAACTTAGCCACTAGTTTTTTTAGAAGTAGTTAATAAATTAATTTTAATTAATGAATAACAATTGCATATATTTAGTGCCCACAAGATTTTATACACACACACACACAGACACTCTGTGGAATGGCTAAATAAGCTATAAAGAAGTTAGTCAACATATGCATTGCCTCATATTTTTATCATTTAAAAAATCTACTCTCAGCAATTTTCAAGAATACACTATATTATTAATAGCTATAGTCACTAGTCTGCCCAACAAATCTCTTTAAATTATTCCTCTTGTCTACAAGAAGTTTTGTATCTTTTTACCATCACAACATCCTTTGACCACCCTTCAAGTGCCTGCTACTTACCATTCTACTCTAACTTTCAAGTGCTTCATTTTTTTCAGATTTCACATATGAATGAGGTCCTGTGCCTGGCTTATTTCACATAATGTCCTCCAGGATCTTCCATGTTCTCACAGATGACATTTTTTTTTTCTTTTTAAGGCTGAATAGTTTTCCACTGGGTTTATATTCACCCTTTTGTTTAGCCATTCATCCACTGGACACTATATTTGTCAGAGTCCTCCACAGACAGACCTGGAAGGATAGGGAAAATGAGTTTGAGTTCTAGAGTACAGTGACTATCCTCTGACATCAAGTAAATGCATATGTTGACTAACTTTCAAGTTGATGTCAGAGGACAGAAGATGGGTGTATCAGCTAAAAAAGAGAGCAAATTCACCCTTACTCTGTGTTTTTTGTGCTATATGGCACAAATTAGATCGCCCACCCATGTAAAGTTCCATCTTGACTACTAAGCCCACCAACTCATAGCCAAACTCCTCCAGAAATATCTTCAAACACACACACACACACACACACACACACACACACACACACACATACACACACAAAGAGAGAGAGAGAGAGAGATACAGCATTAACAGCTATCTAGGCATCCCTAATCCAGTCAAATTGACACCTAAAATTAATCATCACAGACACTCATTTTGATTTTATATCTTGGCTATTGTGAATAATACTGAAATGAACATGAGAGTGAGATATTTTGACATATTGATTTTATTGCCTTTGAGCATATACTCAGTGGAAGGATTGCTGGATTCGTTTTTTGGTTTATAATATTTAAGGACACGTGTCAACCTGTCAACAACTGCCATCCCTAAGCATACCCCATTAATTTGTTGAGATTATGGTATGTATTAATATCAGTACTATCACTTTTGCAAGTCCAAATTCTTCTTACATTCACTTTATTTGATTCAGTGTCCTATTTCCATCACTCTTTTACTTCACGTGTGATAGGAAATAAATTTTCAGTTTTCTATCAGAAATATTTTAGCTACAGTCAAAGAAGATACATTTTAATCAAAATAATCTCAAGTGCTCTTGACACTACTTTTTTTAGTGAAATTTAAAAATTGAAATGAAAAGTTCATGAATTGTTCTGGAAAAATAAAGTACTTAGGCCAATATTAACATAAATAATTAAATTAGAATAAATCATTTTATGTAGCTTTATTTTGTCTTAAGTAAAAAGTCATTTAATTCCTTTGTTATTGTAAGTTCAATTATTCAGAGAGAACAAATGTTTAAAATGTTAACTTTTCACTGATAAAAAGCACATTACTTTTTTGACATGAGCAAGACTGAAATTCTATCTTGACTTCCGCACTTTTACTTAAAAAAATAAAAGTTGATTGCATCTGATTCTGGGTCGCCTACTTAACCAAGTATGTTTGAGTTACCCATTTGGGACAGGATGATTTGGGAAGCATACTGTTTCTTTCAAAAAATTTCCCTTTGAATATGATAAATCTATATGATATGAACTGAAAATGCCAATCTGATATTATATAAGATATAGATTTTTTTGTCCAATGAATAATTATATAAACAGATGTGGATTAAATATTTAGAATTTTATATTTTATATTTCTACATAATGGCTGTAAAATTGCAAAGGTTCCTTCAGTCTTTTTTCTACTCATGACTTTGTTTTATTCAATTTGCATTAAACATATGTTCTCTTTAACTAATGTATCCTGAATATATAAAAAATGTTTAACACCATTGATGATATGGTAAAAAAAAGAGGGATTTTTAACAAATAAGTGGGACTGTTTACTATAAATCTCATTTATTGAAGAACTAATCTATTTAAAGTAGGACATTATACGTTTTATACATAAGATTACACTGGGAAATTGCAAGGTGAGCAATGAGCACACAAGGCCATTAGAAGTAAAATTGATGTTAAAAAGTTATAGGAACATTTATTTTTATTGAAAAATAAAAGTGAAAATGATGGTTAAGAGCAAGAAATGTTGAAAGCTTCAAATGTAACATGATATAAAAATAGGTTTTGTTATATTCTTCTTGTTCTTTCTTAATTTTTGTTTGATTTCTGTCATAGTTTGAGAAATAAAATCTTTTCACAAAACCACCAAGATTGCCCTCCCTTTTCTGTTTTTAGCTAAATCAAACAAACACAGAGAATGCCATTTTCTGGGAAATTCTCCCATTCAAAGACTTAGTACCTCTGTCCACTTGAGTAGATGTGGGGATTTTGGAGGGGCTGCAGTGCCATTTTTATGCTTGTATAAATTATCAAAGAATGAAGTTCAACTGTAAACATAATTATTATATGAACCAATCACCTGAAAGTGTTAAGATTAATCTTTGATTTTTAAAGTTGTACTTATAATAAATTTCATTCCCAGTGTGACACTATCTCAACAAAAATTTTTAATTTGTATCACTTTTAGTTTTATAATGTAGGAAGCTGAGTCACAGCAACACCAACTATTCATAGAATTTTTTTAGGGAAAAATATTGTCTAATTTTCCAAAAATTTAAATGGATAAATTTTACCTAAGCTTAGGAATCCAACATTAGAAAACAAGGATATATCTCAATTGGTAGAGTGCTTGCCTTGCATGCACCAGGCCCTAGGTTCAATCCCCAGCACCACCAAAACAAAGAAAAAAAGAAAAAGAAAAAGAGAAAACAAGGAATTATGTTGATACATCTTTTGAATAATATTAGGAATAAAATTTAGATATCATTGATAATAATGTATGTGCTGTATTGAAAAGATCTGACAGTTTGAATTTATGAGTCTTAAAAATACATTTAATCTCAGTAACTTCCATTCCATTCTTCAAAAAACACAAAATACTTCTCTTATTCGTTATACCTTTGTATTTAACCAGTGTAAAACCTAATCTGAACCCAAAGGATGTGCATTAATATAATGTAGAGTCATGAAACCAACAATGTATTTTATCATTTGATCACACAGTAATTATACTTTTTTTGTCAATGATGGAGTCAACAGGTATAATAGCATGTTCATTAAGACTAGGTAATAGAGGACATGATAATTCAAGAGTTAATCCTGCCATCTTGCTTTCACTTAGCAATCAGTACTTCTGTTCTTGGGATGTGCTGGATTGCTGTAGTGAGGTTATATATCCTTTATGTGCTTAAGCTCTAGTTATTTCTTTATGCTGCTAGATTTTTGATGATAAAAAAGAAGGAAAATATCAAATTGTTTATATCTTCTTTCAATCATCTTGACACATTCACCAGAAATCTTTTTTATTAATAACATACTCTCTCTTCCACAACCCTTACACAAATTTCCCCAGGCCTAAAGGTATTTAAAATCTGATTTGATTTATATCTTAGTTTCCAAAAGTAGACAATATAAAATATCTGGGTGGAAATTCATAACTATGAAGTCTAAGGAGGAGATGCGTCTAATCCTTCCCTTCTTCAAAGTCTCACTCTCATCACCTTCTCTGAAGATTTTACTGGTGCCTCTCTATTAAGTCTTTTATTGCCCTTCTGTCAGTTCTTACTCCTCTGGCCCTTTTATTTATTTATATATTTTTTTTGGTGTTTCCTAATGTTCTTTTATACCCTTTTGTTTTCATTCTACAAATCCTCCCTTAGTGATTTTATTTTTACTCAGCTCTTCAGTTGCTGTCTATAGCTCCTAAATATGTCTTCAATCTGAACCTCTAAGGACTAATCTAGAATCTTCTATCCAGATATTCTATAGCTATCCCAAACTTAGTACAATCTTCATATTCATACCAGAGAAACCTTTGTACTGGACCTTGCTCTTTAAAATATCCCACATCTCCCATTCTGCTTTTTATTTCCCCAACACACACACACACACACACAGTACCAGAGAAGACATGAAGAACGCCTGTCACTCAGGATTAGGATTGGCTGCTCTGGGTTGGTAAACTCTAATTCTGACCATCTGTACTCTTAACACCTAAGGCCCCAGGAAATCCTATCTCCATACACCAGTCTTGGATCTTCAAAACAAACAGCTACTGTTTAGGAGTGTGCTTCTGCTACAAATGAGGACACTCCTTTAGACAAAGATTTCAGATGCGGAAGCCGTGAAGTAAGAGAGAAGACAACTTAATTACAGAGTAAAATCCTACCTCAGAATTTCTAAGAAGAGCATTTTCCAGTACTGACAAGTTGTTTTTTTGTTTTTTTTTTTTTTTTTTTTTTTTTACTATTTTCCCTCTCTTACTGGAAGTTCTGAGGAATTAATACAGTATTTATAATAGATGCAGATGAGGTCTGGGAAATTGCTACATGTAGGTCTAGAAAATTTGCATGAAATAAAATATCAATTTTTATTAACAACTAGATGAACACAAAAGGCTACAACTGCAAAATATTTTTATAAAAATGTTTAAAAATGTTAAGTTTCTAAAATTTACATTTCATTTTAGCATTTTATTTTAAAATTTGATATTTATTTAGTATATTTCTTATTTGAACAGCTTTGACTATTTTAAAAAAACTTATTGAAAATACAATTTTTATTTTTGCATTGGTTAATTTACCTTTTTGATAAAGATATATTCAAATCATACACTTTGAAGATAAGTATATATTATTTTCAATCATTTACCTCATTTGCAATCTAACATCATGATAATAACAACAAAGTACAAAAGTATAACCCAAGACAGCAAAAAAGATAAAAAGAAAAAAATAGAAATTTTCTCTGAATGTGACATTTTTTAAACATATGATTATAGGACTTCAAAAAAATTTATTAGCTTGACTTACAAGGTATTCAGAAATATGAACTGTGGGCTTACATTTGTATTCTTGCCACAGGCACTATAAATATTAGGTGTAGAGCTTTCCAAACTCTAAGTGCTCACAATCAAATTTAATGTCTTCTAAAACTACCTTGCTTTGTACATTTTCTAATATATAACACAATCCTCGACCCAATCACTTAAGCTAAAAACCTAAGTGTCATTCTAATCCTCTTCACACCTAACATCTGGTTGCCAAGTGTTTATTTTATTTTATTTACTTTTTAAGTCTATATTTTAAATCTGTTTAGAAATGGTCTTTTCCTCCAATATCTTTCCTGGCCAGCCTTCAGAGTCACGCCTCTCATCTTTCCATCCAGTAACACTCAACTGCCATCTAACTTCTTCCTTGCACTTATTAATTCAGAATTTGGTACATATCTGTACTTATTTATCCATGATTAATCTCCACTCCTACATAGGAGTATAGGCTCCAAGCAGGTTTGTCTAGTTCATCAGTGTATTTGTGTATTTGTGAGGCCTAGAGACACACTGGTCCATTAGAGACACACAAGAAAAAACTCATTTTCTGAGTATGTTGAAAAGGCAACATGTTATTTAGGCAACTTATTATTTAAAGACTTTTTTAGTTAGCTTTTTTTTTCTTTTAAACTGTGACCAACACACACAAAACAACTCAGAGGAAGAAAAGTTTACCTGGTGCTCATGATTTCAGAGGTCTCAGTCCATGATGAGCAATGCTGACTCCATTGCTCTAGGTGTGAGACGAGGAAGCACATCATGGGGGAATGGCATTGCAGAAGGAAGCTGCTTCCCTGATGGCAGAAAGAAAGTAGGGACTTGAGGTGAAGGGAAGATGCACCCTTCTAGGGCACACCCTCAGTGACTATCTTCTCCAGCCACACTCCACCTACTCACAGTTACCACCCAGTTCATTCAAACTTTAGTGGACTGATTTGATTACAGCTCTCACCATCTGATCATCTTATCTCTGAATAGCCCTGCAAAAACACGGGAACTTGGGTAGGACACCTTGCATCCAAGCCATAACAAAGAGCAAAACATTTAATGTGTCCATGATGACGTTTTGTTGCACACAGAGTGTTGTTGTTGGCTTTACCTATGCACTTAAAAGGTTCTTTCACTCAATACCCACAGAAGCATTCTCTTGTAAAGCTGGCTTTTCTTAGCTTCAGTACTGATGAATGGCTCACTGTGCAAGCAAATTTAGGCTGATGAAAGTTGTTTGAATCTTCTAAGAAATCTTTACTCATCTGATAATCTTTTGTACTTCATTCTTAAAAACTCGCCCATTCTTTTAATAACATGATCATTGGGGTTTTTTTTGTTGTTTTGTTTTAAATATTTTTTTAGTTGTCAATGGATCTTTATTTTATTCATTTATTATTTATATGTGGTGCTGAGGATCGAACCCAGCAAGTGCTCTACAACTGAGCTACATCCCCAGCCCATGATCATTATTTTTTAATAGTCTTTCACTTCTTCAGGCCTTTTCATGTAAAAAGATATTTTCTTATTGACAATAACAGGAAAATCATTAACTACAAAGTTTGCAAATAAAGGTGTTTGCTAACTTTACACATAGTTTTTAAAATTATTTGATCTACATGATCAAAGTTTTCTTCATTTAAGTACTTTATACCCAGAATTTTTTTGACATTAGTAAAACAAACATTAGGTCAAAGAGAGTACAAGTTGCATCTTATACTAAACATTACCTGGGAATGATACATTGATT
Source organism: Xerus rutilus (assembly GCA_028644305.1). Lineage (NCBI taxonomy): Eukaryota > Metazoa > Chordata > Mammalia > Rodentia > Sciuridae > Xerus > Xerus rutilus. The sequence goes on from CM053400.1 coordinate 138,807,270, forward strand.
AATATATGTAGTTATAGACATATGTGTTTTAATTGTTTCTTCAATGAGATTCTTTGTCAAAATGGTTGTCAACATTTCCAGTAGAATTCCATTATACTCTTGCATTTTTCTTTTTCCCATAAGCAGAGTACCAGGTTTTGTTTTTTATTTTTTTTTAATTCCTTGCTTTGACTGTATTATTTTAGTTAAAGAACAGATGGCTTTTAAATTATTGAGCTTGCTCTTGAGAAATGTCTTGGGAAGTGCAAACTTAGTCAAGAAAGCCTTAAAGCAATTTTTTTTTCACGCAGTTTTCATAGAATTAGTCCATGAGACCTACTTTTGAAAATGGATAACATGATTCATCATTAATATTGTATAAATGAAATTTTATCTATGTTTTCCTTAATGAGTAAAATACTTTTAAGGCAGCTGAAATTATTTGACTTGAATAATGGTATTTCAGTGAATACAATCAAAATTTTAAAATGATGCTAAGTTAGTTCAGGGAAGCAGAAGAAAGAAGCTGATTTTAATTCTCAGCAACTCATTCATTTTATCTTAGTTTCTTTACAAACAAGTTGCTTTATATTTTTAGAATGAGTTTGCAATACCCATATCAGAATACTGAAACAGTGTTCCTGTGTGTGCCCTTAATCTTCTGTCTGTTTTCTACAATGTACACTGGTTATCTATATAAAAATATCTTATACTTTGTGTCATTTTCCTGATTAAAAATCTCAGAGGCTTCAGATTCTAGGGATGACATTTACAATTTGCAAGGTTGAGACTAACCTGGGGAGTTTAGTTTCTGGTATATGTATGATCTTCTGGCCTGATTACACATGATGATGGTCATCGCATGGCAGGCTCCATGGGGAGAGCTGCTCTCCCTGCATGGGTGTGGTGCACAGCCAGGACATTGCTGTCAAGGACTCTCTTAAGGCCCTGGCAGTCAAGGACTCAGGTCTCTGGAGCCCTATAGACCTGGGCAGAAGTCTTCAGGAGCTTCTTCCAAAGCTTCTTTGTGGGATAGATGAGAAGGAGATACTTTTTCCCACACTGACTCAGTACTCCAGGGTCCAAATAAGTGCCAGAGCCTTTTCCTTGGAACTACCTCAACAGTGAGAGAGCCCCCACAGCTGATGCTCCATGGAATGCCATTCCAGCAAGCAAAGTAAAATGGGGATTCTGGCACTGTGTCTTGCTTATATCATCTCAGTAAGGCCTTAAGAGAATTTCCATTACATTTCATTTGGGCTTGTGGCTTTATGTGACAACTTCGACATCTGGCAGGCCAGCTCTTTCTCCCAGCACAGCTGAGCCCTGACTCTTCCGGTCACTCTGCCCCGTGTTTCACAGCAGGCTTTGCCCTGGACCTGTGCATTTTAAGGTCTCTGTGTTTCCTCTTTGCTCCTCTCCTTCTTTATCATTCTGCTTTTGAAGAACTGTCTCAAAGGCTCATTTTAAATCTTACCTTTTCTGGGAGAATTAATTACCTCCTTGTCTGTTTCCTCCACATTTGGGTATACAATTGAGAAATAATTCTTATTAAATTTGGTGAGTTATAAAATTATAGAAGTAACATGGCCAAATTATAGCACATGTGGAAAAGAAAAGAGGAAACATTCTTTAATTGTTCTACCAACCTGGGAAGATCTTCATTGTGATTTGGGCCTCACAAATTTGCTGAGGCTGGCTTTGAACTTGTGATCCTCCTGCCTCAGCTTCCTGAGCCACTGGGATTACAGGCATGAGCCACCAGACCTGGCACAATGTGATAAGTTTTGACACAAGTTTGTGTCTGAAAATTTCACTGTTATCAAGATAATAAACTTTTCCATCATTCTCTAAAGGTTCCTAATATTCTGCTATAATTGTGACCTCTCACTGTGGTTGACCGTTATTTTTAAATACTAAAAAAGTAGTTATAGGTAGCTACTTTCTTTTGTTTTTGTTCTTACTTCCCCCCAACAGTGTGTGTTAAACATATATCAGTTTTGCCATATGGTCTTCAAAAGCATTGCTTAACAACATAATAATACCTTATAGTGAACTAATATAATTTGCTAAGCCATATTGCTAAGCATCTCTTTCTAGAAATGTTATTATTCTGGTTATATCAATGTCTGCTGATGGATAAGAATTAGCAATGATGAGTGTACATCCACTATAGAAAACAAGACCAGAAGCCGGGCGCGGTGGCACAAGCCTGTAATCCCAGCATTTAGGGAGGCTGAGACAGGAGAATCGCAAGTTCAAAGCCAGCCTCAGCAATAGCGGGGCGTTAAGCAACTCAGTGAGACCCTGTCTCTACGTAAAACACAAAATAGGGCTGGGGATGTGGCTCAGTGGTCAAATGCCCCTGAGTTCAATCTCCAGCATTAAAAAAAGAAAACAAGACCAGAAATAATTTGAGAAAACAAAAACTCCACTTATCACCACACGATATGAATGTAAAGAAAATGAAGATGTCAAAGTTTACCAAGTTATGTGGAATATAGGTCCATTATGACATATCCATCATATCCTTTAGTCTGTACCTGGATGATGAGTTTTCAGTTATTTCTTTTTACTTTTGGAGAATTTTTGTACATTTTTAAATTTATTTTATTTGTTCTAATTAGTTTTACATGACAGTAGTACACATTTTGACACATTGTACACAAATGGAGCATAACTTCTCATTCCTCTGGCTGTACATGGTGCTGAGTCACACCAGTAGTGTAATCATACATGTATATAGGGTAATAATGTGTGCTTCATTCTACTATCCTTCCCATATCCACCACCCCACCATTCCCCACACTCCCCTCTGCACAATCCAAAATTCCTTCATTCTTTTATATTCAATTTTAAGCTTTATTCCTTTTTAAGAATGCATCTGATTAAGCTAAAAAAAATATTTCCTGAGGATTGCTTCTTAACATTATTGCATTGACTACCATTTTAATTAGAACATTAAATGTCCCTCAAGAAACATGTCTTAAATAGTTGTTCCCTAGGGTGGCATTATTAAGAGGTGATGGAATCTTTAGGAGGCAGGGCCTACTGGTAGGTCTTTATATCATTTATGTGTGAAACTTTTAAGGGGATTATGAGACCTGGTCTTTTATTTCTCTTTGACTTCTGGTCTGTGATATAACCAGTTTTGCTCTACCTTGTGCTCCTGCCATGATGACCTGCCTCACCACAGGCCTAAAACGATGGGGCCACTTAATTATAGACTGGAACATCCAAAACTGAGTCAAAATAAACCTTTTCTCTTTGTAAGTTGATTATCTCAAGTACTGTATAATAGTGATGTTGCTGAATAAGACAACTACCTATTCTTCTTATTCATCCCTGTTCTCCTATACTGGTATACCACATAAGTACTCAGTGATGACTCAGGAATAAACAAGAAAGTGTTATTTTGTTTGCAAAAGCCCTATTTTTAAACTTCTTTTTGAGCTAGAAACAGAACTACATTAAGGAAGAATTACACTGAGGGACAAGAAGCTTGCCTTAATTGCTCAAGGAAGCTAAAGAACAAGGAAAAAATGTTCCAATGCAAACAAATACGACATAATACCTACAAACACAACTCTCAGTCTTATTGTTTTAGGAGAAGCAGAAAAGAAATAGAAAATAGTTTTAAAATAGTTCAAGAAATATCTATTTCTTTCCCCTTATTATTTAAGTCTATCAACACTGCAATTTTCCTGTATGCTTTTTACTATATCGAAAGATAATCCATAACAAACTGAATGTCCCTAGTCCTTATGTATGTAAAAGTTATTACATAAAATTGTCGACTAGGAAAAACATGAAAAAAAAAAAATGGACCCAAGTTACTGGAGAGATTTAGGCTGGCTCCCTCCTTAAGAGATTTGGTTCACACATCCACAGAAAGACTTTTACTTGAACATTCATAACATGAACTAGAACCCAAATGTCCATCAACTGATGAATAGATTAAACAAATTTTGATATTTTCATAACAGTGGATTTACTCAGCAATAGATTTACTCAGAAGTCAAAAGGAATATACAATTGCTATGTATAGTAGCACGAATGACTCTCAAAACTATTGTGCTAAGTGAGAGAAGCCAAACAATAAAGTGTATATATTGTATGATTACATTCATATGAAGATAGAGAATTGATAAGTTAATCTGTAGTAATAGAAATTAGATCAGTGTTTGTTGGATATTTTAGGTGGGAGAATTGGGCAATTGTTAACATGGTTTTTGACAAATCTCACACAAATCTCATGACAGATCTCTTTATGCACTTAATTAGTTTGTATGTAAATTATGTATCAGTAAAGATTATTTAAAATAAAAATAAGGCTCTAAAGAGCTGAAAGGGAAAAAAGAGATTTGGTTCACAAAAGAAGGCTATGAAATACAAATTTTTAGAAAAGTCAATGCATCTAGGATACATTTCTGCATATCAGGGATCGTATAGATGTGGTCCTACTTAAAAACACAAAAAATAGCTAAATAAATAGTTTCTTCTCACACTAGGCAGTCAACATATCATTAAAAAAAACTGAATAGCTATTAATTAAGGCTTCCCTTCAAATCAAACAAAAGAAACAACCCAAATCAGAGTTTTGTTAAGATTCCTAACCGTGAATGAAGCATTATATGCAAGTAAAAACAGTGTTTTATTCTATTCTATCCATGACTTGATACAATGGTCAGGTTCTCTATTTAAGCCATTTTTTATAGCGGTTGAGAGAATTACACAAATGTCAAGCAAACACAAGTAGGATTGTGTCTGTGATTAATATTCTGTGAAGAAGCAGGTTTTACTGTTGTCGCCTTAAATGTTAGATATTTTTCAACTTAATATGTAACCTTTTCTTTCCTATCTTCTCATTATGGTCTGCTAGTTCTCCTATCTGTTATTTATAAACATGGACTATCCTCAAATGCCTTGCACTGAACAGCTAGCTCTATTTTCACTGAAATTTTCAGAGAACAGAGTGAGTGAGCAAGTGATTCAAGTAGGCGATCCAGATGATGTATGCTTGTGTCTTACAAGAACAAATCCTGGAGTTAGTTCAGCTTCTGTAGCTTGTCAAAGTTTCAAGCTATTCACATTTTTAACCCGAATACCCCTTAATATCTATGGAGTGAAAAAGCAAAATATATGCACAAAATATTTAATTGTGGGAAAAAAAGACAATATTATGGATGCTAATTCATGCCTGAGACAATTGACAATATAAGTAAACATTTGAGAACTTAAAAATGAATCTAAATCAAAAGGAATAGTGTTCAATTTTCAACTCTAAATATTTAATAGGCCTGTTGAACATACTCCTCACAAAGCCTAGGATTAAGAGAGTATATATTTTTATCAACCATCTTTACTATACCCATTACTTTTGGGAAAAAAAATAAAATAATTAAAAAAAAAAAAAAAAAAAAGAGAGTATATAGGCCAGGTATGTATGAGGGTTGAGAGGAAGGCCTGTGGGAGCGAGCAGGGAACAGGGCCTCACACTGTGAGCTGTGTGTTTTCCACTTGAGAGTACTACAGTGAATTGGTGACGGTGGTTATAGAGTGATGCCTTCTGCATCCTCCACAGCTACCCTTCTGCTTTATTTCTATCTTTACTGCCATCACTTTCCAATACCAGAGTCACTATTGCTCCTTAAGGCAGTTAGTGTAATAACAGGTGGGTCATATATTCTAGCAGCCAACCTCTAAGACTTGAATTTTATTCAAGTACTATCTACCTACACATTCTTTAGAAAGTTAATTGAACTTCCTAATATTTTTGTCTTTTCTGCTTAAAAAATGAATAGTGCATATCTCAGAATTGTTAAAAATTTAAGGGACACAGCATGTCTAATTTATTGGGAGCCACTGTTGGATGTACAATAATGCTATTTCTGCTCTTCCTGAAGGATAGCAGTGCCCACCCTTCTGAAGAAGTGCCATTCATCTCCCTTGCAGAATCTTTGCCATTTTATCAATCTAGTCACCTGGGATGCCTTTTCTCCTCTATTTTCAGGTCCTATTAATTTCATGCCTGAACTATTTCAATAGTCTCTTAACTTGTCTCTGATCTCCAGGCTCTTCCCCCTCCTATCTCTCTTGTTCACTGTTGCCAGACTAATCTTTCCGAAGTGTCATTCTGACCCTGTCATTCTCCTGCTTAAAAATATTTGAAGAATCTCTAACAAATACAAGGGAAATTCAAAACTGCTCACTGACACAGTAGATCAAGCTGTTGCCCTAATATGAACCAGCTAGCATTTGTTTCTCAGTATCTGTTACATTTCCAGGTGCTTTGCATACATTTTCTGTAATCCGTAGAATAATACAGCAAGACAGGCATTATTTCTCCTTTTTTCAAATAGGAAAAGAAGGGTCAGACAGAGTTTGGATCTGGCCAAAATGCAACAGTGAGAAGGTCAGGGGATCTGCACTCACATCTGCCTAAAGAGTCTGAATGCTTAATCATCACATACCAACTCTCAAGCAAGTGGGCGTTGGCCTTTTACTATCTATGTGTGATGTGTTTCCAATTATTTGGCTAGATGAAGGCATCCACTATGAAACTAGGCACTTCTAGAATGGAAGAGTTATGTCTTTTTCTACCGTCCATCACTTAGCACCTGCCTGGAACAAAAGGGACACTTGGTAAAGAGTATTTGTTGAATTAAAGACAAAAAGAAGACATTGAGAGCATCTATGGTGGTCTTTGAGGGCAGGGAACAAACTCAGTGCAGAATGAATCATCTGATTTTGAAGATGGGGAGGTAGTAAATGGTGTGAGAATACAATGGAAAAATAAGATGGCAATCTGTGCCTGCTTTTCAACTATAACTAGTTTTTCTTTTTCTTTTATAGTAAAACTCTCTTGTACTACATTGGTTTTGCTTTTCTTTTTTCCTGTACAAAACTATAAATTATACATGCTCAAGTTACATTAAGAGTTTTGCCTCTATGTTATATCCTGTGCTTAATAATTGTGCAATTAATTAGGGTTCAGTTCCCTGTGGACTTTATATGAACTATGACTTTATAACTTAAAGTGGTTTGTTAATTGTAGCTTTGTTTTAGAAGGAAATAATGTCATATGCCTGTGGAAACACAAATAACATTTTATTACCTAATTATTTCACTCAAGGTTTAATCCTGAACATGCAGTCCAATTCAGCTTTAATTTTCAATTTTCTGTAAGAGAAAGAAAGAATGAGAGAGAGAGAGAAGAGAGGAAGATCAATTTGGAGGGAGGCAGCTAATTAATGATGAGGGCATTAATTTATGCATTTAGGAATTGCAGGTTTGTTTATAAAGGATAATTTAATATATTAAATCAATAAGAAAACAGTTTAAGTAAATGAATGTAATCAGTATGGTGACTCTCAAATTTGAAAAGAATAGATTGGTCAGAACGGATTTTCAACTTAACTGCTAATAAAATGTAAGCATGTTTAGAACTTCAAAATATGCAATTAAAGTTCCCTTTCACACACACACAAGCACATAACAGTGAATTCCTATAGTTGATTTCTTTGCTGATGCCCATATTTTTGTGCTTTTCAAGGATATGAGTTTTCCTTGCAGTACAGAATTGGTAATAAATGCTAGCACTATGCTTTGCCTTTCAGCAACGTAATGATTAGTGGAATAAGCAAGGCAAAACTGCCCTTGCAAAATCAATTAATACTCAACTCGTTAAACAGGGAAATAATCTTAACTCAAGAGCAATTCTCTGGCTTGGTCAACATATTTGATAAGTAAAGGGTACAGAAAGACAAATGTAAAAAAAAATCTGATAATGACAGAAATCACAATACTAGAGACATAAGATTCGGTGTTATTAAAACTTGAAAATTCAGTTTCAGTCACTGAAGTTTAAGTTATTTTAAATCACAAAAAGTAAACAACTAAGGAAAAACATCATGAAACAATAATGGTTATTTATCCTGATTGTAAAAATGGTTTTATTCATTTTATTAGGCAAGTTTCCATTCTCTTTATGAGTGGTGGTGCATGTCTGCATGGCTACGTAATTGGTTTCGGTTGCTAAACATCTGACAAAGTTAATTATTCCTTCTCTGTGTTGCGGTCCTAGGAGAGGTTTCCATATCTACAGAATTTAGTTTGAAGCAACTCTGTCATATAGTTAGAGGGAGAATTAAATTTTTATGGTTACTTTTGCAAGAAATGTGATCAATTTCCACCAGAGACATGGTGACATTTTCTTTTCATTTAAAATATTTCCATTCTCTCCTACTAAAGACATAATAATTTAAAAGTATGTGTAAACTATCTTTTAAATACATTAATTAAAAATAATTTCTTGTTGCTGGTCTAAACTCTCATATTTTGAGAGGGAAGAATTTGTCTCTTATTCTTCATACTCTCCATACAATTGTATGTATGTATGTGAATGAAAAGGGAAAATGTTTGTAAATCTACCAAATTATAGTTCCAACTAAAAAGAAACAGAACAAATCATTACCAGCTATTCCTGGAAAGATAATACCATGGCTGTTTTTTCTTAGGGTTACTAGATACGTAAGTTTTTATCACACCCAGACCCTCCTGAGAGTAAAAGGAGATCCTCTGAATAACATGTTAGGCCACATGAAAATTGCTGTATTTCTGGGTCAAGATGATCAAATATTGACAATTTCATGTGGTTTAACCTCTCCTTGCTAGAGGACAAAAGACTACAACAAATGCTCTGGGCAAACTGGGATGTGTGTATAGTTTTTTCTTCCTAGAAATGCTTTATGTTATAAAAAGCAGCATATTTCTTTAAGATGTACAATCATATGAGGCCTGGTGTTGTAAACTAATTGCCTGCCATGTGCCTGAGAGATGCCTATTACCAATTGGCATCTCTCTACCTTTACTGTGAATTTATAAATGTTAAAGTTTCCTAATTACTTGTCACATTTTTGTGGCACTAGTTCCAGGTGAAAGAATATAAACTTTCTTTGCATGTAGTCTGTATCTCTGTTTCCTACCTATTTCTTTTAATATTCCCCTTTCTTTCTCACATACCTTCCCACAGATGTGTATCTGGCTCAATCTGGTTATTCTCCTTGAAGCTACACACATCCATGAGTGTAAGTGTTGAATTATTTGGTGATTCTATTTTCAGTTTTTTTTTTTTTCAGGACATTCTATATTATTTACCAAAATGGCTATACAATTTACATTCCCATAAAAAGTGTGTGTCCGTTTATTCCACATTCTCAACAAACACTTGTTGTCTTTCTTTTTATAATAACCATTCTAACAGTTGTGGAACAATGTTGTTGTTCTAAGTTGTTTGAATTGTCCTGAGAAGTGACGAGGAGCATTTTTTCCATGTATCTACTGGCTTTTGTATGTCTTCTTTATAATCAGCATAAGGAAAGAACACTTATGCTCACATAGTCACTGCAACATTATTCACAGTAGTCAAGATCTGGAAAACATCTAAGGACCCATCAACATATAAAGGGATTTTTAAAATGTGGTAGATAAGGTATCCAGTGGCATATTATTCTGCCTTAAAAAAGAATGAAATTCTTTCACTTGCGACAACATGAGTGAATCTAGAAAATATTGTGTTAAGAGACATAAAGACAAATATCACATTTATAAGTGAGATCACTTATATGTAAAATTAAAATTTTGAGTCATTTAAGTAGAAGGTAGAACGGTTCACTACCAGAACGTGAGGAGCTTGGGGTGGAAGAAGAAAGTCGTGAAAGGCTACACATTTTAGGAGAGATAAATTTGGCGATCTATTGTATAGCAAGGTGACTACAGTTAATAATAATGTATTGTGTGTTTCAGAATTGCTAAGAATAGATTTTAAATGTTCTCATCATAAATATATTATAAATATGAGAAGTGATGTAGTGATTTTAGTTTTATTTGCCAAATGTATACGTCTTGAAGCATACATTGTACTTCAAATATATATAGACATACATACATATACATAATTGCTATTTGTTAATAAAAACAAAATTAAAGAAATAAACTTGTCCCTTTGCTACACGGGAGTGGCCAAATAATTGTCTATACAATCTATTAAACTAATTTATGTTATAATATTAATGAATAATTTAAAGCTAATTTGTTTTTCATTCTAGATGAAATATTTGCATATTAAAAAAATTCATTATATTATACAGAAGACATAGTGAGTCCAGTGATGTTAAGCATTTTGATAGGCCAACCTGTGAGATATATTAAGGTGAAAGAATTGTTTCATTATCTTTAAATACAAACGTATAGACATTTGACTACTAACTAATGTCAAGCTTATGATTGTTATTTCATGTGCTCAACAACATAGCCCACAGAATGGTATAGTTCATCTAACCTAATTACAAAGACACTCTAAATACTCATATCACATCCATATCACATATTTCCCATTACAAATATCACTGTTTATAATGATTTAATATGTTGAGTGACTACTTATATTTCTATTTCCATATTTTATTTTGGACAATTTTTCAATCTTGTAATTGATTCCCAAGTGGGACTACTTGAAGATTCAAGCCAGAGAAATTCAATTTCTAGAAGATCAAATAAATGTTGTATTCATATGGCTGGGCTCCTATAACAAAGATAAAGTACCACAAAATGAGAGGTTTAAACAACAGAGGTTCACCTTGCACTCACTCTGGAGGCTGAGCATTAGAGATGGAGCTGTCTGCAGGGCTAGTTTCTTCAGAGGCTTCTCTCCTGGCTTGTAGTTGCTACTTTCTCATGTGTGTTTATATGGCCCTCCTTCCCTCTGCATTCTAATTTGATCTATTTATAGGACACCAGACATACTGGATTAGGGCCTGTAATGACCTTATTTTAACTTAATTACCTCTTTGAAAACCTTATGTCCAAATGCAGTACATTTTGAAGTGCTAGGGAGTAGAATATCAACATATGAATTCTGAAGATGGATTCACAATTCAGAATGTAACAGACAATAGGGTGTCTTAACTGTCCTTTCTCATGAACTCCATGAGTTTGCTTGAAAATCACCAGGATTTCAAAATCTAGTTTTCATAAACAGACAAACCTCTGACATCTAAATACTAGGCTTAATTAAAGGCAGAAAGTACCAACAGCCCATTCTCTATGATAACAGATAGATAATGTGACAAAGTTATTTAAAAATGTGTTTTGAAATATAGCCTCAGAAATTGCCTTTCTGTGACAAAAATTCCACATAGCCTGTGCATTTCCCAGTTGATATTTAACTCAGCATGAGAAAGAAAACATGATAGGGTTCTGTATTTGAACTGTATCTCCAAGACAGTGTCAATTATAGCATCACCTGTTAGTGACCTAATTTTGTTTCATTACCAATAAAATGAGTATAATTGTTTCTATTTCATAAAGTTGTTTTGAGAATTGGATTAATGAACCAAAGTTTTGGTTTTGTAAATAATCAAGTAATACTAATAATACTAATTTCTTCTTTACTGAATTTAATTTGAGTAATAATCAATTGACCCTTCATACTCAAAGCAAAACAGTTTCTAAAGGTACCTCTTTACAAGGAGTTGTAATATAAGCCTTAAGAGAGTTTAGTTTAACATATGCAACATAATATTCTACAATGCAGAAAATATAAATATATTTTATTGTTTCTCCTTTCTAAAGAAATCATTGCCTTTTTTAAGATTTTTGAGTAGAATGCATTTTGACACATTATACACCAATGGAGCACAACTTCTCATTCCTCTGGCTGTACATGGTGCAGTCACACCAGTAATGTAATTGTACGTGTATTTAGAGTAATGGTGTCTGTCTTAATCTACCATCCTTCCCATCCCCACAGCTCCTCTCATCCTTCTCTGTACAATTCAAAGTTCTTTCATTCTCCTCCTCCCTCACTATGGATCAGCATCTGTTTATCAGAGAAAACATTTGGCCTTTGGTTTTTTGGGACTGTTTTATTTCACTTAGCATGATATTCTCTAATTCCATCCATTTACCTGCAAATGCCATAATTTCATTCTTCTTTAAGGCTGAGTAATATTCCACTGTGGTACATTGTGGTACATATATAATGGAATATTACTCATTGCCTGTTTTTATGCTTAAAATCAGGGAGAGAAAAACCCAAGGGCAAGGTCACAATTTCTCACAAATCACCAATAGAGAAATTAAGTACAATGAAATTACAATTTGAAAAGATCACCTGGGAACTACAAATAAAGGCAATGATCATATAGTCATATAAGTTCTCCCAGGAGTGATGTGACCCACAGTTAAGAAAATGGTCATTTGTCCTTAATGAACAAGCGAGCCGGCATGAAGCTGTCCCTGTCATGTCACCTTCCACACATTCAGTTTTGGAGGAGTTGAGGAAAGGGCCCAGAGAGAGTGATCAGTGCTCATATCCTTCTCTAAGGGACAGCCTCATTCTGTGCCAAGGAATGCAGCAAGAAGCCAACACATTTCATCTCTGCATTTTGCTTTTGCTGAAGAGGGGCCACCCTGTAATTGTCACACAGCTCTAAGAGCAAATGGGTCAGAAAGAAAAGTGTAATTTAAATCAGAATCTAAAATCTGCTATATGACATTTTATAGAAAAAAATAATGCCCCCTCCCATAAAGTTTTCTTGTACTTCTATTTCTCAATTATCATAAAATAATAGTTTTATTTATACACATTTAAAATCTTCTTATTATAGCTACGGAATGTTTGACATTATACACAATATGGCCTAAGTTGTGTCTGTATATCTAATCATAATAAGTCCTCTATTTGTACAATGCTGGACAATACAGTGTGATGTAGACTCCTTTTTGTGTTTTCTTATTTATTTGTTTAATTTCTGTAAAGAGCTGCTAAAAGGCACATGAGGATTTCAGAACAAAGGAGGCCTTTGAGATATAAAAAAGCCTTATTATTATTCCAATTTATCTTACATAATTTATGTAGAAAGAGCAAATAGAACATCTATGAAGTTGATAAAATCTATTCATCCCATTTAAATGTGTTTTAAAAACAAGGCTTTTACTTTCAGTCTCTGTAAAACCAAGCAAAGATAATTCTTACTTAAGAAGATTTTTCTTTAAATCTAGAAAACTGCTTTAACTTAGCCATGTGAATGTTCTTGAAGAACAAAGGATAGTATTTCTGCCTAAATTTCCAGAATCTAACAGAGTTTCTTGGATATAAGAAGTGTTCAGTGTTTGTTAATTTTCTTTAATGTTGTGTTAAAATAATATTTGAGATCATTTAGTTAGGTTCCCATTGCTATGCACAAAATCAAATGTGCACAGTAGAAAATTAAAAATTGTTTATTTAATCATTTCTCCTGAGTAAGAAAACTAGGAAACAACTGATGTATCAAGATTAACATTGTATTACACTGCTTCTATTATAACAACAATAACATAAAAAGATATAGAAAAAGTTTATTTGTATCTCTCCGCTAAATCTAAGGCATCATATTTATTATAAAATTTATTGAAAGGCCATTCCACTGTTTATGTGTAACAATATCCTATTGAAAATATTTCCTAAAAAAATAAAATAAAGTACTTTCTATTGATAAATTCTACAGGAGAAATGAAGCAATCAAAAATATCCTTCATAATTACCAGGTAACACAAATAGGGGAAATATTTAATATTTAAATGCCAAAAACTCCTCAATAAAAATTGAAAAGTGACACTTTTTATGTCTCATATGTACACACAAGTTTGATAAAACATTTTCAAAACTTAGTAAACAAGCTAGGCTTGGTGGCGCATGTCCGTAATCCCAGCACTTAGGGAGGCTGAGACAGGAGAATCGTGAGTTCAAAGCCAGCTTCAGCAAGGGTGAGGCGCTAAGCAACCCAGTGAGACTCTATCTCTACATAAAACACAAAATAGGGCTGGGGATGTGGCTCAGTGGTCGAGTGCCCCTGAGTTCAATCCCCAGTACCAAAAAAAAAAAAAAAAAAAAAAAAACCTTAGTAAACAAATAATTTATTAGAGATCAACTAATGCACTGTCTCCTTTTGCTTTCCTTTGGTTCATTGATTCTGAGGATGACAAGAGCAAGTCTTTTTGATTTATTACTTTACCCTTTGTGTTCTTCATTTTCAACTCTAGTATTCTAATAGAATACCTAAAAACACATAGAATATGGATTCATTCTTTTATTAAGAATGAATTAAAAACTGTGTGACAAGAATGACAAGTGCTAGTATAGGAACCATGTGACTCACTACACCCACGTACGCACACAACCATTTTAGTATTTTACATTTGTTTATAAGTTGTTCAGCACCTGCCTGTTTCTTTCCTTTTCATTGATACAACCAGACCATGAATTTCTGCAGATGAGGGGAAAAAATTACTTCTGGTAAATACTTGTTCATATAAGGGATCGCAATTAAATATTGATAATTATTTAAGATAGGATTATACATAA
>CM053400.1:138826655-138849632 GCA_028644305.1 Xerus rutilus
TAGACACCAAACATACAGTCTTAATCCAGATCACTCTCATATCCCTTTAGAATACACAGAATTGTTAAGTGAAGGTCTATCAAGATATATATATCCCACACCTACATATCTTACTGTATATGACAGAGTTGCCAGATTTATAAGACAGACCTGACTTTTGTGAGACATTCAGGGAAAATGAAATCCTCAAGATCTGACATAAGACACATTAAATTTAAATACACTAATCATAACCAAAGAACTACCAGGGAAATCCTATCAAAAATTTAATTGGAAATACATTGAAAACTTTACAGCAATATGATAACCCCAAGTACTTTGCCAAGAGAAGTCTGTGGCCTAAAGAGAACCACAAAGAAGAGTGAAAGAGAAATTAATCCCAATAGATACACAAAATTCGACACAATAATATAAGAAATATGAAAAAATTGAGGTAACATGATACTTTCTAAACTTCATAATTCACCAGAAAATGATTCCAAAGATACTGAAATGGATAGAATATCAGATAAAGGAATGATTATGAAAATGATCAATGAATTTCAAAAGGAAAATAAGGAGACAGAGATATTGAAAATGAATTGAGAAGCAATTTTGGAAATGAAAGGCACAATAAATCAAATTTTAAAATATTCAGTTCAGAGATTCTCCAATATAATAAATCAGACAGAAGACAAAATCTCAGAACTGGAAGATAAAGCAAGCAGCCTTAAACATCAGACTGTACTAAAGAAAAGAAAATAAATAACCAATATCAGAATATACAAGAATTTGGGGACAACTTTAAGAGACCAAAATTTAAGAATCAGGGAAAGTTGTGAGATACAGTCTAATGGCACAGATAACTTCTTCAAGGAAATAATAACAGAAAAATTTCCAAACCTTGGGTATTAAATGGACATCTAGATATATGAAACATTCAGTAAGCAGAATAGATAAGGTAAAAAACAAGCCTCTTTATTATACATTGTAATTAAAATAGCTAACATACAGATGAGGAAATCAATTTTAAAGCCTTAAGAAAAAATGTTAGGTCACATTTAGAGGCAAGCCAGTGAGAATTATTCCTGATTTCTTAGCACAAACCCTAAAATATAGGAGGACTGGCAATAATGTGTTCTAAGCACTGAAAGAAAATAACTGTCAATCAAGATTGCTATATCTATCAAAGCTATCCTACATAATTAAAGGAGAAATAACCTTCCAAGATCAGCAGAAACAAAGAATTCATAACTATGATGCTGGCACTACAGAAAATGCTTAAGGAAATACCACATAAGGAAGAAATCAAAACCAAATTCCAGACCTTGCAAATGAACAGATTTCATTTGAATATAAGTTTTGTAAGTGAGAAATAGGACCAAGTTTAGTGTTAGAAATAAGTCAAATTGTAAAAATTAATAATCATTTCTCAACAACAACACTGAATGTAAATGGTTTCAGCTCTCCAACTAAAAGACATAAGCTGGCAGAATGGATTAAAAAGCAAGACCCAACTATATGTTTTTTACAAAAGACTTATTTACCTTATAGGAAAAGACATCCTCTGTCTGAAAGTAAAAGACTAGAAATTGGTATAATTTGTAAATGGACCCTGAAAACAAGCAAGACTAGCTAATGTCTGACAAAGAAGATTTCAAGCCAAAATTAATCAGAAGAGACAAAGTCATTTCATACTAATAAAGGAAACAACCCAACAAGAGGATAAAACAATAAATATATATTCCCCAAGAATTGGTGTATCTAATTACATAAAACAGAAACTACTTGAATTAAAGACTCTGATAGACCCTGATACATTAATGTGGGGTAATTTCAATACATCTCTCTCACTAGTAGGTAAGACATCCAGGCATAAACTCAGTAAAGACACTTTAGTTCTTAAAATGTTCTAAATCAAATGGACTTAACAGACATCTGTAGAATATTCCATCCAAAAATTGCTGAATTCACTTTCTTTTCAATTTCTCAAGGAAATTTTTCCAAAATAAACCATAATTTAGGCTACATAATAACTCTTAGCAAATAGAAATCATAATGGAATGAAAAGTAAAATCAACAGCCAAAATACTGCAGAAACTATATCAATACATGGAGATTAAATAAAACACTTTTGAATGATGCATGGATGATAGAAAAAGTCAGAGGAGAAATTTAAAAATGCTTAAAGCCAAGTGAGAATAGGTATAAAATATTCAAGAATCTCTGGGATACTATGAAGGCAGTTCTAAGAGGAATATTTATAGCTATGAGTGCCTACATAAGATAGTCAGAAAGATCCCAAATAAATAACCTAATGATGTATCTTAAGACTCTGGAAAAACAAAAACAAACCAATTTCAAAATCATAAAATGAAGGAAATATTTAACATAAGAGCAAAATCAATGAAATGGAGAACAAAAACAATACAAAGTATCAAGAAAATAAAGAGTGGAAAGAGAAACAAGAATGATAAACTTTTGGCCAAAATAACTAAAAGAAAATGAGAGAAGACCCAAATTAGGAAATTTGTAGGTGAAAAAGAGATATTACTACAGACATCACAGAAATACAGATTTTAAAAATTTATACTCCAATAAATTGGAAAATCTAAATGAAATAAATACATTTTTAGACACAAATAAACTTCCAAAATTGAACCCCAAAAAAAAAAAACTACAGGTTTTTATACAGGTGTATAAAAAACCTACAGGTCAATAACAAGCAGTGAGATTAAAGCAGTAATAAAAAATTTTCAATAAAGAAAATGTCCAGGTTTATCAGCTGAATTGCATCAGACCTTTGAAGAAGAACAAATACTAATGATCCTCAAATTATCCATAAAATAGAAAGAGGAGGAACAGTTTCAAATTTATTCTATGAAACCCATATTACTCTCATATCCAAACCAGATAAAGACAAATCCATGAAAGAAAACTATAAACCAACAACTCTGATGAACATAGATACAAAAATTTCTTATACATTATCACTAAGTCATATTCAACAACACATCAAAAATATTGTACATCATGACAAAGTTGGTTTTATCCCAGGGATTTAAGGATGGTTTAACATATATGCAAATCAGTAAATGTAATTCATAGCATAAATTAAAATTAAGTACAAAAATCACATAGTCATCTTAACAGATGCAGAGAGAACTTTTGGCAAAATTGAGCACTCATTCACTATAAAAAGAAAAAACACTGAAAAAACTAGAGATAGAAGAAACTATATGGCATGCCCAAAGTCAGTATCACAATGAATGAGGAAAAACCAAAAGAATTTCCTCTAAAACTTGAAAAAAGCCAAGGATATACACTGTCAGTACTGTCTATTCATTATAGTACTAGAAATTGTAGCCTGATCAACTTGACAAAAAGAGAAAAAAAGAAAAGAAAAGGAGGTAGAAATTGGAAAAAGAAGTAGTCAAGTTATCACTGTTTTTAGGTGCTAAGATCTTGAAGATTCAAAAGACTCCAGTAGAAGATGGCTCGAGCTAATAAACAAATTCAGCAAAGTAGCAGATAACAAAATCAGCATACAAAAACCAAAGCTTTCCTATACACTAATAATGAATCTGCTGATAAAGAAAACAGAAAAAAATATTCACTATAGCCTCAAAACAAAACAAAATAAAACAAAATAAAAAACAAAACCTAGAAATTGTTCTATACAAAAGGTGAAAAGACATCAAATGAAAACTATAGAACACTAGAGGAAGAAATTGAAGAAGACACTGTAAGATGAAAAACACTTCCATATTCAAAGATATGTAGAATTAATATGATTAAAATAGACAATAGTAAAAGCAATATACAAGTTCAGCGCAATCCCCATCAAAATACCAATGATTTAACTAGAAAAAAAAAAGCCCTAAAATTTATTTGGAAAAATAAAAGACACAGAATAGCCAAAACAATCCTAAGCAAAAAAACACACACAAAAAAGAAAGTAATAAAAAGCAATGCTGAAAGCATTGAATACCTGATTTTAATTATCCTACAGAGCCATAATAACAAAAACTGCATGGTGTTGAACAGAAGACATAGAAACACACCCACACAGATGCAGTCATCTGATCCTTGACCAAGGCACCAAAAGATACATTGGAGAAAATACAGTCCACTTAACAAATGATGCTAAAAAAAAAACCCAAAAAACTGGTTATCCATACACAGAAGAATGAGACTAAATTCTTATCTCTGACTCTGCTCAGTCAAATCAAATTCAATCAAAGACTTAGGAATTAGACCAAAAAACAATGTGATTCCTAGAAAAAAATGTAGGATCAACACTCCTACATATATGCATCAGCAAGGACTTCCTCGATAGGGCTCCTAAAGCTCAGGAAATAATGAGAAGAATCAAAGAACAGAATAGCATCAAATTAAAAAGCTCTGCAACAAAGTAAATCAGAATGTGAAAGGAGAATCTATAGAATGGAAGAGCATTTTGCTAGCTACTCCTCTGACAGAGAATTCGTGTCCAGAATATATAAAGCATTCAAAAAACTTAACACAAAAACAATGACAATAAAAATCCCAACATATAAATGGGCTGATGAACTAAACAGACACTTCAGAAAAGATAAAACACAAATGTCCTACAAATACATGAAAAAATGTTCAACAATTTTAGCAGTTAAGAAAATGAAAATCAAAACTACATTGAGATTTTATTTCACTGTAATTGGAATGGTAGCCATCAAGAATGTAAATCATAATAAATGATGGAGAAGTTGTGGAGAAAAAGAAAAACTTTTATACTGTTGGTGTGGTTATAAATTAGTACAACTACTATATGAAATAAGTATGGAGATCCTCAAAAGTCTAGGAATGGAACCACCATATGACCCAACTATACTACTCCTTGGTGTCTATCCCAAACTATTAAAGACAACATTTTAAATGATTTATGAGCTAAATAGACTAATCAGTGGGTTAATTAATTTGACAAATTAATAATTTGAATAGATTACTAGGTGGTAACTATAGGAAGGTGGAGTATGGCTGGGGGAATTGGGTCACTCAAGACATTCTTTGGAGCGGGGTGTGGTGGCACACACCTATAATCCTAGCACTTTAGGAGCCTGAGGCAGGAGAATCGTGAGTTCAAAGCCAGCCTCAGCAACGACGAGGCACTAAGCAACTCAGTGAGACCTTGTCTCTACATAAAACACAAAATAGGGCTAGAAATGTGGCTCAGTGCTCAAGTACCTTTGAGTTGAATCCCCAGTACCAAAAAAAAAAAGACATGCTTTGGGGATTATATATTGTGTTCCTGAATCCTTGTGTTCTTTCTGCGTTTAGGCAGCCATGAAATGGGATGCTTTCCTTTACCATGCCCTTCTGCTCCTATGTTCCTCCTGGCCTTGGGGCTAGAATGATGCAGTGACCTGACCATGGACTGAACCTCTAAAACTGTGAGCTTACAATAAACTTCTCCTCCTCTAAAGTATTCATGTGAGGTGTTTTGTTCACAATAATGAAAAACTGATTACATAGTATTTACTCCTAAGAACTAAAGTCAGCATACTATAGTAATACATGCATGCCTATGTTTATAGCAGCACAATTCACAATAGCCAAATTATGGAACTAGTCTAGGTACCTGACAGTGGATGAATGTAGAAAAATGTGGTTTACATACCCAATAGAGTTTTATTCAGCCTTAAAGAAGAATTAAATTATGTCATTTGCAGGAAAATGGATAGAACTTGAGTAATGGTAAGCAAAATGAGCCAAATTCAGAAAGTTAAGGGTTGTATGTTTTCTCTCACTACGTGGTAACTAGAAAGAAAAAAGAGAGGGTGTATATCATGAAAACAGATGGCAAGATCAAGAGAATAGAGGAAAAAGACCATGGGGAGATAGCAGGGGAGGAAAATAAAAGGCACGAGGGAATGAAATTGACCAAATTCTATTATTGTATTTATTCATGTTCAAATATGTAATACTGAATTCCATTACTATGTATAATTATAATGCACCAGTAAAAAATCGGATTGAGAAAGTTATACTATGCTAATACTAACCAAAAGAAAGAAGGATAGCTGTGTCACCATGTCAGTTTCATATAAAGCTGTTCCAGAGCAAGAACACTTTTAAGATACAAAGAGGAGCACTACATAATGAAAATGGTGTCAATTCTTCAAGAAAATATAAAAATCCTGAGGGTATGTATCTACCAATACAACATCTAACTTTGTGAAAGAAAAAACTCATAGTACTACAAGGAGAAACACATAAATCCATTGTCATAGTTAGAGACTTCAATACCTCTCTATCAGAAATGAACTAAGGATATTGTTGTTCTCAACAACACCATGGGTTCACACATTCTTTTCAAAGTCATTTAGAATATTTATCAAAACTAGCTGCATTCTGGCCTTAGTGCACACCCTAACAAATTTAAAAGAATAAACATCATACAATGTCTGTTTTCAGACTAAAATGGAATTAAACAAGAAGTCAATAATAGCTAGGAAATCCCAAAGATCGTGGAGATTAAACAAAACACTTGTAAATAACAAAAGGGGCAGAGAAGAACTCTCATGAAAAATTGGGAAAATATTTTGAAATAAATGAAAATAAAAACACAAACTATCAAAATTTATTGAATGTATCAAAATCATAATAGGGGGAGTCCTAAAGATGGTGACCAAGAAGGACTCTGTATTCCTAGTCGCTCCATAACCTGGGATTAAAGCAGTGGGAATACTGTTTATGTGCGAGTTATTGGAGGACCCCCGACAGCTGCTCCCACGCAGGAATCCCAACCACATGCCTATATGGGTCTCCCAGACGGGGCATATGTGCAGGACCATGGCCACTTGCCCACAGAGGACCCATTCCCATGCAGAACACCCAGTATCAGCAACCACAAACTGTGCAGGACCCATGGCCACCCACTCGTGCAGGACCCCTGACCAAACTCCCATGCAGGACACCTGGATGCCGCTCTCATGTGAACCCCCATCTACCAGCGTGAAGTTTCCCTGGTCACCTCCATCTTGGGACACTACAACAGCTTTCATAGTCACCTTTACATAGCCTTCACCTGAGGACACTGGACAGGGTCTGAAGACAGCCACCTGCCACAACACTGCATGGCACAGAATTGCATCTCTGAACATGTCACCTGATGTCACTGCCGGACCTGCCGTGACACCCCATCTCTGAAAGCAGATGCCTCCATGTTGAAGCACATTTGTTGCCATTTGGATTATCCTTGCTATTGCCATCACCATCTTTAGTTAGGGCAACTCCCAGCTTGAGACAATGGCTGCAACCCAGAAGCAATCTCAAGGTACTTATAGTTAACAAATCTCCCCCTCTCCCCTGCAGCCACTAACCCAGCACAGTGCTTGCAGCTACTTGGCTGTTCAGTACTTGCAAAGCCTGGTCCTGATCTGCCCCATACAAAACAGCTCTCCCTGACAGGTGTGCAGGCCCCAGAGGACAGCCCACAAGACTTCCAGAGATAGAGGGAAAGGAGAGGGCATGGGGGTAGGAAAGATGGTGGAATGAGATGGACATTACCACCTGAAAGTCAGAAATATAAGTTTCTGTCTGGATTACCAAGAAAGACAACTGATAAATTAAATCCACAGTAAAAAAAAGGAAACTAATTAATAAGTATTAGAGCAGAACTGAATAAACCTAAAATCAGGAAATTAACAGAGAAATAAATAAAAAGTGGCTCCTTTGAAAACATTAATAAAATCAATATAAATTTGTTTAGGCTAATGCAAAAAGAGGACATTACTTATTAATATTAATATTATAAAGGAAAGGGGAGACATTAATACAGATCCATTGGACATTTAAAGGATAATAAAGAAATGATATGAATAACTCTATGCCTATAAATTTGGTTACTTACATAAAGTGCATCAATTATTGAAAGACAGTCTGCCAAAACTCACTCTAGAAAAAACAGATAATAGATAACAACCTGTTAGGCATATATCTAATAAATAAATTCAATAAATAATCAATCACCTTCCAAAAAAGAAAGTACCAGGCCCAATTGGTTCATTGGTGAATTCTCCTGAACATTTAAGAATAAAATTATACTAATTTTCTGCATTCCTTTTCAGAACACAAGAGAGGG
Organism: Xerus rutilus; assembly: GCA_028644305.1. Lineage (NCBI taxonomy): Eukaryota > Metazoa > Chordata > Mammalia > Rodentia > Sciuridae > Xerus > Xerus rutilus. The sequence continues at coordinate 138,834,757 of CM053400.1, forward strand.
AATAATTGCCTAACTTCTCTCAGGCCTGCATTATCTTAATACCAAAACCAAACAGGCATTATGAGAAAACTACAGGCCATTATCTATCATAAACATAGATACAAAACCTCAACTCTAAATTACAAAATCAAGTCCTTAAGTTTGTTTTTTAAATTATGTACCATGACCAAATCGAATTTATCCTAGGTATGCAAAGCTAATTTGATACTTGAAAATCCATTACACAACTCAATTAAAATAACAGACTAGTGCTCAATTGACAGCACATATACTAAAATTGGAACGATACAGAGAAGATTAGCGTGGCCCTTGTGCAAGGATGAAACGCAAATTCGTGAAGTGTTCCATATGTTTAGACCAGACAGGCCCAGTATAGCCCGGCCAATCTGTGCAGAGACCAGCAGGCCCAGGAGAGCCCCACTGACCCCTGTGGAGACTAGGCAGACCCAGGACAGCCCTGCTGGCAAGTGTGAAGCCCAACCCCAGGCTCAGGACCACCTGGCCAACCCTGGAGGAGCCCAGGCACAGGCACAAGCACAGGACTTCCCACCGCACCAAGAACAAGACAAATATTTTCCCTCTCAGCATTGCTTTTCAGCCTTGTTTGGGAAGTCCTAGTTAATAAAATAAGCACTTCTGCTCCCCAAAAAAGAAAAGTCACACATATTGGAAAGTAAAAAGAGAAATTCTTTATGTTCACAGATGACGTGAGTATCCATGTCAAAATTCCAAAATATTTAACAACAAAATTCATAGAGTTAGTAACCAATTATAGTGATGTACAATAAAGTTAAAGTTAATAATTCAAAAGGCAATCATTTTCCTATGAAAAAAACAAGTGGAATTTGAAGTTAAAAAATTACCATTCATGTTACTTATCCCAAAAGTGAAATACTTAGGTATAAATCTAACAAAATATGTGGATGGCATATCAGAGGAAAACTAAAAAATCCAGGTCAAAGTCAAATAAATCAACATGTAGAATTAAAAACATGAAGAAGTATTCCCTGGATAAGAATATTCAATATTGTAGAGATGTCAGATATTTTCAACTTTATATATTAAATGAAATTCCAATCAAAATCTCAGCATAGTAATTTTTGGACACCAACAAGCTGATTTAAAGTTGTTTTATGGAAAGGTAAAAGACTCAGAATAGCCCACTTAATACTGAAGGAGAACAAAGAACAAAACTGGAGGGTTAATATTCACTATTTGACTTTAAGATTCATTATAATACTACATTAATTAAGATAGTGTAGTATTGACAAAAAAAATAAACTTATTGATCAAAATAGCCTTCCAAATATAAATATACACCAAATATAAATTCCAAATACATATACACACACAAATATATATATATATATATATATATATATATATATGCCTCTATTTGACATATATATATGCATGCTTCTATTTTATATATATATAGTCCTTGACAAAAGAGCAAAGACAATGTAACGGAGCAAAAAGTAGTCTTCAACAAATTGTGGTGGAACTACTAGATAGCCATACACACACACAAAATGAAGTTGGAAACAGATTTCAAATTTCACAAAAATTAACACAAAATACATCCTTGACCCAAATGGAAAATGCAAAACTATAAAATTCTTAGAAGGTAAAATGAAAAAATGCTAAATGATCTCAGGTATGGGAATGAGTTTTTATAAAACACTAAAGAAATTAATTATAAAATAAATAATTGACAATTTAGACTACATTAACTTTTAAAAAAAAAACCTTTACAAAGACAATATCAAGAGAATGAGCAGACAAAGTTTAAACTTGGAGAAATTATTTGCAAAAGACATGTCTGATAAAGGGCTATTATCCAAAGTACATAAAGAATTCTTTAAACACAATAAGAAAGCATCCTGAATAAAACACTAGCCAAATACCCTAAGATTTCTCACCAAGAAGATATCAGAATGGCCAGTAAACACATGAGAAAATGTCATTAGGGAAATGCAAATTCAAACAATGAGATATCACTTATACCTATTAGAATACCCAAAATCTGGAATACTGACAATACCAAATGCTGATAAAAATGCTGAGCAACAATAATTCTCATTCATTACTGGTGGAGTTTTTTTTTTTTTTTAATATTTTTTTAGCTGTAGATGGACATAATGTCTTTTTTTTTTTTTTTTTTATTGCTTTGTATGTGGTGCTGAGGATCGAACCCAGGGCCTCACGCATGCGAGGCAAGCACTCTACCGCTGAGCTACAATCCCAACCCATTACTGGTGGAGTTTTAAAATGATATACCTACTTGGGAGATAGATTGGTAGTTTCTTATAAAAGGAAATAAACTCTTACCATGAGATACAGAAGGCACATTCTGGATGTTCTCAACATTTTTATTTTATTTAAATACCCGATCTCATATCTCTACTTACTTTTAGGTGTTTATGATTTACCTTGAATATTTAAAATTCTGAGAAGAACGTTCTGTTTTAGATATTACTATATTCTCTTATAAGGTCATGCATAGTTTAAACCATGACCATCAAGGAAGGCTGTTCAGAAATGACATTGCATATACATCATTTCTTGATGTGATATTTTTAGGATTAGTAAAGTGCTATCATTATAAATATTAATCTATCATAATTCTGTTACATTCCAACAGCATTCTTCAAAATTCATGAAAATTTTTTAAAAACTGACATGCATTCTAATAACTAGGTTCGATTTCCAAATGTGACTGTGCTCAAAATCTGTGCAAGTGACCTAAAGAAACTAAACTGCCTCCATATCTTTAATTTGAAATACTATCAATATGATTGATACATAATATAAACATTACAAATATAAATTCACACTAGTTATTTACATCACCACTTAGAACATATAATCTTATTGTAAATGCAGAAGTTTCTTAATATTATCATGAAAGGAGAAGAATCCTCTGTATTTTGTGATCTGGCAATCTTCTTTCCACAGTGAAATCAATTTAGGGTTTTTGTGATTTATCCCTTGCAAAAAATATTATCACATTTTAATGATGTGAAAATCAATTGCAATTAACCATTTTAAATGTCAGCACTACTTCCAATATCATTGATAATCACTTCTACATACCAGTTATTAGACCTGGGACTTGGTCCCCAGGAGTTCTTACTTTTACACATAGGAATTTCCATCATTTTCTATTCTATGACCCAATAGAGCCAAAAGTGACAAAGAATATTGTTCAACCAATTTTCTTTATATGATCTCTTAAATTCTAGTAGGTTTCTGTGCATTTAAGTACTTTGATGACCTTTAAAACTATTAGCCCTGGGAATTTTTGTTGCCAACCGGAGTACTGGGTGAGCTTTGCAACAATTTGATACAACTTATCTTGCTCAGTTGCAATAAATTATTCATTTAGACTAGGGATACCAAAACTCATAGGTATATAAAGAGTCATTCTCAAACCTATATCAAACAAGAGAATTACCTTATATTTTGTTCTCTTGAAGTATAAAAGTTAATGATAGTTATTACTAAAATAAAATCATTGGTAAGGATTAGGTTAAGTAATGACTGTATCTTGAACATGAATTTCTACAAAACTTAGAGAAAACAGATGTGTAAAAAACAGCTTAATTTATCCCAAGTGCAGCAATAATAGAAAAACTGAGTCTTTTGTAAATATTTACCATCAATTAGTAGTAGTAGTAGTACTTTATTTTAAGATAATCTAATACCTCAACTTTCACTTGCTTTTAATTTTTTAAAATTATAAACTTATACAATGCCCATTGACATGGTTTTATCTGTATTGAAGTCAAGTTCTAAAAGGGATTAGACATAACTACCAACTTATCTTGCTTAAGTTAAAATGGTGATGAAATTTATATACACTGAAACACGGATAAATCTTATGAAGATATTTTTGACCAAAAGAAGTCATATCCAAAAGTGTATATACTATATGAATATACTTTATACTTATATCAAATTTATATACATAAAAACTATTCTATGAAGTTAGAAGTCATTATAACATGTGATCTCGAGAAGTAGGGTAAGAATTTGAAAGGCATTTGAGAGAGGTTTTCAAGGTGCTGTTAATGGTATGGTTTTTTATCAGTATGTTGGTTTGGAAAATTAAATGAATACTAGTGATTTGTGTATGTACACAAAGCAGATATTTCAGTGTCTGCTATGATTAGAACTACTAATTTTGATAAAAATTTGGCCGACTGAATAAAATAGGAATGCATTCATAGCTTCATTAATCTTTGGAAAATGCACAAAAGATATTTAAGAAGTAATCATAGACTTATGGAGCACTGTAGTGTACCCAGTGTACAAATTTAGGAAACCTATATATTTTGACAAAGAAAAATCAAGGGAATAACTTTAACTGTAGATTCTTAGCTTTTTGCTTCATCTTACCTAATTTGTTATAGCTTTTGCTTAGAGTGATTTGTCTCTAAGAATTTATTTAAATCATAGTTAGCTATGTCCACCCCCCTTTTTTTTTTTCATTACTGTGTACTAAAAATGTAGCTCTGGCTGGCAAAATTTCTCTCTTTTGTCCTTCTGACCTGATTTTTGTGTCTCCAGTCCCTGAAAACCTCAGTTTTCCTAGGAGATCATCATTTTCTATATGCTGAAACAAAAATAGAAGAGAAAGGAGAGAAGGAGGAGGAGAAAGGGGTGGAATGGATGATACTTAAGTCCAGTATTGGAAAGTTTTTCTTCCTTGGGATTTGAACTAAAATGCTTCCTGTTAAATTATGTGGTGGAGACAGCATCATTTTTTCACAGTCCATTAATATTTTTCCTTTTACTCCATATTCCAATGTTGTCCACACAATTAATGACAAGTGTTTAATTGTTTAAACACTTATTGCCTGATACTGTGTGGACTGCATTTGCACACCACAGAACTATTTGCTCAATAAATCTCATTTTTCAGACCCATAGAGTTTCAATTACAATAAATTCTTTCTACATTTACTAAGTACATACCTCAACATAGAAATAGGAGAAGGTGTATGACAGAAACAGTGTAATGTAAATAACTGGTCCAAGATTATGTTTAAAATAGATTTGAGGCATGTGTATTCTAGCATAGGGAAACCTGAAACTATAATTAATGTATGAAAAATAATCTGTTCAGTAGAAGTCCCCATTGCACCTACCACGTATCTCTCCTCCTCCTAACCTTCCGTATGAAAAGTTTAAGTTCACTGCTTAGGAAATCAATTATGCTGTCTACACTAATAAAATGGCATGAGAAAATCCAAATGACACCTTTTTTTCTGAAAATAAATTTACAGGACTAGAACTCACCTCCCCTCAAATGCACATTTGGAAAACTTGTATTATTTCAGGCTCAATTTCTGTATCCCCTCCTTTGTAAGGCTCTTTTGGATAATCCAAGGACAGAGGAAGTGACTATTTCCTGAGCTCAAAAAATTAGTATCTTCTGTGCTATGCCTATGAGCTCTATAACTTTTCAAATCATCTTCTATTTATTTGTTTATATATTTTTCCACTTTTGTGGGATTTGGGCTCATATAAAACAGTGACCACAGAGGCTGATTTGTTTATGGCTTTTTAAAAAAATAAAAATTATTTGCTACTTTCTAGGAACCAAATACCAGACCATGGGTTTTTTAATTATCTGAATAAAAATAAATCTCAACATGTAAGTGAAAATTATGATTTTCACCTGGGAAATCAGCAGGTTGTAAAACTGAAAGGAGTACTATAATATGCGAATTTATCTTTTAAAACATACTGAAATTCTCATTAAATGTTTTAGTGAAAATATTTCTTTGGAAATAATAAAAAATAATCTTAATTGACTTATTTTTCATCTAGAAAATATAAACTGTTAATATTAGGCAAAGCAACAAATGTAGATACTTGGATACTGGCCCTTATAACTTAATATTCATGTATTTGTTAATTATTCATTGTCTGAGACTATATTCCACAGACTTGTAAACCAGAACACAGAGCATAATAATTTTTCTTTTAAGGGCTAAAGAAAAAAAGCAACTCTACAAAGAAGAAAAATAAAGAGAAGGAAAAAGCAAGATTTTTTCCCAACATCCTACATCCAGTAATAGAAATTTTAGTGCCTAGCACTTTGTTCCCATTTCCTTAGATAAATATAACTGAGACCATTAAAGAGACATAGTAAGACACACTGATAGACACTAAATTGAGCATTATTTGAGTGAGTTCCCCTAAAACTTTGAGGTAAAAATTTGAAAAGGCATTGCTTGCTGACCATCACTCATCAGTTGATTTAGTTTACATATTACATCTCACCTTCTATCCCATTCAAACACTGAACCATCTCTAAACCTTCCATAACCTAAGTTAGCTATGGAGTCTGAAAGCAACAGAGCTCTAAGAACTAAAGGAAATGTCAACTAAATCCCTGTCATGTATCTTTTATGTAGAACATCCATTTAGAATATCCCTTCTTTGTTATGTAGAAAGCCATGCGAAGTATTGTTATACTACAATGCAAAATTTCTGTTGCCTCATACAAGTAGTGATTAGCCAGAAGAACGGAGATACTAGCAATGAGAAAGGGACATGGACAATCTTTGGAGGATGATAATCTGGTTTGTTCTCATTCTTTTTTTTTCCTTTTTTAATTGGTTCTCTTTAGTCATACATATCAATGTGATTCATTTTAACATAATTGTAAAAACATGGAATATAATTTGTTCTAATTCTGTCCCCAATACTTCTCCTTTTCCTTCCATCCCCACTTCCTCTATTCCCTTTCCACTACTTTACTGATCTTTGCGATATTTATTTGTAGCTTTTTTTTTTAATTAGTGTCTTATGAACGTACAGGATGGTGAGATTCACTGTGGTATATTCATATACGTACATAGAAAAGTTAGGTCAGATTCATTCCACTGTCTTTCCCTATCTCATCCCTAGTCCCTTTGTTTTATCCCCTTTTGTTTACTCCACTAATATTTCTTCTTTCTTTTTAACTCTCCTCTTATTTTTTATTATCTTCTACATATCAGAGAAAACATTCAATCTTTGACTTTTTGGAACTGGCTTATTTCACTTAGCATGATAGTCTCCAGATCCATCCATTCGTCAGCAAATGCCATGAAGACATTCTTCTTTATGTCTGAGTAGTACTCCATTGTGTTTATATACCACAATTTCTTTATCAATTCATCTGGCCCCATAGCTTGTCTATAGTGAATTGTGCTTCTATAAACATTGATGTGGTTGCATCACTGTGGTGTGCTGATTTTAAGTCCTTTAGACATATACTGAAAATAGGGCTAGCTGGGTCATAAAATAGTTTTATTCATAGTTTTTATTCCTAGAGATTTCTCAAAAACTTATGTTTTATTTCTAGTTTGGTTTTTTTTTTTTTTTTTTTGAGGAATTTCCATGCTGCTTTGATTATTTCCTTTGCTATGAAGAAGGTTTTCTCATTCTTTAATGGACTTTGAAATCTGGAAATCTCACTAAGTGTTTTAGCTTTGGATCTCCTGTTATTTGTGGAAGTCCATTCATTCATTCGTTCACTTGTTCATTCATCCATGTGTCTATTAAAATACTGCTGAAAGCAAGACATTATTACTCCCCATTCTTAAACCAATTTCTCAAATCTTTTATGTCCATAACTCAGTTTAGAATTTCTGTGCAAAAAAATTCTATCACTATGCTGTATGATTTTGCTATCATTATTAATATAGTTTGCTCCCTCTTATGGGATCAGTTATCAATGATTTGTCCTTCATATTTATCCCACAAAACTTCTTTCTTAAAATTGGCAGAATACTGTGTAATTGGACACCATATATCTAGGTAGATTTTGGTTTCAAAAAGAAAAAATAAGGCATAACAGTGTCATTATTTCATGGGGTTTCTGTGTGGATGCCAAGATGATATTCAGACCTACGTTATCAAATTCTAACAGAGTAATGTAGAAAGAAAAATGATGATGTGAATCCAAACACTGAGGGAGTTTAGAGAAGAGACTCAATTTGAAGGAGTTTGATCACTACTGAATGTATCTAATCACAGAGGTGCTGACCAAGAAGCCATGGCTAATGTCACTGCACCTTCCCCATTTCTGGAAGTTCATTCCCTCTAGCTAATATGATTTCTAGGAGCATTAAAGGCTGGTACATTTTCTTTTTAATCCCGTTTCTTCATATTCACTGCACCTTCCCCATTTCTGGAAGTTCATTCCCTCTAGCTAATATGATTTCTAGGAGCATTAAAGGCTGGTACATTTTCTTTTTAATCCCGTTTCTTCATATTCCTGTTTTATGAGCTAGGATTGAAGACTAGGATATTCAAAAGCAACTACATATATGAGGAAAATTAGAAAGTTATTGTACATAACCAGAGAATGGTGCAGGTTCAGAAAAGACCTGAGAAAACCTTAAATTACACCTCAGGCTAATTATCAGACACAACCTATACAACAATATAAAAGTTAATAATGAGCTTAAAACCAAACGCACATACACAACAGTGATCTCTGAAAAGGGAGAAAATCTGATTTCCAGAACGATCTCATTATTATATTCAAATGTCTACTTTTCAACAATAAAAATCACAAAGGATACAAAGAAATAGGTATTATGGCTCATTCAAAGGAAGAAAAAAAAGAACATTTAAAACCAAAAACTGTCCCTGAAAAAGACCAGAGAACAAATATACAAAGATTTTTAAACAATAGTGTTAAAGATGCTCCAAAAAAAATGAAGAAACACATGGGGAAAAGTCACAAAAAGTGACATATAAACAAATGGATATATCAATAAGAATAGAAAAACCTAAAAATGGAAGTCCTAAAGTTGAAAATTACAATAGAGAAAATTTGAAAATGGGATAATAGAAATTATCAAGTCTGAGGAATACAAAGATAAAATTGAAGAAAAGTAAATAGATTCTAAGGAACTTGTGAGAGACCATCAAACAGACAATCATATACACTGAAGGAGTCCCAAAGGAAAAGAGAGAGGAAGGGGAAAGAAACTATTCCAAGAAATAATGACAAAGAAAAAAAAACAACTTCCTAAACCTTATCAAAAGCATGATAAATATTCAAGAACTCAACAAACTCCAAGTAGAATAATCTCAAAGAGACTCTCACTGAGTTATATTATAATCAAATTGTTGATTGAAAGGTAAAGATATTTGAAAGCAGCAAAGGAGAAGTGACTGCCAGGAGTGGTGGTATACACTTGTAATCCCAGCAGCTTAGGAGGCTGAAGCAGGAGGATCACAAGTTCAAAGCCAGCCTCAGCAATTTAGCCAGGGCTCAAGCAATTCAGTGAGATCTCGTCTCTAAATAAAATACAAAATGAGTTGTGAATGTGGCTTAGTGGTTAAGTGGCCCTAAATTCAATCCCTGATACAAAAAAAAAAAAGTGACTCATCACACTCAAGTTATCCTCAATACGATTATCAGAGGATTTCTAATCACTGATTTTGAAGACCATGCAGTCTGAATGTTCTCATCCCCTCCAATTCATATGTTGAAGCCCTAATACCCAAGATGATGATATTTGAAGGTAGGGTACTGGTAATTATGCCTTATAGGTGAAGCCCTGATGAATGGGGAATTAGTTCCTTTATAAGAAGAGACTTGTGAATACCTTCTTGCCATGTGGAGATGCGTCAAGAAGGCAGACATCAGCAGGCCAGGAGAAGGGCCATAACCAGAGCATACCATGTGCCATCCTCACATCAGAGTTCCCTGTCTCCTGTGAGATTTAAATGTCTGTTTTTAAAGCCCCCCAGTATATTGTATTTTGTTATAGAAGGTCAAAAGTCAATATACTCAATATATTAATATATATTATATTAATAATTAATAATATACTCAATAATTAATAATTGAGTATATTATTAATATATATTAATATAATATATATTAATATATATTAATAATATACTCAAAGTGTTAACAGAAAAAAAAATAATCTGCCAACAAAGAATCCTTATCTGTGTTTAAAAGTGAACTGGAAACTAAGATACCCTTTGATAAACAAAAGCTGAGGAAGTACATTACCATTAGACCTGCCGTACAAGAAACTTTGAAAGAAGTCCTGCAAGTTGAAAAGAAAAGACACTAGACAGTAACTTGACACCATATGAAAAAATAAAAATCTTAGTAAATATATGGGTGATTAAAAATAGCTAGAATTATTGTTGAAATGGTACATGATTTATTTTTTGTTTTGTATATGATAAAAAGATATTTAAAAATTATTACTCTAAAATCTAGTATTATTGACACTTTGTTTTTTAACTCCAGATTGTGTTTTCTACATAACACAGAGACTACTGTGTTTTAAAAGATTCCTTTGTTTTGATGCACACAATATATAAAGATGTTATTCTGTAACATCAACAACAACAACAAAAGTAGAAGTGAATCTGTTAAGAAACATAGATTTTGTTTACATTATTGAAGGTAAACTGGCAGAAATTCAAATTAAAGTTGTAATATTAGAATGTCAAATGTAAAACATAAAAAATGGTTAAAGAACATACACAAAGGAAATGAGAAATTAGAAGTTTGACTACAAAAATTAACTAAACATAAAAGAGGTCATTAGTGTAGGAATTAAGTGGGGAAAATAAAAGGCATATAGAAAACAAATAACAACATGGAAGAGAAAGTCCCCAGATCAGTAAATACTTAAAATGTTAGTGGATTAAACTGCTCTGTCCAATCAAAACAGAAAGATTGGAATAGATTTTTTTCAAAGATCTATTATATGTTGTTTATAAGAGACTCATTCTGGGTGAAAAGACACAAATGGATTGAAAGTGGAGAATGGAAAAGAATAATTTTTACAAATAATAACTAAAAGGGAACAGAATGGTTTTAATAAACAAAATAGACTTTAAATCAAAAAGTTTACAAGACACAGAAAAGACATTAATAAAAGGTTCAATACAGCTGGGTGGTGGTGCATGTCTGTAATACCAGCACTTTGGGAGGATGAGACAGGAAAATTACAAGTTCCAGGTCAGCCTCAGCAACAGCAAGGCGCTAAGCAACTCAGTGAGACTGTCTCTAAATCAAACACAAAATAGGGCTGGGGATGTGGCTCAGTGGTCGAGGACCCCTGAGTTCAATTCCTGGTACCAAAAAAAAAAAAAGATTCAATAAAGCAAGACAATATAACAACTATAAACATTTCCGTGCCTAATAATAAATCAATAAACAAAAATTGACAATTATATAAGAATATCTGGAATCATCCATACTTCACTCTCAAAAAAACAGAAGGAACAGCCAGATAGACTATAACCAAGGAAAAATGGAGGACTTGAACAACATCATAGACCAACTAGAGGTAACAGATAAAGACACTCTACCTAACAATATAATATATATCTTCCCAAGGGTAAATGTGGTATTTTCAGTAACTGAGCATGTGGTAGGCCACAAATTAATTCTCAGTAGATAAAAAAGGAAATACCATGCAAAGTACCCTGTTCAAAGTGGTATCAAATTAGAAATCATCAATAGAAGGAAAACTAGAAAATTCACAAATTTTTGGAAATTAAATAGCACATATAAAAACTGATTGATCCATCAAAAAGAAATCAGTACTCCCAGCACTTTGGGAGGCTGAGACTGGAGAATTGTGAGTTCAAAACCAGCCTCAGCAAGGGCAAGGCACTAAGCATCTCAGTGAGACCCTGTCTCTAAATAAAACACAAAATAGGTCTGGGGATGGGGATGTGGCTCAGTGGTCGAGTGCCCCTGAGTTCAATCCCTGGTACCAAAAAAAAAGAAAATAAAAAAGAAAGGAAGAAAGAAATCACAAGGAAAATTAGAAAATAGAATTAAGGGGCTGGGATTATGGCTCAGCGGTAGAGTGCTTGCCTTGCATCTGTGAGGCACTGGGTTTGATCCTCAGCATCACATAAAATAAATAAAGGTATTATTTAAAAAAATAGAAGTGAAAATGAAAACAAACACACTAAAACTTATTAGATATGTGATGTTTCGGGCAACCTAAGGAACTAAACCCAAAGCTAGCAGAAAGAAAATAGCAAAGATTAGAGCAGAGATAAACAAAATAGAGTAAAATTTTAAAAATCAAGAAAAACAAATGCTGTTTCTTCATAAAGATCAACAAAATCTACATTTAGTTAGACTGAGAAAATAAAGGGGGAATTCATATTACTAAAATCAAAAATGGAAGTGAGGATATAACACATATTCCATAAAAATGAATGGTTTAGAAAAAAGTATTATGAAATTGTCTGCCAACAAATTAAATAACCTGGTGAAATGAACAAATTCCTTGAAGAGCATACCAAGATTAAACTATAAAGAAACAGAGACTCTGAATAGAAATATAACTAGTAGGGATATTCACCAGTGATTTCTACCAAACACTTAAAAAACCATTAATAACAATTCTTATAAACTTTTTCCAAGAGAAAGACAAGGAGAGTACAGTCCCTAAATCATTCTGTGAGGCCAGCATTATCCAGATACCAAAACTAGGCAGAGATCCTGTGAATAAATAAAAATGTAAAATGAAATCCTTTATAAACATTGAGGCAAAAATCTTCTTCATAATATTATCAAGCCAAATTCAGCCTCGACATTTTTCAAAACCCACAGCAAATCTCTCATCAGGATGAAGACTGGATGATTTTCTTCTAAGATCAGGAACAACGTGAGGGTTCCTGCTCTTATCATTTCTATCGTACCTAGTACTGGAAGTCTTTGCCAGAACAATTACTAAAGAGAAACAAATAAAAGACATTCGAAGTAGAAAGGAAGAAGCTAAATTATTACTATTCACAGATGATATGATCTTATACATAGAAAACCTAAAGATCTCTCTCTCTCTCTCTCTCTCTCACACACACACACACACACACACACATACACATCTATAGAACTAATAAATTCAACAAATTTAGCAAAGTAGCAGGATACAAAGTCAACACACAAATATCTATTGTATTTCTGTACACTAACAATGAATAATCTGAAAAGTAATTTACTAAAATGCTTCCATTTACAATTGCATCAAAAGAAGAAAATATTTTTTAGAAACTTCACTAAAGACAAAGACTTATATCAATAAAAGAAATTTAAAGCAAAAACAAATGGAAAGATGATCATATTCACAAATGAGAAGACTTAATATTGTTAAGGCATTGGTACACCCAAAGCAATCTACAGACTTAATATAACCCCTATCAAAATACAAATAATGTTTTTTGTAGAAATAAAAAAAGTTGTCCTTGAGGCTGGAGGTGTAGCTCAGTGGTAGTGAATAGGATGAACATACATGAAGCCCTAGGTTCAATTCCCAGCAACAAAACAAAATTAAAAAAGAAAAAAAAATCACCCTAAAATTCATATGGAGTCTCAAAACCTAAAATAACCAAAATAATTCTAAAAGAATAAAAAAAAAAATTGAATGACTCACATTTCCTGATTTCAAAGTTTACTATAGAGTAAAAGTAATAAAAACTCTATAGTACTAGAATGAAGGCAGACATATGGATAGGTGGAATTGAACAGAGTTCAGAAATAAACTTTCTTATATTTGATCAAGAGATTTTCCATAAGACCATTTAATGGGAATATTAGTTATACTGTGCTGGAAAAACTGAGTATCTATATACAAAAGAACTAAGTTGGACTTTATCCAAAAGTAGCTCAGAATGAATTAATGACCCAAATGTTAAGACATAAAAGCTATAAATCTCTTGAAAAAAAATGGAAACCAAAATCTTCACGGCATTTATTTGTCAAGAATGTCTTGGGTTTAGCACCAAAGGCACGGGCAACCAAAAAAATTGAAAGAGAGAAATTAGAATTCCTGAAAATTGTAAAGTATATGTAGAAAAGGTACTATGTCAGAAAAAATGCAATCTACAGAATGGGAGAAAGTATTTACAGATAATATATATGATAAGGGATTAATATCCAGAATATATAGGGAACTCTTAGAACTCAAAAACAATATATTTCAAATATGTATGAGGACTTTAATAGACTTCTCTTAAGAACATTCATCAACAGCCAATAAGCATGTGAAAAGATGTGCAACATCACTAATCCTTAGGGAAATGCAAATCAGAAAAACGATGAGATACCACCTCCTACCTTTTAAGATGGCTACTCATAAAAAAAAAAAGCACAGCAGATAACAATTATTAGTATGTGAAGCCATTGAAACCCCTATATGTACACTGTTGACAAGAATATAAAAATGATATAATCTCTGTCTAAAACCTTATGATGATTTTTCAACAATTCAAAATAAAATTGCCATATGATCTTGGAATTACACTGGATATATACTCCAGTGAATTGAGAAATCAAGGTCTCCAGGAGATATTTGTGTTTCCAAGTTCATAGCAGTATTAGTATCAGTAATTAAAAAGTGGAAGCAACCAGTTTGCCCACTGCAGATAAATGGACAATTTAAATGTGATAAGTACATATACTGGAATATTACATAGTTTTGAAAAGGAAAGAAATTCTGACATATGACATACATGGATGAACTCTGAAGATATTACACAACATTAAATAAGCTGGTCACTGAAAGACAAATACCATAAAAATCCACTTATGCAAGGCACTTACTGTAGTCAGAATCACAGAGACAGATAGAAGGGTGGTTTTCAGGAGCTGGTGGGAGGGCGGGGAATAGGAAGTCACTGTTTAATTGCCATAGAGTTTCATTTTACAAAATGAAGAGTTCTAGAGGTAGATGGTGGTGACTGGTTTCACAACAATATGAATGTATTTAATACTACTGATTTTTAGGTATATCCCAGTGAGTAATATTACTTAAGTACTGTATACTTTTTAAAAAGTTTAAGATAGTAAATATTATGTTGCATCTATT
>CM053400.1:138850132-138945779 GCA_028644305.1 Xerus rutilus
TGATAATTTTCAAACTTGAAAGAAACATCCAATGAGTCTTTAACAATAATGCAATTAAGAAAGGAATTTGATGATAATTTGATTATTTCTATGGAAACAAAGTAATAAAGTCAGTTCAAAAAATGGAGGAACATATCTTTACAAAGTAAAACTTTGATATAAAAAATAACAATCCTGACACATATCATGATATACATAAGCACATAGTAAGACATACAAAGAATACCACAAGGAAAAATACAGAGATTCAGTAAATCTGTAGTAGGTCTAAACATCATATATTGAAGTTCCAGAGTTAATTATTTTAAATTCTTAACTGAAAACTACTGACCTTGAAAATGCTATATCCAAATTAAGGAAGTAATGATGTAACTTCATTAGCATTTTAAAACAGCTGTAATCATGACTTCTACAGTACACTCCTGCCCTCTAATACCAAGGCAAAGCAGTGCCAAGACTGATAAGTAAAACCATTACATGGACGGTGAGGACATTTGAAAAACAGTAACATAAAATAAATCTCATTATTTTTAGTACCTCTTTTTTTTTTCCCAAACAAGATGAAAGAACACAGTTTTGTGATTTTTCAGAGGTCCTCTTAGAAATCTCAAAGATAGTTTTAGGCATGAGATATTCCAAAAGATATTTTATTTTATATTTTAAATTTGGTTTTGGAAAAAAAATGAAAAGTTGTCATGAGACTTTAATATTTAAGCTAGGAATTGGATCATGTTGCCTAAGAAACAAAATTGTACCAGAGATGTGAAAAATTGTATTCCATTTGTGTACAATGAATTGAAGAGCATGCTGCTGTTATGTATAACTGCTTAGAACAAATAAATTTTAAAAAGAAACAAAATTGTCACTCATTTCAAAGTGATAACAAAGAATTCAAATATGAAACATAAAAGGTAGTACAATTGGAAAGAATCTACACTCTTTCCTATGTAAGAAAACAGTTTTCTTTGATAAGGACATCAGAAAATCAACAAAAACATAGTAAGTCATTCTGATAAGATACAAATTCCTATTATCTAGGTACAATACACAGAAAAATTATGAATAATTCTTCATGTTGCAGATTATGGGAAAAAGGAAGGAAACATGCCCACCAAAACCAAACACACACTGCTAGTTATAGTTTAAAATATCTCATAGATTTTCAAAATTGGGTATTATAAATCAAGCCAAATAAAATACATTTATAAAATTGGTCTGTTATTACGTTCTTTCATATTTGGAAACAAACTGGCCCTTTAAAGTCAATCTTAGAGAGTCCAAAAAGTAAAAATTAGTTTCACATTATTACTAGAATGTTATTAAAATGAATGCATTCATCATTGCTATCTTTAACTGAATCACTAAGTAAGCATTTTAAAATTTTTCTTTTAATTTATAACACTGTAAATATTAATTATAATTACCCACAAATCTCTTTCAAATCCTCAATAAGCCTGAAGAATGCAAAGACCCAGTAAATACTCTTTTAGGAGAAAATTATTCTTTTCCTTGAAAAATAGATGTACATAAGTACATCACTTTGAAACTTGTAACTAATATCATTCTATTCTATCAATTATAACTTTAAATCAAAGTAACTTCTATAAAAGAAAACTGGAGGATGGACCTCCATAAATGTTACATACCTGCATCCTTACAATCCAGCAAAGCTCATGAACACAGGATCCTTTATAATAAATTTCTCTTAGTGCAAAAGTCAGAACAATCACTAACATCCCCAAACATAGTCTCTGTAGCATATAAAAATAAGAAACAAAAACAAATGAATTTAAAATTATGCTGAGTAATCAATGTTTTCATGTTTAGAAATGATCTTTGATCTTAGAAATAAGCTAGTTATATAATGAACATAAATTCATTAATTTAGTTTAATATTGGTACAAAGTTTTGAATTATCTAAAGATCTTGAAAATTATTTTAAGGGCTAGAGGTGTAGTGCAGTGGCAGAACACTTGCCTAGCATGCATGAGTCCCTGGTTTTATCTCCAACATCCAAAGACAGATAGATCAAAACAAATTTTAAGTTGCCACATTATAAAACATAACTACAACTGATGTAAATTTTCAGAAAAATGAATCAATTTGGCTAAACTCAAAAGTTGCATTTTTCATAACCTCAAATATTAAGTAAAAATAATGTAATGCTAGCTTATTTAAATCAGTAAACCCATAGAAAATTAGAAAGAACATACTCAGTAGAATAGAAATCTACTCATATTTGTCATGAATAAATCAGAATAGACTTTGCTATTTTTTACTGAAAGGAAATTACTAAACTAGTTTCATTTGCCATGATTCACCTAAATCATACACAGGTGAATTTTAAAAACATTTTCAAGTCAGTTTCAGTATGTATAATTTTTTAATCTAGCACACTAGAAGTATTAGAAGTGTTAGAAGTTCAAATTTCTTATTTTCTGGGAATTTTTAGAAAATTCTACTTAGATATAAGCATATATTTCTGTTAGCCAATCAATCTGAGATATTATAAGAAATTTTGTAATCTAATTTATTAATGCCAGTGATGTAGGAAACTATTATAATCTCACACAACATGACATGAAGCTTTTCTGAATTCTAGATGCATAGCCAGAGCCACAGACTCAGGTAGAGAGAATTTATAACCTAAGTATACAAACTTTAGCCATAGATCAAAAATAAAAATGGAGCCAGGTGCGGTGGTGTGTTCCTGTAATACCAGCGGATTGGGAAACTGAGGCAGGAGGATCATGAGTTTAAAGTCAGCCTCAGCAAAAGCAAGGGACTATGCAACTCAGTCTCTAAATAAAACACAAAATAGGGCTGAGGATGTAGCTCAGTGGCCGAGTGCCCCTGAGTTCAATCCCCAGTATGCCCCGCACCCACCAAAAGAATAAACATATTCTTATTATTGAAGAATTATTATTCTGTTCCCAGTAGGTGAATATTCTGAAATTCAAAATAGTCAAAAAGAAAACAAACTAACAAACTAGTTATTTTAATCTCTCACCAAATAAGGGACTTGGACGTGCAATCCAAGTCTGTACAGATCAACAAATGATCAGACCTTAAAATCAAATTCTCAATTAAAAAAAAATACTTGATATTCTCTGTTGTTTCTTGTCTAACAAAGAATAAATCTCTATAAAACATTAATTCATTTATAGAGATCATCGGATGGTCAAACCTTAAAATGAAATTCCCAATGACAAATAACTTACCAGCCCAAAACAAAAGAAGAACAAAATTGGTAGAAAGTTAAAGTTAGAAAAACATGAGAGTTGTCCATGTTTGACTGTGAGGTATACCTGAGTAGCAGTGGAATTTATTGGGCTCTGGTGAGTGAATTCAATCAGGCATCTTGGCAAAAATCTCTAAAACTATTAAAAGTAATTAGTCATAAAAGTAAATGTTTGAGATCTATTGCACAGCAGGGTGACTGTATATAATACTAATGTATTAAGTATTTCAAAACAGTTAAAAAACTAAATTTCAAATGTCTTACCACAAAAAATTAGAAAGGTGATGGAGATATTAGTTTGATTTAATCATTCTGCAGTGTATACATATTATAAAACATAACATTCTACTGCATAAAATGTATAAAATTATAACTTATCAACTGAAAAGAATATTGATAAAAAGTTACAATTATGTCTTATATACAGATATAAAAATGTACATGTGTTAAAAAATTTTACTTATATAAGGGAACAGACAGATACAATAACCAGTTCAAAACCTAAACCAAACAGCACAAATTTATGGAAAGGGATGTTAGGATGAACTGCAAATTTGGGAAAAGTTAGTTTGTTTTTTAACCAAAGAAACCTAGGGAAGCAAACTTACTCCCTGACAGAACAGCATTTATCTAATACTTTGAAAGAGTTGGACAATTGCTTAAAGACAATGAACCAGGGCTAGAACAACAAAGCTTGAAGGATATGCTAGAGATGGTAGGTTTTATTCAAACAAATTTTTTTCTATAAAAATTATTTTTTAACATTAACTTTATAATATTTTATAATGCTATTTATAATAAAGAGTATTATTTTTATAATATCACCAAAATGGCCCAATGAATATTGACTTGCAGAAGCACGTAAGGTAACCGTGTAAGACGTTAAGATTTCTTTGTTGCTTCCACATATTTTAGACTCAGTAAGTACTGGAAGGTATCTTGGGAAATAGAGATTCAGTTACAAACACCGTTTTAAACCTGTATAAGGCTGAGCATTGGTTATTAGTGGGTAAAGAATAAAAGCTGCTTCATTTTCTAATACTTTGTAAACACATAGCAGAGAGGCCAGAAAGAATTATTTTATACAAATATTTACCAAACTATCTCTTCCTCCAAGATAGCACATGTATAGACACAATATAAAGCTGGGCAGCTCTATCTGAGTTCCTGCAGGATATTGGTCTTTCATGTGTTTTCCTCTCTTTATTGAATTTGTGCCAAGGACCAGAAATTATCTCCTGATCACCATGATTCCAACGGTCAGAACATGTCCCTATTATAAATGTAGTTATCAAAATTGGTATGTTCTATCTCGTTACTTAAAGGTCCCTGTTTTCTACTCAAAGTGCCTCTAGTTAATACATCTGTATGTTTCTAGGTTTTTATTTTTTGAAGAAACAACAGAATGGGTAGGTATTCGGATAAGAATAGCTATCAGAGGGGCTGGGGCTGTAGTTCAGTGGTAGAGCACTTGCCTAGCATGTGCAAGGCACTGGGTTCAATCCTTAGCATCACATAAAAATAAACAAAGACATTCTGTCCATCTACAACTACAGAAACAAATAAAAAAAAAATAAAACAGAGTAGCTATCAAAAAAGGAAGCCATTTGGGGACAATCATGATAAAATCATACTGTATAGTTGCTGAGAAAATATCTAAGAAAACAGCATCATAATAAAAAAACATACTGTGATAAAGTAGATCTTTAGCCATTAATGAGTTCAGAGCCTCAATGACTGAGAATGTTGTGCTATTTAGTTCTCATACAAGCATCACTATTTTGGACTACCAACTTAAGTTTCTGTCTTCCGAATTTTGACAGAAACAATGAAAGAAAGCATAATTTTTATTACTGGTACAGACAAAAAAGAAAAAGAAAAAAAGAAAGAAAATGATGAAGAAGCACCATTTGTTTCAGCTCTCACTGTCTTGTTTTTATGACAACTTCTCAAGGAAACAGGCAGCTCTTCTTCTTCCCCACCACAGGTTTTATAATATGGGCTGAACCACCAGATGTACATGCCCTGCAAATTAGGGATAAGACACCATCTGCCCATAAGCAAGCTTCTGTTTTTCATAAATTAAGCAGCGACTTTGTTATCTTTTTCTCCTTTTTTTTCATTCATATGCATGGCTGGTGACAATCTTATACAGGCTAATCCAGGACATAGCCTGAAGCTGGTAAACAAAGGAAACCACTTGAAAACAAGGAACGTGTTTCTTTTCTTCCTGGAGAGATTTTCTTTTGCTTTTTCTCTATTACATCTATTTAAATGGCTCGCAAAATCACTGTGACATTTTAAAAATTAATTTTCATATTTTTTATAAAATTAACATACCCATTCTAATAAAAGTAATTGAAAGTGAAATTTTAAAAAGACTAAAAGGGATTTCTGTACTAAAAATGAAATGTTGGTCTATTTCTTTTAGTGTAGATTAATATACACACAGAATAAAACTATAAAATCATGAAATTATGTTTTCTAAATCTTTTTAAAATGTAATAAGATGTTGTACAATGCACTTTCTATATTGTATCCTGGCACTCTTCCAAGGGTCTTGGATATAAAAGTTTACATACTATGAAGTAGGCACTATTGTTATCTTTGTTTTACAGGAGATAATTGAAGCAAAAGTTCACACTGCCAATTAGTGGTGGATCTGTGATTTAACCACATTCTTAAGGATTTTGCTAGGCAAATCTATGTTATCAAATGTGTCTGCATGATAATTTTAATGAATGCAGTGTTCCCCAGCATGAATATTTGAACTATTCTCCCATTATAAGTCATGTTAAACAATAGTTTTCAAAAATAAGGTAAAATCATGACTCGAATTTAAAAATAAACTTGTGATAATGATTTTATTTAACCCAATAAGGAGGAAACTGGTGAGGTGTTAAAACCACTTCAAAAGAGCATCAAAAGTGGGAAAGATTTGGAGAGCAAGAATAATGAAATACATGTGCAAATTGAGACAAAACTAGTTTCTTTCATGATGTAGGAAAGGAGTCAACTGAAGCTCCAGAGGGCAAAATTTACATGCCTATAGAAAAGAATTATTTGTATTGCTCTGTGTTATTTGCGATTTACGAAGTTGAAAAACACCTTCCGTAGAATAATATAATGCTGGAGGTTGTGCTATAGATAGTACATGGTTTTCCATTGAGGTATAATTTGTCATTATAGCTCCTTAAATAAATTCTAGAATTTTTATTGTTATAAATAATCCTTTCATAAGTAGTATTTGTGTGTGTGTTACACATATTTCTTAATTCCTTAGAATAAATCACTATACATAAAAATACTTTTTTCATCCATAATCCACATTATGGATACATACTGTCAAAGGGGCCTCGACAAGATTGTCTAATGATTCAAGTGAAATGGCACACTCCTGTAATCCCAGCAATTCAGGAGGTTGAGGCAAGAGGATTGAGAGTTTGAGGCCAGTAAATTGCTTCAGCAATTTAGCAGGACCCTCTCTCAAAATAAAAAAATAAAATGGGCTATGGATGTGTAGCTTAGTAGGAAAGTACCTCCAGTTCAATCCCCAACATAAAGAAAGAGAGAGACAGAGCGACAAAGGAGAAAGTCTGTCTAATTAACTTTCTTAAAGGAAGCTGTGAATGTGTATTTTCCCTTATACATAAAGAAACCGGAGATTAAATTCTCTGACATTTTAATCTCCAAATTCTCTTCCCATTTCCTCAGTGACTAAACATGTATTTTATGCATCAGGACAGAATTAAAGATATAGCATTTTATAAATGAAAAACTTAAAACATATTACATTGGGTAAAGTGTCCTTTATATTTGAAGACATAAAATGAATTTATCATAAAACCATGTTCTTAGAAGAGACAATGAAAGGGTACCTAATCCATCAAATAATCCCTTTGAAAGGAAAGATTACATGTAAATTTTCTAGACATACATCCCTAAACTCACACACACACACACACACACACACACACACACACAAATATATATGGAAGATTCAGGAAACAGTCAAGAGAAAACAAACAAACAAAAAAACTGCATGAATGAGTCCAAATGAATACTCTCTACATAAATAAGAATATCTTATGAACTTAAAATACATGTTAGGATTACAATACACAGCAATAAATAGCAATTTGAGGGATTAGAAAAGTTAAATTGTCCTAAGTTTTTGCATAACTAAAATCTACAAAAGAATATTCCAGAATTTTCCAAGTCTTCTTAAAATTTCTGTAATGAATAGAATTGTGTCATCCTAAAAGATAAGCTCAAGCCTTAACAGCTGGTACTTAGGAGCATAATATTATTTGGAAATAGGGTCTTTACAAATGTAATCAACCTAAATCAAAGTCATACAAAATTCGGATAGAGCCTGTTCCAATGATGGGTATCCTTATGGAAAAGGAAAAAGAGAATCTTTGGACACAAAAGTACATAAAAGTGCTATGTAATGATGGAGGCAGAGATTAGGATGATACATTTGTGAGGAAAAAAAAATTCAAAGGATTTTTGGCAACCACCAGAAGCTTGGAGAAAAGCATGGAACATATTGTCCCTCAGAACATCTAAAAGGAACCAATCTTGCTGACACTTTGATCTTGGAGTTCTAGCTCCCAGAACTGGCACTAAATAAACTTCTATTGTTTTAAATCACCAGGTTATACTACCTTGTTATGGCAGCCCCAGAACATTAAATATATTCTTGCCAAAAACTCTCCAGGTATCCAACCTGAACATCTCAGATAAGTTTTAGAAAATTATGCTAACAAATTTTATGCAACTTAAAACAGTGAATTTACTGTGTTATCTAAGAAAATATACATTGTGACTTTTCATACATACTCTTACAGAATTTATTTTTATCTCCTTATAGTTTTTCTCATCCATGTATATCAGAGAACCCAGATTTCAGACTCTATGAGTGCTATGTATCTTAATCTGTTTTAACCAGTAACATTAAAGTTAACCGCAAACTAAATTCCTCTAATTTTCCCCTAATTTTGTCACCCATTACATGCCTTCGAGTCCTCTTTGTATTTTCTAAGATATAGACTCCATAGTGTACAAAGGAAAATAATTATCATGAATCAGGAAGAATCCATAGAGTTGAGGTTTTGTTTACATAAACATTACCTCCACTCTTGATCCAATTCATTTCTCATCAGCTTACCTCCTCAGATTTAAGACATCAGCATTTCATTCACAGCACAGTTGAAAGGGGTCTTCCTCTATCAATTAAACTTTGAAATAATCTCCTGGTTTGGTTTCACTGAATATACTGCTGACTTTTAGATCCATGATAAAAGAACCATTTATTTGACCAAGACTCTCAGACAGGAAGAGGGAATCAACTGGAGGTTAAGAACCTGACATTTTTACTTAATAAGATTACCAGTACAAAATCTGTGGAAAGGAAACCTTGGAGGTGTTGGGGGACAGTCCTAATCTACCACCAGGGTAATGGCCATGCTCAATTTTGCCTTTCACATTTTAATTGTACAGCAGTGATTTTTCAATAGAGTTGCCGATGGCAAACATGCAAAAGACATTAACTTTATGTTTTGGATTATAAATGTGGCTGTTAAAATTCTTCCAGTTAGTTTTGATTGAAAAAAAAAAGATTACCAATACAAATATACAGGAAATCAGAAGCCCAGACAAGTTTCACATATCACTTTTAAAAAACTAAGTATGTCTATAGAAAATCAGAAAAAAACAAAATAAGTACAATAATATATTCTATTTGCTCTTTTATTTATAGGACATAATTATGCTGCATCATGTCTCAGGCTTTCTATAAAAATACATTTGAATATCTTCATGGTAAAAATAAAGAAACTTATGATACTAGCTGAAAAAGTAAATTGACACTTGGATGTGGCATGTTTAGTCAGTTTTACTTCAATGCTTAGAAAGAATGGTGTTAAGTTCTCTTTCCTTCTCACTGCATGCTATATCAGGAACAGCCAAATTGCTTGTATAAAGTTCAAACTAAATATAAAATAATTTTGTTCAGAACATGGCTTTACTCAGTGGTTTGGTGGCATTTTCTAAATAAGCCCTCTAAACAGTGTTGAAGATATTTTTTCCAAAAGGTCATTTTCTACCACTTGAAAGGTCATTTTATCTGGAGAAATTTTCTCTCCTTCTCATGAGGGCATTATTTACTGGCTGCAGGGCAAATTTAATGTTTGGTTATAGCTCATATATGCTACCATTCATGAGTGATTATTAATGTAGGATCATTTTATGTTGAAGGTATTACACAGAAAATAAATTTAAAAAGTGAAATGCTAAATTGCCTTAAGAGAGCTTGTAATGCTGTAGAGGGGCCAACTTTCTGTCTAAAAGTCTTTCATTTCAAGTAGGAATGATAAAGCAGTGATTAAGAGAATATGAAGAGGGGCTGGGATTGTAGCTCAGTGGTAGAGCGCTTGCCCCTCATGCGTGAGGCCCTGGGTTCGATCCTCAGCACCACATACAAAGCAATAAAATAAAAGACATTGTGTCCATCTATAACTAAAAAAAATTAAAAAAAAAAAAAAAAGAGAGAATATGAAGATCCCAGAAAACCAAAGTGGCTGTGAGTCCCTGGAACAGTGATTCTCGGCCCTGGCTGCACATCAGATTTTAATCATTTTTAAAATACCTGTGTATCACTCCTGATTTCATTGGTCTGGGTGGGGCCTAGGCAGGGGCATTTTATAAAACTCCACAAGTGATTCTAAAATGCAAGCTAGTTTGAGGCTCACTTTATAAACTAGAAAAATTATCCTTAATCTTTTCTTTGGTCACTGAAATCTTTGAGAACATGTCGAATGCTATGGTCCTCTAGTACAAAACCAGACATGTAAACCAAGAATTTTATGGATACTCCCTCTTACGCCTATCCATTCATGCATTTAAAAGAATTTGGCATATGTTCAAATGCTATAATTTGGATTTTGACTGTCCCACAAAAGCCCATGTGTCGAAGGCTTTGCCAGCCTGTGGTGCTATTGGGATGTGGAACCTTTAGGAATCTGGGTCCAGAAAATGGAAGTTAGATCACTTGAAGAGGATATAATAGTCCTCCACCATACTCCTGTCATTATGTATTGTGCCACTGTGGCCCAGAGCAATGGGGCTAAGCCACCATAAATTTAAAACTTTGAAACTGTGAGCCAACATAAACCTTTTCTCCTTATAAATACTCTCAGATATTTTGTCACATTGACTGAAATCTAACACAAAGTCAAACCTTAAGAATCGCTAGGGAAAAAATAAAATGATAAGTAATATTGCAGCATCTTGCATCAAGTCCATGAGAATCACTCTGTGATTTAAATGGGATGGCTAGTAGGAAGAATACACTGATACAAGAATAACAGGAAGATATAATAAAACGAGGACTAAAAGATCCTAGGATTGAAGGTTAAGGAAGGACAGCCACAGAAAGGGGATCTTTCCCTATATCTAGGATACAGACTTCATCAGAGGAGGTTCTGCTGAACCCATGAATGACAGAACAGTTTTCTGGTTTGCCAGACCAAAGCTGGTCTTCTGTTAAGGAGCAGATAGGAAGCAAGACTCGAGGAAGCAGATGGGCGGATAAGTGACAGTTTGTGGTCAAGGTGTCAGTGTGCAACAGAGGTGGAGGCTCCCATGAGGGCTGGAAACCTAGAAGACAGCATTCCATATGGGGAGGGCTGGGGAAGGGGATCCCCATGACACTCTGGGGCTGCAACACCAACGGGGTGTATATTCTGGGCATGTGGCTTAGACACATCTCCATCCAACATCCTCACATCCCATAACAAGTAAACCAGTGCATGACACCAACGCTCCATAGAAGAAGCCTTCGTCCTGCAGTGGCCCTCCACACCCTCTCCTAAGCAAGCTTAATAAACCATATATTTTTTATATTGACATATAATTCCTGCACATATTTATGGGGTACAATTTGCTAATTCATGTACATGAATGCAATATGTAATGATTAGATCAGGGTAATTGGGATGTACATCATCTCAAATACTTACTATTCTTCATATTGGAAAAATTCAACATCTTCTCTTCTTGTTCTTTGTGAACTATTTAAGTTGTTATAAACTTATTCCTTCTGTGTAACTACAGTTGGTGCCCATCATTCAACCTCCATTTATCCTCCCTTCTTCCCACCCTTCCTAACCTCTAGTGACCACAATTTTCTCTACTTCTAGGCAATCATTTTTTTTTGCTTCCACATACCAACAAGAACATGGGGCATTTGTTTTTGATTTTAAAAGAGAAATGCTTAAAGGAATTTATTCCATCATGAAAAGAAGACTTTAACATTTCCTTCAGCTTGACTAAATTTTAGAGCTATTTCTAACTATAGACCCTTGATTCCCTCCCATCTTTCTTTGAGAGCATTTACTTTAGAAAACTTGTAATTATAAATTCTTTCCCTGCTCATTTAAGATTTAAATTTTCTTAAACTGTTGATAGTTGTACAAGCCAAAAATGTTTTTCTCAAAACCTGGAAACCATCCTTTTGAATTGTAGCTATCCATAAAGAAAATGCTCTTAATTTTCATTAATTATGTGGTGGGGATAGGGCAGGATCCTAATTTCAATAATTGTATAGTAGCCAAAACCTATGGTCTAATCACATTGGGAACATTTCCGCTAACTTTTCTTCCACTGACTTTCTAGTACTTCACTCCAGCACTTTAACTCCCCCAGCATTTGTTTCAACAGAATTGGGTTCAAGTTCTCTCCCTTATTCTTGAATAAAGTCTTCTTTACCAATTCAACCTGTGCTGTGCAAATTTTCTTTGACATTTATTGTAGAGCATATATTAAAGTGTGAATTTTGACCCCAGATTCCTGACACAAATATTTAATTTGTGTTTATCTGAAACACACTAGATTCACTCCTTAAAAATGACCATTTTCACCATTGATTAAAATGTGAGCAATAGTGTTTGAATTAGTATTTCCAAAGAGGTTGTGATCATTTCAAAAAAGAGAACAAAAAATTGGTACCAATACAATGAGCACTAAGTCAAGGATGTTATGGTTTGGATGTGGAATGTCTCCCCCGAAATTTCAGGTAATGCAGCAACGTTCAATGTGGGTGGAGAAGTAGGTCACTGGGGGCATGCCCTGGCACTCTCTGCTTCCTTGCTTCCCCGCTGCTATGGGGTGAAAAGTTTTTCTCTGCCATGCCTTTCCTCCATGATATTTTGCTTTACCAGAGGCCAAGATCAAAGGAGTTGGCTGGCCATGGACTGAGAACTCTGAAACCATGAGCCAAAATGAATTTTTCTCCTTTAAGTTGTTCTTGTCAGATATTTTGGTCACAGCAACAAAACAATGACTAACACAGGACATAAGGTTTTGCAGTTTCTCCCTTTTTTATTTTGATATTTCTCCTATGTTCATTTCTCTCCAAAATACATATGTTGAAATGTTAACCTCCAAGGTAATGGTATTTGGGGGTGGGGCTTTGGGAAGATGATTCGGTCATGATGACAGAGCCTTCAAGAATGTGATTAGTGCCCTTATAAAAGAGACCCCAGAGAGCTGCTTTTTCCCTTCCACCATGTAAGAGCTAAATGAGAAGATGCTACCTATAAGAGAAAAAGCCTTCACCAGACAGCAAATCTGATAAAATCTTCATCCTGGACTTCCCAACCCAGAATTGTGAAAAATAAATTTATTTTTTTTTATAAGTCACCAAGTGTTCGGTATTTGTTATGGCAGTAAATGGATGAAGACTAATCCCTTTATTTTGAAGGGTTGTCCTTGATTTCATTACTGCATGAAATTGTTTATTAGGTCAGTTCTTAAAGCGTTTTCTTTTTTTCTCTTTTCAATTTTTTTTTTCTCTTTTTCCTTGAATCCAATCAAATTTTATCTGGTCCACATGCCATTTTGTCAGGATCTTGTTAATTGATCTGTTATTTTTATCCAGGTATTAACAACTAAACAGCTTATTTTCTTATTGGCACATAAATTTTATTTGGTACCTTGCATTAATGAAAAAATGACAATGATAGACAATTCAGACACTGGTGAATGAGGTATTTAAGGGAAAGAAAACATAATGAGCAATTTCAAATAAAATCACTGTCTTCATTCTATAGGGAAATCCCAAGATTGAGTCCTTAACCAAGCTTAGAGATGAAAAGAGCAATGATCAACCCTGACCTTTTACATAACTATAAAATCTGCTTCTTCTTAAATGTTACTATTGTTACTTCCAAAAATTGTCAAAATAATCCTATGGGACCTGACATCAAATAAAAAGTCATCAACAACTTAAAGGGGTCATCAACACTGAAACAATTTATGGTTATTTTTAAGTTAGGAATGAGTAAGTATGGAACATCCAAGTTTGCCTACCAGATGAACTGAATAAAGTCAGGTCAGAATTTGAGTGGCAGCAGAAATGTCAGAATGTTCAAATGTGACATAAAGGTCATAAAATTGCATCAATAACAGAACTCAGTTCAGCATAAAGAGAATAAACACACACACACACAAACACACACACACACACACAATTTCACAATAGCAAACTGCTACCTAAAATAGTTCCAGATCAAGAAATACATATTCCTCTATTAATTCTAAGAAAAATTACTAATTCAGATTCTAATACAATCAGATAATATAATTGGTATTATTTTTTTCTTTTTTCAAATTGCATTCAGATCTGATATGGATTGGTGGTAATTCTAGAAGGCAGTTCTTGCACTAGGCCTCTAGTCATGCATGTAAAGGAATTTCTCAGTGAATAAATAATAAATGAATAATAATTTATCAGTGAATGAATAATAAATAAATAAATAAGATTTTTTTATTTTAGAAAAAGCCTAATTGAAAAAAAAACTTAAGGAAGCCCTTCTGAATACATTTTATATACCTTTATTTTAGATTTAACCAAATCATAAGATTATAGAGATAGGTTTCTAGAATAAATTTCTTTTTTAAAAAATTTATTTATTCTATGTAGGTATACATGATAGCAGAATGCATTTTGATTCATTGTACTCAGATGGAGCACAACTTTTAATTTCTCTGGTGTACGTAATGTGGAATCACACCATATATGCAATCATACATGAAGCTAGGGCTATGATGTCCATCTCCACCATATTTACTGTCCTCATGCCCTCTCCCCATTCCCTCCCCTTTGACCAAAGTTCCTCCATTCTTCCCATGTCCTCTCCCCCATTATGGATCAGCATCCACTCAGATGAGGACATTTGGCATTTGGTTTTCCGAAATTGGCTTACTTTGCTTAAAATGATATTCTCTAACTCCATCCATTTACCTGCAAATGCCATAATTTTATTCTCATTTATTGCTGAGTAATATTCCATTGTGTATATATACCACAGTTTCTTTATCCATTTATCTACCGAAGGCCATCTAGTTTGTTCCATAGTTTAGCTATTGTGAATTGAGTTCCTATAAACATTGAAGTAGCTGCATCACTGCAGTATGCTGTTTTTTGGTCCTTTGGGTATAGACCAAAGAGTGGGATAGCTGGGTCAAATGGTGGTTCCATTCCAAGTTTTTTAAGGAATCCTCATACTGCTTTCCAGATTGGTTGTAGCAATTTGCATTCCCACCAGCAATGTATGAGTGTGCCTTTTCCTCCACATCCTCACCAACACTTATTGTTGTTTGTATTCTTGATAATTGCCATTCTGACTGGCACAAGATGAAACCTTAGAGTAGTTTTGATTTTCATTTCTCTAATTGCTAGAGATGTTGAGCATTTTTTCATATGTCTGTTGATCGATTGTATATCTTTTTCTGAGGAGTGCCTGTTCAGCACCTTAGCCCATTTATTGATTGCATTGTTTGTTTTTTTGGTGTTAAGTACTTTGAGTTCTTTATATACCCTGGAAATTAGTGCTCTATTGGATGTGAGTGTGGCAAAGATTTGTTCCCAGAATATAGGCTCTCTGTTCACTTCACTGATTGTTTCTTTTGCTGAGAAGAAAATTTTTAGTATAAGTCCATTCCAATTACTGAATCTTGATTTTACTTCTTGTGCTATAGGAGTCTGGTTAAGAAGTAAGGTCCTAATCAGACATGGTAAAGATTTTGGCTTACTTTGACTTCTATTAGGTCTAATTCCTAGGTCCTTGATCCACTTTTAGTTGACTTTTGTGCATGGTGAAAAATAGCAGTTTAATTTCATTTTGATGCATATGGATTTCCAGTTTTCCCAGCACCATTTGTTGAAGATGCTATCTTTATCTAATCTTTTATCTTTTATCTAATGTACATGTTTGGTAGCTTTGTCTAGAATGAAATAACTTCATTTGTGTGGGTTTGTCTCTGTGTCTTCTATTCTGTACCACTGGTCTATTTTGGTGCCAGTACCATGACATTTTTGTTACTATAGCTTTGTAGTATAGTTTAAGGTCTGGTATTGTGATGCCTCCTGCTTCACTCTTCTTGCTAAGGTTTGTTTGGCTATTCTGGGTTTCTTATTCTTCCAAATGAATTTCATGATTGCCTTTTCTATTTCTATAAGGAATGACTTTGGGATTTTAATTAGAATCATGTTGAATTTATATAGCATTTTGGATAGTATGGCCATTTTAACAATATTGGTTCTGCCTATCCAAGTGCATGGGAGATTTTTCCATCTTCTAAGGTCTTGTTCAATTTCTTTCTTTAGTATCCTGTAGTTTTCACTGTAGAGGTCTTTCACCTCTTTTGTTAAATTGATTCACAAGTATTTTATTTTATTTTTTTTTTGAGGCTGTTGTAAATGGGGTAGTTTTCCTAATTTCTCTTTCAGAGGATTCATCACTGATGCATAGAAATGCTATTGATTTACTTTCCTCTTAGCACTGCCTTCATGGTGTCCCAGAGATTTTGATATGTTGCACCTGTGTTTTAATTTACCTCTAAGAATTTTTTTTATCTCTTCCCTGACATCTTCTGTTATCCATGTGTCATTCAATAGCTTCTTATTTAGTTTTCAGGTGTTTCCAGGAGTAGTTTCTATTTTTTAATCTGTCTTTGATTTCCACTTTGATTCCATTATGGTCAGATAGGATACAGGGTAGTATCTCTACTTTTTTTGTATTCACTAAGACTGGCTTTGTGACATAACATATGATCTATTTTGGAGAAGGATCCATGTGCTGCTGAGAAAAAGGTGTATTCACTCATTGATGGATGGAAAACTCTATATGTATCTGTTAAGTCTAAATTATTGCTTATTTTATTGAATTCTATGGTTTCTTTAATTTTTTTTTTTGGAAGATCTATTCAGTGGTGAGAGAGCTATATTAAAGTCAACAAGTAGTATTGTGTTATGGTCTATTTGATTCTTGTAGTTGAGAAGGGTTTGTTTGATATATGTAGATGCACCATTGTTTGGGACATAGGTATTTGTGATTGTCCTGTCTTATTGATGTATGATTCCCTTAGAAATTTGAAATGTCCTTCTTTGTCCTTTTGCACTACCTTTGATTTGAAGTCCACTTTATCTCATATGAGAATCTTGTTTACATGGTCCATGTGAGTGATACATTTTTCCCCACCCTCTCACTTTCAGTCTGTGGATGTCTTTTCCTGTGAAATGAGTCTCTTGAAGGCAGAGTATTGTTGGGTCTTTTTTTAAATCCAGTCTGTCAAACTATGTCTTTTATTTGATGAGTTTAGTTCATTCTCATTCAGGGTTATTATTAAAATATGATTTGTAATCCAAGTCATTTTGGTTTATTTTTGGTTTTTACCTTGACTTGGTTTCTCCTTTAACTGGCCTTTTTTTTTCCTAGTTAGTTCCTCTCTTTGTATATTTTGATTGTTGGTTATTATTTCCTCCTAATGGAATATTTTGCCAAGAATACTGTATAGTGCAGGCTTTATTGCTATAAATTCTTTTAGCTTTTGTTCATCATGGAAGGTTTTTATTTCATCATCAAATCTGAAGCTCAGTTTTGTTGGATATAAGATTCTTGGTTGGCATCCATTTTCTTTCAGAGCTTGATGTATGTTGTGCCATAATCTCCTGACTTTTAGGGTCTAGGTTGAAAAATCTGCTGAGATCCAAATTGGTCTCCCCTTATGTATGTTCTGTTCATGGTTTCTTACCATCTTCACTGTATGGTCAACTTTATTTTCATGATTGTATATTTTGTCTTCATTATCCAAGGTTCTGTCTTCCACGTGATCTAGTCTGCTGGTGATGCTTTCTATCAAGTTTTTTATTAGGTTTATTGTTTCCTTCATTCCAAGAATTTCTGATTGTTTTTTTTTTTCACAATCTCTACCTCTTCTTAAAGTAATCTTTTGCTACCTGCATTTGCTCCCTTATCTCTTTGTTGGAGTGATCAATGATTGCCTTTATTTGCTCTCTTATTTCTTTGTTGGAGTGATCAATTTTGCCTGTATTTGCTCACTTAAGTTATTCTTTAATGTGCAGATCATTTTAATTATGTACATTCTAAATTCTTTCTCTGACATTTTGTCAACTGTGCTGTCAATGGATTCTATTATTGTAGTATCTTGGTTTATTTGGGCACTTTCTTCCCTTGTTTTTTCATGTTGATTATGTATCTTTCTTTCTTGCAATGCCAATATGAGGTATTGCAGTTTCTATCCCATAATCTTATAGTGGCACTACAGATTACCTGTATCTCACCTTGGAGTTCACTTCCAGTCCCCAGCAGGTGACCCCAGATGGACACTACTGCCACTAAAGATTGTGGCGGGTAGTGGAGGAAACTCAAAATGGCAGTGGCAGTGGCCCAAGATGGATGTAAACACTTTCAGGGTTGGAGCTAAAAGGTGAGACTTACAATGGCTTTGGGCTGATTGATGGGAGATGCAGCACTTTGGTGGGCTGCTGCCCTCAGGCCCTCTCTATTGCCCCAAAGTAGAGGCTAATACATAGGAAGAACTATGTGGATGGCTGCAGTGTACAAGATGGATACAGGAAGGGAGCATCAGCGTGGATCCCCACCATGTGGAGAGGGGGTTCTGAGCCTGGGCTCTTACACAGACCTGTGAGGGCAGTCCTAGGCCTGATCTTGGCCTGGACTCCCTCAGGGATGTCAGATGGTGGGTCTAACCATGGGCCTGGGCTCCCATGGACTGGCAGGGTCTCTTGTGATGAACTGGGGGCCGTTCCAGGACTCAGTTGCCCAGGTCCCGGAGACAGTCCTTCACCTGGATCTGTTTTCCCCTGTGGGTTGGCGGACTGTTGGGTAGAAGTCTTGGGTCTGCCCTTGGCTAGGCTCTTGCAGCATTCCCTGAAGGTGGTCCTGGGCCTTGGCCTGTGCTCCTGCCAGTGGGCAGGAACTCTGGCATGTAACTGGGGGCCTAGAATAAATTTCTTCACTTTATTCAACTTAACCCCATGTTTTGATTATCTTAATTCTCACTTCCTTCATTTATAACCCCTATAAGCAGAAAGCATTTCTATTAGATAGCTTTAGCATGAAAAATCATGAAACACTTTGAAACAGGGAAAAAATTCTTAATGGATATCTGATATAGTTCACTCTTTCAGGTTATCTCAACACATTGTCTTTTAGCTAATTAAGTCATAGATAATTTATAAATAATTATCATCTGGAGAAATGCAAAAGAATAATGTCTGGTGGAATGTAATTGATGGTTATCTGGTGGATATAATAGATCTATATATACTTATAAATCCTTATCAATATGTGTGGTATTAGAGTTCTACCTTGAAACAGTTGTAACATCACACTGTGTTCTTTCACTAATTAATAAATTCAATAACTTTTTATTTTTAGTTATAGATGGACACAATACTTTTATTTTATTTATTTATTTTTATGTGGTGCTGAGGTCACTACCTTAGCCCTCAATAATATTTTTGACATATATTCATTCTTTATTTGTATAATATTATGATTTTAATTGTGGATCTTAAGTATCCACAAATCCCCATGTATTAAGGGCTGCTCCATTGTGGTGCTATTATGAGGTGCTGGAGCCTTTAGGATGTAAGCCTGGTGGGAGACTTTCAGGTCATTGGAGGTACCAGCCTCCCTCTCTCCTTACTTTAATTTCCATGAGCTGATAGTTTTGCTCCACTACACACTACCCACCACAGCCATCAGGCACCTCACCATAGTCCTAACAGCAATGGGTCTACTCAACCACTAAAATCTCTAAAACTAAGTACCAAGATAAAATTTTTATATGTTATCTCAAGTATTCATTATAGTGACAGAAACCTGATAAACAAAAAGCTTTAATTTACAATTTTTCCTTTAATTACATGAGACTCATGATAATTTTCTAGGGTAGTTCATGGTTTCTCTCTGGATATGAAGTTCTTTTTGAGCCTTTTAGAATTTGCTTTCATTAAGTCGAAAGAATTGTGGCATATGTATCCTATAATTTTTAAGTTAAATGCAGTGTTTTGGCTATGTGATTAATGCATAATCAGCTGGATGATATATAATAGTTACAGCTCTAAGCGTTAAGAATGTGAGTTTGTCCCCTCAATGTTCCACATCTCCTTCCTTTTTCCAGTGGGCTTCAACCAACATAGGGCATTGACTTAGCTTCAAACACAAAGATTAGGACAATGCCATAAGAAATGGTGGAGACACTAAATAAAGGAATTTGGGAACCTGAATGATTGCAAGAGGAAAGTTGCTCTGTCATTTTGGAATAGCTGCTTTGCAGCAGGAATAGTAACAGTAATACTAGAGGAAGAAACAAACTTCAGTCTTGTTTCTATCATTCATTTCTGTAACTCTTCATTGCAACCCTTTAGCTTTTATCATAAGTAACACTAATACTGTCCTAGATTTATGAAGATTTAAATTTTTTAATATTTTTCAATCATTGATGGACATTTATTTATTCATTTATTTAATTTATATGTGGTGCTGAGGATCGAACCCAGTGCCTCACACATGCTAGGCAAGTACTCTACCACTGAGCCACAACCCAGCCCAAGATTTAATTTTTATAGTGATATAAAAATGATATACATTCAGTAGAAATCACACTTTGAGTTTTGAATTTTGATCTTTTTCCCAGGCTAAGGTTAGGTAGTAAAACACTTTTTCTGTGCTGAGCAGTAGCAATGAGCACAGCTTCTGGTGAGACAAATGATCACAAGGGGAACCAATGCTCTGCAACATACAGTGTGTTAAGCTATGCATTTCAGTAAATTATATGTAAATTGAAAGTGCACTTTTAATTTATATTTTAAACTTATATTGATTTTATTGGGATGTAATCCCAAAGTAGGTTGATGATCATCTGTATTTCTCAAATATTCTATAATATAAAAAGAAATTATGGGGCTGGTATTGTAGCTCAGTGGTAGAGCACTTGCCTCGCATGCGTGAGGCACTGGGTTTGATCCTCAGCAGCACATAAAAATAAATAAATAAATATATTGTGTCCATCTACAACTAAAAAAAAAGGGAAATTACAGTATCACATCTGCTATTCTACTGTTTCTTTAGTTCTTAAGTAAATTAAAGTATTAAATTTGAAAAATCCAAAATTTAAAGAAGGAATATATAAGAAGATAATATTATGTTTGTAACATATATAAAATTTCTGTAAATAAAGTATATACTTGATTGAAATTGTTTATTAATTAGTTGTGAAGGTGAAAACAAATTTTAAATCCTACCAGAAAAATGAAAGATTATTGTTCTTATTTCTAAGTTCTCTGATGTTTCTTTCCCATTATTAATCTCTTAGCAAATTCTTAGATATAATTCAGAGAATTAAACTAAATGTAATTGTTCTTTGTTAAAGATAAATAAATGTTTACAGAGTTTAGAAATCTCTTCAATCTCTATCGGGTGCCTTGATTGGACATCACAATTTATTCCCTTTTACATAAAAATTGAAAGCAAAAAGTACTTAGTGACATAGTTATTCTGTGTTATCCAAAAGAGTCATGTTGTAGGTGTATTGTTCTTCTAATATCACTTCAAATCCTTTATTTTGGAAAATTCCAGTTTTCCACTGTGTCTGTTGTCTGACAATCAAGTAGCCCTCTGTCTATCCTGGAAACTGGGAACTCCCTATGGCTGAGTCTAAATATAGTGACTCTTCTTTTTCACACATGGACAAATAACCTAAGAAAATTTATGTTATTTGGGGAAATTCCCATCAATACTGAAAGAAAGTCATTTCTAATCCTTTGAGAGCAATAGCTATAAGGGTTTATTATACAGGTTGTATGCATCAATATTCCATCAGGAGAACTGAATCCATCCTAGGCTCTCTAAACAGAAATGATTTGAAACATGTCATTAGAGTCTTATACAGCCTTTGCAACAGCTAGAAGTTAAAGTCAGAGCAGCCATTGTTTCAGTAAAATCAGAAGTGCAGAGTTTATAGGAAAGCTTGTCAATGGTTTCAGAGGTTGGTGTCAACAATATGGGTCATTCTAACAGAATGCCTAGAAGTTAAATCCTATGTCTTGAGCCAATTTTGCCCACATTCCTCATAGCTAAAGAATTATGACTTCTTTATTGGTCTCTTCAACTCTCCTGAAAATATGCTACTCTCTGTTATAATTTAACAGGATGCTCTGTTGACAAGGAGCTCAGGAAAATTTAGTTCCCAGGCATCTCCCTTGCGATGAGGCAGAAAGTACAGAAGCTAACAGAGCTGACACTGCCTTAGCAACAGGAAATCTGGCACAGTCTTGGGTTGTACCATTTACCTTTCATGTAGAGGAAGCCTGTCTCCAAGTGTCTCTCATTAGATTTATACAGTAGTAAGAGACTAAATTCTAATCATATTTTCAACTCATGGATTCAGCTATCCATTAGACTTCCCAGTTACATAAGTCAATTGGTTGCTTTATGCCGTAAGCTTTTTTTATTTTGAGTTTTTGTTCATAAAGACATGAATAATTCTGATTAATGCAAACAGGAGAAACAATAACAATATAGTGGACTGTAAGTTTAATTAATATATTCTTCCCTGATTATGGAAAAAATGTCCCCCCAAAATGCCATATACTGGGTGTTTTTCACAATAGAAATATATTTTTACACACTTCTGGGGACTAGAGAGGTAGCAAGGTGGGATTCTAATGAGAGCTCTCTCTCTGCCATCTCATCATGTGATCATATGACCTTTCTTCTGTGTGTGCATCTGGAAACAACAGAGCACAAATTCCATCATGAGAGTCTCACCCTCATATATAAGTTTTATTAGTTCTATTTCTCTGGCAAACCGTGGCTAACATAAGCCCCATCTCCAAATACTGTCATATTAGGTGTTACAGTTATAACATATGAATTTGGGGGGACACTATTCGGTCCATAACATTTTACCACTGGGACATCCCAAAACTTATGTCCTCACAAATATGTTCTTTCCATCCCAACAGCCCCTAAAGTCTTAATTTAGCACTGACTCTCAAGTCTAAAGTCTTTCCATCCCAACAGCCCCTAAAGTCTTAATTTAGCACTGACTCTCAAGTCTAAAGTCCAAAGTCTTATCTAAATAGAATTTAAAATAGTTATGAATGAGACTCAAGATCTAATTCATCT
Organism: Xerus rutilus; assembly: GCA_028644305.1. Taxonomy (NCBI): domain Eukaryota; kingdom Metazoa; phylum Chordata; class Mammalia; order Rodentia; family Sciuridae; genus Xerus; species Xerus rutilus. The sequence goes on from CM053400.1 coordinate 138,872,900, forward strand.
TGAGGAAAAAAAAAGACCTCTCCATTTTGAACCTGTGAAATCAGATGAGTTGTATGCTACCAAAATATAATGGAAGACAGGCATAAGATGGACATTACCATTCAAAAGACAGAAATAGAAAAGAAGGAAGGGATGATAGTCCAAAGCAAGTTTAAACAAAACGATGGGGGGATGTTTTTAGATTTTAAGGCTCACAGTAAGTTTTTCGTCTGATCTCCTCTCCAGGACCACTGGGGTGGCCATGTTCCCCCAGATTAAAAATTTGAGATCAGAGAGGTGGCAGGGGAATTCTAATGAGGGCTCTGCAGAGCAGCCCTGGCCATTTGGATTGGTGAGGCACTGATCTTGTGACTATCTGTTAGGTACCTCCTTGAAGAAGAAGCTCTGGCCCTTTAGCCAATGGTGAATGTGTCAGTCCTTATGATCTTTAAATCAACTTCAAGGCCATCCTTTCTTCTCTTGAAAACTAGACATGAGTAGTGATAGAATAGCTGTATAGTGAAGTTCTATAGAATCCACGAATTCATACAGCCCCGCTTCATTTTATCCCATCTTCATCTCCTTCATTTCAAATGGAGTATTTTTTTTATGATAGTAGAGTGTATTTTGAATACTATACATAAATGGAGTATAATTTATTCTAATTGAGATCTCATGCTGCAGCTGTATGTGATATGAAGTTTCATTTGTTGTGTACGCATACATGAACATAGAAAAGTTATGCCCAATTTATTCTACTATCTTTCCTATTTCTACTCCACTTTCCTCATTCCCCTTTGTCTAACCCAGTGAACTTCCTTTCTTTTCTCCTCCCACCCATCTATGTGAGGAAAGCTATAAAACACAGTGAAACAAATCAAAGAACTAAATAAATGCAGATTCCATGTTCATAGATAGGAAGACTCAATGTTATAAAGATGCAAGTGTTTCTAATCTGATCTATAAATTTAATGAAATTCCAATCATAATTCCATAAAGTTATTTTGTGGATATCAAAAAGATAATTCTATATAAATGTAGAGATGAAAGATCTATAATATCTTTTTTTAAAAAAACATTTTTTTAGTTGTTGATGGATCTTTATTCATTTTATTTATTTATATGTGGTGCTGGGACTTGAACCCAGTGCCTCACACATGCCAGGCAAGCGCTCTATCACTGAGCCACAACCCCAGCCCTCTATAATATCTTAATCAATATTGAAGGGGAAGAACAAAATTGGAAGACTTATATATTGGACTTCAATACTTAATATAAAGCTACAATAATCGAGACATTTTTGTATTGGCAAATAATATATAAATAGATCAGTGGAACAGGGCAGAAAGCCCCCAAATATATTCACATTTATTTGGCCTGACATACTCTGCTGATTTTTACAAAGAAACAAATTCAATACAATGAAGAAAAGACAGTTTTTTCAACAAATGATGATAGAACAACTGGACAACCCCATGCTAAAAAAATAAATCTGGACACAGATATTACACTCTTCTCAAAATTAACTCAAAATATATCACCAACTTAAATATAAACACAAAAGTTTAAAAATTATAGGAGAAAACCTATACAACCATAGGTATGTCAAAAAATTTAGATACAACTCTAAAGCTACTATTCATGAAACAAAGAGTTAAGAATATGGACTTTACTAAAATTGAAAAATCTGTTCTGTGAAAGACAGTGTCCAGAGAATAAGACAGGTACAGACTGGAAAATATTTTTTCAAAAGAGATAAAGACCGATAGAAGATTATTATTCAAAGAATTCCTTAGACTCCACAAGAAAACAAACAACCCAATGAAAAATGAGCAAAAGACACATCACCAACTAAGCTATATAGATAGCATAACTATATGAAAATATACTCATGTCATTTGTCATAAGGGACTTGCTAATAAAAACAAGAATGACATACATTTACCTACCTATTAGAATGGCTAAAATCCAAGATACTGATAATGCCAAAGTATAGCTTTCTTTATTGTTAAGGATGCAAAATGGGGTAGTTGCTTGGGAAGATAGTTTGGCAGTAAACTTGTGTCCACAAACAGACCTGCATACATGTTGGTAAGGGTTTTATTCATGATTGTCAAGGCTGAAAATAATAAACCCAGGTACATCCAGATTATGGAATATATTCATCATTAAAATGAAACAAGAAGCCATGAAAAGACATGGAGACTTAAGCACATGGTACTAAGTAATAGAAGCCAATCTGAAAAGGCTACATGCTATATTATTCTAACTAAATGACATTCTGGAAATGGCAAAACTAGAGAAACTAAAATACCAGTGACTGTCATGGGTTACCGGGCAGAGGAAAAGGATGAACAGATAGAAAAGAAGATTTTAGATCAGTGAAACTATTCAGTATGACCCTATAATGGGGAATATGTATAATTATACACTGGTCAAATTCATAAACAACAGAGACAGTGAATCCTAACATAAACTACAGGCTTTGAGTAATAATGATATGTCAACATAGATTCATGAATTTTAACTGGACTGTCACTGTGGTGTGCAATGTTGAAGGTAGGCAGAGTTGTCACTGTCTGTAATGATGGGGATATATAGAAACACTGTGTGGCTTCCTTTCGTTTTTGATGTGAATTTAAAACTGATCTTATAAATAATGACTTTTTTGATCCTAAATGCATACTTAGCATATGACCCAACTGTTCCATATCCTAGGAATATAGTCAAGAGAAATGAAAATACATATCCAAACGAAGGTTTGTATACATATGTTGATAGTAGCATCATTCACACATGTGAAACTGGTAAAAACCCAAATAAATGTATAATATGCTAAAGGATAAGCTGAATATATATTTCCATAGAATGGAACACTGTTAAAAGTAGAATGTAATAAAATACTGATACAAGCTGCAACGTGACAGAACTTCACAAACATTATGCTAAGTAAAAGAACTTATATGCAATGCTTCATAAAGTCTGGTTCCATTTTTATGAAATGCCCAAGAAAGGTAAATCTAGAGAAACAGAGAAAAAATTACTGGTTGCCTGAGGCTGATATTGGGAAATGAAATTCACTGCAAACAGATAAGAGGAATACTTTGGAGGTGATAACATGTTCTAAAATTGAAATTTAATAGTTGCACATCTCTATAAATTTAGAAGTCATTCAGTTGTACATATAAAATATGTAAATTTTACATTGTAAATTATACCTCAATTAAGCTGTTAAAACATGCTGGTGTTGGGCACAGTAATGCAGGCTTGTAATCCCAGCGGTTTGAAAGGCTGAGACAGGAGCATCAAGAGTTCAAAACCAGCCTTAGCAACGGTGAGGCTCTAAGCAACTCAGTGAGACCCTGTCTCTAAATAAAATAAAAAATAGGGCTGGGGATATGGCTCAGTGGTCGAGTGCCCTTGAGTTTAATCCCCAATATGCCCACAAAAATAAAAAACAACAACAAAAAATGTGGCCATGTTTTTAGTAACTTTCATGTTGATTCTAAAATTCATAGTGAAGTGCAAAGGACCCAGAATAGTCAAAGTAACTTTGAAGAATAAAATTCAGATGACTAATAATACCTGATTTCATGTTGAACAGAAGCAATAGAAATAAATACAGTGTGCCATTTACATCACAATAGATAAAAAAATCAGTACAGTTAAGAATAGAGTTCAGAATATGCCCACATATGTAGACAAATATGTCTTGATAAAACAAGACATATTTGTCTACATATATAAACACAACAGCAAATCAATTGAGAAAGAATAGCTTTTACAACAAATGACTCTGAAACAATTGGATATTGTCATTTATCCTTTATCACCAAATACACCAAATACACCAACTCACACCAAATTGGCCATAAGCCTAAATACAAAACTTGAAACTATAAAACTTACAGAAGAAATCATAAGAGAAAAACTTTGTGACTTTGTGTTAGGTAAGGGAGAAAAAATAATAAATTACACTTTAGTAAAATTAGGAATATTTGCTCTTTGAAAGATAAGACAATGAAAAGTTTAGCCACAAACTGGGAAAATTTATTTGCAAGCCACATATCTGATAAAGGACTTGTATCCAGAATATATATATATAGAATATTCAAAACCAATACACACACACCTTTAAAAATAGCCCACAAATTTGAACAGATACTTCATCAAGGTATATACATTAAATTTCAAGTAAACACATAAAAAGATGCTCACTATCATTAGTAGTTAGGGAAAAAAAGCAAATTGAAACTACAGTAAGGATGTGGAGGAAACAGAACTTTCATTCTCAATGGGTAGAAAAATAAACTGGTACACTATGTAAACAGTTTGGCAGATTTTTCAAATAATTATATGCTTACCATTTCATGTTACTTTTAAGTATTCTCCCAAGAAGAAAAACATGTGACTATAAAAAAAGTATTCATACTAATTTTATTTGAAGGAGTCGAAAATCTGTATATAATAAAATTGTTCATCACAAGGACATGGATAAATTAATCATAGCATTTTATACAATTAACTATCACTCAATAATGAAAAGAAATTAACTATTGAAACAACATAGATGGATACAAAACAATTATGCTAATAATATGATATCAAAAGTACACACTATTAGTTCATTTTTATTGAAATCTGAAATGAACTAACTAACCGATAGTGATAGAAAGCTGATCACTGGTGTTTTCTTACGAGGGGAAAGAGACAGGTTGAGAGGTCATGATTAGAGCAGGACATTAGGAACCTTTAAAGAGCAATATATAAGTTTACTATCTTGATAATAGTACAATCTTCCAATAAAACTTGTGTCAAAACTTACCACATTATGACAGGCTCTGTGGCATAAGCCTGTAATCCCAGCACATGAGGAGGCTGAGGCAGGAGTATTATAAATTCAAAGCCAGCCTTAGCAACTTAGCAAGAACTTGCCTCAAAATAAAAAATGAAAAGCTTGAAGATGTGGCTCAGTGGTTAAATGCCTTTGGGTTTCATCCCCAGTAACAACAACATCAACAAAAACTTATCACATTATAAGTATTAATTGTTTATCAGATATCCCTCAATAAAATCATGAAGAAAAGAGAAATACAAGATAAATTTAGAGATGCAATTAGGTACCAATTTGGAGAAGCCTATAAGTATTTTTAGGATCTTTAAACACTTATAGAAAGGGAAGCTATTTAAATACTTTAAGAAGGAACACAAAGTATCTCAGCATATTATTTGTTGATGAAATTGGGAGGAAAGCATGTGAATTTGGACAGGTCATGTTCCTTTACAAACATGCTAGTAATGCAGATGGGAAAAGAGTACCATCCTCCAAGAGTTGCTGCATGAAAAATGTAGTTTCACTAAAGGGCTTGGGGATCTTATGGAGTTACAGGTAAACATTGACCAACTGTTGGATGGTAGCATCCATTGAATGGAAACATGGATAGAAGTGACCTTAATTTCAAAATTTTGTTTATACTCCTCTTGCAAGTACCTCACAATTACAAAATATATTTTTGAATCAGCTTGGTCCTATAATATTCCAGTAAGTTTATTTTGGACAAATTTTCTCACCAAAGTAATGTTTAGTATTACATCAATCTTGCCCAAATTAATTGTCATATTTCTTAATACTATCCTTTAATCTTTAGTGTATAAGAAATCCCATGATAACGTATGACACAGTGACTTTTTATTCTTTATTAAGAATATATGAATAGCTTAAATTAGCAATAAGCCAGAAGGAAACAGATACTGGAATGTAATAATTATGAAATATCACAAACATAGCTAAGCCAATATAGAACTCATATAATGAATTAGAACCTAAACAGAATATTAAAGATTCTTGGACTGTCTGAAGTATTAATGTACATCAAATACATAAAGTCAAGGTCTTGACTCACCAACCAACACAATAGTTTTCTATGTTCCTTTTCCTGTTAATATACTCAGAAGAATACTGTTTTTTCCCAAGAACAGAAGGTAAAATAGGACACATATCCTAATGAAAGCCATTTGTGGAAAGAAATAATCTTTACTTAAGAAGGAAGTAAAGAGTTCAATAAAATAATTAGGAAGCTGGAAATCCTTTTTCAATTACACCTTTGAAGCCTTCACTTGATGTACTTTGCATCCAAAGTTGGTCATTTATATCCTAGGCATGAGGAATTGATTTCTATCTTCAGGATATACATGCAAGGTCCTTCTTATTAATCAGACCCAGGAATTTGTAGAATCTGACTGGCAAAATAAAAGCTAAAATGTTAATCCTACTACCAACTCCTGGACTACTGCAAAAATGTACCTTTCCTAGCACTGAAGCTAGAAATGTTATTTAAATAATGATTTATGTGTAAAAAGAGGGCTGCACTACATACAGATAAAATCTTGCTTCTCAACTTAAAACACAAAAACTTAATTATATTTTTTAATAATATGAAGAACTATATTTGGTGGGAGGGCATCATTACATTAATTGTGTAAAATAAGTGACATTCTTTAAAATTTTGACTTAAAAAGTATTTAATATATTTATTTTAATCATTTTCTTAACTTATTAAAATTAAGCTTTGCAGTATGCTGGTCTTATAAATTATGAGTAGAACAATATGTTAATAAGACAGAGTTTTATCATTTATCACAATCAGGAAGAGCACTACTTTATCAGATTTGAATAATATCTCAGTGGAGAAAAGTCAAAATGGGGGTATTTGCTGAGTATGTGAATTCTGATTGAAACAGGAGTGAGACCAATCTCAATTGCCCTTTTATACCCTTTTACAGTACTCGGGTAACAACTTTTCAATGCACATTTCAGTATTCTAAACTACTATTTTTGTAGGTTAAAGGTTTATTGTGCCATGAATCTTTGAATGTCCTGTCACATTTATCATAATGGATTTGTTCATAAAAGATATATGCTTATGTTTTAATTATGAATGATTCAAAATAACACATTTTGATTTTCTTGCTTTCTTATTAATTTCAAAAGTCATTATCAAGTATATTTACTGTCCTTAGTAATGTTTCAAATAATTTTGATGCTTGTTAAATATTTCATCCTAAAAAATCATCAATTGAAGAGAAATATTTATCTTCACTTACCATTATGCTTATAATCTCCATTAAATTCTAGAGAAGAAATTTCAGCAATGGCCCATACTTCCATCAAAAATATTTGGAACCACTTTAACAAAATGTTCCTGAATCAATATAACGAGACGTTGATGCAATGGTCTAGATGCTTATTACAATATTAACAGGTTATGAAGCAGTTCTAAATGATACGATCAAATGAAGCATTTATAAAACTAAAGAGGATTTTCCTTTAATGGAATTTTCCACACACAAAAATAACCTAATATCACTTAAAATCTGACCTCAGCTTTGAATCTTTGCTCTCTGAATATTAGAGTCCAGGAAAGAGAATTCTTGCAGACTAAGCCTATAGCGAGACAAGAGCTGCTCTTTAGGAGTAGCTTGATAACATCTGATGTTGTAGGCACACCTCAAGGTATTGCACTTTGCTTTATTACAATGCATAGATGGTACATTTTTACAAATAGAAGCTTTGTAACAATGCTGAGTTGAACAAGTCTTTCAGGGTCAACTTTTTCAACACGGTGTGCTTATTTGATGTCTATAACACATTTTGTTAATTTTCCCAGTATTTTGAACATTTCTATTGTTATGTTATTGTGACCTGTGATCTTTGATGTTACTATGATAATTATTTGGGGGCTACAAAATTGACTCATATGAAACAGTGAGCTTAATAGATAAATACTGTGTGTGTTCTGATTTTTCATCTGACCAGATGTTCCCCTGCTCTCTCCCTCTCCTCAAGCTTCTCTATTCCCCAAAATAAGCTAATTAATCACTCTACAATGACCCCCACAGGTGCTTGTGTGAAGAGTTGCAAGTCTCTCATTTTAAATCAAAAGCTAAAAATGATTAAGTACAGTGAGGAAGGCATGCCAAAAACTAGAACAGGCTGAAAGCTAGGCTTCTTGTGGCACATAGCTCACCGCCTTGCGAACACAAAGGAAAAGTTCTTGAAAGAAATTAAAAGTGCTATGTCAGTGAACATAAAGAAGGTTAAGAAAGTATAACAGTCATACTGCTGATATGGAGAAAGTTTTAGTGGTCTGAATTGATCATACTAGCCACAACATTCCCTTAACTCAAAGTCTAATCCAGAGAAAAGTCCTAACTCTCTTCAATTAATTCTATGAAGGTTGAGAGAAGTAAGGAAGTTATAGATGAAATGTTTGAAGCTAACAGAAGTTGGCCCAAGAGGTTTAAGAAAGGAAGTTATCTCCATAACATAAAAGTAAAAGGTAAAGCATCAAGTCCTGATGTAGAAGTTGCAAAACTACATATGTATTGTGACACAATCTAACTGTTTGACACACTAGGATCATTGTTACAATTGAGAACCTAAAGATTAAATGATTTATTAAATTATTTACATGGCCCATCAAATGCAATATAATATAATATGTTGAATTCAATAAATGATCCACTTGTGTACACTTCAAGTAGCAATCAAAAATGTGGTTTTGGTCATTAACACAGCATATGCAGGGTGTTGAGAGGTAGGGCACGGGAGAGTTAGAAGAACAACTCAGATTTTCTATAGCCTCCTGCAGTACCTGACTGCCTTTGTATCCACTAAAGACAAAATAAAATATAACTAAATGAAACCTAAAAGTCATTTTTTATCAAAAGTACATTCTTCTAAAAGTGAGATTTCAATGAAGTAGAAATAGCCAACATTTTAATGTAATCATCAGGTAAAACAAATAATCTACCTGAATAAATATATTTAATATAACTTACAAATAACAAGTTTTAGGAGATACTTGTTATGGTTTGGACATGAGGTTTCTCCTTATAAGTTTAATATAACTTACAAATAACTGTGATTATAAGGTTAGAAAGTCAAGAGATGTTTGTATTCAACTTAACTGTCAAAAGAATTTCCAGAAAATCCTCATTTCTTTCTTCATGTTTCCACTTTTCTTTATAGAGGGAAAGATGGAATGCTTTCAATTTTATTTATTTGACCTACCCCAGAGGCCCTAGTATCTAAGGAGTTTGGAAAAAAGAAAAGAAAAGGTAATATGGAAGGAATTCTGGGATATTATTTTTCATAGTATATATGAGAAATTTACTATTCAAGGTGAAGAAGAGCATCAAGTTGTTAGAACTGTTTTTCAAAAGCATAGACTGCACTCTCAATAGCAACCAAAGAAGGTTCCACATGAAGAAATTATGATAGTGTGGATGAAGAGTTTAGTTAGTTTAGTTGATGAAACTGCTAGAAGAACATACTAGTACATGTAACTATAGCTTATAAATGTTCTGAAGTTGATAGTACAGTTTGTGACCACACTGATGGTTACAAAGTGCCTGAAGACTGTTATTTTTCCATGATAAGAGAATCCTATAATTTCTTCTTATTATAAGCCATATTTTTGCAACTCTGAAAATGGCAACAAAATTATTTCATTGGATTTCAAAGTTGTTCCATGAAATACTATACACACCCTAGATGGACTAAATCCCTCCATAATAAAATGGATGGGAAATGAGTTGGTGGGAACAAGAGTTTCCCAGGCTTTAATCTGTTTCTGATTTTTAACAACTAATTTTAGGAAAAACTAGCACATCATTTTAGAATGGATAAAAAATGGAACAGATTATGGAAACAGTCTAATAATAATCTGCATCATTTGGAATCTTTAGCTGAAAACTGCTTTCTATTAAGGGGAGAGTAATATAATTTCATCCCACTTTTAACTAAAAGAGAAATTTTCTCCAGAAGGCCAGAGAGCAACTCAAAGACCATCAAATCAAATTTGATTTACTACTGAAAACTGTGGGAACAAGACTGGTTTCTGGTCTGCGTGAAGATAGTATTTGAGCTTAGAAATCAATTGGTATTTGGTTTGCTTGCTTTTCTACAGGTATTGATATTTCATTTATCTCTACTATATTGTTTTATTTACTTTAAGATATTATAGCATCTACATCAATATTTTAATAAAAATAATGCTTAGTGACTTTTTAAAATTAGAAATTATTGCATGCAAAGTTTAGAAAATCTGAAAAACAAAAGGTAAAAACATTTTTACAAATAAATAGAATCCTATCTTCCACCATCAAAAGATAAATATTATGATATCTAATTTTGCATGTCAAGTTGACTATGATACCTAGTTGTATGATGACTAACATTTGTTAGATGCTGCTATTTATGTATTTTGTATATATATAATCATTTTACTTAAAGTAAGGCAGATTACTTTAAGTATTGAGGATGGACCTTACCCAATTAGTTAGAAGGCTTTAAGAAAAAAAATCCGTTACTCAGGAATGAAAAAATTCTGCCTCAAGACTATAACATAGAAAATTCTGCCTGAATTTACAACCTGTTGGCCTGAGCTATGAATTGCAGATTCAATACTTCAACATTAACTCTTGCCTGAATTTTTGGCTATCCTGTGGATCTCAGAATTGCTAGCTACCAAAAGTATATAAGTCAATTCTTTATATTAATAAATAAATATCTGTATGAAATATGTATAAAGATGTTACATATGTAGTGTGATTTAAGTGCTATACATGTGTATATAATATATATATGTGATAAATATACACATATGTTTATACAATATTATGTCATCCCTAAAGGAAAGGAGGATGTTGAAACATCATGTCTCTGAATGCCTAATTCTGTTCCCAAACACCTAACTAAGTCAAGGGAACAATGAGAGCAATTCTAGGCCAGAATGTCCAGATACATATGATCTTGAAGGAAAATGACTTCCTCTCATGTATGCTGACAATTAGGGTAAGTTAGTGCTATCTCTACAAAGTGCCATCTTGCATGCACGCCAAGTTGCTAGGGGTGCTGGTCATAAAATAGGGCAATGCAAACTAAGCTGATGCTGCTTCTGTAACCTAATCAATAAAACCCTCTTCCCTGTAATTAACTGGTGCTGATCAGAGCACCATGAAGAGGGAAGTGCTTGGCCTAGGATGCCTAGGACAAAGAATAGAGAGGGATAGGAAGAGTTACTATCTGGAAAGGTACCACAAGCACTGTATAGAGCAGAACTACACCTGTCCAGCCTGTCACCAATGGACTTTCTGGCAAAGCACCTACTCAGTCCATTGCCACTGGACCTCCCGCATAAGTATTTCTCAATAAATTCAATACTCTTTATCTCATATTCCATCTCTGTGTCTCTTCTGTGGTCTCTTGACAACCTGTCCCACTGCTCAAGCACAAATGGGAAGTTCAGGTACATATGTTGTATATAGACACATATACATATATGTTTATATTTTTATATATGCATACATTCTGTGTGTATATTTGCATGTGTGTTAGCCGCTTATGATGAATTAATGTGTGGTATTGTTAAAAAGGCAAAGAATGTAAAGTACTCCTAGAAACTCAAAAAAGCAAGGAAGGATTCTCTCCTAGATTTGGGATAAAGTATGGTCTTGCTGACCTATGACTTTGGATGTCTGTTCTTTAAAATTGTGAAAGAATAAACTTCTATTGCTTTAATTCCCTCAGTTGTGAACACTTGTTATGGCAGCCTTGGGAACTAATATAACTCCTCAGTCAATATCTGATACATAATTCCCCATCTTTGAGTCTTGAAATGAGAACCATGACACCTAGCAGGAACAAAAGGAGTGGTCCTTGAAAATAAGATCTAAAATGGAACTTTAGAGCTGATCACCAGCCAATATGCTCATAATGAGTATCCCTGTTACTTGAAGTAGAAGGCATATCAACATCTCCAAACAGGGTATAGGTGTAAAAGTGTTAAATATCCACCCATGGTGAATGGTCACTGGATTTCTGTGGAAGTTAATACATTTGCTGTTGCATATGTCAGGCACTTGAAGCTGAAACAGAGCTGTTACTATATGAAATTTCATGAAAATGAAATCAAATAGTTCTTGCTGAGGGCTATCAATGCTTTGTGGAAAAATAAAAGTGAAAGTACTTAATCACTTATTAAAGATCCTCTTTGCAACACTTAAAAACTAGAGGATCTCTTTGGAAGCATATAAAGTGAATTCTGTATCTTGCAGCCAGAATGCAGGAAAAGCTGTAAATGCAAGTAAGACTCATAGCAGGATATCATGATTGTTTTTTCTATTTATATGAAGAATGTCATTGAGATTTTAATAGTAATTGCATTAAAGATATATAATGCTTTTCATATTATGGCCATTTTGACAATGTTAATTCTGCCTATTCAAGAGCATGGGAGATATTTCCATCTACTAAGGTCTTCTTTAATTTCTTAGTGTTCTGTAGTTTTCATCGTAGAGATCTTTCACCTCTTTTGTTATATTGATCCCAAAATATTAGATATAATATATATACATATATATTATATACATAGATATAATAAATAGGGTAGTTTTTCTAATTTTTCTTTCTGTAGATTCATCAATGATGTAAAGGAGTGAATTTGATTTATGGATGTTAATTTTATATCCCGCTACATTGCTGAATTGATTTATTAGTTCTAGAAGTGTTCAGGTGGAATTTTTTGGATGTTCTAAATATAGAATCATATCATTGGCTAATAGGGATAGTTTGAGTTCTTCTTTTCCTACTTGTATCCTTTAATTTCTTTCTTCTGTATAATTTCTCTGGCTAGAGTTTCAAGGACAATGTTAAATAAAAGTGGTGATCACTTTCTTTTTCCAACTCTTAGAGGAAATGCTTTCAATTTTTCTCAATTTACAGTGATGTTAGTCTTGGGGTTAGCATAGATAGCTTTTGTAATGTTGAGTTATGTTTCTACTATCCCTAATTTTTCTAGTGTTTTGAGCATGAGTAGGTGCTGTATTTTGTCAAATACTTTTTCTGCATCTATTGAGATGATCATATCATCCTTGTACTTTAAGTCTATTGATGTGATGAATTATGTTTATTGATTTTTGTATGTTGAACCAATATTGCATCCCTGGGAGGAACCCCACTTGATCATGGTGCACCATCTTTTAAATATGTTTTTGAATACAATGTGCCAGAATTTTATTGAGTGCTTTTGCATCTATGTTCATCAGGGATCTTAGTCTGAAATTTTCTTTCCTTGGTGTGTCTTTGTCTAGTTTTGGTATCAGGGTGATACTAGCCTTATAGAATGAGATTGAAAGGGTTCCCTCCTTTTCTATTTCTTGGTATAATTTGAGAAATATTGGTTTTAATTCTTCTTGGAAGGTCTTGTAGAACTTGGCTGATAATCTGTCTGGTCCTAGGCTTTTCTTCATTGGTAGGCTTTTGATAGCTTCTATTTCATTGCTTGAGAATGATTTGTTTAAATTGTGTTTAAATTGTGTTTAATTTGTTTAAATTTAAATTATATCCTCCTGATTCAGTTTTGGTAGGTCATATATCTCTAGAAATTTGTCAATGTCTTCAAGATTTTCTCTTTTATTGGAGTATAAATTTTCAAAATAATTTGATTATCTTCTGTATATAAGTAGTGTCCATTGTAATATTTCCTTTTCAATATGAATTTTAGTAATTTTAGTTTTATCTTTCTCTTCAGTAGCATGGCTAAGGGTTTATAAATTTTATTTATTTTTTCAAAGAACCAACTTTTTGTTTTGTCAATTTTTTGAATTATTTATTTTGTTTCAATTTCACTGATTTCAGCTCTTATTTTAATTATTTCTTGCCTTCTAGTGATTTTGGTGTTGATTGGTCTTCTTTAGGGCTTTGAGATGTAATGTTAGGTCATTTATTCTTTGGATTTCTATTCTTTTAATGAATTATCTCAATGCAATGAACCTTTCCTGTAGCAATGCTTTCATAGTGTCCTATTTTGATATGTTGTATCACTATTCTCATTTTTGCCTATAAGTATTTTTTTTATTTCATCCCTGATTTCTTCTGCTATCCATTCATCATTCAATAGCATATTATTTAGTCTCCAGGTGTTAGAGTAATTTCTACTTTTTATTCTATCATTGATTTCTAATTTCATTCCATTGTGATCTGATAGAATGCAGGGAATTATCTCTGTTTTTTTGCATTTGCTAAGAATTGCTTTATGTCATAAGATATTGTCTATTTTAGAGTAGGATCTATGTACTGCTGAGAAGGGAGTGTATTTGCCCATTGATGGATAAAATATTCTATATATGTCTGTTAACTCTAAATTATTCTAATTCAGAGTTAATTATTTAATTATTCTAACTAACTCTAAATTAGTTCCTCCCTTCACTGGTTTTCACTATTTTTTCTTTCATTTCATCTTTATAGAATATCTTGTTGAGGATATTCTGTAGTGCAGGCTTTCTTGTTGTGAATTCTCTCAATTTTTGTTTATTATATAAAGTTTTCATTTCATCTAAAAATCTGAAGCTTAATTTTGCTGGATATTAGGTTCTTGGTTGACATCCATTTTCTTTCAGAGGTTGGTATATGTTATTCCAGGACTTCCTAGCTTTGAAGGTCTAGGTTGAGAAATCAGCTGAGATCCAAATTGATTTCCCACTGTATGTAATCGATATTTTTCTCTTACAGTCTTTAAAATTCTATCCTTACTCTGTATGCTTGGCATTTTCATTATAATGTGCCTTGATGTGGGTCTGTTGTAATTTTGTACATTTGGGGTTCCGTAAGCTTCTTGTATTTGATTATTCATTTCATTCTTTAGGTTTTGGAAATTTTCTGATATGATTTCATTTAAAAGACTGTGCATTCCTTTGGTTTGTATCTCTGTACCTTCATCTATCTCAGTAAATCTTAAATTTGGACTTTTCATGTTATCCCATAATTCTTGAAAGTTCTGTTCATAGTTTCTTAACATCTCTCTGTGGTCAACTCTGTTTTCAACATTACATATTTTGTCTTCATTGCATGAGGTTCTGTCTTTCAAGTGATCTGTTGGTGATGCTTTCTATTGAATTTTTAATTTTTTTTATTGTTTCCTTCATTTCAAGGATTTCTGCTTGTTGTTGTTTTTTTCAGAATCTCTCCCTTTTTATTGAAGTGATCTTTCACTTCCTATATTTTCTCTCTGATTTTATCCCTTATACTGTCCAACAGTATAACTCCCCCCACTCAAGGCATATACTAGGCTATTGGTGGATATTTGATGTATATCTAATATATATATATGAGGACTTTTTTACACTGAAAGAAACAAGGATCCAACTTGACTGGAAAAATATATGGATATTCTATGTATAGTATATTATACTTACTCTGGGACCTCATCTAATGCCAGTATTCAAAAGTTTATAGTGTCAGATCACTGTCAAAAAAATATTTGCTGGAAAAAGTATAAACAAATCAAGAAATATTGTTTTTTAAGGCTACTTCAATAGCAGAAAGAACACATAGTTCAATCAGAATACAACAAGAGGCAGGAAGTTTCCTAATTTCTGGGGCACTTGCATAAAAATGCTGGAGAATCTTAGGGAGGAATAAAGAGTTAGAAGTAGAAGTGGTCCAACTTACTATCACTTTTTGTAATTTGCTTGGTGAATCTCTTATTTCAATTGTTGAAATTTTATTTTTGTGGATCTGGAGATTGTGACTCACAGAAAGGAAATGAATCTTCAAAGGGGTGCAATAGTATTCCCATTCAATATTAAGCTGTGCAGTGTCTGCTCTGTTGCATCAGGCTTCTTATGCCAAAAAACGAAGAGACTCCTGCTAACTTGTGCGCATCCCTTCTCAACATGTAACATCATATCAATAATTTGAAATTGGCCAATGTGGGAGTAAACAATGGGGATTGTAAATGCCACAAATCAGAGTCAGTTGTTGAATATTTCCAAGTACATCATTAACAGTAGGCAAGGAAAGGAGTCTCCATCCTAGCAGGCAGTATTGACCTCAACAATCAGGAAGAGAAGGTATTTCACTGGTAATAGTGGTGCTACTCTTTGAACTTAGAAGACCTTGAGCCAGACTAAGTAGCTGTAAATCTCCTGATCACTTCCATGTGTCCAGAAACTCATTACTCCCACGCATTGCTGAGAAAAACTTCTAGACACCACAAAGACTCTCAATATTTTAGGCCCAAAAAGTGGAAATATTTTTTTCTCTCCTTATTTTCATAAACCTCTCATTCTCTCCACAGCAGGAAGGACAATGGGAAGGGCCATTTCCTTCAGGGGAAACCCCCACCCTCACTCACAGGATGTGGTTAGACATTTGTGGGTTTTTTCTTTCATACTATTATTTTCTTTCTTTCTTCATTTTTTTTTTGCATACACAAGGAAATTTCAATAATTGTCAATACATTTTTAAAAATATATCTTGTTCTGTCTAAAATTTAACCACTTGGGGGAAAGTAACTGAGGAGTCTATAGACTTAGGAGAATATATTATCCATTTCTTCAAGGTTGAAATTTGACTGAAAATAAACCCAATTTGTGTTACATGCAGCATCTAACTTCATAGTAACTGCATTTGAACATAAAGTTTCTAAATTAAATGGGTAGTTATTTTCTTACAGTTATCTTGATTTTTTTCTAAAACCAAAATTGTCTATTTCAAAAGTTACTGAGTATTGCTCTTCAGAATCAGTTTGGCCAAAATTACTAATTCATTTGCTTAAAGAAAAATTCTTATTTATGTGAAATTTCACCACACACAATATGCTTTACTCTCTAAAATGTAATTTTTTAAAAATATGAAGACATCTTTGGACATATGAGACCCACATTTCATACACTACTATTCTTTTTTTCATAAACTCTCTCTTTGACAAATTGCAAATGATGCAGAATGAGATATGTGATATATATATATATGGCTTGTTAAAATGCATTCCCACATTCAGCTTATGTATCAAATTGCATGACGTATTAAATAAAATAGTAGAAAATCAACAAATCTCAGCATGTCCATAATTTTTTTGAAATTGAATATTTTGACTTGAAAAAATAATGTGAAATTCTGAAATTTTGTTACATCTTGCTAAGTCAATCTCAGGAAATTTTTAACATTTTAATTTTAAAATTCACAGTTGTGTATTGGGGCACTTACTCTTTTTCCCATTTTATGACCACATTTTACCTTTTTAAAAAATCTGTGTGGTATTGGTCATTGGCTATTCTTAGGCACCTTTAATTATTTAAAGAGTTAGGGACCCTGCATTTTTGCATCTTTAGAGTCCCGTGGAATTATTCAGTGCTACTGATTGGGAAAGTCCTGGTGCCTCTTATGAAAAGAATTATGCCTTTCTCCTCCCCCTAAAGCTCTGATTTCCAATGTGAGTGTATTTAGAAACAGATTCTTTGGAGAGTTAATTAATGTTAAAAGAGGTCTTAAGGGTGTAGTCTTAATCCAATATAATTGGGTTCTTACATAATGGAAAAGAGATACTAGGGTTAGACACACATGGGGAAAAAAATAAGCCTTGTGAATATACAATAAGAAGGTAGTTGTCTGCAAGCCAATGAGGAACTTCTAAAGAAACCAAACCTTCCAACAACTTGCTTTTGGATTTCTAGCCTCTAAGAGCTTGAGAATATAAATCTCTCTCATTTAAGCCACCTCATCTGTGGTATTTTGTTAGGGGAGTCTCCTGAAACTAATATAGTGCCTGACAGAGTGGACATGGTTCCAGCTATATTAAGAAGGGTTTTTAGGAAGCCTGACCAGGTTGTTGACAAGGAGTGAAACCTGAGGAGGCACCTTTAGAGCAATGTTTTTGTACATAAAATGTCACAGATCAAGGTTCCCAAGGCAAGTATATCTACCCAGAAGGCTCACAAGTATATCTACCCAGAAGATGTTTCTCCAATGCAAGGTATGGCTGTCTTGAAAAGGATTTCTCCACTGACTATGTACCAAAACAGAAGACTTATATGTATTGGATGTATAGGAGAGGCTTCTGGTTTAGAGCAACTCTTTGTCAACACTGGATATTACACAATTAGAAGAAAGAAGAGGAAGGAGGAGACTACCCATCACAGAAACCCATCACATATGGAAAGGCTTTTCCAACCACCTTAGGTTTTTTCAGGTATCAGGTCACTCACAGTGGGCAAAGGGGTGTCATACAACAGTAACAAATAGGAAGAGGAACTTTCCTATCGTACAACAACTGCAGATGCACTGACTATGGGGAAGCCTTCTATCACAAAAAAATATTTGTTCAGTAATAAAGAGTACACACTGGTCAAAACCATTATAAATATAGTGAATGCAGGATATTATTTAACTATATATCTAACGTTTTTTACCTGCCAGAATTTGCACTGGAGAAACATCTCATACATGCAGCAATTCTGGGAAATTCTTTAGTCACTGATTCAACAGACGATGTAAGAGATGATCTGAGGAAAGACATGTTGCAGGAAAAGGGGAAAATTCTTTATGCATAACTCCACAGTTACTGAGTATTAGAGGATTCACATGGGAGAATTCAAAGGAGCATTTTAAATGCAGTAAATGTAGGATGTGTGTGTATGTGTGTGTGTGTCCAACCTTATTAAATATCAAAATGTTTACAATAAAGGCCTGGTTGAAAGGGTGAATGGAGGGAGTTCTTTGGCCACACGCCAAACTCTTTCAACACCAAAGTCTGTAGCAAAGTCTTATAAGTGAAGTTAGTACTGGAAAAAATTTATTAAAAAGTAGAGCCTCAATTAACACTAAATACTTAACTGGAGAGAAAAGACTTATGTGGGAAAAGCTTCAACAATTTTCTGCTCTTGAATCATGTCTGCTCTGATTCAAGAGCAGAAAATTCATGGTCCATATATACCTTATAAGTGCAATGAATGTGAAGAAAGCCTTTCTATAAGGCCTAACCTTATTTGGCATGAGAAAGTTCACAGTGGAGAAAGACCCAAGGAATGCCAAGAATGAAACACCTTGGCTCATATCAGAGAGAAGCTCTACAAGTAGTCTTTATGACTGAATGTCACTCATCCTCATTTGCACACTAGCCAGATTTCTACAAGTGTTAGGAATATTGAACACTTTCTAGAGCTTGATCATATGTCCTCACTTGTCCAAGAAATTCACTCATTGTCTTTGTGATTGAATCTTATTCATCTAAATATTAACACTCCCCTATCCACGGAATTTGCTAGAGTTGTGTCCACAGGTACTGCAGGTCACAGCATCCATCTCAATTCTACCAGTTGGCAGGCACTCATAGTGTATATCTGCACACCTCTGACCTCTTTCCAGTTCCTGGAGTGCATTTCCAGTAGCCTGATTCTCCTCCACTGTTTTACTCAGAGATAAGACTCATCTGTATTAATCTCCTCCTACCCATCCCATTGGTGAGAGAGGGAATGCCCACTCTAGTGTTATAGGAATGGTTGGATACATGACAGTTCTCACTGGAGAGATGAGATAGATAACAATTTATCACATATCCCAACAACTTTAGAGAGGAAACCACTACACACTGCACAGGAACACAGAAAGGTTGCATGTGGGAACACAGTTAATAATCAGGGAGGTAGGCTTTAAAGTTCCAGGAGGTGACTCCTGATTTTCATGGAAAAATGGGATTGGCTCATTGAATGATTCCATGGGACAGCAGGGAACTGAAATCTGCTTGTCAGTGTTAAGCAGGCACTGTGCCTACTCTCTTTGATAAAGAGTTAGTAAGCGAGGAACCTTATCTATGGAGCGGAGTTGGGAGAGGAATTTCCACATAGGCCACACAAAGTTCCTCTCAATTTCACCAGTTGTGAAGACACAAATAATGGCCCTGAATTCTAAAACTTACACATAATGTTTAGCCAAGAAGATCTGAACTTGGTTCTGCTTGATGCATGCAGAGATTCACCTTATTCATGGACATGGACATGGACATGGACATGAGCATCTTAGATGATGCTCATTAACAGATTTTTACAGTTTATATGCTACCAAGCTCAAAAACTGCATGCTTTTTGTAGTTCTGGTTACTATTATCATAAATACCTACTTTTAAAAATAATAACTAATAAACAATATTTAGGGAAGTTTGAGGATTGCATGAAACTGAGCAGATACCATACAATATTTCCATATGCTACTTCTCTTATCTGCTCATAATATCTTATAGATGAGTTTCACTGCTCTGGAATTTTAGAATGGAATCATACAGTTTGTACTTTTTTCTCCATAGTTTATTTCAATCAACATATTGAGATTCATCCATATCATTGCATAAAAGAATTGTTTTTTATTTTATTACCATTTAATACCAATCATATTACTATACAACAAATCACTTATCAATTTTAATATTGATGGATATTTGGATCATTTTTGGTTTGAGGCTATTCATAAGTCACAGCTAACATTTCTATTGTTTTGCTTTTATTTTTTTGTTTTGTTTTGTTTTGTTTTAAGAGGGCTAAGGATCAAAATTATGGCCTCAGACATGGTAAGTATACATTCTACCAGTCATTTACTTTCTCACAGAAATGTTCCATAGTTTTAAAGTACAAGCTTTACATATTTTTGTTAATTTTACTACGAGGTAACTGAAGTATTTTTACACTACATTAAATGATAGCATTTAATTTGCCAAATCTTTCTAATTATTGCCCTTGTAGATAAATACAACTAATGCTTGTATATTGACCTTATATTCAGCAAAGTTGCTAAATTTACTTTCTAATTCCAATAGTTACTTGATTATTTTGGATATCTCCACATATACAATGGTGTCATTTGTGAAAAATTGTAACTTTATTTCTTCCTTTCCTCTAATAGATGTTTTATTTCCTTGTCTCCCTGCTGTGTCTAAAACCTTTGGTGAAGTATTGAATAGTCATGGTAAGAATGGACATATTTGCTATGTTCTAGAATTCAGAGAAAAAGTATTCAATCTTTCCTCAGTATAAATGAGATTGTGTGTGTGTGTATGTGTGTGTGTGTTTAATAGATAACTTTGCACAATTGTAGAAGTTTACATCTGGCATTTTCTGCATCTCTTTAAAAGATCATATTAATTCCTTTGTATTAATCTAATAATAACTATTGATTGATTTTGAAATGGTAATCCAAGTTTCTGTTTTTGAAATTAATTCCACTAGCAGCTGCTGGGTTATCTTTTTTACTTATCTTTGGATTTGATGTGCTAGTAGTGCTGTGTTTTAGAATTTTGCATCTAATTTGTTAAAGAATATTGTTCTATGAATTTGTTTTGCTACAATATTCTCTTAGGTTTTGTTACTAAGGTCACAGTAGTTCCAAAATCAAGCGGAAAGAGTGCTTCCTACATTCTTTTCTTTATAATTTTGGGTTTTATTTATCATTTAGAAGTTAGAAAAAATGGTTATAATAAATTCAACATCTTGAAAAGATATGGGATGAGCATAATTCTTAATTTTTTCTTCCATCAATTTTGATCAATTTTGCTTGTATTTCATTCTTCATTTTTCTAATTTTTCAAATATATTATGTATATTTGAAGTTTATGGTATCTTCATTAACCTTTTAATATTCAAGAATTCTGTAATAATGTCTCATTTTTTATTGCAGAAACTGCTAATTAGGATTTTTCTTTTTCTTTTTTCTTTTTTGGTACTGGAGATTAAACTCAGGGGCACTCGACCACTGAGCCACATCTCCAGCCCTATTGTGTTTTATGTAGAAACTGGGTCTCACTGAGTTGCTTAGTGCCTCGCTGTTGCTGAGGCTGGCTTTGAACTCATGATTCTCCTACCTCAGCCTCCCTAAGTGCTGGGATTACAGGCTTGCACCACCGCACCCAGCTTAATTAGGATTTTTCTATCTTTATGTTGAACAATGTTTACAGAATTTCAGCAGATTTGTTAATATTTTAAAATAATATTTGGCTTTGTGTATGTCTCTATTGTATACCTGATTTCTGTTTTGTTGACATATGTAGTCACTTTAATATTTTTATTTTTTCTTTCTTTGAATTTAATTAGGTCTTTTTTTACTTTAGGTAGATGGCTGGTTCTCAAGCTTATTCTTTTTAAAACATATTCTAAATTTTCATTTAAAGGCTTTTAGCTCATCAACAAATCTTAAAATGTATTATTTTCACATAATTTAGTGCAATATATTTTCCAACATCCATTGTGTTGGTCTACATAAATTCTTATGTAATTTATAGTTGTGTTATTTAATTTATTTTAGAGATTTAGATTTTTACAGCTACCTCTGTTTTCATTAATATCTAATTCCACAATGGTCAGAAAACATATATTGTAAAACCCCAAATCTTTGGAATTTGTTAAGAATTGATTTATGTTTCTGTGTACATTAGAAACAAATGTATATTTTCAGCTATTGAGCATATAGAGAGATGATCACAGATATAGGCATAAATGTAGATAAATAAGCAGAATGAGAGAGGGATTAAGTTGATAAATATATTTTCCAAATCTTTACAGTTACACATATTTTGTTTACCTATTTTTTCAGATTCTGAATAAAGTGTTCAAATATCTGCTGGTAAAATTGAGGAGTTGTGTATTTCTCCTATTAATTTTGTCAATGCCTTTGCTTTATGTATTTTAAAATATGATACCAGGTACACAAAAATTTGGAATTACTTTGTTTTACCATTGCATGGATGTTTTGTTTTTATGAAACATTCCTGTATGACTTTATACTTTTTGAATCTATGTTCTCAGATATTAATATATGCTTCTTTTAAAACTTTCTTTGTCTAATAGTAATTAGACAAAATAATTAGACATAGTAATACCAGCTAGGTTTTCTGGTCAATAATGTTTGCTTTATCTTTTTCTTTCTACCTATTACTTTCAACTTAACTTTGTTTTTCTATGTAAGGTAGGTTTATGTAAACAATATATCATTGATTAATACAATGTTGGTCATGTTTCTTTAAGCTCCTCTTGGCTGTGATTTTTTAAAATCTTGACTATTTTGAGCAGTAACTACTCATTTTGTAGAATGTCTCTCAACTTACATTTGTCTGATGTTTCATTTATGATTACACCAGGTTATATGTTTTTTGGAGGAAGATCAAGGAGATCAAATTCCCTACCATAAGGGTGCCTATTTATCAACATGACATATCACTACTGACATTGACTTTGGTCACCTGACTGACACAGTGCTTCTCTGGTTTCTCCACTTTGCAGTTACTCTCCCTTCCTCCATTTCTATACTATACTGTGTGAAAGGAAGTAATTATTTCCAGCCTATATTTAGGAGTCTGGATTTATGCTCCAGATTGAGGGTAGAATATTTATACAAATTATTTGAAATTATTCTGTAAGGGATATTTTCACATTTACTCCTTTATTGATTTATTAATTTATTCAAATAGCATACTCTCATATTTATTTTATACTTTATTTGCTCAAAAAGTTACAGCTTTGACCATTGAGAGCTCTTTCACTTGGCTCATATGTCATGTAAAATATACTTATCATTGTGTGCATCTGTTTTGGACTCATTTTGTATATGCTTGGTTTCAGCCCCAGAATTGGCCATTTCTCCAAGGAATCATGCATTCACTTCTAATATACATGGTTTAAGTCTACCATTTTCTTACTTTTTTTATTTTTTTCTCATATAATCTTTGATATTTATTCTTTCATTTCTTTCTTAGAATAATCAGGTTTTAAAAATATTTAATTTATCCTCTTCTCTTAACTTCTTTGTTATGCATAATTGTAAATGTAAATTTTGGAGCAATTCTTAGTCTTAAATTCTTTAAATATTCTGCCCCATTTTTTCTCTCTCCTTCATTTATAAGACTTTAGTTACATGTGTTTTTCATCATTTGTTTCTCTCATGTTTCCTATGAGCTCTATATTTTCCAAATTTTCTCTGTATGCTATAGTATGAAAATTTTCAATTGACCTGTCTTTTAATTCATGAATCTTATCTTCTGCTATGTCCAGTATGATACTGAATTCATACAATAATTTCTTAAAACACTTTGTATATTTAAGCCTAGAATCATAGCATCCCTCATTATCATAGATTTCAGGTGTCTTTAGGAATTCTACATATTTAAAAAAATATTTTGTCTATATTTTTCTGTTTTTTTTTAACACACAGATTACAATTAAACTCCTTTTCTTGTGAACAACAATCTATGGATTTCCTGTCCTGCTTCTAATCTTTTGCTTTTCCTGACTACTGGCTGAATATAACTGCTTCTTCATACGTCAATTGCTTTCTCATGTGCCAGACATTGTCCATAAAAGAGTCATTTGGCCTCCAGATGACATCTTCCACTAATAGTGTCATTCATTTCCAGTTAGGCAGATTGGGAGAAGGGGAAAGGGCTGATTGTCTCCATCCAATTAGACAATAGGATTAGTTAGGACTAAATTATAGTTTTACTGAGTCCACCTAGCTTTTGTTCATCCCTGTTTTTCACAAATTAGCCATTCAAGCTATGAGCTAAAGCCCAGTAATCTCTATTCCTTCAACAGGAAAATTCAGTTTTTGTCTTCAGGAATTTTGAACTTACCTCTTTAAACTCCCTTCCTTCTCACCTTCAAATCTCACACATGTATCAAAGAAGAAACTTAAAGAATTATTTTCAAATCTTAAATGAATGCTATAGAATGAATGATTTCTATTTCCTTATTGAATTCATCATATATTGATACTATATCTATTACATAATAGGATTATAAAATAACATTTACTTACATTTCTAACCTACCCCCCCCAAGTTCTTATAGTAAAAAGCTACTTACTGTATGATAGTTGAAGAGTTTGCAAGAAATGCTTTAATTAGCTTCACATGTAATCTATTTATAAATTTTCTCCTACAGTCTTAGATTACTTTGTGTCTTTGGCAATTTCACAATTAGGATTATAATCATTTAACAATATAAACTCAATAGCTTTATATTAGTTCTATGCTTAGAAATAAATTATAAACAATAAAATAAATAGTAACTAAGATTTAATAAATGCTTATTTTATAGACCTTCTCTAAATACTTTACCTATATTAACTAATTTAATATTATCTACAACTCTATAAAGTTGATATTATAATTATTTTTATTTTGAAGATAATTACCATCATCTTTATTTTGCAAATAAAATAACTAAGGCCGGGAGGAGCTGATTTTCTAAGATAACATGAATACACAAGGTAGATGTGCATTTCAAACGTAGGCTGTGAGCTCCTACAAGTTATGCTGTTAATCAGTTTGTTTTACTGGAAAAGAGTTATTTGTATTTTCAAAACTTAAGATCAGTTGGCCATGCTCTTAAAAAATTGATGACAATTGATAACCTTTCTCTTCCAATTTTGATTTTTGTTAACTGTATGTTTTATCATTTAAGGTATAGGTTTCGAGTATGAAAATATTTGAAGAAGTCAAGATTTTTAAAAACTGTGACACTAACACACACCTTTTATAATGATAAAATCAAACAAATATAAACATAATTATGGAGAAACAGGAACTCTCCCCCATTGCTGATAGAAAGGCAAAATGGTACAACCACTTTGGAAGGTAATTTAATAGTTTCTTTCAAAACTAAACATTTAATACTTTATTCTCCAGCATTCATGTTCCTTTGTATTCATCCAAAGGAAATTAAAAGTTAAATCCACACAAAATCTACCCAAAGAAGTTTATAGAAGCTTAATTCATAATTGCCAAAATTTGGAAGCAATCATCGTATCTTTCAGTAGGTGAATGAATAATTAAATGGTGATGCATCCAGACAATAAAGCATTATTAGTGAAATATTATTTACTAAAAATAAATGAACTATCAAGACACACAGAAAAAAACTAACTGCATGTTGCCAAATGAAAGAAGTCAATATGAAAATGCTATAAACTATATCATTCCAACTACATGATATTCTGGACAAAGAAAAACCATGGGGCAGTAAAAACATCAGTGGCTATGAAAGGTTGCAGGGGAGGGATAGATGAATAGGCAGGGCACAGAGGACATTTACGCCACTGAACTCTTCTGTGTGATACTACAATGGTGTCTACACGGTGCTGTGCATTTGTCCAACCATGGCATACAAAACTGCAAGGGTAACAAAGTTTACCTCTCAACTTTGCTGTGAATCTGAAAGTTATATTAAAAGTAAAGCCTGTTTTAAAAAACTGAATGAAAAGAATTTTAACTTGGTATAGAGTACAAATATTAAATATTAATATTGTATCAGAACACCAATACTATATTTGAGGAATTATAGACTGCAGTCATTAATAGTTTAAAATATCATTGATGAATGTGAACAATCATGTGGTAATTTTTTTCTAGATAATATTTCAATCAGAGAAGCATAGGTATTTTAAAACCTAGATATTTACCTATCATATTTATTTTTTAATAGAATATTCTGAATATTAGAGGTTTTAATTATGGTGTCAATGTGCATGCAGAAAGAAACTATGCAGAATCTAACTTAATTTCTGCCAAAAAAAAGTGTCTTTAATTTTATACACTATTGATTTAGAAGGAAGAATTTTAATCCTATATAAATCAACACAGTTGGCTGAATTGTTGAGCCATTCATTTGTCCTTGGCAGACAAGACAGACTTCATAATCTTAAAAAGTCATTTGAATGTATCAATGAGTGTCAAATTGCTTTAAACTGGCTTTTCTATTATAATATAGATACATTAGCTTTCGACTGTGTCTTTATCCCAAGATACAGTTTAAACTATCTCTGAAAAAAATTTTCTTTTCTAATGAAGCCAAGTTTAGACTGACATTTATTGCTTTCTTCCTCATATAATATATTTATACCATTGTAAAAGATAGATAGTATCTTTTATTATTTCAATATTAATGATTATTTGTACAAATATAAAGTAATAATATACTATGCAACTTAGCAAGACCCTGTCACTTAGTCATTTGGTTAATATGTGTCAAAATAAAATATATCAAAGGGAGGGGGGCCCTGGGCATGTTGCTCAGTGGTTAAACACCACTGTGTTCATCCTCAGTACAAAAAAATAAATTATAAAACATACACCTAAAACCCCACAGAGGACAGATAATTAGTCAAGCAAGTATAAAATCCTGTCTGCTTATGTGATTTCTTTCAGTTAGTCATAAAACAACACAAACAGATTAATCTATAGAACAATTAGGTGGACCATATTTAGGGAGCATTAAATAAACATACCTGTGAGAACATATTTTGTATACTGGCTAGCTAGATAACCCTCAAGTGTTTTACTGAGTTTCGAATTCTCTTTATCATATCAAGTATAATTAAAATTCCTCCTATTTTTTATATTTAACTTTGATCAAGACATGAATCACTGTGAAATTGAAGAAAGTTTGAATTTAAAATCAGACATACCTGAACTTCAATTTTAACTCTATCATTTGCTATTATTTTAATGCTAGTCAAGTGAATTTCTATGTGCCTTAGTTTCTCAGCTTCAAAACTGAAAATATAATGTCAAACCAAATTGTTACTTTAAAAGTCCAGCATAAACCAGAGTGGTGGTTTATGCCTGTAATCCAGCAACCCAGGAGGCTGAGGAAGGAGGACCAAAAGTCCAAAGCTAGCTTCAGTAATTTTGTGAGACCCTGTGTTAAAATAAAAACAAAAAGGGTAAGGGGTATAACTCACTGGTAAAGTGCCCCTGGGTCTAATCCTCAACATCACAAATAAATAACATATATGCATGCAAAGTACCTAGCACCAGTCCCAGCATGTTGCAAGTTTCATAATTAATAATAACATTATCACAGCTTATGTTAAAATTAAAACTAGAAAATATTTATATTTTTAAAAATAATTTTAAAGATATGACTACTCTTTTATATAAAGTTGTTACAATTTCTTCTGTAAAACAAACACTTCCTGATGCAAATTTTAAAAAGGTCCTGTTTTAACAACAATGAATTGAAAGTCACTAGCATTTCATAATGGGTTGGTCATTTTGCCTATGAAACTTTGTGTGTATGTTTGATGTAGTTCTTCATCCTCTGAATTTTCATATTAACCAAATGACTGACTCCAAATGAAAAGTCATCTCACCTGAGAATTTATTATATTCCATGTGGGAACTCAGAAGTGCTCCAATTATGATTTTGCCATATATAAAATTTTACCTCCTTTTTGATAAAATGTATGCTATAAAATAGCATTTCTATGGTGAAGGGAGAACTGAAAGATTCTATTCTTAAAGCAATAAAATCATTGTTAAATTAAAACATGTTTGATTAATTTCTGGTTTTGGCTGTTTCTTGCATATGTACACAATCACACACAAAAAACACACCATATAAACAAGCCTGCCGAATTTAACACATTTTATCTAAGACTTATAGCAAGTTAATAATATTGAGAACTAATTAATTTTAGAGAATTTCTCCTCCCACATCTCTGAAAAAGTACCCAACTATTTAAAATCTTCATAATATAATGTGAAAAAGATATGCATGTAAACTATAGTATTTTTATTTAAACATTAATTCAATGACTATAATTTCCTTCTGTTTCCTATGTAACCAAAGTTGATAAATGTTTTGTAAAAAATATCCCTTGCCCTTAAAATTAGATTTCTTGGCCTTTCTTTATGTATGCTTTTTTTTCTTTTTTCTTTTCTTTTTTTTTGGTACTGGGAATTGAACTCAGGAGTATTCGACCACTGAGCCACATCTCCAGTCATATTTTGTGTTTAATTAGAGACAGAGTCTCACTGAGTTGCTTAGTGCCTTGCCATTGCTGACGCTGGCTTTGAACTTGCGATTTTCCTGTCTCAACTTCCCAAAGTGCTGGGATTACAGGCGTGCACTAGTATGCCTGGCTTATTTATGCTTTTAATAGTAAATTTCATAATGTAGAGGTCCTATTTAATATAATACCTAGATAATATCCAGCCTGCCAGAGATATAATTAAGCTTCATTCTATTGAATAATCAAAATTAAGGAGAATTTAGTTTGGTACTCTTTGGTATTTACTTGATTATTAATTATAAGACAAAAAATTGACTCCTTTCTCTATGGTTCCACAATGTCAAAATATGGCTTCTCACAGACTCAGATGACCACATGAATCATTGTGCATTCCTATCTAGATGAGAAGTAGAAAAGAAATGAGGAAGCTGGCCCCTCTCCTTAGTGCAACCCAGAGTTTCCCATCTAACAAAGGGAAAGAGGATAGCATCAATCACTTAGAATTCTTTGGAAGGAAACCTCTCATAAGATGTTAATAGTTAACAACAGTGTTTGGCACATTTAATTATTACATAAATTTTAACTATTATTAGTGTTTTTGAATACTCTGGAATTATTAAACCAAGTGCCATGATTTATTCAGTTTTTTCTTTTTTTTCCCTTAAATATTGAAATTTTATGTTTTCCCAGAAAACTCATTTTGTCTAGGTTTCCAAATACACCAGTATATAGTTATTCATAATATTTTAATTGTTCTTTGATTATTGTTTCTCTATGAAGTAAATTCTACTCTCCATTCTAATTTTTCCTTTTGCTTTATTTTATTATTTTCTTGACTGTCTTTGCTCAAAATCCATCCATCTTAATATTTAAACTAACTTCATTTCATTTCATTACTTAATTTTTTTGCAGTTATTTTCTCCATTTCATTGTTTCCTTCTATATATTTATCTTGACAATGCTGATCTTTTGGTTACTTAATTTTGCTTATTAATTGCTTTGCTTTATGCTATCCCCTTTTATCATGGAACATATATAATGTAAATTATAAATATGTGTGTGTGTAATTTTTTTCATCTTCCATACTGAAAGAAATTTGTAGTTCTTCCCAATTTTATGCTTTATTACTTTGTCATATTGTCATTAAAGAACATAGCCTATATGACAGGGTTTTAAATTCTATGGAAGATTCATTTGTGGTGTGATGCATACATGACTTTTATGAACATTCCATGTTTGCTTATAATGGATTGACTATGTTCTAATTCATATAGTTCAATATTTTATTTGTGTAGAGTCTATAGCAAATGTGATTGGTAGGTTCAGATTGATGGAAACATTAGACACAAGCAATGCTTGGATTTGGCAAGTGAAATTTACCTCTCTAAAGATTTCAAAATGAGTTTAGTAAAGATTTATAACAGAGAAATCTGTAACATTATCCTGGACATGCATAGTTGAAAACTTACACAATCCTCATTGGAGAAATACATAGATACTAAAAATATTATCTGAGAAAAGTAAGATCACATTAGACTTTGCAGAAGCCTAACTCTCCAGTTAGATCTTTCCTTATGTCCATAAATCTGTACATTAGCAATAGACTGGCATGGATGTGCCCTTGCAACCAACTCATCTGGAACCTATTCATCTCATCAATTATAGAAGGATTCACTGTAAAAGATGTTTATGCTTATATCTTTCTCTGATCATTTGGTTATATTCTGCAAACACCTCTATATTTTCCTGGGTATGTGTGCTTTCCAACCTGGGTACCAGGTAACAAGAAAAAACACTTTAGTGTTAGTGATTTCTCCTTGTTAGTTTGGGGGTCAACTGAAATTCACCAATGGCAGAAGAGACTCTAACTATCAGATGATCCACTTCCAGTTGTCTGGTAAACTTCCTTTGAACATCTTCCCCTGTTCCCTTTTTCAGATCATTCTCCATAGAGCAAAGTGGTCAGAGAACATAGAAAAGAAAAAGAAAAAAACTTGGATTAAATCTGTGGCTTCTATTTCCAAGTCTTGTTCTGATGTTTTCTTCTTTCAGGTGATGGTGGGACAGGCAAATTTATGTCCTGATTTCTTACTATGCCCAACTCACTTTGAAATCTTCACGTAAGTATGGTAGAGAGAAGAAAGAACAGAACGAAAAAATTAGCAAGATAACATTAGCAAGTAACATTAGCAAGATAACAGACTAAGAGACTAAGATAACAGACTAAGAAATCCTAAAGTTCATACCACCCACAAAATCAACAAACTACACACTGACCATGATAGCTCTGGGAAAGCTCTGGAGTATAACAAACATATTCTAGAGATCCTATGGAACATAGACACTGATGATTTCATATAAAGAAGGATAATAAACATTTTAGCTCCATCATCTCCATCCCCAGTCAGGCATAGCTTTGTGCTAATAGGGATCCCTTTAGCCTGACATTTTCCTGATGAAGCAAAAGCAAAGAAGATTAGTGGTATTCCTTACCCATCAACTTTCTCCACCAAGGTCTCTTGCAGTATTTAAGAACATGGAATCAAGCACATTGAACTGCCTGGAGAGCACACTATTGTGCATCCCTCAAGGAGCAGTTTTAGTCACCTCCCAGAGGAGGGATCACCACTGATCCCCCACCAAAGACTACCACTGAACACCTCCCTCAATGTGCAGCAGCTGAACGCGGGCCTACTTCACCTGATTCATCACTGTGATCTTTGCCCCATCCCTCATGGTGCCAGAGACATTAGCTAATCCCACCACCATATGGGCACCTTAGATTCTCTGCCACGCAGCATATATCAGCACCTAAAATACCAGAGTGACAGCCATGGCAAGGGCACCTGCACCCAGACCAGACATTATGGTCATTTCATATACCTCTAAGCCCCAGAAACTAACTTGTCTGTTTTGTGTGCATTTGTGCCTCAAATACCAGCACCACCACCATGGTGGGTATGCCTGTGCCCCAGACAGGCAGTGGTATCACATTGACACCAAAATAGGGGACTCAGCACCATGAGAGCTTTTCTTAGCTATGGCTTTCTCCCATAAGGGAAAGGGGAACTATAACACCCCAGCATACTTTGCTACCTAGGACTAAAGTAGCCTTCACCACACTGTGAGCATCTACATACAGCATTAGCTATCAAGGGCCTCAGCAATCTTTGCTGATGCTGAATTTAGCTGATGAAACTCTATGAAGTCAATGCTGCTGTAACTGCTCCCCAAGTTTGATTTGCTGCTGCATCTAACCAGTACTGGACTCCTTGCGACCCTCCTATTCAGCGCTCTCACACCCACTCATAAATCCTTCCCTATTTAAGCCAGTCTGTAAAGCCTAAAGATAGGATTGCTCCATTAAATGTGCAAACATACATCTAAGACTAGAAGAAACATGAAAAATCAGGGATTCATGATACCACCAAATGAGCACTACAATTTTACTATAAATGACCCAAAATAAATGAATGTCAATAAACTGCCTGACAAATTGAAAATGGCTTTAAGGAAATTCATCAAGCTAAAAGAGAACCCAGAAAGACAATTCAACATGAGGGAGAAGAATATATGAACAGAACAAGAAATTAAATGAAAAGGTAGAAATCATAAAAAATAAGCAATACTCTGGTGCTGAAGAATACAATGAATGAAATAAAAAATATAATAGAGAGTGCCAACTGCAGACTCAGTCAAGCAAAACACACAAAAAAGGTCATTTATCTGGGCACAGTGGTGCATGCCTGTAATCAAGCAGCTTGGGAGTCTGAGAACAGGAGGATAATGAGTTCAAAGATAGCCTCAGCAAAAGCAAGGTGCTAAGCAACTCAGTGAGACCCTGTCACTCAATAAAATATAAAATAGGGCTCGGGATGTGGCTCAGTGGTCAAGTGCCCCTGAGTTCAATCTCTGGCATATCCTCCCCCACACCAAAAAAAAAAAAAGCAAACCAGGTCATTTGAAAATACCCTCTCAGAGAAGAAAACAATTCAAAGAATGAAAAAGTGAATAAAATCTATAGAATTCATGGGACACCCTCAAGAATGGCAATATATATCTTAAAAATGTTTAAGAAAGAGAAGAAAGAAAAAGTGGATAGAAAATTTACTTAAAAGAAATAATGACTAAAAGTGTCCTAAGTCCTTTTAGGAGCAAAGCGGACCTCCAAGTTCATTAAGCTCAAGAGTTGCTAAACAGGATAACTTAAAGAACATTACATAAAGATGTACTATTATAAAATTGTCAAACGTCAAGGACAAAGAGAGGATATTTGAAATAGTAATGGAAGAGCAATTTATTACATAAATGTAAAATTCCACAAGGATTTCAGGAGATTTCTCAGTAGAAAACTCATAAGAGAATAATGGTATGATTTGTTCATTCTTGAAAGATAAAATGCCCAACAACCAAGAATACAATACAAAAAATTGAATTATTAAAAATTAAAAGAAAGAAGTCAAAATGTTTCTGTTCACAGATAAAATGATCATATACATTTCAAAAAATAATAAAACTCACCAAAAATGTCAGAATTAACATCGTAATTCATCTGCAATGAGCTGGGTAGTTTATAAACAACAAAGATTTATTTTGCATAATTCTGGAGGCTGGGAAGTCCAAGACCAAGGCAAAGTTGGTGAGCATTCATCTTCTGGCATATACGTGGCACCTTGCTATTTTCTCACCAGACAGAATAGACTAGTCGTCTCTCTTTTTGATAAGAGAGAGCATTAATCTCAATTATGAGTGCTCTAATCTTATGATTTAATCACCTACCCAAAACTGCACTTCCTAATGCTATCTTCTGAGGATTTAGGAATTCAATGTATGAATTGAGTGGGGGGTTGAGGGAGCACAAGCGCGCATACCATAACTACTAACAAATGAAGTCAGTAAAATATCAGGATGCAAAACAAACATAAAAAGCAATCATGTGGCTTAGATTGTGGCTCAGTGGTACAGTGTTTGCCTTGCATGTGTGAGGCACTGGGTTCGATCCTCAGCACTGCATATAAATAAGTGAATAAAATAAAGGTCTATCAACAACTAAAAAAGAAAATTTAAAAAAGCAGTCATGCTTCTTTTAATAAATAATAATAAGATAATCCCATTCATAATTGCAGCTAGATGCAAACAGAATAAAATACTTAGGACTAAAGAGATTAGAAAAACTTGTATATTGAAAACATAAAATATTGGTAAAGAAAATTAAGGAAGCCATACATAAATGAAAAGCCATCTCTGTTCATAAACTGGAACTAATATGGTTGCAATGTCCATGCTCACCCAAATAGTCCATAGATTAAATGCAATTCCTATCAAAATCCCAGTTTCAGTCTGCTTTATAAATTTATGTTTGATTGATACATGAAAACATAAAGTGGTACATATTGATGGAGAACTATGTAATGTTTCAATACATGTATACACTTAAAAATGTTTAAATCAGTTTAAACATTTTTGTCCTTAAATATTTTTCATTTCTTTAGAGTGAAAACTTTCAAAATCTTTCCTTCTGTCTTTTTGAAATGTACAGTACATTATTGTTATTTATAGTCACCCTTCTGTGCACACCAGAGCTTCTTTCTCCTAATTGTAACTTAGTACTTACTAAACAACATTTATCCATCCCTCTCCATTCTCTAGTCTATGCTAACCACCATTCTACTCTCTGTGAAATCATTTTTTAAAATTTTCCACTTATGAGTTATATATTTCTGTGGCTGACTTATTTCACTCAAAATTATGATCTCCAATTTCACTTACATTGTCTCAGAAGATTTCCTTTTTTAAAAAAATGATTTAACAGTATTCCATTGTAAATATGTACCACATTTTCTTCATCTACTCATCAGTTGGTAGGTACAGTTTGTTTCCATGTCTTGGCTATTGTAGTAGTGCTCCAGTGAACATGGGAGTGCAGATGTTTCTTTGACATGCTGATTTTGTTTTCTTTGGATATATACCCAGAAGTGGGAAGACTGGATCATATAGTAGTTGTATATCTAATTTTTCCCAAGGACCCTTCAAACTATTTTCAATAAAAGCCATACTAGTTTATTTTCCCACCAACAGTAGCAAGTGTTCTTATTTCTGGATATATTCATAAGCACTTGTTATCATTTGTCTTTCTGATAACAGTCATTCTAATTAGGGTGAGGTAATAATTCATTGTGGTTTTGATTTGCATTTCCCTTACAATCAGTGTTATTGAGGTTTTTTGTTTTTTGTTTTCATACACTTGTTGATCACTTGTGTATCTTATTTTGAGTAATTTGCTTTTTTGCTATTGAGTTTTTAGAGTTCCTCATATATTATAGATCAATCCCTTTTACTTAGCTATGCTAAAACTTTTTGTTTGAAGCAATCCCTTTTATCTATTTTTGTTTTTGTTTCCTGTGCTTAGAGATTTTGTTCAAAAATACCCTATTTGGGACATTGCCCATTCCAATGTCCTGAGTGCTTCACCTGTTTTCTTTTTGTAGCTGCATAGTGTTAGGTCTTACATTTAAGTCTTTAATTTATTGGGAGTTGATTTTGTAACTGATAAGAGACAAGGGTCTGGTTTTATTCTTCTGAATGCAGCTCTCCAATTTTTCCAGCATTGTTTATGGAAAAGACTGCCCTGATATGTTCTTAGCACCTTTGCCAAAACTCAGTTGACTATAGATGCTTGGGTGGACTTCTAGCCTTCCTGTTCTGTTCTATTGATATATGTGTTTGTTTTTATGTCAATACTATGCTGTTTTGATTACTATAAATTTGTTGTCCAAATGCATTCTTAATAGAAATGAGAAATCTAAAATTCATATGGTTTTACAAAAGAAAGACTACAAGTAGCTAAACAATCTTGAGTACGAAGCATCACACTTTCTGATTTTAAATCATGTTACAAAGCTAAAGTAAACAAAATACATGATGCTGGTATAAAAACAGACAGTGTGACCAATGGAACAGCATAGAGAGCCCAGAAATAAATCCACATCTGATCAAATGATCTTTAACAAGAATGTCATGAACTCAAAACAGGAAAGGATAGTCCTTGGAAAATTTTGCTGGAAAACTGAAAATCAGTATGCAGAATAATGAAATTTGATCCTTACATCTCAATACATACAAAAATCAATTTCACATGAATTAAAAACCTAAGTGCAACTCCTAATACCATAAAACTATTAGAAGAAAATACAAGGGCAATGCTTTTTGAAGTTTATTTGAACATATCTAACATTGGTCTAGATAATGATTTTTTGGATATAATACCAAAGCACAAAGAGGAAACAAAAGAAAAATAGACAAATGGGATTAAAAACTGAAAAACTTTTATATGGCAATAAAAATAATCAACTAATTGAAAAGGCAACCTATGAAATGAGAAAATACATTTGCAAACCTTATATCTGAAAGAAGTTATTATCTAGCATACAAAAGAAATTCATGCAGCTCAATAGCAAAAGAAAGAAAGAAAAGAAAGAATCCATTTTAGAAAATGGACCAAGAAATGAATTGAATAGACATTTGTCAAAAGAATACATACAAATAGCTGACAGGTATATAAGAAGGTATGCATTACTAATTATTAGGACACTAAAAATCAAAACCACAATGAGATATCATTCCTCACCAGGTAAAATGTCTATTATCAGGAAGATGAGAGGTAAGTGTTGGCAAGGATGAAGAGAAGGGCGAACCCTTGTACACCACTGGTGGAAATATTAACTGGTACATCCACTATGGAAAACATGGAGGCTCCCCCAAAAATTGAATCGAGGTTATCATCCAGCTACTCTACCCCTACTCTATCCATTGGAGGGAAATCTGGACATCAAAGAGATAGTGACATTCCCATACATCTTTTAGCCTTATTCATCAAAATCAAGATATGGAAACAAACCTACATGTCCATATATGGTTGTGTTTGTGATACTCTGGCTAAACACAGATATTATGCTAAGTGAAATAAATTAGATGCAGAAAGAAAAGTACTGCATATCTGGCTTATGTGTGGAATCTAAAATAGTCAAACACATAGAGATTAAGAATAATACAGTGTTTATCAGAGGCAGAGAGGAGAAGAAACTGGGGAAATGTTTATCAAGGGGTACATAGTTTCAGTTATGCAAGCTGAATATGTTTGGGAGATCTAATGTGCAACAATGTGACTATAATTAACACTATTGTATGTTGAGAAACTTTAACACGTATTTTATTTTATTTTTTTAAATTTTTCTTAGTTGTAGATGGACACAATGTCTTTATTTTATTGCTTTGTATGTGGTGCTGAGGATCGAACCCAGGGCCTCACGCATGTGAGGCAAGCGCTCTACTGCTGAGCCACAATCCCAGCCCCATCAGGTTGTATTTTAAATGTTCTCATCACATACAAAATAAAGGTAACTATAGGAAATGAAGGATATGTTAATTAGTTTCAGGTGAGTATTTCACAATGCTTACACATATGATATCAAATTTTTGAAAAATTGAGACACGTAACTGATTTGAACATATTTCTATATGTATGCCATACTTCAAAATATTATTCATATAAAAGGTTCCTGACTCTTCCACCATCAACTGTTCTTCAACTTACACATAATATTTACTGTACTCAATTAACACTTGTGCATGGCACTGTTCACCATTCCTTCAGCTTTTTAAATTATCCTCTATTTAGAAACAGATTGTTTTCATGATTCATTTTCTCAAACTCTGCCTCTTGGATTTTTTTCTTCCAATTTCTCCAAATTCTAACATAACAGCATCTTTTATCATTAAATATGCACAGAAGAGTTATATAAAACATACTGATGTCCATCAAGGTTTTTTTAATTAGGCATATTTATGAGCAGAATCATAACATGATTTAAGATAGAGCTGTCAGTGGAAGAATAACCTAAGTAAAATAGTAATAATAATCTTATGTGTTTTTTCTTTTTAATTAAGTTACATTACTCAATGCTCAGGAAGATGAGAGGTAAGTGTTGGCAAGGATGAAGAGAAGGATGAAATTTTATTATTTTCAAAATAATTTTGAAAATAAGAAATTAAATCATTTAACTCATATTAAGTTATTGAATTGATCTTGAAATAAACCTCAAATCTCTACTCTGTACACACTCAGTGCAAAAAAATTCAACCATATGCTAAATTATGCAAAATGCACACATCCCACACTCAACTTATCCAACACTATATTGTTGTGCAGTGTAAGCATATGCACAACATTATTTGATTTTATTTGGTCATTATTTGATTTTCATTAGCCTTATACTTCAGTAAGGGAGAGTTCAATAAACACATTCTTCACTACTGAAGTCAACAATAGATGATTCCACTGAACGGGACCTGCTGCTGTCTTCTACTGTCTTTCTCACCCACGTCACTCCTCAATACACAGAGGCATTCCCAAAAGAACAAGTACAAAAGGACAATTATCACATTTCAATTCCACATTCCTCCTCATTTTGCATATAGATCTACACATATAAAAGAGTCTGCATGCCCACATGCCATATGTTAAGCAATCCTGGCTTGCAGAGACTGTGGAATGCTTGGTGGAATTCATAGATGTGCATTTATTTAAACTTTGCAGGTTTGTATGGTTCTACAAAGTTCCTTGGACTCACCCTTGCATTACCTTTCAAAAGGAAGGTGACTACCTTTCTTTGACATATCTTACAATTTAATTGCATCCTCAAACTCCTCTGTTATTTTAAGTGCCATCTTTTGGATATTAAGCAGTTATCTCTGTGATTCCAACCCCAAAGTGTTGGCTTCTTATCTATTTTTCTGAACAGTTCCATCCTCAGGCTCAAGCACGAATTTATTCTGGTTCAGTGATATTATCCTCTCATCATCAAGCCATCTCACATCCTCTGCACCATCTGTTTGTGGCGCATCTACACTACAGCATTTGCTACCAGGAGGAAAGGATTCAGCTGGAGTTCTTTCTTTTTTGATAAGCCCATTATTATAACTTCAAGAAACCTTGGAACTACTGTTCATTTATTATATGTTTAAGGATATTAATGTTTTTAAGAAATTTGTGTTAATGTGATAAAGCAGGGAATCATGTATCCTTTTTCTCCTAGATTTGTATGTTTTCAACAGTAAGCATTAATACCAAGAGTTATAATCAATATTTGTTTTTCTGTCTCTCTAATAATTAGCTCTATAATTATCTATAGTTCTTCTAATAATTGTTACTATAATAATACTCTTTCTAACTATTGAATTGCTAAGGAAAGAATTTTTTTAAAAATCCTAGAATTGATTTAGTAAGATAAAGAAATGAATCTGTCATGGATATGGTAGTATCGTTTCTGTTACAAATTAATAGTCTCTCAGAAAATAGTACTCTTTACCAAATAACAGTTATCTTATTAGCGAATTCTCTCAATTCCATTGTATCTCATCCTAAACTTCATCCAAAATTTTCTTCCCCTTAGTTAAACAAAAATGTTGGGGATTCTCATCAGCAGGTAATCATCATGACTTCCTTGAATTTCACACGCACACATACTTAAAATTTTGATTCTCAGCTTAAACTATTTGATAAGTGATATAATTGACAGATATTGGTCATATGTACCTTTTTTTGGCATGGAAGAGAAACAAATAAATAATTGGCAGCCTGCTAGGGTTTTAATGAGGTTTTAATGGGATATTGTCAACAGAGGATAGTGTCCTAAGGCAGATCACATGGGAAGAATGATGTTGGGCATCTGGTGGGGTAAGACTCCTGGCCCACCATGTAAAACAGTGACTTTTATGTATTGAAGATGACAGATTCAGTAGATGAAGTTTTAGTTGTGCTTAGGACATGCCTTTTAATATATTCATACTCAAAACTATGCTCCAAAAATTCTTGCTTTCTCTCAGTCTGTGTGCATGCTAAGCTCTTTTTTATTGAATCATAAAGTTTATAAAACATAAGAATTTAAATAATTTTTGTATGACATTGATTAATATGATTCAAAGTTAAAATATTATGTATGTTAATATTCTACTAAAATTATACATTTTTAAACATTAATTGACATAAGATTTGTACATATTTATGAGGAATAGAACAATAATTTGACATGTATGCAATGTGTAATGATTCAAGTTAATTAGCAATAAAATTATAGTTTAAAATCAGTTCATAAAATTTGTAGCATATGGCAAATGTTTAAAATTTATTAAATGGTACATAATATTAAATTAATATTTTAGATATATTTAGTAGTTTCCATAAGTGGTGAACACTATTTAATTTTATTGAATTTTTCAATAATAAGCATGATTGCAATTATAAAATAACATATGCATAATTACTAAGAAAATAATATCAATAGCTTACAAGAGGAAAAAGCTAAAGCAAACAAGTTTAATAACATAAAATTTTTGCTTTTTTGGCTGGGGTTGTGGTTCAATGGTACTACACTTGCCTAGCATATGAGAAGTACTGGGTTCGATTCTTAGCACCATAAATAAATAAATATATAGATAGAGAGATACATAAATAAATAAATAAATAAGCTTCATCAACCACTAATAAAATATTTTTAAAAAACACTTTTGCTTTTCATTTCCAATCACCATTAATATAAACATTTTAGATTATCAACTTTCCATAATTATCTATTATACACAAAATGCACATAAACATACTTCCTTTTAAAAATATATTGATTTGTCATGCACACTGTTTTGTAACCTCCATCCCTAAACTGGAAACATTTTAAAATGATAATATGAATTCTTCCATGTTTTTTTTAAAAAAATATATTATAGTCCATTATAAGGGAGAACTATAATTTGCCTTTTTTATTCATGAGATAGTTTCTATTTTCTTGTTTGTAGAAAAACACAGATAAGTATTTGTCTTTATTTACATCTCTACTGATTTATTTGAAAATAATTTCTAGAGTATTCATCACATACATTTTAAAATTTTTGTTTGATAATACCATAATTGCCTATAAAACAACATGCCCAACTCCTAATACCAACCGTATCTGAGCATATGTGTATTTCCAAGATCCCTCCAACACTGGGCACTAATATTTCATAAGTTTTGATTAACTATTTAATCAAAGTTTTGATTAATATTATTAATATTTTGTGCATCAATTGCTTTTGCTTAAGATGAAAAAAGAACACTATCTTATTCTAGAGTACAGAAATTTTCTCTCCTGGAATGTCCAATAACTTTATCCATACTCTCTTCATCCTTGATTAACAAGGATCAGATTTACCACCATTTGTTAGAAGAGAATTCTCCATGGGTCCCTCTCATTTCTGCATGTCTGCGACCTTTTGTTCTGGACTATGTTTTCAAGGACATCTACATGGAGAACAGTCACAAGGTAGAACTAGGTCTCCTTCTTGAGCAGAGGAAACATTTGGTAACCATTTAGGTAATAAAGATATGTGTCCCTCTGTAGCAAAGGGTAAGGCAGACCGGTCTTAAAGCAGCTGCTATAAAATAATGATATTCCTAAATTCATGTTTCTTCAACTGTGGTACAAAACCCCTGCATGTATAACTTCCTCCTGGCCTTCCTTCAGATCCTTCTGCAGGGAGAGATTTAACTAAAGAATCAAAGCAAACATGGAGTTCATGAACTGCTCTGTTGTGAGAATAAAGTCTTGTGTCTTTCCAGAGTCACGTGTCTTTTCTCAACACCTCTGAAACTGTGGTTAGATTGCGGTAAAATCTCACATCCCTCAGAGACCTTGATGCTGTTGAAACTACCCAAGTCTGAGGGAGAGACAATGGAATAGATATATTATACTTCTGGAAACAGTATAGGCTAGAATACTACACTAATTAAACAGTAAATTCAGTCCTTGAGTGAGCTAGGTAGTTTGATATAGGTGGAGAGAGGGAAGGAGAGGAAAAAGTGGAGTAGTAAAGAGAGAAAGAATATATATATATATTTATAATATATTATAAATTATTATAATATTTTTATAAAGGGGATTATAGATAAGTTGATCGATTTATAAATAAAATAAAAAAACTACAACTCCTTCTTAGAGAAATGAGTTAGTCAATTGAGTCATGTCAATTCCTTTTTTGAAAAGGATACAGATGCAAATTAATCAATATTTAAGTATCTGTAAGCAGAAGAGGTCATCTTTTAATACAATGTGTTAATTTTAAAATGTTTTACTTCTTATGTCATGACACAAATTTGTGAGCCAAAAATCACCAGAAAGGCCATAAATACAACTTTAGATAAACAAATATTTATCGCGTTATTCTAGGGTATTGGTTTTCTTTCTAAAGCTAGTTCTAGTTTAATATGAGAGTGATGGTGAAGCAGGGGTTTGTTAAGTGTTTTAATGGATAAAACTCACAGTGAATTTTGTATATTACTATGTATCAAGCATCATCCTCAAATGTTTTCCCTTTCATCCAGAAAGATAAGTAACATTCTTAGAAAATAATTAAGGTTTTAATATTTGCCATATTCATTTGATTTACTTATTTCTTTGTTTTGACTTTCTTCTGTGTGTTTGTTTGTTCTTAAAAATGCCTTGTCAGAAAGTATATCAATGAAGTGAATGGGGAATTTTGTTAAAGTCAAAATTTAAATCATTTATTTTTTCCCTAAGCAGAAATGTAAATCAGATGCTTATTTACTTTACCAGGGGGTTTTAGGGCACACTGTCATTTCCCTCTACGTTAGAGATTTGTCACAATATGCAGAGCTTCAACTAGCTTGAAAGAATACTTTAGACATGAAAGAAATAAACAGAAATAAAGAAGGCTAAGAACAAGTCATGTCGAGATTACTTGTTTTGTGCTATATTCTATTCTCAGAATTAATTTAGGAATGGAAGGACAAATAAGAATGAATGATATGCTTAATTTTTTTCTATTATTATTTCACGCATCATCTTCCTGTGTTCATCTTTAATATTAATGAGGATTATATAGATGTGTTATGCATTCATACCATGTCATCTAGAAGCATAATGTTTCAAAATATTCACTGCATAGAATTGGAAATCCTGGATTCTGGTCAGTAAGGCAATGACATGTGTGTGTTTTTATCTCTCTGGGACCCATTTGCAAATTTAGAGGGATGAATTCAGCAGCTATTATCACTTTAGAAGGGCATAGAATTGTATGAAAATGTGTGAAAAATTCCAGGCATAAAGAAAGGAGCAACAACTACTAATAATTTTTTAATTAAGAGACCATATTTCTACATCTACAAACCCAGTATTAAGAAGGCCTTGACTAGACAATCCTCACAATTTGAAGAATTAAGGCTTACATCTGACTTTATTAAAATTATTTCTGTAACTGAGAATTGTCACTATGACAAAATCACTGAGCGTTAGATTTAAAGTGGTTCACTGCAAATCTGAGACGATAAGTGTAAATAATATATCTTGTTTTGCAAGAATGGTGTAGATCTAAAGACATCATTTGTTCTTGGTATAACTAAGAAATCCTTCCTTTGCAATTTTAATTATTTTTTAACATTTGTAATCGATTTTTAGTGAGAAGATGCTTACTAGAAATCAATAAAAAGAATAAATTTGGCATAACAATAAAAATAGAAAATTAGGAAGAATTTTAATGCTGAATATTGAACAGGCTTCTCTAAAATTTTTTCATCTTATATCTCTATGGTATTCCTAAATTAACCAGATCTTTGTCATTTCCAACATTTCTGAATACACAGAAAGCTAATTTATAAAATATTCTGTCAACAAGAAAATCAGTTCAAAAAATATTGGTGCACATTATAAGCGAATTATAATAGGTGAAGCAAAGAAGATAGATGATATATATGTAGATAAATAAATAGATATAAAATATGTATATAATGCAAGCTTTATCTCAAAGAAATTATAAGTAACTTATCTGAAGCAAGGAAATAAAAATATAAGCAACCAATCTACAGAATAAAGGATTTAGAGGAATGAAGGAAAGTAATTTTGTGATCTTAGAAGAGAAGGTGAGTAATTCCACCAGAAGGAATTAGGTAATGGTCATGGGCAGCTGGCAGGTCCCAGCCATGAAGAACAGCTAGGTTTTTCACTTGCAGAGACAAGGAAAAGTAGCATTCCATGTAGAGAGGAAAACGAACCATGCCCAATAGGAAAGCTCAGGACATTTTCAAAGAATGTTGAATTATCCAGTTTGCAATTAAAGCTCAAAGTCAGAGGATGAAAAGAAAAGAAAAACAGAAATTAATATTCATTTGTGGAGAAGTGTATAGAGATTTGCAATTTATCTATGCATCATAGGATACCATCAAAGGTTCTGAGGAGTACAACACTGTGGGAGTTTCACTTTTAGTATGATCCCTGCACCGACTGTAGCATTTGCCATCTTTTTGCGTATTACCCAACGCCATTGAGTCTATTTCCTCAACAGTGGTACTGAAATATTAATCATAACGATTCCATGACAGAGATAAGAGTAAAATGACTTAGCATATATCAAATAACAACATAAGCACACATGCAATAAATATTATTTCCTACCTGCAAACGTGTGAAAAAATTACTAAGATAAAACATTACAT
Source organism: Xerus rutilus (assembly GCA_028644305.1). Classification (NCBI taxonomy): domain Eukaryota; kingdom Metazoa; phylum Chordata; class Mammalia; order Rodentia; family Sciuridae; genus Xerus; species Xerus rutilus. The sequence goes on from CM053400.1 coordinate 138,917,035, forward strand.
GAAATTTAACTTGACTGCACATGTTGATGACCCATTGAATCAAAGCAAAATAAATCATTATCACATTGATCTTTGTATTCAAAATCGTTCTTGAAAAATTAGTAACAGACATGGCTAAACTATGGACTTTTTCATAATATAGTAACTTTTTCTGAACAAAACTATTTCATAAAAGAGAACATTCTATACTCTGGCCATGCTACATAGCAATTATACACAATGTGTTCAACTAGCATGACCATCTGTCCAGATAAATGCCTCCAAGTTTAGGAAAAGAACATATATATTTGCTACAAAGTCTGTAATCCAAAATTAAGTTCCACATAAAGTTCATTGAAGCAGGAAAATGAAAAAATGTGAATAATAGAAAATAGGTTTTGGAGTTTCTAGGAAAGAATAGTAGCATACAAATCAGTGGTGGTTGAGCACTGAGTTTTTGCTGTAAAAGTGTTTGAATCCACTCTTTACTCCTCAGAAATCAGTGTTCTGAGTGCAGTGCAGGATTTACTATAGTATGTTGTTTACACTACAACAGCAATCCAGCCCACACTAACTAAATGAAGCCCATATGATCTATTTGCTTCTTTTATACCCATTACTTTACAAAGTGGCATCAGCTCCCAAACGGGGCTTCTTCCCCTGTACAAGTTCACAGAATAAGTAGATTTGATACATATGGTTACTATAAGGATTTCGGGTACTGCTTAATTATTAATGATCATTATGAATTCAGAAGTAAAAGCAAACATATATCAACAACCAAGAATATACTTAAGATGTGCACATTTTAATTATGAAAGAACTAATTTCCATGAAAAATGAAAAACCCCTTCAGCAGCCAGGTAATAATTTTTGTTTCTTTACTACAGAGTTGGCCTAAGAACTCTGCTAGAGAAGCAGGCTTCACTCTTTGCCCTCCCTACCTGCCATTCCTTCCAATTTACTTCTACTTATAAAAAGTAAACTTTGCACCCGCCAAGTGAATACCCCCACCAACTCATACACATACACCCATACTTTTCAGTTGCATTTCACCTGCAAATTGAAAGCATACTTGTTGGTCCAGGTTACCTGCTTTGTGTAATATATTTCATGAAATACAACTTATCATAACCCAAATGCCCCTTCATTTCTCAAATTTTAAGGAAGAAAATAAATACCTCTAAGTTACATAAGAGCAGATAACATTTAAAACATACACAAAACAAAGGAAAAATAAATACCATTTTCACATTTACATTTGAAATTTCAGTGTTTAAATTGGGCTTAATTTAGGGGAGAAAAAAATAAAAACTATATGATTTAACTAAATCTCCAGAGTCTGGAAACCTGATGAAAAGATGCCATATGAGATTGTAAATTTCCTCATGAATTTATTGCCATTCTTGCCTCCCTTGAGGGTTGGTGATGAACAGGAGAATCCAACATCTGCCTGCAAACAGAAGTACTAGTGCAAAATTCCAAACTGGAGGTGAAAGTTCTTGAAAGACAACAATCAGTAGGCATCTTAAAAGAAGACATGTATTAAAATGCAACTTATGGGGGAAAAAAAATAAAATAAAATAAATTATGATAAATAAAAAAAAAAAAAAAAAAAAGAAGAAGTAGCCATCTTTTCCTCTTGGATTTCCTTTTCTCATGGGTGAACACTAGGTATTATGAGGTATGTTTGACATAATCACTGGTACCCTTTGTGTTATGAATATTAAGTTTTTCTTATGTTATTGCAAAGAAATCCAGTACTAAAATCACAGATATCTCTGAAAAACTTGACACCTTAATGAATTATCCTGAAATTATTTCCTTTCATTTTTTTCTAAATTTATAATTTCTCACTTTGGGGGCTGGTTTGCTCTTCCTTTTGTGAACTTTATCAGGGAAATGGATTAAGTTGTAACCTCCTGAAAGCAAAGTAGAAAGAAACATGGGTAGAAACAAAGTAGAAAGAAACATTCAGCTTTCAGTAGGGTGTTAATAGAATTGAAACCTGATACTTCTGCCTTCTTTACATAGGAAACTTCTTACAGGTTCCTTTCCACATACAAAATTTTCTTAGTGATAGAATTTTTTTTTTCCAAAAGAACAAAGAAAAGTGGTGCCCTGAGAACATTTGCTTTAGTTTGCCATTTTTTAAAGAACTCAGACATCAGTTAATGTCTATGTGGGAGTTAGAGAGTAAGGAACTTCCTGCTGAAATTACACTACCAAAGAAGCATTTCAAAATGTTCGTTCAATGTAGATTAGAAGCCTCTAGTCACAGACACAATCTAAAGTGGTCCACATGTTGTTACTGAATCATAAATTCCTCATTTGCAGGTTTGTGTGAATCATATCCATTTTTGAGAGGATATGAAAGCCAGACAAATTTCCACATATTTTTAATCTATATTTTTATGCTATGTGCATTCCCATCAAGATATAGTTTAGTTTCAAAAATATGGTTAACTAGGAAATAGCTGGGCTGCATCAATAAATCAGAAAGATAAATTTTTAGAGATATATGAATGTAATCAAATCCTGAAATTAACTTCTATGGGAAATCAATGGGATATATTTAAAGGACTGAGAAAAATTTTATGTATATATTAATAAAACTGGCATTTGTCATAACATTAAATAGACAAAAAGTGACATAAATTATATATGCTTGTGCTTTGTGAAATAAATTTAATGTATGCCAGATGGGGACATCCTTCTTCATTTTATGAAAACCAATGTTCAGTATTTTATGGAATAAAAATCCAGAGAATCTGTTTGTGTGGGTGTGTAGAGAGAGAGATGCTGTGGTAATTTTTCAGAAAAAATTTTATGAGTATTGTGGTAAAAGGAATATGGTGATATTATAAAATGATTTACAATGTATCTTTTATCTCCTTTTTTATGCATATTATCTTACCATTAGGAAACTATTAAAAATCTAGAAAACAAAGATTTATCAACCATCACTCATGTAAAGTCTAACAGCAGATGACGGTAACGGGCAATTAGAGAGTAAATGAAAGGTCATAATGAAAAAGGTGTTTTCTAGTAAGGATGTAGATAAGGGAAGTGGAGAGTGGCAATGATACTGGGTTGTTTCTACCAAAACACTCCTGCTAATTTTTCATATTGTAATTGTTCTGAAACAAGAGTGCAAACTATCACTATTTTCACAAAATTAAGACTATAATATTATCACTGATTCACCCTGTGCCTCAGTCTTGTTTAGCTAGATGGTCAGACACCATCAGCAGCAGCATGCAGCTTTAAAATAAGTATTAGCATGTTACTCTTCTGCTCAAAAGCCATGTTCCCTGGAGCCCTCCTATTGCCAGACTGACTAACTTCCTTCACCATTCATTGTCTAGCTAGTGCCACCCTATTATGCTTTTCTTGTAGAATCACCTCAGTGTGTATGTATACATTGTTACACTATCATTCACTTGTATGTCTACTACTTTGAAAGTTTTATTTTGTATCAGTTACATCAATTTGTGTCATTCCATCATTCCCTTAATGGATTTCTTCTCTTCCCTTGTACTCTCTATTTAGCATTTGGACGTATGAGGAAAGAATGTGGAAAAAAAATATTCTGCTTATGAGAAAATTCCAAGCTAATTTGGTGCTGAAATCATGCCTTTACTTCAAATTTCCTAGAGGCATGTTAGAAAGAAAATTAGTTGAAGTTGGTTATTATTATTTCTATTTATATAAAAGAAACTGTCACCAAGGGCAAAATGTACTCTAGCAATCTCACTTCAAAAGATTGGTTAGAGAAATGTGGATGACTAGCAAGTGGTTTCAGCCTAGAACCTGATAAACTTGTTACATGACTAAGGATTAGTTTGGACTATAAGTATTGGAGAATCCTAATAACAGTGTGCTAAATAAATCAGAAGCTGCCTCTCTGTTATATGAAAACTTCTAGTAGGCAGTCCAGGTTCACAGTGCCAAGTTCAAATTCTTTTCTGTCAGTATAATCTTGATCTCGGGGTTCAAGATACCTTCTAAATATATAATTTATATTCCATTCAAAACAAGAAGAGAAGGGGCAAGCCATCTTCACAAGATTGCATAGAATATTCTCATTTATATTTCCTTGGTCAGGAATTCTAGCAGCTTGGTAGATTGAGAAACGCAGTATGTATCCTAAACTGCTACCTATCCAGCCAAGAATCTGGTGCATAAAGACTAGAACAAAATATAGGGGGCAAAGAGTAGTTTCTATTACATCAATGTATAACATGCATGTATAGAATGAAATAAATAAAATCAGTGACTCTTTACAAAATGGAAACCATTCTTTTACATATCATTGTGATAAGTTAGTTACTGCATATTATATTAATAAGATATCTTCATATTATCATTTCTACAGAACATTTCTTAAGCTCGGTCTTCTTTTTAAGAGATGTTAAGTGAGACATTTTGGAAAGTTAATGTCTTTGGTGTTAGAATAAAATAGTCTAATGTTTCAGTTATCTTTTGCTGCATTGCAAATAATTCCAAAATTTAGTAACTTAAAAAGAAGTTATTCCATGACTTCTGATAATATTGTGAGTGGTGTGAGCTTCCCTGGGCAGTTCTGCTCCATGTGATATCTGTACCTGAAGTCATCTGGGTGTTCAACTGTGCTGGTGTATCAAGTGGTTCCCACAAATGGCTCTCAAGTAGCACTGGCTGTCACCTGGTAGTTCAGCAAAACTGTGTGGATCAGCAATCCTCTGCTTGCTGTTCATGCAGTTTGGACTCTTCCTGGAATAAAGTCTTCGTTCCAAGAGTCCGGAAAATAAAGCTGCTAGTGTTCTTGAGGCCTTGATTCAGGACTCCCAGGACATCATTTCTGCATGCTTTTGGTTAAAAGCAGTCACATGGCCATCCCAGATTTAATATCACATAGAGGTTTGGGGAAGTTAGGAAGGAGAAATTCTATCTCTCAATGTTATCAGAGATATGTGTTTATTAAAGGGAGGAGAAAATTGTTAAAGGTGATCTTCAGAAAATAGGTAATTATTTAATGACAAAAATAATAGGAACAGCACAGAAATCCAACAATTCTTTCAGTGAACAAAATAAAATCTAAAATGTTTTAGTAGAAAGTGGTTCTTGACAAATAATGGTATTAAAAATACCATTTGGACGTCCTATTTTGAGACACCCACACTGCAAAAATGACCCAGTTCTTCATCCAATAAAGCAATTTTTGTAAAGACAATGAAACTATCATTTAGGAAGCAATTTTTTGTCTTCATTCAATATGCACTTATTAAGTATAATTTATAACTCAAATATATGTCACATGTTGGGTTTCCATGATTGAAACAATTCTTTGACTTTAAGGATGGTCCACAGCTCCTTATAGTAGACTGAATACATGTCATAGCAGAAAATGCATAGGCTTTGAGCAAAGAGAACACCTATTTGTGCAGATATGAAAAGGAGAAAGTGACTGGTCCATTCACAGGAGATCAAGCAAATAAAGTATATGAATGTGACTTTCATTTTCTTTTAACTTTTTGGACAATGAAATAATACTAAGAGGGAAAAGAAAGATAATCCCATTAGAATAGATAGAAATCTATTGGTCCCAGAATGTTCAGAGCAATTCTAAGATTTGTATACTGTAACAGAGTTTAGGAAGTTAAGATAATGGGACAAAGTGTAGTGAAATAAGTTTTTTATTTATCTTTACCCAGATCAAATCCCCATGTCTTATACATTTTCCTTACCACTTATATACCTATGATGGGTAACTGCAAAAATGAGATAAATTAAGATATAACCATTTGTTTTGTGACATTTTAAAGAATAATTTTAAAAAATGCAAGTTTTAAAAACCAAAGGGAAATTTTTATATTATTTGAAACCACATGTCACATTAGTTTCATATTTGTCCCTTAAGTGCTTTGTTTTAAAGAAAAAGATCTATCTCCCCATTCTAACAGCCTTCAATATGTGTATTTGGTTTTACTGACAAAATACTTTTAAGTGTGTGGACAATTCTCCAAGTGAAAATAATCTGTTGACTAAAATATTCAGCCACCTACTTTGAATACCACTGGGTAAATTTATTATGTGATATGAGAACAAAAAAAAATCAAATCTTGTAAACATTGTAAATATAATATTTGGGCTGAATCAACATTAAAATTACTCTTGCATGATACTTAGGGCATGTGAGTTTTTAAACAAAGAGGAAGGAAAAGCCTCTTACTGGAAATTCTAGTCAAAAAGAAAAGATGCTGAAATGGAAAAATCATTTACTTAGTTTCAAATTCAGCAATATGCCAATTTCCAATGTCAATAAAGTTTGTTTCATGTCATCTGTAAATTCTATGAGACAGAGGTAATTTTATTCTATTTTGTTAGATAAGGCATTGTTCTTTATTCTTTCTTTACAGCTGTGCTTTCAGGTTTAAGTACTACAAATTATAGTCATTGTTAAGCATTCAAGGTAAAATCATTTGTCTTAGCCTATAGCTTCATTCAGACTAAAGTTTCAGTGTAAACTAAGTTTTTGTCCTTTCAACTTAGGACATGTGATGGAATTATCCCTTGAGTTATGACATATGAAATAACAAATATCTTTTTATGCTACTAACCAGTTCCCTACTGCTTTTTCCCTTTCTCATCTTCCTGGCAGTGATCAGCTTCTCGCAGGCATTCTGTACTGTTTCCCCCCCAACTTGAGGAAATGAATCATCCCAGATCTTTTCCCCACTACTTTTCTTTTTCAAGGGATGAATCACTTTCACTACTTACCTTTTCCATTTCCACCTGCTTTTCTCACTCAGAACACTTGATTCCTTGTCTAGCACTAAATCTCAGCCTTTGCTCAACCATGTCCCTAACATTTCTCAGCCAAATCAATTGGTTCCACGTCTCAAGCAAATTAACTATCGACAGCATTGTGCTTTACATGTTCTTTCCTCATCAGAACTAGTGTAAATCACTGTAACCTCATCTCAGATACCAGCTTTTCCCCTTGAAATCACACAAGATAGATGGATTTCTTCATTCAGAATAGCACATTTAGAAGAGCAGAGGTTTGGGAATCAGACTGTTCAAATTTCACTTCCCACTTAATAGACATAAGACCTTGGGAAAATTTGTTAACTTCTCTGAGTTTCTATTTTTTTCCTATGGAAAATAATAATTGCATCCAGCTCACATGATTATTCTGAAGATTACATGAAGATTAAGATCCTAGACCTGAATCTAGGATACAGCCTTAAAATATCAGCAACTAAATTATTACCATATCTATGAAAAACATAAATGTAATTTTTATAAACTCAACTTAATTTACTACATCCCAAATAAATGTCCTCTATTTATTTATTTCTAAAATGACATACTTTCTAAAATCTTATTAATCATTCTTATACTCACCTATCAATATCTTGCTTGAATTCTGTACCTATCATCATGTTATATTAGCTTCTCATTGCTGCCATAGAAAGCTACTACAAACCCAGTGATTTAAAACAACACAAAAGTATTGTCTTCAAATTTTAGAGTTTGGAAGTATAAAATGGGTCTCATTCATGTAAAATCAAGTTGTAAGTAGGGCTGCATTCCTATCTGGAGTCTCTAGAGAAGACCATTTTTTTGACTTATTCAATTTCTAGAGTTGCCTATATTCCTTGACTCATGATTTATGTCCATCTTCAAAGCCAGCAATAGTTAGTTGTTCAAAACTTACTTATAATGTAATCTTTCTTGTTAATTTTTCTGTCTCTTATTTAACTATTTAAAGGTCATTCATGTTATCGCAAACCCAACAAAGAAACCAGAACAATCTCTCTTATCTTGATCCAGTCCATCTGCAACCCTACTTTTTCTTTGATGTATAATTTAATATATTCACAAGTTCCAAAGATTACAATGTGGAAATCTTTGGATGGCTCTTATTCTACCAGAACTCCTCATGATCTTATATTCCATTTCGATTTTTCTTCTTCAATTCATACTGCCTTTGAGCTTGTTAATATAGTTTACTACATCTCTCTATTATATCTCATAATGATGAGTTCATTGTGTTCTTATTTAATGTGAAAAACAGTGTTCAAAGAGTTAAACAGATAACCAGAGAAGGAAAGTCACTGGGAAAAAAAGAAATTCATGAAAGAATAGTGATGAGAGAGAGCAAACTAAACATAAAGCACAATCCAGTTCTTGGGCAAGAGTTTCAATTTAGAATGTGACTGAAGGTAAAGGAGAATGGTTAAAGTGAGGGCAGTTATAGATGATTTTGGATAACAAGTTGAAATTATTAATACAGTGTTTCAGTTATAGCCATATAATTATATATATTATGAATAATATTAGCATATAATATAAATATATAGATAGTGACAACATATAGCTATTACTATATGCTTAAAATTCTCCCATTAAAAATATATTTCTTTGGATCTTAGCTTTCTCAACTTTTTTTTTTTTTTTTTTTTGGTACCAGGGATTGAACTCAGGGGTACTCGACCACTGAGCCACATCCCCAGCCCTATTTTGTGTTTCATGTAGAGACAGGGTCTCACTGAGTTGCTTAGTGCCTCGCCGTTGCTGAGGCTGGCTTTGAACTCGCGATTCTCCTGTCTCAGCCTCCCTAAGTACTGGGATTACAGGCTTGAGCCACCACGCCCGGCAGCTTTCTCAACTTTTTAAAGGCAAGTATATTGTGGAGGTAAAGCCATGAATGATAAACCTTTAGGACAACAACACGTACTGAAAATTGCTCTCGAAAATGACTTTCTCAATTACATTATGAAAACACTGAGGCTAATGATGGGAATAATGTACTGTAAGAAGCTTAAAAGTAAGACTGGTTGGGGAAAGAACTGAAAAGGAGGTATGGAATGCCAAAGACAAGCTTTAACTATGTCATCATTTTGCCAATAGCTTTTTCCTATCTTCAGCCAAAGAGGAGCATTCATTCTTTTAAATTGAGAATTTGTTTAGAAAGAAAAATAATTTTGAATATTATTGAAATAGAGCAAAGCTGAAAATGTTGAGTGACACAACATAGGTGAGGATTTAGCTGTTCATATCTCATCATTCTTTCCCATTATCTTCAAAAACTCCTACACCAAAAAATAAATAAAAATAAAAATTTATGAACGAAATTGTATCCACTTGGTGTGATAGCAGAATCAAGGGTGACTAGGGAGTGTGACTAACTGGAATTCAGGGAGAACAATCCAAGAGGTGAGGCAGTGCCAGGCAAGGCATTGAGGTCTCTCAAGTGCTGCATCCTCTTCTTTACATTTAAAACTGCTCTGTGCCCCAGACCCTTGCACTCTATGATGGCGTTGTGGTGGAGTTGACAGCCTTTATAACATCTAAATTACCTTTGGGGTCATTCTTCCATGTTTCTGGATAATAGGTTCAACTTTGTTTAGATGGTTATTTAATCTCTTTATTAGATTGTCATTTGGTCACACCCTTTGAGTTCTTTTCTGAACATTTTTTTCCCATTCTTTTCAATAAGGATAGATTCCAAATTTTTTAAAATATCAAGTTCTGCTTCATTTTCATCTTTGACATTTATATTAGATTTTTTTTTCATAGAAACAGAGCCAATAGGGTTGGTATATGCATTATAAATTGATAGATGAATACAGACTGAGATTTATTATACAAGTTGGCTCATGCAACCATGGAAGCTGAACAGTCCTGCCATCTGCCATCTGCAAGCTGATCACCAGGAAAACCAATGTTGTCCAAAGGCCTGAGAACTATAGGACTTGATGGTATAATTCTGTCAGGGTTTGAAGACTTGAAAATCAGGAACACTGATATTTGAGGACAGGAAAAGATGGATGTTCCAGCTCAAACTGAAAACAGTAAATGTTCTCTTCCTCCACCATTTTTTATATTAGGGCCCTCAGTGGATAGGATGATGCCCACCTACATTAGTGGGGACAGTCTCCTTTACTAAGTCAACTGATGCAAATTCTAATCTCTCTTAGAAATGACCTTGAAGATACAACCAGAAATATTGTTTACCAGCAATCTAGGCATCCCTTAGCCCAGTCAAGCTTTCATAGCATTACCATCAAACACCTTTCTAGTGATATTACCAGATATATATGTAAATATATTTATGCCCTATAAACATGTATATATTTGGTAAGTATCCTTTGATATCTTAATACAAATAATATACACAGATATTGATTATGACTGAGTCAAAGACCCAGGGTATAAATATCATAATATTTGTTGTGCATAATGAGACCCCACAGAAACCTAAAACTGAAAGTATATGATTAATTCTTACAATAAAACAAGAGTGGTAAACCAAGACTTCCTAGGACAAATTTGAGCACAAATTCTATGCATAGCATAAGAGAGCAATCTGTGTGTGTAGAAAGCATAATATAGTTTATATTTGTATGTTTGGTGGTGTTATGGTTTGGATATGAGATATCCCCAAAACCTCATTGGTGAGACAATGCTAGAGGGTTCGAAGGGGAATTGATTGGGTTGTGAGAGCCTCAATTGAATCAGTGAATTATTCCCTGATGGGATTAATTGAGTGGTAACTAAAGGCTTGTGGGGTATGGGTGGAGGAGGTAGGCATTAGGGGTGTATATATTTTGGGGTGTATATTTTGGGGTATATATTTTGTATCTGGCAAGTGGAGTCTCTCTGTCTTCTTGCTGATCATCATGTGAGCCTCTTTCCGCCACACACTTCTGCCATGATGTTCTGCCTCACCTGTAGTCCTGAGGAATGGAGCCTGTTGTCTATGAACTGAGACCTCTGAAATTGTAAGCCCCAAAATAAACTTTTCCTCCTCTACAATTGTTCTGGTCAAGTCTTTAAGTCTCAGCAGTGAAAAAGCTGACTAAAACAGATAGGATACCATATTGCTGTTTACCATAAATGTAGGAGTCCTATATATAAAGAGAGGGGCAGGTGGGGGAGAAGTATATTTTTATAATTTCATTAATATTATTTTGACCTTGATTTGATTGACTACTTTCAGATGCTGGTAAACAAATTCAATGTGAATTTCAACAGTAAATTCATACCAATCCTACAAAGTTGCTGTTGGAGAACAGAAGCAAACTAACACATAATTAGGCCAAATAAGCCTAAAGTTCAAGAATATGTGGTTACAAGTTCTGGCAAGCAAAAACTTTGGGGAAAAGAACCATCAGTGTAGAGAATCCTGCTACAAAAAGGCAAAGGAGGACTGTAACAGGGTAAATTAGAAGGGCACAGACAACCTTTATAATATTGGGAGGATGAACAAGCTTCTGGAGGAAGAAATAGAAAAGGAAAACAGGCAGTGCTGAATTGGAAACTTAACAGCTAAATTTCACAGCATGTTTAAAAAAATAATTTTAAAAATTATGTAATATTGTGTGTTTTTGCTTCATCACAGCATCTTTAACTTCAGTACCCATGTTATTTTTGTGAACAGGAAATCTGAGACTCTTTTTACAGGACTCTGGTTGAATATATGCCAGAAAACAGTGATTGATGGCCCTTTGTCATATTGAGGAACTCTAGGGCCATGGCAGAAGGCTCAGCCTTTGACTGAGTCATAATTGATATCTGTGTATATTATCTGGATTAAGAAATCTAAGGCTACTTACCAAATGTGCAAGTTACTCCAAGCTTAATGGCATTACCAATATAATAACAGAATCAAGAATCAGAATTATATCGACAAGTTTGACAAAACTATGTTGACAAGTATAGTGAAATTAAATAAAAATATATATAAAAATTTAAATCTTGTTTAAAAAAAAAATGATGTACCTAAGATGACAGGAAAAATGTTGCTATTATAACGGACATGAAGCTTATTGATTATAAACAACAAAGGGTATTGCCTATTCATGTCATATGCGTCATATGTTGGCAACAGGACTATATGCATCAGAATCACTTAAGAAAAAAAGACCCTTTTCTCAGGTATAGCAGGGTGCTCTCTCAGAGAAAAAAAAAAAAAAGAGCTAAATCCCTCAGCAGTTCTCAAGACTCCGATTCAGAAGGACAATATCTTTTCCTCTCATAATTCATTCTCCTAAGGAAGTCACTGAACCATATGTAACACATAGGGCAGGAAAATGATGTCATATCCTATGCTTCACAGGTGGATAATCACAAATACATGACCAAAAGTATGAATATCTATTGCAAATAGAAAAAAAAATGACTATCATAGGCAGAATTTACAGATGGCCTTCATAATAAAACATAACAAACAGGAAAAAAAAAAAGAAAAATCAAGTGACCCTCAAGATTTCCAAATCCTATCCTTTCCCAGGGGATTAGCTCTGTATAATCACCTCCTTTGAACACTGCCTGGACTAGTACCTATGATGGATTTCGCTCCTATGGTTAGGAAATTTTATGTGACCAAAGTTAAGGAACTTTGCAGATATAATTAAGGTTTTAAATCAATTGATTTTGAGGTAATCGAAAGAGAAGTTATCCTATCTAGGCCTGACCTAATCAATTGAGCTCTTAAAAAGGACAGGATGCTCCCAGAAAGAATAGATAAAAACATCTGAAGAATTATCCTACTGACTTTTAAGAAGAAAGGTGTCATAAGAGGCAGCTAAATGACAAGGGCCTGATAAACCTGAGATGATACCCCCAGGCAACATTCCCAGGAAAATAGAAATTGGGATCCTATACCTGCAAGGAAAAAAAGAAAGAGTTGTCTAATAACCTGAATGAACTTGGAAGAGAAAATCGAGCTCTAGGTGAGAATGTAGCCCAGGTAATGTTGATTTCAGCCTGAGCCCCTGAGAAGAAAACACAGTTATACAAAGCCTGGTCTGATCCTATGAAAATGGTGAGATAAGAGTGTATATTGTCTTAAGCCACTAGTTTGTAGGAATTTGTTTTGCAGTATGTAAGAATAAACACAATTGCAAAAGCACAATTCAAAAAAAGCACAATTCATAAAAAAGCACAAATTCAAAGATATCATATTTAAAAGTCAATTATACAAAATGTAAAGGCAATGATTCATTTTGTTTTAAAACAAAGAATATGTTTGCTTATACTTAGGAAAATAAGAAAATAATGGTGATATTTATACAGTCAAATGTTAACAAATATGGTCAACACTAAAGCCAGTTTTTTCAATATATGATGCCATTTATACAAAACTTTATCCTTAGATATCCTCAAGGTAGTTACCAATATCACCATTTATATAATGGCAAATCAGATGATTTTTATTTTTGTTCTTCAGGGTTTCATTCATTTTCAAAATTTAATAGACTTAATGTTTTCATTTTATAATTTAATATGAATAAATGAGGGATATTTTACATAAAAATATTGCCTAAATTTACAGAAGAATATAGAACAATTTACATTTTATAAAACACACTAACTATGAACATAAGCAAAAATCTAATATCATCTAACCATAAGTGAGGCCATAAAATAATACCCAACTTAGATCTACAATGTTCCCCAAAACTCATGTATTGAAGATTTGGTCCCCATTTGATGGCACTATTAGGATGTGAGGCCTAGTCTTAGTAGATAGGTAACTGGAGACACATTTTTGAAGGATATAGCTTGTCCCAACCCCATCCCCCTTTTTCCCCCCTCTCTCTTCCTCACTCTACTTCTTGGCTGCAAAGAGGTGAGTAGATTTGCTCCTTCCTGCTCTCCCCACCATGATGTTCTGCCTTACCACAGGCCCAGAATCATGGAGCCAAGTAACTATGGACAGAAACCTCTCAAACTATGAGCCAAAAATACTTTTCCTCATTTAAATTGTTTTACCCAGGTATGTTGCCTCAACAACATAAAACTGACTAAAACAACAGTCTTTCTTGTATTGCACTGGATACTTACATTTAGCTCATCAAATCCCATTCTGCTATTCCTTTATTTCACTCATCTTAATTGTATTTCACTCTTTTTTGAACTTTGGTGTGATCCTATAAGTCCTAGCAAGTGGAATGGGATTCAAAGTGACATAAACCACTTCCATGCCTGGCACATGAACACCTCCGTTTCTTGCTCCTCTGTTATGTTTTGTCTCTCTTCTGGCTAACTAGGAGGTCCTTCATGGTGACCCTGGAAGTCTGTATAAAAGAAAGCAGAGCTCCCTTCAATCCTGGTCTCTGGAAGACTATTGGAGTAGCTACCCACCCCACCCATGGGGAACTTCCTGGAACAGTTATGTAAATGAAACTTTTATTTCTTTTTTATTGTATTATTATATCACATATTGGGTCTGTTATAGCAGTTACTTAAGTGCTCAGTCTATTACAGACCATTTGACAAGATTTTGCATACATTGTTTGCAGTTATCATTGTCATCCTAATTTTACTCATGATGAGACCAAATCTCAGGGAATTCTACTTAGTCATTGCAGATTTCTCTTTCAACTAATATGGCCAAGAAAGGACTGGAATCCAGGTCTTTCTAAATCAAAATTGATTTACACAATGTTTCTGCAGTATTGCTACTTGAAACAAACTTGACTGAGTTGAAGAAAAAGGAACAGAGAAGTGAGAAGTGTCCAAACATTCTCCAACTAGGAATATTTTGAGGAACTTTGCAGATGTGGTATTTCAATCAGTTCTTCTTTGCTGTGACCAGAAGACCTGAGAGGAACAACTTAGAGGAAGAAACATTTATTTTGGCTTAAAAGGTTCAGAGGGTCATTCCATGGTCATCCAACTCCATAGCTTTGGGTAAGGCAGAACATCATGGCAGAAGGGTATAGCAAAGGAAAGCAGTTCAGAATATGACAGCCAGGAAGCAGAGTGCTCCATTCACCAGGGACAAAATATACACCCAAAGACATGCCTCATATCATGTGAATTGATCCACCAATTAGGTTACACCTCACATAATCTAATCATGTTATCTCTGGAAATTATCTCTGCCTTGTCTCTTATGGGGGACATCTTATCTCTAAACCATAACACGTGGCCTGAAGAAGAAAAAGTCAGCTGGAAGTACTTGAAGTCTTGTTATTAGGGAAGAAATGGAGCTATTTGTTGTATTTCTTTGTAGCAGAAATGCTAGATTTAGGGAAGAATTCAGCTCAGCATAAGAGATTTGCTAACAACTAAAGCTGTCCAACCATGGGATATATTGTCTTCATTCATTAAATCTTCCATTCATTCAGCCAACATTGTTTGCACACCACATACTACCCATTCCAGTGGGTGCAAATGACACTAAGATGAATACAACTTAGTTTATGTCATTAATAATTTACCTTATAGAAGGAGAAGCAGTGTGCCAAAGGAAAAAAAAAGATACCTGCAATACAGAACAAAAAAACTGTAACAATTGCTGAGAATAGAAAACAGTTGGCCCTATCTGAATCTGCCATGGAAAATGTTCTAAAATACAACTTCGTGGAAGGGTTGCCTATCTAATAAAGTTTTTGCTAGTCCATAATACAAAGGGAATAACAAGTACTACAACTTGATATATTTGATAGTTTATTCTTTATTTTGAATTTATTTAAATTCTTCCTTTTGATATTAATGTCTTCTTTTTATAAAATGATGAAGTTTTTTGGTAGCTGGTGGCTTGTTACTTGTGTTTGATGTGTGTTTGATATAAATGTCTTTACTTTGCAAAATAAAATTTTAGCAATGTTATGTTGCCCTCAAATTTTTTAAATGAAGCACTGATTATCCTCTACAAACTAAAGTCCAGCTTGAACTGCAAATTCAAAGCTAAGAAGGAGTTTAACAGATAAATGTAGGCTTTCTAAACAGAGTTATGTATTCACAAAAGCACAGCGATTTGAATACAGCCCAGTTTATTTTGTGACTGTTAACTAATTTTGATCTTGATAGAATATTGACTATCCCAAGTAGTATGGCAAAAAAAGAACATTCTGCAAAAATGGGTAGGGATCACATCACTTTGGCTCTTTGTACTATACTAAGGGATTTTTGACATGATCCTATAGGTAACAGAGATCTATCAAAATCACTCAGGCTGTCCATCAGTGCAATAATATGTACAATGTAGATCCTCAGACTGCTAATCAGGGCTTTCTTCATTTTGAACTTGAGTTTTTATAGTCTCTGATTGTTATATTTTTAGATCTGGCAGGTCTACACAAAGAAAAACAGCATTCATGTTAGACATATCTTCCACCCATACTCCAAAAACAATACTTTCTTAGGGTGTTTCTTTATGACTTATTTTTAGTAGAAAGAGTAAAAATAATATGATCTTGTTTGTGTTTCAGAAAGAGCATGACCTTACATGGAGGCTGAATTGGAAGGAGACGGTACACTGGGGGAAACACAATGAGTTAGAAGCCTGATCAGGACTGGGTTCCCTGAGGTTGGGAAGATTTGCAGCATTACACATATCACCAGAGCTTATCTTATTTTCACTGAAATGGCCCTTTCAGCTCTATGACAATATTAATTTTGTTTTTAAAAGAAGATAGACATAAAATAACAGTATGATAATCATGGTTAAATCACAAAAAGACTGCATTTCTAGCTTTGTCATAGGTTTTCATTTTTCTCCAAATCTAAAACACTCTGTATTTTCATGCTTTCCTCCGAATCTGAACTTCTAAAAAAGGAGCACAAAGTACTTCCCTGACATTATCTCTGTGAAATGTATACAATCCTCCTAAGATAGAACCCCACACATTATATACCTGCTTCAGTATAAAGCTCACTATAGTCTGCTCATGTATACACGTTCTTGTCTTAGCTTTTAGCCTCCAGAAACATCTATAAAAGTTTTACTAAAATTTCCTCAACAAAAGACTTATAAAATAAAATAAATCTTAGAACCATAACAAGCTATCATTTCAGAAAGACTTGGTAAATCAATACTTCAAAATAATACTTGAATTTAAATCTTAGATGGATGTGATTAGAACAGAATCAAGCATAATATAGCTATTCTGGCTGAGATTCATATTTAATCAATACTATAATATTTCTTGGCTTAGATATGGGTTACCCTAAAGATTCTAGTAAAATCACATCAGACATCATACCAACTCAATCTCTCCTTGAAAAATTATTTCCTGATTTCTAGAATTGTTGAAAGGATATTGTAATTTGGTTTATTATTTTAAGCATCTAAGAACTCAGTTGCTGTAAATTTTTATATCTACAGTCATAAACTGTCATTAGTCTACAGTCATTAGTCTCTTGTCATTTCATCGGATGTCATTTTTAACTGCTGAAAGTATACAGAAATTAAAGCCAATGTCATAATGCAATGTAAAAATTATTTTCAGTATGTTATATGCATGTGTCAGTACACAATGAAACACATAATTCTGCATAATTAAAATGCACTAATACAAAAATGATTTTTCAATATAATGAATTTTAAAAGATAGTAAAATATTTTATAAAGAGGTTAGTTTCTCAACCAATACAATAGGAATTGTAATGTGGATATTCAGACTGATATTTAGTGTTTACTTCATTTTGTTTTTAACTTGGTTTATAGTCAGTGATTATGTGATCATGAACTAATTAGACCTGGTAGATCTACATTAGAAAATAAAATTCTTGTTAACCATCTCCTCTATCCACATTTTAGAAACAATATTCCTTCAAAAGATTTTTTAAACTGTTTTTTTGTTTTTTACACAGAAAAGATTAAAATGGATAGAAATAGGCATGACACTCATTTTCCGAAAAAGCAGGATGCATCTGCAAGGCAGGTGAGTCAAGCCTGCATTGTGCTCATTCTCTGGATGATACCAGCATAATGAAACTAAAATCCTCTGTGGCAAGTTCCCTGGAATTTCATATTTCCATTCTGTTCAGTCAGTAAATATTGTTTTGCTTGGTGCTTAATCTAGTTAAATAAGGAAGAAATTTTCACAAGGTTTGGTACTACATCCAAAACCAACTTTCTTATATGAACATAAACATTGACTGATCAGCTCTAAAGGTCCTGAACTGTATGATGTAGGATGAAATCTCTTTGTGCGTTCATGTCTAGTGTTCACTGTGCTTCAGTGCTCAAGTGTCAGAATGTCACCACTACCTATATGACATGCTAGATATGCAAGGTGTTAGGTTGATGTTTGCACTATGATGATCTGGAAAAAAACAAAAACAAAGTATCATTTAAATTTAAAATAATCAGGGCAAATACACATTTGTGATCTCAGTTCAGTTTGTGCATAAAGTCCCAGTATCAAGTAAAGGTCTACAACTGAGCTTAGCTGCTGTACTTTATATAAACAAATTTTATTTCTA
This sequence comes from Xerus rutilus, assembly GCA_028644305.1. NCBI lineage: Eukaryota > Metazoa > Chordata > Mammalia > Rodentia > Sciuridae > Xerus > Xerus rutilus. Next base: position 138,935,230 of record CM053400.1, read on the forward strand.
AGTTCACTGCAGTAATGATATAAGGTAACATATGTAGCCTACAAGGTCACGTTCCACCCATAATCCAACCACTCTGGTGGCTCTGTGGTAGCAAGCTGTACATTCTTTGTTTTTAACTTAATGGCCACACGTTATGCCATTTTGTGAGAAGCAGGTTCATTAGACCTTCTGTTCAAGTGCCTGAAGGCCACAATTCATTCTGACTCTGCAATTACCAGTGACAATTTTTATATGCAGCCAAATTTTTCAATCTCAGTGGGAACGTTTGCATAATTTGTGGCTTTTTGCTCTTCTGTCTGATAATCTCACATTGGAAAAAAAAAACATTAATGACATTCTGGAAAATCATCAATGCTGCACGAGCTATTTAACTATTTTTCAAAAAGGGAACTTTAGATAAGGGAATGTGGGGAAATAAAACCTATTAGCACATCTGTATTTTTGTAAACAGTTTATATTGGCTTGAGAGCGAGTATAAACAGCAGGAGGAGGGGATGGCTGGTAATCTTTCTTGTTGGTCATACCATGTAAAAGCACCATTTTTCAAAGATATGTAATTCTGTGAAATCTATTCACTCTGAGTTACACTTTTAGGTGAGTTCTAAGTATATAGCACTTCTGAAATTAGTCTTGGAAACAGTCAACCTATTTTTAGATCATGAGTTACTGTCACTGAGCCTCTTCTACTAATTTAAGAGATGCTGAGTGGAAGTCTGTCAAGCAAGAATTTAAATCACTCTGGCCAAAAACTTGGAGTGAATCCATTACAAACCTGATGGTAAGCAGAGACTCTTAATTGGAAGACAAATGAAGACAGCTATTCCTATGAAGGATCTTGGTGTTTGATTTGTAGGTTCTCACTACATGCTGACCTAGACCAGATTTTACAAGATAGAGTCTGTGCATTTAAATAAACAAATATGAACTTATGGCAACTAACCATTATTTTCAAAGATTACAGTCTTAAACCACTTCATTTCGACACAAAAACTCAGAAGGTATCATTTGTGCTCAGGGATCGTATTGTCCTTTGGATTAGATATGCTTGAAGATTATAGAAAAACTTGAAAAACATGAAGAAATGAGTTTAGAGGTCACAATATTAAATCAATGTTGAGAAGAAAGAGAAAAAGAAATAAAGAAAGCTCATAATATGGCAGCAACAATAAAAGCTTTTCTTGAGAATTAATTTAAATTAGTTTGAGTAAAGCACACTTATTCTTTAGCCTGGAGGAGAAACGATATATTAATAGTTCAGAATTTTTCCAAAGTGCTGTGCTGACCTGCAAACTCAGAATGGGTTATTAATATTGCAAACACCATATTCATTGGTGCTTTTTTAACAGCAGCAGGCCAATGGACAGCTGTGTTGCTCTAATGCATACCAGTGACCAGGGTTACAATCTTAACTAAGCCAGTGACTATATGTATAATTCAGGATAAATCATTTAGTCCTCGTGACTATCAGTTTCCCAAGCTATAAAATGTGGATAACAATATTGATTTTCAAAGATAGTGGAAAAGTTTAAACAATGTAACAGATGTGACTGCCCAGGCTTTGTAGTAAATACACATTATACATTTGTCATCTGCTCATTAAATATGGGTGGAAGATTTTTCCATGGATAAATAGCACTGACCAAAAGTCTAGTAATTTTATGTTCACTGGGGGAAACAAAAGGGAAAAAGATAACCCACTGATTACAAACACCTCCTAACATGTAATAATTATTAACTCTTTCTCCTAACCTGTCCATTCTCCATTGCAACGGTTATTCCTACAAATTTCTGGAACTTATTCAATGCACATGTCCTTGTTTCAAGACCCTAAGTAAGTTGCTAGGATACCACTGGGACCTTTTAACATTTTATTTCCTCTTGTAAAAGTACTACTGGAGAGGTAGGTCCTTTTATAAATTAGAACATAATATATTTCTCAACTTGACACATAGTGATCTACAAGTCTGAATTGTTTGTAACTAGCCATCTTCAGTTTAACAATGCTGAGACTGTTAAGTGACAATCACTGGACACTTTCATTCTTTAACAGTTTAACCTGTGATCCGTGCTTCAAACACTTTGAACTGTTTTACAAACACTTCCTCAACCATGGACAGTTTTTGAATACAAAAATATAGTCAAGGAAGAAAACATCCAGATAAAACTAGCATCATTTTCCTGCATGTGTAGTCAAAATATTTCAATCATGCTTCATGAAAGAGGGGCTATATCATTCAGGTGGATTTAAAATAAAAACATTTTCTAGTTTTCTCTCAAACTAAATGAATAGCCATTTATGGAATAGTCAGAACACTCTCCTACTTTGAGTAAAGGAAGAAGGGGAGTGAACGTGTTACTTGGCTGCTCAACAAGTGAGTTGCCTAGCAACAAGCAACAAAGTTCAAAAGATTAGGTCAATAATGTCCAACTGAATCCAGTAACAGCTAAAGAACATACTATTGAATGTCAGACTCCAACATGCTTCTCAGAACAAAACCTTCTAGAACTCACATATGTAATCTTTACTAAGTGTTTTTAGTAATAGCAATTTATTTAAAATTGAGTCAAAGACAAAAGTCAGTCAAAATTATAAGCTAGAGTAATTCATAAACTCAGTTCCATAGAACATCAGTGTTATGAATTTTCCCTAATGTTTGGATTTAAAATTTTTGCTTCTTCTGGATTTGACATTACAGGAAAGAATATGCAGTAGGTAGATTAGAGAATTCTGCTGCATCTATATAGATTCAGCCATCTTATTAAAGTCTAATTAGGCTGAATCTTTCTTATTTGGATAAACAGGTGCTAGGACAGAGAGTGGGGAAATTGAACCATTGTCTACAGAAAGTCCAGGTATGCTAAGCAGCTTGTGAATTCTGAGTTTGCAAAAGATGTTATAGATAAAATGGAAGAGATGGTTCAAATCCCACATCCCACACTAACATACTGAGTAATCTGATGTGGTTTTCCAACCTGTTCTTATGCAGTTATCAGTGTTCCTCCAGTTCCCTTCTCTGATAGCCCTTCAGCCTCGGATTTGCTGTGTGCCAAGTGTTTCAGCTTCCCCCATTCCACTGCCCCCCCTGCCATGTAGGAGCTCAGCAAGACTGAAGGCAGTGTGGCCCTGTGTTGTGACTGTATGTGAGCCTAAGGGGAAAGGGGAGCACACCCATCACTCCAGAAGTTTTAGTAATGTTTCTCTAAGGAAAGAACACAGTCTTAGCTAATGTCACCTGAACCATTTGCTGGGGGGTAAGGTTGGGGCTGTGAGGTTTGAAGAACAGCTGTTTGCTAAGATATCAAAGTTGGACTGTTTCCTTCATGAGTCAGGTCCTGCCATCTAGAATATCCTCTCCTGGGATTCATTCTCAATGGGATATGAGTACAAATTTTAGAATAAAGACACTTTTAAATTAGTGCCCAAAGAGAAATTCTAGGAACAACGGTGAAACATGCGTGAATTGTGTGAGAAAATTATTCAGCTTCCTTTGAGTCAGGTTTTTTCCCGCCTAATTCCATAACCTTTTTTCTCAAACTCAAACATAAACAATGAAAACCCAAGAGTAGCCAGGAAGGAAGAATCAAGCTACTGAACTAGTTGATTACATTCACAAGGCTAGCTTACCCCTGGTGAAGTTCTGGAGAGAAGAACAATTGGAAGAAATTGTCAAATTTACCATATTATGCACCTTTAAAATACAGAGATTGAACTGGTTCTAGTAATAAGTATCTTGGTACATGTCAGATTGATATTGTTGATGTTTTTTTTCCCAGTTACATAATATCTCCACAATGAGTCTTGGGTAAAAAATATCAGTTATTCTTTCATTTTTTTCTTATTTTTGTTATTTAAAAAAAAGGAAAAGAGCAGACCATTTTAAATGAACTTGACAGATTTGCCATGATCACATCACAAATGGCAACAGAGTTGATGGTCCAGGTCCCCATTAGTTAGCAACTATGGTAGTCACACTTGCCCAAGAGCCTGTTGCTGAGAATGCTAGGGAGTACTACACACGCTATTCTTAGAAGTCCCTCTGTCCACAACAGGTCTCTTATTCCCACAGTCAGGAGCTGAGCTAAACCTCACAGATCTCTTGAAGACGGTTATTTCACTTACTGAATAAACCTACGCTGGAGGCCAACTGAGATAGTAGGTACTCCGGGCTCTTTCCCAAGATTACAATCATATCTTTTTATTCAGCATCTTCACCCAACCTGTTTTATTGTCTCTCCATTTACAACACGTTTACCTTACAAATGTCTAAACTAAAATTAACAAGTTAAGTTTCCCACTTTAATCAAATCTACTTGCAGAAAGAAAAAAAAACATTATCTTTAGTTTGCTATAATTTTATGATGATTGATTTTTCATTGTTTTGTTTGGTGCTAAAAGAATGTCAGAATTTCTCTCACAGAATAAGAACTGTCCTTCAAGATAGTCATACCCAGATGTTGAATGTTTTTATAATTTAGCTACATTATTCCAAATGAGGAAAGTGTTGTGGATGTTTTGTTTTGAAATTACCTGCACTGCTGATTTACAAACACTATAAGAAATATCTCATTACTTTATGACTATGCCTTACAAAGGTCATCATTGAAGAAAATAAAATGGTATGTTTTAAACTCAAAGTTGCTAGTCTTTGTGAGAAATGACCCAGTCAATTCAAGACAAAGGTAGTGGAAATCTCAGACCAGAGTTTTGAGTCAAAACCAAAAATAAAGTAAGTTGTGACTTCTATAGATGCCTGAGGCTAAGTCTACAACAATTTCCAGTTAAGAATAAACTATTCAGCCAATTACTTTCTTATGCACTGCCAAAAATTTGATTTGATTTGCTTATTTATTTTTCTTTTAAGACAGGTTACTTAAAAGAAAGAACCTAATCACAGTTATAATATTTTCTGCACAGCCCAGTTTCCGAGAGGTTCACACTTCAGAGTTAAGCTATCAATATTGTTATTAACATAATCAATAGTTTCACAAATTTTTATAATTTAAAGGAGATCATTATTCTTTAAAAAAAAAAGTCCTTCACAATCATAATGGTTTATCTCAACTTTCCACAGAGCCTGCAATAGGTAATATAACTTCATACTTTAGGTGCTTCAGCAGAGAGTACAAGTTGAATTTCCAACAATAAAGATTTATATAAAAAATTTGCTCTCTTCTCAAATGTTTAAATGTTCAAGTGTATGAGGGTAACGCAATATGTTATCTTGTTCATCTAAGGGGATGAAAGATAAAATACTTTTTGTAGAAAAGGCAGGAGAATGTGGAATTGAATGTCAAGGTGTAAGTTTTATGTGAATGAAAGAGTTCTGTGAATTGGAATGCCTTGAGGAGCATGGGCAGCAGCAAATGGCTTCAACAGGGAAAGTGGCCCATTTGTTATCTGAATTTCAAGGTCACTGTGCAATTCTATATGGAGAGTTTAAAATTAATTACTTGGTTTGAAGTTTAACAATAAGAAGACAATAAACAAATATAAATATATGTAGTCCAGTAGAATGATATTAATAAATTTTATCATGATCATCATTGATACAGCATGAATAAGCCAAGCATATATACATCCATATACACATAAGGTGTATATGCACCCATATATGCGGTATTTAATATGTAATTCAGAACTTGTGAAATATGTGTTATATTTCCTTAAGAAATATTAATAAAAAACACACTTCAGAAGTAACATAATCCTTCTGATATAAAAAAGTATTCTTGGAAAATGGACAGATAAAATTCAGACATTTGAATGAAAATTAAAGATATCTGTTATAGCACATCATATAATACTGATGTGTGATATGTAAAGATATTTTGTGGTGAACACTATAAATTTTCTTGCTTGAGCTACATAAAGTAGTATATTATTATAAATATTACTGTGTTATCACTATTTACATATAAAATGTTATCACATGTCCCTTTAATATTAATCAAATTTTAATTATCTACAAAGTTTTTGAAAAACTGATACTTTTAAAAATGGCATAAATAATATTTGTTTTCTACTTAATATCTTAGAATTTACTACTGAATTGTAGAAGTTCTTTACCCACTGAAATATAAATTATACCTACAAACCCTGTTATTTTTATGCCACTCTTGCTTAGCTTTCCAAGGAGAAGGTATGTGGTCATTCTGTAAACTACTTTTCTTGATAAATCCCAACTGGAGGAATCCCTTATTAGTTAGCCAGTATTTATGAACTGTTACATATAAAGGTTCAAGCTGAGTTGAATCTGGTGTAGCCAAAGGAAATCTAGAAGCCAAAAATATGTCTCAATGCCAATCAAAGCATGTAACATATAGAATATCCTTTGTTTGGCAGTTATTATTATTATGCATGTAGAAATCAAGGAATGTATGCTGTGACAATGTTAAAACTAGTTAAATATAGAGAATACAAGAGAAAGAAAGTTTAGAATATTTTATGTTTTAGATACACGTTCAACATTGAATTTGAATCTGCAGGTATGATCAAGGCTTTCAAATGTGCCAACAGAACTGTAGAAAGAAATGTAAAAGCACATGTATGCCCTTTTTTCTTGAAAGAAAAGCTTCTTATGATATTTATGATGTAGCTGAGAAAAACTAAGGTCATAGATAAAAATATTGGAAATTTGGAGAAATTGCAATATGATGCCTTCATGAGACAGAAAATAATAAATGTAGATTTTTTAAAATTTTTTAAAATTTTTTTTAGTTGTTGATGGATCTTTATTTGATTCATTTATTATTTGTATGCGGTGCTGAGGATCGAACCCAGTGCCTCACGCGTGCTAGGCAAGTGCGCTACCACTGAGCCACAGTCCCAGCCCCATAAATGTAGATTTGATAGATCAAATTCCAGATGAGCAAGAGTGTCCTTAATTATAAGCAGAACAAATTTGAATTTACTTAACAGAAACTAAAAATATAAGAAACAAAGCATACTTCTAGCTAAAATTGTAAAAAAGACTTATGATGAGTATAAATATTTATGCCCTAAATATTGGTGAAATCAATTTCATAAAGCAAACATTATTCAACATAAAGACTCAAATTCCAAGACAATATTAATGTGCATCCTCAATACAATCTCTTTCACTAAAAGGCCATCCAGATCAAACAAACAAATTGGAGAGTTAAACTATATTTTAGATCAAATGGAATTAGTAGACATCTGCAGAACATTTCATCCCAAAATGGCTGAATATATTTTCTTTTCAGCTGCCCATGGAACTTTCTTCAAAATAGATCAAATATTAGGACACAAATAAAGTCTTAACAAATATAAAAGCATTAAAATAATTTCTTTCATCTCATCAGATCATGATGATGAAATTAGAAACCAACAACAAAAAAAATACAAAAACTTTGCAAACATATGGAGATTGAACAGTACATTTTTTTAATTATTATTAGAGTTTTATGGGTAACAATACACCTTTGAATGATGACTGTTCATCAAAGAACGTAGGGAGAAACTTAAAAATTCTTAGAATTAAATAAGAACAGAAACACATATGATCTGTGGAATACAGTAAAGCAGTTCCAAGATACAACTTTACAGCTCTAAGTGCTTACATAAAACAAAAACTAAAACAAAATCAAAATGATCTCAAATAACCTAATGATGAATCTCAAGGTCTTAGAAAAATAAATCATTCTCAAAACGAGTTGAAAGAAAGAAAGAATAAAGATCAGAGCTGAAATGAATGAAATAGAGAATAAAAGAACAATAAAAAGATAATAAAAGAAAGAACTATTTCTTTGAAAAAATAAACAACATTGATAAACCCTTAGCCAAACTAACCAACACAAGACTCAAATTAATAAAATTAGAGATGAGAATGGGAAAATTAAAACAGACACCATGCTAATCTAGAGGTTCATTACATCTTATTCTGAAAACTTATATTCCAATAGAGTGAAAAGTATAGAAGAAATGAACAAATTTCTAGACACATGTGACTTGGGAAAATTAAACCAAGAGGATAAAGAAAACCTGAACTGATAAATGAAGTAATGAAATTGAAGCAATTATAAAATAATTCTAACAATCAAAAGTCCAGCACCAGATGTATTAACAATTAAATGATATGAAACAGAACTAACATCAATGCTTGCTAAATTATTCCATGAAATAAAAATGGAAGGAATGCTTCCAAACTCATTCTCCAAAGCCAGTATCACTTCGATTCCAAGTTCAAATAAAAACATATCAAAGGAAAAAATTACAGATCAGTATCCTTGTTAAACATAGATTCAAAATCCTGAGCAAAATATTTGCAGATTGAAAGTATATATTAAAAAGATCATACACCATGATCAAGTTGGTTTCATTCCAGGGATGGAAGAATGGTTCAACATATGCAAACCAATAAACATAAAATACCACATAAAGAGAATAAAGGAAAAAAATTACATGGTAAACTCAATAAATGGAGAAAAGGCCTTTGACAAAATTTAACACTCCTTCATGATGAAAACTCTAAAAATTAGTGATAGAAGGAATTTCCCTCAACATAGGAAAAGCTACATATGACAAACTCAAAGCCAGATTCAGACTGAATAGGAAAAACCTGAAATCATTTCCTCCATAATCAAGAACAAGACAAGGATGTCCACTTTCACAACTCCTTTTCAATATATTACTTGAAATTGTAACCAGAGCAATTAGGCAAGGAAATTCAAAGGGTAGAAATAGGAAAGAAAGAATTCAAACAATTCGTATTTATAGATGATACAATTCTACACTTAAAATGCCCTAAAGGTTCTACCAGAAGACTTCAAGAGCTGATAATTTCAGCAAAGTAACTAGAAAAAAAAAGCCCTAAAATTCATATGGAAAAACAAATGCAATCCTGAGCAGAATGAGCAATAGTGAAGGCATCACAATTCCTGATTTTAAATTATACTGCAGAACCACCATAACAAAAACAGTATGATAGTGGCATAAAAACAAGCACATAGACAAAGGGAATACAATAGAAGACGTAGAGACAAATTGACACAACAAAAATCATCTTATTCTCTACCAAGGTGCCAATAGTATACTTTGGAGAAAAGACAACCTCTTTATCCAACGGTGTTGGCAAAACTATATCCAAAGAAGAATACCACTATTCTATCTCTCGTCCTGCCCAAACATCAACTCAGCACAGATAGGAAAAAACAAAAACAAACAAACAAACCCCTCCTAGAAATAAGACCAAAATCTTTGCACGGCTAGAAGAAAACAGGTGAAACACTGCAACATAGAGACGCACGCAACAATTTCCTAAATAGGACTCCTATAGATTAGGCAATAATAGCAAGAATAGTGAGAATCAATGAGATACATCAAATTGAAAACTTCTGCACAGCAAACGAAACAATAGCATGAAGTGACAGCCTCTAAAATGGAGGGAAAACTTTGTCAGCTACTCTTCAAACAAGGATTAATATCCAGAATATATAAAAATCTCAAAAAACTCAATGCCATCACCCCCACCAAAAAAAAATGAGCAAATGAACAGAACAGATTTCTCAAAAGAACAGGTGCAAATGACAATCATACAAAAAGAAAAAGGTCAACATTTTAAGCCATCAGGAAAATGTAAATCAAAACTACACTGAGATATCACCTAACCCCAGTCAGAAAGGCAATCTTCAAGAAAACAAAACAATAAATGTTGGCAAAGACACAGAGGAAAAGGAACTCTATGCACTGTTGGTGGAAATCAAATTAGTATAGCTACTATGGAAATCACCATGGAGTTTCATTTAAAAACTAAAAATAGAGCTACCATATAATCCAGCTATAGCACTGCTTTATTCAGCTTTTTCACTGCTGTGACAAAATAACCTGACCAGCACAACTTCAGAGGAGGAAAAGTTATTTAAGGGCTCAGAGTTTCAGAGGTCTCCATCCACAGACAGCAGACTCCATTCCTTGGGGCTCGAGGTGAGACTGAACATTATGGTGGAAAAGTGTGGCAGAGGGAAGGAACTCACATGATTATCAGAAAGCAGAGAGGTCTCCACTTGCCAGATACAATTATATACCCCCAAAGCCACGCCCCAATTCCCACTTCCTCCAGCCACACCCTACCACTTCAGTTACCACTCAGTTGATCCCTACCAGGGGATTAATTCACTTATTGGGTTAAGACTCTCACAACCCAATCATTTCACCTCTCAACCTTCTTGCATTTTCACACATGTAAGCTTTTGAGGTACACCTCACATCCAAACCATAACAACCACTCCTTAATATTATTCCAAATGAATTACAGTCAGCATACAAAATACATGCAAGTATGCTTATCACATCACAGTTCAAAATAGCCAAATTATGGAACCAGCCTAAGTATCTGTGAACAGATGAATGGATAAAGAAAGGGTGGTATATATACACAAAACAAAGTTTTATTCAGCCACAAAGAAGCATGAAATTATGTCATTTTCAGGAAAATGAGTGGAAATAGAGAGCATCATATTAAGTGCAAAAATCCAAATCAAGAAAGACACTTTCATGTGTTTTCTCTCATATATGAAAACTAGTGGGCAGG
>CM053400.1:138946279-138959845 GCA_028644305.1 Xerus rutilus
ATATATACTGTTCATTGAAAGTGCATATAAAGGTGTTTAATATGAAGAATGTAATCTGCTTATAATTTTGTGCAAAGTTAGAAAAATTATGATTGTAACAATTTTTTTTTCTGTTTGCCTCAACAAATGTTTTCAGTGAACAGTGTGTACAGATTCTGAAAATTTGTTTTTTTCTGTTATGTTTGATAACATGTATTAAAATGCAACTTATGAGAAAAATAAAAAAATAAAATATAAAAAAAAACAATTTTTGTTTTACATAGTCGTATGTGTTCTAAAGAACTTAGGAAAACATTGCCTTTTATATTTACCCATCTATTCCCCATTTCCATTTCCCTTCCCAAAGATCTGAATTTGCATCTGTTATTTCCCTGAGAATGACTGTAATCTTCATGAAATGCACTCCTCATGATTGAGCCTCCCTGAAGAGACCATTGTGTCTTATATACAATAGACATTTTAAAAATTAAGAAATTAAAAGAAAAAAGTTTGACTCTTCTCATATTTCTCTTTTCCAAATTAGATTACATTAATTTTTCATTTTCCCAGTATAAACATTTCATGAATTGTCTCAGATTCTCTCACTTCTCCATCACAATCAGAAACATGTGGTACCCATAATGAAAATTAATACTCTATTAGAAGTTCTGAACTGAGCTGAATATGCCAGTAGTAAGATCTCTAATTTGGTATGAATAATTGCTGCCACTAATCTACTATTTTCAAATGTTTGAATATGAACAAAATCACAGCATTTTATTCAATTACTGATTTCTTCTGATACTCAGATTTATAGTTCTTTGTATAGTTCTTGTGTACTATCCTTGTAATTAGTTAAAACGTTAGGGTTGTTTCAATGTCTTTCTAGTATGAACTCTGCATCTCCAGATCAAGTTACAAACTGATTTCAGTTATGATTTTGTACTTCAAAATCATAGATTTTGACTATAAGTTGCTGCTACTACTTGAAAATTATAGTGAATTTATGATTTTACAATTAACATGTCCTATTGGAATAGAACCATATTAAGGAACTGAATTATAGAATAAAATATATGAAAAGATGAGCTTTTTGCTGAGTGGACGTATTTGTCAAGTAAATTATATTAAGTGGTTTCTGTTCTGAATAGAAAAGCATAAATCTACAGTTCTCATTAATAAAACATGGCTTTATTTTATGATTCAAATGGAGTACAAACATGTGGGAGTGGGATTCAGTGTCACTTTGCAGTAGCCAGTGGAAATGAACCCTATTTCAATAGTATGCATATGGAATTTATTTTGATGAGGAAAAATGACATAAACATAAGATGCATATGACTATTTTTTAAATCTTTTAAGTCATCCAGAAATACTTAAGTATTTCTATGGCCTCAGAAGTTAAAATCATGAGTGAAGGAAAGAAAATATTTCTTCTCCAACAATTAAATTTTAGTTAATGGGGACATAAAATGAAACAAAGTATTCAATCATGTGCTTCTATTTGAAACCACATTCTTGAGGAAAACAATCTATATGTGTCCCTTTTTCTCAATCCAAAGTCATTACCAAATATTTTGGCCTCAGGAAGAAATATCCCAAAGAGAAACTCTGAAGTATTACATTTAATAGGAACCAGCTAGAATAGTATGTGCTGGTGCAGGGGCAAACAAAAGGCATTTTTAGTCAATAAAAGAGCAACCAGGTAAGTGGTGCACATAAGGAATCTGTTGTGCTTATTGTCATAATATTCCACTTAGCCACAAATTGCCAATGGATGATGCCCAAGTATGCCTTCCTCCAATGCTTGATGGAGCCAAGGAAGTTAAGGAAACAACTTCTCCAGTTGGATGATAAAGAAGCAATTAAATTTTGGAAGATTGCTATGCAATTTTGTTGGCAATGACATGTTCCTGCAATGTCTGTAGAAATGTCTGTAAATCACATTTCAGAAAATAACTTCCAACTTTAAATAATGGAGCAATCCAGTATTTAAAATTATTCCCACACAAGTACAATTTGAAGTTTGAAAAATATGTTGGAAGGTAATTCCCAATAATCTGTTTTCCAACTTTGGCTTTAATTATTGGATATCATTTAAAGTAAGACTCACGTATGATGGAAATTCCAATAGTGGGAATTAGTACCTTGACTTCTAATTTCTTGTTTAGTTAGAAGCCTGATAATAAAGTATAAATAAAACTTCATGGAAGATAATATACTGAAAAAATTTTCTAAATCTTAAATTTCAATAATTTTTATATAAATGCAAATGTTTTAATTGAATAAAATTCACAATTTAAAATTAACTATTTTAAAGTGAAGAATTCAATGTAATTTGCTTCATTTACAATGTTGTGCCATCAAAGCATAAATTTAGTCCCTGAACATTTCCATCATTCTAAAATTAGACCCCACACTTTAATTCCTTCCTGACCACCAAGCCCTGGAAATACCAATCTTTCTTTTTTCCCCCAAGAGTTTATCTATTCTGGATATTTTATACAAATGGAATAAGAGAATATGTAATTTTTGTGTCTATTGCCTTTCTATTTTTTTTTAAATATTTATTTTTAGTTGTAGGTGGACAGAATATCTTTATTTTATTTTTATGTGGTGCTGAGGATGGAACCCAGAGCTCCATGCGTGCTAGGCAAGGACGCTACCACTGCGCCATAACCCCAGCCCCTATTGTCTTTCTCTTAACATAAGGTTTTCAAGGTATATTGTAGCACATATCAACACTTCAATCCTTCTTATGGTTAAAAAATATTCCATTGTCTATATATACTATAACTCATCCATTCATCTGCAGATGGTCATTTGAGTTCTTTCCTCCTTCTAGATACTATAAATAGTGCTGTTATGAACATTTGTGTACAAGGTTTTGCTTGAAAGCCTGTTTTCAATTTCTTTTGATATACATGAAGTGGAATTGTTGGTTTACCTGATAATTTTTTATCTTTCTGAGAAACTGTCAAACTGCTTTTATAGCACCTAAACAATTATATGTTCCCATGATCAATGTGCAAACGTTCTAATACCTCCCCATCAATAACACTTATTTTCCTTTGTAAAAAAAGTATAAATACAAACTTCTGCTGTTTGAATTCAACTATAAGTACTAAGAAATAAACTTTTCAATAGTTACGTTTTTATTACAAAAAAGGCTAAAAGTTTTCTATGCATATTGTTATGTATTCTTTCTTAGAATACACACTAATATTTAAACATTTTTAAAAAGGAAACAATGATATTTATGAATGAACATAAAATGTTCCTCAGGGTATACTCCTATAAACTTCATTATTACCTACAAAAAGTGGTTCATGACACTTTCTCACACCCAGGCATAATGGTGGCATAAAAAAGGTATAAATTAAGGAAAATGCTACCATCCTGTTAATCACTAGAGTTTAAAAATAAACCAAATTGCTAAAACTGGTGTTGCCTTTCAAGATCTTTCCTCAGGAAAAGGTTTTGAAATTAATCAGTGTTACAATCATCAATACCTTCCCCCATTCTCTCTTTTTTTAAAAAAGTTATTTATTCTAATTAGGTATACAGGATAGCAGAATGCATTTTGATTCATTGTGCACAAATGGAGCACAACTTTTCATTTTTCTGGTTGTACATGACCCCATTCTCTCTTATAGCTCTGACTTCAAGCTATTTATATGTTGACCATTATCATCCTTTATGTCTTGCTGTCACAAAGACATATAATACATGAAATTATTTCAAAAAAATAATCATAGAGGTATAAGAACAATAATTCCATATTCAGAGAAATACAGGAGAAATAAAGAAGCAAAAAGATTATTTTGCCTGAAACTTCCATAGTGGATTTTTAACTTGTTACTTATTGGCACCCTGACTAGGAGCAGCTCTCCTTAGTTATAGGATTCAGGTTCTTAGGAACCTTCCTAGGAGCTAGAATCATGAGCTGTAGATATTGTTATGAATCTAAATTATGAATGATGATAGATTTATGTAGACCTTCATCTTCAACCTTGCACAGTGAAAGTGGGTGATGACTTAATTTGGAAGAATATTCAGCCATTTGAAAAGACATATCGCAGTTGGCAAGATCCATTAGAACCATGCCAGGTGGGTCAAGAAGCTATATAGAATATATAGATACATTAATCTCAAATTAGACAATACAAGACATTCTGTAAGCTTATGCGTTGTGATATCATGAAAGCACTAAAACAAAATCTAGTCAATGCTTCTTTTTTTCTTCTCCAAAACTTCTGTGTACATCTTTGGCATTTCAGGACCATTCTCCAGGTATATTAGACATGCCTAGAGGCATATGTAATACTCAGGCCCTTCACAATCACCAAGTTAAGTGGCCCATGATTCCTGAGAGCAAGAGGCTCCTGTTGGCCTTTTCCCTTGTTGGAAAGACAGTATTATTAACTGGAGGGAGACTGTAGGGAAGGAGTCATGATAAGAAGGACCTTTAGGAGAGACAATAGCACTGAGCTAGGTATTTTTCACATTTTCACATTCTGTTTAGGGCTTAGATACTTAGACAACCTATTATTGCAGCTGCCCTCATAAGTTATGTACTATACTCAAAGCACTTAGGAATAGCAACATTTTGTACTGAGCAATCCTCTCCATAACAATTACGATGGATGGGTCACAAGAGATATGCCTATTTCAAATCTCTACAGAAAATTCAAGTGAAGAATGTGAGTTGTGAAATGTCAGGAACTCTCCCAAATCAACTAGAATCTCATCTTGCAAACGAGTGTGAAAGTGCTTTTTAGTATGGAAATAACACCTTTTTCCACATACTTTTCTCTTCTCTAAATAGATAGCAAGGTGAGTGTAAACAAAAAGTAAACACAGCAAAAACAGTTTCTTTGAGATTTCACCTATAAAAATTTGAGTTTAATGTCTCCTTTGCTATTTGTACAACAAAATCCCTTACTATGTTTTCCAAGGCTGAAACAAAGGAAAACACACACACACAATTACAAAACATTTCAAAAGCATCATGTGATCAAGGACTATGTGAATTTTACTTACTTTTGAAATGGAATATTTATGGGCAAAGTAGCTGTGGTATTTGTTATCCTATTATGTTTCTATTAACTCCCTTTATATCATCTGCTTTGTTCATTCTTGCAATAGTAAAATATGTGAAAGCTACTGCCAACTTCCATGAATGTAGGAGTAAATGACTGCAAGGCCTATCAACCCGAGTATTTAGAATATCTATTTTGAAAAGAGCACTGAAAAACTTCTGTCAAGGGATTGTTTTAAAAAGTCAATATCCAAGCTAAAGAGCCATGAGCTATATAGCTACCCAGAGCACAGTAAGAGAACTATATATCTACTCAAATCCGTATGACATCAATTTAGTAAGAAGGATCTTTAAATAAATGAATAAATTCTCTCCTGATATAGTGCCCCAAAAGTTCCTGGAAGTTAATGTGTAGAGATTTTATTACCAACTTCCGGGACGTTTTTACTCTGAGATATTGAACTATGAGATCTCTAAGGTCTCCAGCAACTCCAATAGTCGGTGACTGGAACAGTACATTAAGATTAATGAGTCAGGATACTAGAAATACAATTTTTACTGCTTAATTTTTCACCAACCTTCTTCATCACATGAAAGCTGGCTTTCATCCATGTAGGGTACTGAAACTGCTCTCTTGGCTGACTCCAACGATCTTGTTTAAAATTCAGTAGTTCTCTCTCTACTTCATCCTCCTTGACCTTTTCTGCTGCATTTCTTACTGGTGAACATCCATTCTTCTTGAGACCCAAGAAGTCTCTGGACAGTCCCATTAATATACTCCCACTTTTCACCTTCCGTCTTGACAGTTCCCTCCAGTTTTCTTTCATTCATTTGCCTTCTTTCTTATGCTCTCTGGTACACATTCCACCATCGTGCTCTCCTTACATTATGTCTCTGGCTCTTTTTTTTTTTATCTAGTCCCTACTCCGCTGTTGAACTCCAAAACTTTAAACCCGGTTCTGGTTCATTATACAGTACTAATCATGCATTTTCAACTTTTCAATAAAAAAATTATACCATGTTATTCTGCCATGACCTCAAAGTTTACCTGCCCCCATGAATCATTACTCAAACCATTTCCCTTTTTTCACCTCCTTTTCTAAACAGTCACATCACCACTTATCCTGTAATAGGTTTTGTACCAGGTTCCTTCATGCCCACTGTGATGATCTTTTATATTTAGCCTCTTCAATATTTCCCTTCCTCTCCATCTCCCACTCCCACAACTTACTCAGCTTATTTCTGCCCAGCAAAGTCTCTGATCACCTCCCTCTCTACTGCTGAAAGAACTACTTCCCTTCTGCAGTCCTTTCTTTACTGTTTTCTAGAATAAACTCTGGTCTGAGGTAGAAGATATCTGAGCTCCTCCAGACCGTACTCAGAAATTCTATGTAATAATTACATTTATCCTCATATCCAGTTGAGCAAAGTTGATGACTTAGAGCCAGATAAGAGGATAATACTAATCGGGAACATTTAGTCTGGCAGTGGAAATAGAGTTTAAAATGTGTGTAACTCTCCAACATCAGACCAGGCATGAGCAGTATAAAAAGAGAAATTCAGGGATCTAATAAACTCTGTGGAGCTCAAGGACACTAGGACAAGTAACATCAGAGAAACTGAGCACTAGGTAACTGACTGCCCCATCTTCAAGACTATGATCCAGAGCAGGATTCCAAAGCTTTGGTGGAAGAGTGATGAGCATGAATTCAAATCATAGTCCTGGGATAGGGGTATCAGTAGATCAATGGTTACTAGCAAAAGTCAAAATAAATAAAAATAAAGAATATATCACATAATAAAAAAGGAATACAGAAAAGGCCATATTTATTCATAAAAGCCTAAGTAGGTATGAGAATGGAGTTATTCCTGCTAACAACTGTGTAATAAACCCCCACCAACTTCATGTCATTAAATAACTACTTTGAACTACACTCATGGATTTCACAAACCAGGAACTAGGACAGTGTGTTGCGGGGATAGCTTGACTTTCTTGCATGAAATACTGTGCATAGTGTAAGAAGATTTGAAAGATAGAGGACTAGAAGTATCACAAGACTTTTTCATCTGCACCTACTTTGGAATTACTCAAAGATTGGACTCAGTTGTGACCATTGACTATAGCACTTATAGGTGATCTAAACTACTCACACATTGGCTCCTGGGTTCTGAGAGGAAGTGTCCCAAAAATGAGCCTCCTGAGAGCAAAGCATCCCACGGGTTTCAGGAAAAAGCAGCTTAGGCTTTGTATGACTGCTCCTCAGAATTCACATGCTGTCACTTCCACCACTCTCCCTGGGTTGAAGCCATTGCAAGCCTGTATGAATTCAAGGACACATATCCTATTACTGAATAAGAGAAGTCAAAGATACTTTCAAAGCTGACACTGTCTACCTTAGAAAAACAAATTACTTACGTTTCTCCACCAAAAAAATTTGTATCAAACCCCTTCCTACAGCCCTCCAAGTATTTTATCCATTGACAGGATTCAACTCAGGCTTAGGATCCAGGGTTTCATCATCAGTCTGGATGTGGTTGAGGGTCTAATTCTGTTATGACTGTGATGCCACAGTTCCTTTTAGACAAAAGACTAGTGATACAAGAGGCAAGCTCTCTGCCTGTCACACACCAAATATCCAAGGGTGGAGGACTCTCCAATTGCATTTGTGGGAACCTGTGTTCATCCACTTTCTGTTAATAATAATAAAATACCACAAACTTGGTAAGTTATAAAACAAGAAGTTTATTTTGGCTCATGGATCTAGTCCAAGGTCAAGTTGCCCCATCAGGTGATAGCCTTTTTGTTGGAAGTTTCAAGGGGACTCAGAGCATCACAAGGCAAGAGACAGGGAGCATGTTTGCCCATGTTGTCTGGTCTCTCTGTCTTCTGATAGTCACCAAAATTTACTCATGAAGACACTACCTTGATGAGCTTATCTAGTCCTAATCACCTTCCAAAGGCCCCATTTCTTAAACAGCATAGTGAGATTAAGTTTCCACTCTCTTAATAACTCACAATGGGGAGTAAATTCCAACAGGGGTTTTCTGAGCAGACAGACCACATTCAAACCATAGTAGGTCCAGTGCAAAATTAATATGTAAGCTCTCTTAATCAAATACTATTTATAATCTCAAGATAATAACAGCAGAAAATTAAGTTAAGCCCAAAGCCCTTTCTAAGTAGGGAGGCCTGAGCAATTGCACAGTTCATACATACATGATACCAGCTCTTCTTCCACGGAGAAAGGTGAAAAGAGGGAGAAAAAGATAGTCCCTGGTCTATAGCAATCCTGATATCCAGCTGAACCCACGTCACTAGTTCCTTATCTTGGGCTCAAACTGCCTGTCTAGGTGTTGTTTTGTGGCTCTTAGCTCTGTCTTCTGGGCTTGTATTTCAAATCCTGAATCCCTCTTCCTTTTTCACAAATATAATCCATATTTGAGTAGTTTATCAGTCTAATTAGTTTCTCAGCTGAGTAGTTTTCTATCTAATTTCTATCAATAGAAATTTTGGCCTCCAAAGTTGTCTTTTCAACCTCTATACATTTTAGCCTAAGATAAAGTTCCATTAATATTTTGTGAATTAAAAAACTCTGAAGTTAAATACACTCCAGTAAGCAAAGTTTGCATGTATAGTTTTTTGTTTTTTGGTTTTTTAATTAGCCTTTCACTACTTTGGGTCTCAATGAGATGATATGGAGACTTAAGATTCTAAGAATTCGTATTATTTAAAGGAGACATGTGCAGGGCACTTCCAAAGACCCTTAGAAGGTCTTTTGTCTTTTATATATGTGGAGGAGTCTATGAAGCACCAACCTAAACTTTCTAAATTCCTAAACTTTCTAAAAATTCTTGAAGCCATACCCTTGACCTCATCTATGACCTACCCAGAGGCCACACTTTCTTGACAGCACTATGAATTCTATCTTTGCCCTGAGGTTCACTCTTTATTTTATTTTTCAATTGAAGATATTTTGCTTGTGAGTAGAGAGGTTTCATGATCAAATTCGAAGTCTTGGATTCTTATATATCTTCTAATTTCTACTTGAAAACCGAGTATTTCCTTTCTTAGCTCATTTTCTTCTATCTGTAATTTATTATATGCAGCTAAAATGAATTAGTTGACACTTTCTATTTTCAGTCTGGACATCTCCTTAATCAGTTCCAACAACTCTTTAAGTATATTTTTTTTCAAAATTATAGCAGGTAATAGTTTCCTATTTTCCCTCCACTGAACAACAAAGTTTTCCCTTCCTCCAATTTGCAATAACATTTTCTACTTGCCTTTAAGCTTCTCCCATTGCCACTGGAGGCCTGACAGGCTTCTGCTGTTTATCTTCTCAGGACCCTCAAGAGCCTTACACTGCCCAGTCTGACAATTAATGCCAAATACATCTTAGGTCTTTGTTGCAGAGACACCCATTTCTGATATCAACTTTTTTACCAGTGAGGGTTCTATCAGATATATAGAATCACTATACATGACATCAAATAAGAGATCTGACATCAGTATTTAACATTACACAAGGCTCTTTTGCCTCTGTACTTAGGGCTGGCTCAGAGATAGCTACAGATCAGCTAGGCGAAGGTTCAGAAATGAAAAATGGTCATGAAATAGGGGAAGAGCAGTGACAAACTGCAACTCCCCCAAAGCAAAATAGAATTCATGAGGACAAACTACACTCCATGAAGACAAACTATGTCTAATCTTAGTGACGCAGGGGAGTGCGCAGAAGCAGCCAGTATTTTATGCCACAGAAAGGCACATGCACATTCCTCAGGACTTAGAGAAGCTGAAGGAGAGTAGGAGTAAACTGTTAGAACTACAGACTCAGGTACTTTCCAACCCACAAAGGTGAACCATCAGATCAATGGATAGTACTTCATTTCTACCTTCCAAATCTCACACAAATCTTGCTTTGTGCTCAACACTATCCTGATAAAACACAGAGAAGAGATGTTTAGAAGACACAGCCCAGCATAATTAAGAGAGCTCAGAACTAACACTGAAGACTTCCTGGAAGACATGCTGGAACTTTAAAAAAACGAGAATGGCAGGGTGTATAGCTCTTTTGGTAGAGCATATGCCTAGCATATGCAAGGCCCTGGGTTCAATCTTGAGAATCTTGAAAAATAATGAACAGACAAATAAAAGACTAAATAAACTTAAAAAATGACAAGGACTGAATCAAACTGAGGTAGAAAAGCAAAGAAGTTATCACAATCATAGCTACAAATCAAACAATAGCAGAATGAGCTCAGAGGACAAAAGATAATGTAATGTGAGCTTAGCAAGAGCAGAGACAGGATATGTTTAGTTCCATGGCCGAGAACAGTTTGTTACACTTAGTAGGTACTCATGCTTACTTGTTAACTAAAGAACCATGTTGACTGAACATAATATTTAAAACTGAGCATGGTAAAAATTAAAGCAGCAAATATGAATCACATAAGGTCCTGCATGTAACACTTAAAAATAATGTTAGGCAAGAAATAGCCTGCTTGTATTTGTACTTAGAGCCCCTGTGGTAGAATGGTGAATCACTGACTGAATGGTCCAAGAGTGGGTTAAATCAGCAAGCTATTTCACCAGGCCAGGCATTAAAAAAAAAAAAAAAAAAAAAAAAAAAGACAACAGAGGCAGGGTTTGATACTGGCTGGGAAAAGGGTGAGAAAGAAATGAAGTTTTAACAAAATGTTCCAAGTGTCTCTAATAAAGAAATTTTCCTAGCAACTGTTCAAACATTTCTTGTCACACTTAATGGAAAAACAACTCATTTGGATCATTATTTCTGAGAAAATTCATGACATCTACTGGTGGCTACCACCTTAATATTAAACTTTTTTACACCATTTCTTTTTTCTTCTTTTATTTGTGAAACTAAACAAATTCATTTGTCAGTAAAGTGCAGTATAAAATAAGAATTTTTTTATCTTAAGCTTGAAATTCATGACTCCTAATGGGCAATCCCGTGGATGTCTTTATGGAATTGCATTTCCATATGGTTAAAGACAAAAATAACTGGCCATTGAGAAAGATAAAGATGTTTTCCAGTTAAGCACTAACTTCTGCACACAAATACTGTAATTTGTTTTATTTGGCAATTGGCCTTTGCTTTTTAAACCCTGAAGTGTACCTAATTTAATAAAACAGAAGACAGTTCAATAAGAGGAGAGGAAAACGTTTCTGCCTAACCACAGCCTCTGCACAACTTAAAATCTTCTCTATTCTCAGTCAGGAAAGCCAGAAATCCCTTTGGTCAACAGAGGAAATGGTTTCTGGATCCTCACTGGCAAAATACAAGAATTAAGCTAGCTCATCATGTATTCATGAGAGCCCTGCTAAACCCATTTAGCAGAGTATGTCAACGTTTAGCTTTTGCAGCAGTTTTCTCTGAACATCTGCAGGGAAAGATGCTCTTTATGTAGTCTCACAATTTTGGCAGGAAAAGGAGTTATGATAAGCATTGAAGGGTGGATTCTTCTTAGTTCTCCTAGGTGTCTTTCATCCTATTTAACAAACCAAAGTTCATATGGTAGGACTCACTATCTCCCCAAGCAATACAAGCAGGTCTGTACAATGTTAATTCCAAATGTAGCCTTTAGCAAAAACACAGTATTGATGTGATTTCAGATTATAGATAGTTAATCAACATAGCTTTATTAATGGGTTGCTCTCTGGCTTGTAAATAAATCACATTTGCCTTATCCAATTGTTTTCTATTGTCTTCAAACTGTGTCTAAGACTTAGTACTTCCTTGAAACTTGAATTCCTCCCTCAAATTCAATTACCTAATACAGTCAGCTCCTTTGGCATTTTCTTTTCCATACAGACTTCTTAGCTCCAAGAGTAATCATTAGTCTCCTTGAAAATGTGTTTCTGTTTCTGCTACTTCTATTTGAAAACCTAATCACTATGCAGCAGTATTAACATATATTTATAGACAGTTTTTTAAAGTTTTAAATGAGGTAATGCTAATTTTTACACAAATGTATATACTCAGCATCACTAGAACCTGATCAGGAACTGTTAGGGACACTTTGAAAGCTAAAATAAAGTGGCAGTGACTTTTGTAACCCAAGATAAAGCAGAACAGTCAAGAGAGAGAAGGACTATGGATTACAGCTGTTGGGAAAATCCAGACTATTTTTTGCAATTGTCTTACATCTTTACATCTTCAAACTTTGGGCAGTGATTCATTTCCCAGCTGCTGTCTGGATTTGGGGATGACATCAGGGTGAGAGAATGCTTTCTATGAGCTAATTTTCACTAGTTTAAGAAAGACCAGAGATAGAATATAAACTCATGTCTTCATGCCTGAAAGAAAGAGATTTGTGCTTATGTTCAAGGAGCATACTGGGTGAAAGAAAGAGGACTCAGGACCCCAAGGAAATCTGTATAGTGAGCAAGAATAAGCATTCCTTTTATATTCCTATTGACTTTATTCCATATCCATTGGACAACCAAGTGGTAAAATTAGAAATTAAGGAAGATTTTATTTTTCCCAGCATCAGTCACCAACCCTTTCAGCAGCTAGAACATTAGCAATACTACAAGTGCTTCCCTTCATCAGAGAGCTCACAGAAGGTCATGGGCTACACAAGGTAAATGAAGAGGGTGCTAATTAGAGGTGAACATCACACTTGGGAATAAAGAAAAGGGACATGGATTCTAGCTCAGTTCTTCACTGAAAGAATAGGGCAGCCATTGGTGATGGGGGATTGGGGTGTATTTGAATTGAAGATTGAAGCATGTGTAATTGTCTGACTAAGGAAGACTGGGAAACAGGGCACCAGACACTGAGTCTGAGAAAAAATTGCCTGTAAACTATCTTTTGTCTCCTCCCATTAAATACAGTTAACTTCAAAGGTAAATGTCAGGTCTTCTAATTATTTTTTTAACTTTTTAAATACCCCACATGTACACAGTCATTATATTAGATAACAAAATAGTATATTCCAAACTCTGCAGGGCATACTGGGAATGGACAGAAGCAGGCAGAACTTGGCTACTGCCCAGTCAGTTTCCAATATTTGGGCCTGTGGGCAGAAGCTCCACTAGCAAAGGGCAGTGGGAGGCAGGCTGCTGGGGAAACTGTTAGGGAACAACCTTACAGATTGTCCCTTCGTGTCCCCTAGTCTCTGGGTCTGTCTCCTGCTTCAGTGCTTCTCTGACTGACCTCAAAACCATTCATATTCTTTTTTTTCATATTTAATTTATTTATTTGTTCTATTTAGGCCTACATGATAACAGGGTGCATTTTGATTCATTGTACATAGATAGAAGATAGCATATCAATTCTCTAGTTGTAAGTTGTATAGAATCACAACATATATGCAGTCATACATAAAGTTAGGGCTATGGTGACCATCATATTCCACCACCCTTACTGTCCCCATGCCCCCTCCCCGCTTACACCCTTGTGAACAGAGATCCTCTATTGTTCCCATGTCCTTCCCCACATTATGGATCAGCATCCACTTATCAACGAGTACATTCGGCATTTGGTTTCCTGAGATTGGCTTACTTCACTTAGCATGATATT
>CM053400.1:138959945-139006692 GCA_028644305.1 Xerus rutilus
TTGTGAATTGAGCTGCTAAAAAACATTGAAGTGGCTGCAGCACTGTAGTATGCTGTTTTTAAGTCTTTAGGGTATAGACCGAGGAGTGGGATAGCAGGCTCAAACGGTGGTTCCATTCCAAGTTTTCTAAGGAATCTCCATACTGCTTTCCAGATTGGTTGTACCAATTTGCAGTTCCACCAGCAATGTATGAGCATGCCTTTTTCCCCACAACCTCGCCAATACTTATTGTTGTTTGTATTCTTGATAATTGCCATTCTGACTGGTGTGAGATGAAATCTTAGGGTAGTTTTGATTTGCATTTCTTTGATTGCTAGAGATGTTGGACATTTTTTCATATGTCTGTTGATGAATTGTATATCTTCTTCTGTGAAGTTTCTTTTCAGCTCTTTGGCCCATTTATTGATTTTTTGGTGTTAAGTTTTTCTGAGTTCTTTATATATCCTAGAGATGAGTGCTCTATCGGATGTGTGTGTGGCAAAGATTTGTTCCCAGAATGTCGGCTCTTCATTCACTTCATTGATTATTTCTTTTGCTGAGAAGAAGCTTTTTAGTTTGAATCCATCCCATTTGTTGATTCTTGATTTTACTTCTTGTGCTATAGGAGTCTTGCTAAGGAAGTATGGTCCTAATCCAACACGATAAAGATTTGGGCCTATTTTTTCTTCTATTAGGCATTGGGTCTCTGGTATGATTCCCAGGCCCTTGATCCACTTTGAGTTGAATTTTGTGCATGGTGAGAGATAGAGGTTTAGTTTCATTTTGCTGCATATGGATTTCTAGTTTTCCCAGCACCATTTGTTGAAGAGGCTATCTTTTCTCCAGTGTATGTGTTTGGCTCCTTTATCTAGTATAAGGTAACTGTATGTAAGTGGGTTCATCTCTGTGTCTTCTATTCTATACCATTGGTCTACATGTCTATTTTCGTGCCAGTACCATGCCGTTTTTGATGGAAACGTGCCACCAGAGCCTTCCAATGTACAGCAGCCACTCCATAATGACCCCAGGTCTTACACAAGATAAGAATTCTCTTTGGACAAGTGCTGCCACACACTTATGTACAGGGAGAATTTGTACTCTTGTATGATTGGATGTGGTTTGAATGTGTCCCAAGAGTTTGTGTGTTGGGAGCTTGGTCCCTAGTGTGGTGGTGGTAAGAGCTGGTGGGACTTTTGAGAAGTGATGCCTAGTGGGAAGTCCCTGGGTTATTGGGGGTGCTTCCTCCCTCAGTTAGTTCTCTCAAGATTCAGTTGTTATAAAAGCCTGAACCAGACCTCTACATCTGCCCTTGGCTCTCTATCTGGCATTGTGATCTTTTTCTCCAGCACATGCTCCTGCCCTTGTGATGTCAACTTCCATGAGGTCCTCACCAGAGCCAAGCTAATGCTAGCATCATGTTCTTGAATCTCCAGAACTACGAGCTGAGTAAATCTCTTTATAAATTTAGCCTGTCTCAGGTATGTTGTCATAGCAATGAAAAGGTAAATGAATACAGAAAATCATAGACTTCCTATTATGTCTTATAAAGATTGCTCAGAAAAGTAAAATCCTGCTAGTATAAAAAGGACCTAGTGACCCTTCTACAACATCCCAGGGCAAAGGACTCCAAGTCTGAAAGGCAGATTCTTTTAAGCATTGTAACAAAGAAATGTAAGCTTTCTCTCATCCGATTTTGTGTCAGATTCTGTTGTTTACTGACATCCTTCATCCTGACTAGTAGAGGTACATCTGATCTTTCCCTCCATTCCTCAGTTATTGTTACAGTCTCCAACTCATGAGATACACAGATTGTAATTACATTAAACTAAGGGAACTGGGCTAAATCTGAATAATAAACCAGTGGGGCAATAGTCATATTTTCTATGCCTGAGTGTGTACTTAAAAATAATGGGTTACCTATTATGGCTTACTTTTGTGAAAGGAACTTTTAGCTTGTATTTTTCTACAAAATCTGAACAGAATTATTAGGAAAATTAATAAGAGCAGAAATAAGTTTTGTATGCTTTTCCAATATAGAAATTTCCTGATAATTTTATTTTTTGAAAAAAATTTAAGAAGAAGAGATCAAGTATGTTTTCAGAATTTCCCTTTCTTTTCTTTCTTATTTTTTTTTCTTATTGATGTTTTTGGAAAATTTTATCTTTCTTGAATACAATAATTACATATTTAGTTTTAAAATGCATATAAAATCACACAAATCAGCTCTATGTTAAAACAGGGAACTAATCAAGGAGAATGTTGAAAAAATATCTTCATGTTCCAATTAATTGTTGCTTAGGTTTGCTTGTCAATTAATATGCTCTCCAAAGAGAAATCTGAGCTGCACTGGAAACAGAAAAGAAACTTATACCGTTCGTTTTCATACTTTAAAATAATTTCCTAGATATTCGAAGCATAAAACAAGCAAACTATATTGTTCATATAGATAGATATCTTAAAATAATTTTTCCAAGAAATGGAACACTTTCTTTAGAATAATTTGAATTCTTTTATTTGTTTTAGATGCTAACACCAAAGAGCAAAACTATGACCAGAGATGATAATGATTGCAACTTGTACTTTTAAATTATTTCATAAATAGAAGACATTTAAATAGTCATCTATTGCTACATTTGTTATTTTTATAATATATTTATTATTGGGCGAAGCTTTTCTATACAGTTTGAGCAAAATAAAGCTTCTTCAATTATAACTTCTCATTCTGTCTCTTTGTTTACTCGCAACAAGATCTCTATTTTTTTAATAAAATTTTCTTTTACACTTTGTTACACATTATCCACTAAAAGAGTAATTTCTTTGAACTGAATTCATAAAATTTCTGCCTTAAAAATACTTTTCCATTTTAAAAGATGAAGTGTAGTAAATGTTCTGGGCCTCCGTAAATCTAGGTGAGTGGCCATTTCTTAATTAAGTGTTCTCAGTTGCCCAGACTTACTAGGAATTCCTACTAAATTTGTGTATTCCTAGCTCCATGTCAACAAAAATTGAAAACAAAACAAAACAAAAGTATAGGGTCAATTTTTATTAGGCAAAGAGGAATTGGGAAAAGGCATGGTTGGGGAGTTATGAAAAAATTTATTCCACTCTGCTATCCAAGACACATTTATCTATGAGTGGATTAACAGACATCAGAACTTGGAAGCAATCAGCAATCAGGTTGCCAGGTAACTAGGCAGAAGCTTCTGTGATGGTAAGATGGGATGTTAGTGTGAGTAGGGGCGGGGTAGGGAACAGTCAGCAAAGGAGAAAAGAGTCAAAAACCTGGCCTCTCCTTCCCCTATAAACAGAAAAGGTTAGCTTCTTCTGATTTTTCAAACTATGAAGTAACACTATAGTTGACCTGTTCTGCTGAGACATGCTCTAAAAAGAAGAGTTAATGTTACATCAATTCCTTTAATCCTCTGGTCAATCCTATCAGGAAGGTACCACTATCATTCCCACGTTACAATCAAGATTTAGGGGCTTATAGACCTCGTTTGTGCTCCTCCAGCAAGTCCAGGAACTCAGCATTCGAACCTGACTTTGTGTGCTTAATCATTGTATCATCAACTGCATTCCTGTTTCACTATTTCTCAGAACAAACAAGGCTTTTTTTAAATGGCCAGGACTTTACATTTTCTTTTTTTTTTCTGCCAAGAATGAAGGTTTTGAAAAAGATTGCTCAGTCAATTTCAATAAGAGTTGAGAAAAAAAATATGATCTTAGATTTCTTGAAAACACTATTTTTGTAATGCACATCAACATTTTGTATATTTAAAGTATATTTTAATGGAAATATATTCTTGATGTAATGATGTAGTGAGATTAACTTTAGCCATTATTCCAAATTAGATCAGTCCCTAAATCAAACTTCATATTTGAATAGAGATACTGAGTTGTATAAGACAATAGCCTCTGGAGCAGACTAAGTATTTTAGTAGCCTAAATACACAGGAGACATACGAGTCCAGAAAATGAAATTGTAATGCTTGGTTAGGACTAAGTGGTAAAAATCTCTCAAAAACTTATAAAGATATTTGCAACTCATTGCGAAGGTGTTTCAAGACCATCTAGGGATTTTAAGTCCTGAACTAGCAATATGACTATGCTTCACTAGATCATAAGCTATGAGAGGGCACTGACCATGTATGTTGATCACTCTCTTACGCCTAGTGTTTAACAGAAAGTGTTATTAAATTTATAGACATAAATCAGTTGATAGTGCAGAGGAAACCAAAATGAAAGAGTAACTGTGTATGAGAGATATGGAAGGCCTGGCCTAAATTACTGCGGTGGTATTAACAGAAGGAAGCTAACAAAGAAATCTGCACAGTTTAGGTTAATTGTGTTCATTCAAGTTTTCAGACATCCCCTGTTTCATTCTTAGGTTTTGCCTCTTCATCCGCCACTTCCTCCTCCTGTGTTTAAAAAAAAAATAAAATACAAGCCTGGCGTGGTGGTGCAAGCTGGTAATCCTAGCACTTAGGGAGGCTGAGACAGGAGAATCGCGAGTTGGAAGCCAGCCTCAGCAACAGCGAGGTGCTAAGCAACTCAGTGAGACCCTGTCTCTACATAAAACACAAAATAAGGCTGAGGATGTGGCTCAGTGGCCGAGTACCCCTGAGTTCAATCTCCAGTACCCAAAAAAAAAAAAAAATACTGAGCACAAATCTGGAATAAGCCTCTTTCCTCTTTGCTGAGCGTGAGGCAATGAGAGTACATTTCTACTGAGCCTCAATTTTCAAAATTTTTTCTCACTATTTCAAAATCTGAAATAGTAAAAAAATCCACACACATACACACAAAGGATATTTATGAAGAATATATAAATACAAGATATGTGCAAGAAAGTGAAACATAAGTATTCAATATTTGCTAGATTTGAATTTAATTTATTATGAGCGCAGCATGATTTCACCTGTGGTCAATACAAAATCCTAGTGAAAATAAACATAACAAGTACTCTTTATTTGTGCCCATAAAGTATGTTTAGTAAAAATGTTTAAATAAAAGATATTATTAATCACATAAGCAAAACATTTTATAAGTTCTAAAATATGATAATATGAAAATTTAAAAGTTGTGTCACTTATTAAAATGCATATTAATTTAAAGTCTTGAGAAAGTTAGTCAGATGATTAGAAGTATAGGATTTAGACAATAATGGGCCTGATTTCTTCATTAATAAAATGTCAATGTCACCTGATTATTATAAGTGTTAAAAGTATATGTTCCATGATGAATTTATAAAAATCAAGATTACTTTTTTAAGATTTGAAATTTTATATATTAAAATTACTTTTTCAAAAATATAATAATTTTCACAATGTTATTTTATAAATTTTTGAATATTTTTCTAACTAAAGTGATTCACAGATGACTCCATATACTATCATCTATAAAACCATACCAGTGCACAGATGTGTTATTTAACATGAATGTGGCTTCTGAGGCTAAGTCATTATGGACATAGTTTCAGCTACTAGTAAGTCTGTTTTGACATAATTTAAAGAACTATATAGAAGTCCTTCAATAATAGGTTGAAATAAACATTGGAGTAGGTGTCGTTTCAATACGTCGACTTAATTTCCTTTGATATGTACCCAACAGCTGGATTGCTGTATAACATGGTAGTTCTACTTTGAGTTTTCTAAGAAAACTCCATACTGTTCTCGTTTAATGGCAATACTAATTGTTTTCGCTCCGACATTGCACAAGAGTTCTTTCTCCACATTCTTGCCAGTACTGGACATGTTTAGTTTTTTTGATAATAGCCATTCTCACTAAGGCAGAGGTGATATCTCATTGTGGTTTTGATTTATACTTCCCTGGTGATAGTGATATTAAGATGTTTTTTTATCTGTTGGCCATTTTTAGGTCATATTTTGAGAAATTTCTGTTCAGATCTTCAGCCCATTTTTAAATTAGGTTTTTGCTTGTTTGTTTTCTGCTACTGAATTCTTTGAATTCCTTATAAATCCTAGATAATAACCCCTTGCCAAATATATAGTTTACAAATACATTTTCATATTCAGTAGGTTGTCTGTTTGATCTGTTTATTACTTCCTTCACTGTACAGAGCTTTTTAGTTTCTAATAACTACAGTGTGGGGAACTGACCTCAGTGTCCATACATGGACAAATGTATAAAGAAAGTGGGATAGTATTCAGCAACAAAATAGCATAAATACTATCATTTGCAAAGACCTGGAGGATATCATGTTAAGTGAAATAGTATAGAAAGACAACACCACATGATCTAACTCATAAGTAGAATCTAAAAAAGTAGATCTCATAGACATTAAGAGCAGAACACTAGTTTCTAGAGACTGTGGAGTCTAGGTAAAGAGTAGGAGGGAAGAGGTCAATCAGTAAGCACAATGTAATTATTTGATAGGAGAAATAAATTCTGATCTTCTGTGGCACAGGAGGGTGAATATAATTAATAATAGTTTTTTTATTATTGTTGTTGTTATTATTATTGTTATTATATTTGAATGTGCTCACCTTAAAGAAATGATAAAACTTTGAGGTAATGAATATGTTAATTATCCTGAATGGATCACTACCCAATGTATACACAATTCAAAACATCAGATTCTACTTCAAAAATATGTGCAAATACTACACATTAATAAAAAATTTTAAATGTTTAAAATGGTTATCTAAAACTTACTGGTTTTAAATTTAGTTCCTGGGTTCACTCCATGTTGTTTTCAGAATTTTTTATATTTTTTACAAAAAAGTTTTATTTCTCAAATTATAAACTCTGTTTTTGTAAAATAAGATTAGAACCCATACTTTTGATGAATTTTCAACCCAAATGATATTTCTTTTTATTGGATAACCAGATCATTCACTTAACATTACCAACATTCTTCTATGACGAGAATGACCCTCAAGGTAAACCCATATTTAATTTCAGTCTTCTCTCTCAAAACATTACTATTTTCATCCTTCTGTTCTTAGAGCATAACCATACCACACATGGTTGGTAATCTTATTTGAGGAATTCTTCCCCAAATTAAAGTTTTGTTCACTGAAAAACTATGATGGAAGACATCTTTATTCTTTACATTGGTGGATCTCCCTCCAGTCACATCACCTAGGAACTTGTAAGATACTAACATGTACTTGTGCCCAAAGAACCATCCAACACCAGTTTAGATTTGAATTCTAAGGATTAGGCCTATAATTGCTTGGATCTTTAATGTCCCCTTAAAAGCTTATGTTTTGACAGCATGGTCCCCAATATATAAAAGTTCATAGATAAGACTTTTTTAGGCAGAGATTAAGGCTCTGACCTCATCAGCGGGTTAATTCATTTGATGGATTAATAATCTGAATGGACTGTTGGATAGCAATTGTGAGCAGAAAGAGGGTGGCTGGAGAAAGTATGTAACTGGAGGTGTGGCCTTGGACTCTCTCTGTCCCTATTCTTTTCCTCTCTTTGTCTCTACTTCCTGGCTTCCATGAGCTTAGCTGCTGCAGTGCCCTTCTACCCAATATTCTCCCTCACCTCAGGCCCAGCGCAGTGGAGGTGAGCCTACCATGGACTGAGAGCTCTGAAACAATGTGCTGAAAATAAACTTTTTCTTCTCTAATTTGCTTTTGTCAGGTATTTTGGTCACAGCAATGAAAAG
Source organism: Xerus rutilus (assembly GCA_028644305.1). Taxonomy (NCBI): domain Eukaryota; kingdom Metazoa; phylum Chordata; class Mammalia; order Rodentia; family Sciuridae; genus Xerus; species Xerus rutilus. Next base: position 138,967,567 of record CM053400.1, read on the forward strand.
TTGACTAACATCGGGCCCAAGCATGGACTTGTTTTTTGTTTTTTTGTTGTTTTTTTTTATGCTAGTTCCCCAAGCATTCTTATATACAGTAATGTTAGAGTATCACTGCTTTACATTAAAGAACACTTATGAACATGATTACTACTTCTTAGTTCAGATTTTAAAGAATTATCCTACTTCTACACATATAAGTACTTCCATTTTCAGTTCTATGCACCACCTTTGACACCTACACAGTCTCTTTGCTTGCTGTGGTGTTGCTGCCTATGGTTGGCACACTGAACATTGGAAAATGGTATCTGCCTGACCAGACAAGGGGGAAGAGAATGAAAATGTAGCCCCTCAATCCTTACCAACTTCAAAATCTAGCACAGGGCTGGTCCTGTCCAGGGACGATGCCACTTTCTAATTCATTGCATGAACCAGCTACAGCTCAGTGAATATAAATGCTAATTCATGATTTTTTATTGTTATTTTTCTAAAGACTTTTTGATAAATATACCAATTCTAATCTATTCTTACATGTAGACACAAACAGAAATAACCAAGTAGATCAATAGAGATTTGTTTCATTGATTTTATAATTGAATTCCTTTACTAATAATAAAAGAATTTCAAAATTGTGGTTACAAAAAATAGTTATCACAAAATGCATTGGAGTAGGAACAGCAATCAAAACTCTGGTTACTGGCTTTATGATTTTGTAGAAATCACTTCATCCCTTAAGCCCGGGTTTCCTCAACTGTAAAATGAAAACAATATCTATTTCCTGGTCATTAACTATATTTTATTACAAAAAAAGTATTTCTGAATACCTTTTATAAAATACGGCTGTCTTCTATATAGGTATCTGCTCAAAAGAACCTTCAGTGGCTCCCAATGCCCTCTGAAGTGAATGTGGCTGACAAGGACAATTATCAGGGGATACTAAATTCTCTACTCCACCCCAGATACTTAGATCATGATTTAATAGAGCTGTAATGACACCAAGAAATTCATACATTTTTAAAGCACATTAAAAAACTTGAAGATTAACCATATTTAAACATGATTCATTTATAGAACAAAATGTGAAGTTGGACTATAAGGCAGAACAAGGTTGGGGCATTATAGAAACTAAAAACCTTCTGCAAAATTTAGTCTTAATGGTAAGTAGAGTAGAGGATGGGATTAGGAGGAAGAAGGAGGGGTAGGAAAGGAGAGGTATTAGAGAAGAAAATTGATGAGGCTGATCAAATTACATTATGCACATGTAGAAATACATTACAATGAATCCTGCTATTCTGTATAATTATAATGTGCCAATAAAAACCATAAAAATACAAAAAAAAAATCAATCTCACTTCCAGACCCCAATTCCCCACCTATTGCTTTGAGGCACCACTTAGGATCAATAAATCTCATTTGAGACCCAGAGATGTCTAATTAGCAAGAACATCTCCCATGATCTTAATTACGCCTTCCTCAGCATTGTGGTTGTTGAACAGCTGAGCTCTCCATTCTACTCTCAAGCAGGATGTCCCAGGGCACTAAACCTTGACAAAATGCCCTGGGACCCAAACTTGGCATGAAACATGCATTAGTTTTCTATGGTTTCTGGAAAAATTAGGTCAGTGTCTTGGTCTGAAACAGTGTGAATTGATTCACTTACTATTGTTCATACCTCAAGTCTGAAATCAGTTTCACTGGGTTGTTCAAGATGTTTGCAGTTCTTTCTGGTATCTCCAGGAAAGAATAGGTTTCCTGACTTTTCCAGCTTCTGGAGGCTGCCTACACTCCTTCTCTAATGACTTCTTCGTGGAATCAGTCTTATTTTCTTCCTTCATCATATCTGTTATTTCCTTCTTTGACCTTTTCGTCATTCTTTTATTAGTACCCTTGTGATTACATTTAAGGCCCACATATATAATTCAGTATCATCTCTCCGTCTCGATCTGTAAATTAATCACTTCTATAGGTCTCCTTTGTCATATGAGATAACACTCAGGGGTTTCAGGAATTAGAACGCAGATATCTTTCAGAGGGCAATTATTCAGCCTACCACAAAGCATCAAACTGCCAAATACGATATTATGTGGGTTTGGACAACGATGGATAATACCTGTCTCCTTTTTAGCAAGTAGCAAAGGAACCAAATGGAGTTTTTTGTAACCCTAATGAAAGAGAATGACCCCCCTAATAACTCTCAAGATAGAATTTTCTTACCAGTCCAGTGAGAAAAAGGCTCAAGAAATATTTAACCTAATTTAATGTATGATATTTCATTGCCTTTACGGAGTAAGATTCATACCTACCATAGCACTGTAGACTCCTCCAGATGAACATTTTCTGTCCTCTGTGTTGTTCTAGAACCATGTCTTTATTCTACAAATGATAGTGGAGCTTACTTTATTGAAATTGTGGGCTTATGTATCTGTATTCAAGACTGAAAGACTTACTTATTTTACTATTAACAACTCATTCCCAGGGTCAGACACATTAAATAAATATTGAACTGAGTCATAACTAAATATATAAGATACAAATAGGCATATTTAAAATATTCTGTAAACATTCTGTTTTTATTTTTCATTTTTATACTTCACTTGAAAAATAAGTGGAGAGATTAAAGGGCAGAAAACATTCATTCAGAAGCAATTTTTTGTTTTACTTTGAAAATAACCTTCTAGAGTGGTTATTTGAGTTCTACAAATTAGAAAGTTCTACAAATTAGAAATTTTACAAATTAGAAAGGCTCAGAAGTTAGGTAATTTATTTACAATCATTTAGAGACTGAGATGTAAAGTTGGATTTAGAGTAATTATTGCCTGATTTTGGAGACCGTATTGTTTTGATATTTCATTCCTGTTTGTTTAGAAAACCATATTTATGTAGAATTTATCAGATTTTCTTCTAGATTCCTATTGCTTAGAGAATTGCTCTAGTGAAATGGTGCATGCTTCTCTTCCCTATTTTTCCCCCTGTCCCCCAACTCTCACTTCCTTCAGGGATACAGCAGTTCTCCGAGGGTCAAGGGGAGTCCACCAGAGCCTGACCACAGGAAGGAAACTGCATCCCTTCCTCTCTTCACTCCCTCCCTGCATAAATCCTGGCTGCTCTAGGGCATGTTTATTCAGGCAAGTTTTTCCACCCTACAGGGGAGAAAACCAGGCTCATTAAATCCCGAGGAGTACTTAGTATTGCTTGGATAAAATTTTTTAAAAGAGGATTTAGTCTTGAATATTAGAAAAAAAGAATGTATGCACTGCACACAAGATGATCTTGTTAGGATGGCCAAACAAGTAGATGCTGGCTCAAGAACGAAGTTTATCTATAAACAAGGTCCATTGCCATTTCCAGTGATTTTATCCTCCCCTCCTCACATCTGATCCTCAAGTTTGTATTTCAGTGATTTTTCTCAACCAGCCTCTGGTTATAATTACAAATTCAGTTGGATTCTCAGCCTGTTTCCCATGTAAAGACAGCAAGCTTCGCTGTCATCATGCAGAGATGAGACTGGACGCTCATGAAATGTTCAATACGTGTTGTTATAATTACTACATTTCAAAATAATATGCTTTTTATTATCTTTTAAATAGCCAAGATATCCAGTGTAGCCCACCAGCTGTCATAAAGCAACACTGGCAGAATAAATGGTCAAATAACCTTGGCAAATCTCAAATCCTGCACTTTTAACTACTGAAAAGAGTTAGCAATCAATAACAATTACTTCAACGGGACTTTGTTTTGATTTCTATTATTCACAAGTTCAAATATTTAAGAAATGTTCCTTCTAAAGGTTCTTTTTTTATATATATATATATTTTTAGTTGTTGATGGACACAATGTCTTTATTTTATTGCTTTGTATGTGGTGCCGAGGATCGAACCCAGGGCCTCACGCATGTGAGGCAAGCGCTCTACCGCTGAGCTACAATCCCAGCCCCTAAAGGTTCTTTTTGAAGTTTCTTTGACAATAACAAACTTTCTTAATTTCTTTATATGTCTGCACATATCATTCATCTGAATTGGAGACGATTTAATGTAGGTGGAGTCACATTGATATTTAAGTCTTCTTTTTTTCATGCAATTTTAGTTATTTTTTAATCCATCTTCACAAGTTGTGAAGGGTTTTAAAATGGACATTTTATTTTCTGACCTAAGTGGAATTAAATAATTAAAAATTAAAGACTCTGCTAGATTTTTTTGGCTTAATATTATGAATACTAATTATTGCTTAACGCTTAGATGTCGTATAAATTATAACTATGGAAACAATTTCCTAATGTTAAATGTAAAAATTTTAATCTGATATGTTAACATTTTCTGTTTTATTATGCTTCAAATTATAATTTAGTATTTATAAAAAGTGTTGATTCAAAATGTTCTTCATAAAACTATTGAACTAAAATCTTCTTGTGATAATTGTCAATGCTTTTCTCTCTTTAAACTTCTTTGAAATTTCATCATAATTTTTTCTATAAATATAGAATTTTTCACAATTTTGTAATATTAGATACAATTAATATTTTATGTGACTGATGAAATTTCACCACATAAAGTACAAGAGAAAATTTCATCCATATTACATTTAGAATGCTTACCAGTAAATATTAAAAGTAAATATTCAGATATTGCAAATGAATGTAAACGGTACACATTGGTTTTAATGTTAATGTTGTTTTTAAATGTTGTAGCCTATGTAATCACATTACTATCAATCAAGCATGAATTCAGTGTTAACAGGAAAATGTCACTGGAGTAAGCATTTGATTAATTTTGACTTTCCAAAGTCTGAAATTCCATCCCAAAAGCAGATTTTTGTCATGAGAGAAGATAGCAGAATATTGAAGCGAAAAGCAATATTTGAGACATCCTAAGTAATTCTATTAACCCATAAAATGGGGCAGTCAACAAAATCATTATTATTTTTTTCTTAGTGTGATTTAAACCCAAGGTTTCACACATTCTGGGCAAGTGTTCTACCAGTGAGCTACACCCCCAGTCAGAACTGAAAGTTAAATGTGTAAAACTACTGACAAAATCCTAAATGTTACTGTTTTAAGTTGTAAGATAGCAAAATATTTTCCTAGATTTATGATGGATACATCATGGGGTTAGTGATACCACACACACAATTTTACTACTAGTTCAAAAATGGTAGACTGAAATAAAAACTCAATGCTCCTTCTATTTCACAGTATTGTTTTTTATGATTTCAAATTTAATCTCACTTCAAGCATTCCATCACACATATACCATAATATGCAATGAAGACTTATTAGAAGAAAATAGGTCTTTACAACTGGAGGAGCAATTAAGTAACTATATTACCCAAATGTATGTGTTGTTGACATACAGCAAATTCTCCAGCAATTAAAAATGGCTACTCGAGATATGAAGCTGACTTAGACATCTGTGTTTTTGCAGCAGAAGATATTGGACTTCATAACGGCCATGTCAAAAAATGTATGTTATTTGGATTGTAGGTACAATCATAATGTCCTGGCATTGGTTCTTATTAACTCAAAAGAGCTAATCCTTCAATACCAGAAATTATGTGAAAAGCTATTTAACCACTGAAAACTTCAAGTCAGCGAAGACTTATTCATGCCATGGTATTTGACAAATACTACAACAAATCAAAGCTTCTTTTTCTTTTTTATTTGTCAGTGGTTATTTTTTTCCTCTTTTTCCTGTAAGCCATTTTATCAACATACCATTAACTGCAAATAAAGCATTTAATTCAAACATTTAGAAAACTAGACAGAAACTTGATCATGGATACTTTCATAATTATATAAAAATTCAAAGATGTCATTTCAGATCTTTCCTTTCTTCTTTTCTTCCTTCCTTCCCTCCCTCCATCATTCCTTCCTTCCTTCCTTCCTTTCATGTGTGTGTGTGTGTTCATAATTTGTTATTTTTGCTCTCATTGGAAAAAGCCAGTAGCTTTTCTGCTTATACAATGGATTTCATGATATTTTTTCCCATGGTATAACAAAGGCAGAAAACAATTTTTGATCAAAAGAAAAACATTTTTAATGCTCAATACAACAGATGTTCAAAGACAACTCTGGAGTAAACATCAATACCATCTGGATGAATTGTCACCATATGCAGATGGGAAATTGCTACTTAATAGTTTCTGTGAGAAGGACAGTGTAAAATATTATAGTATTTAAAATTAAATAATGTCTGCATACCCAAAGTTAATACTATTTTCAGATGTTCTTCAATTCACTGATTATGATGATTTATCCCAGGAATTACTTGAAAGGAAATTATTTTTATGAACGCCTGAAAGCTTATTAGTTATTGGAATTTGCCATTTAATCACATACAACTTCAAATTTAAAAAATGCAAAATGCAAATATATACATTTATAACAAACAAATAAGACTTCATCACCATCTCTTATAAGATGCATTATTTAAATTGTTCTGATACAATTCTGGGCATTCAAAAATATCTTATATCTAAATACTTGTTTCTCTATTATAATCGTGTAAGAAATGACACATTTTATAGCATGAACAAATAGTTTAAACATATTTTTCACAAAAATTACCACCTGATCTGGATTCTGAAAACTGTGACACTATTATTCACTGTGAGAGAATTTTCTTTTTCAATGTTCCATTTTACCATTTTCTATTTCTTATATATTTTTCCTTATACCATGAAATAAATTCCAAATAATGAGAAATAATTTTTTTTTAATTGGAAGAATCTCACTATGAAACTTGGAGCCAACAGTAAGGTCATACAGTAAATAATATAAACAGTTGTTATCTTAGGTCTGGACTTTGAGATAGACCTGAAGTCTTCATGGTAACTCTTGTTGTTTCTATTTCAACAATTTGAAAGATAAAGTATAATGGAAAAGGCAAATATTAATTACTTATACATTTGAATCATTATGAAACAATAAAGCAAATTACCTGGATGTCCTGATGCATACCTCTAATCCCAGCAACCTGAGAAGCTGAGGCTGGAGAATCAAAAGTTCAAGGTCAGCCTTGGAAACTTAGTTAAGACCCTGTCTGGAAAAAAAAAAATTTGTTAAAGGTCTGGGGAAGTGTAGTGAGGTGGCAGACTGTATCAGGTTCAATCCCTACTACCAAAAATAAAATATAAAAGACAGAAAAGAAAGCTATCTATGAAAGTTTTTAATCAATTATATTGCTTGAAGTTCTCAAATGATACTGGTCATTCGAAATCACCTGATCACTCAACATTCATTTCTCTATTGTAATAGCACAAGAAATGATATGTCTGGTCATTTAAAAGTGATTTGACATAATTTATATCACCAATATTCAGTCAATATGTGTAATATATACTAATATGTACAATATTAGAAACTTAACTAGTATTACTGTGTAATAGTAGAACTAATGTGAGCACTACTATTGTAAGTGAATATGTACTAATTTGCCATCATGGCTCCAGAGGTGCATATGTACAGAACCAGAACAAAATCACCATGCTTAAGCTCCCTCTAAATAAGAAGATTTCGAGAGAAGATTTTATATCTGATGACTTCCCTCCCCTTTCTCCCCAGTGCTTTGTATATAGGCGTCTTTTAACAATCATTTTATGAAAGAACAAAAGCAATAAATAAAAAGCGAATGAAAACTAATTCAAGATTTGATTTTACCATTAAAAACACACCACAAATGCAAACTTGTGAATCATAGATTTTCCATACTATTTCACATTTTAAAATACTTCTCAAACTCAAGGAGAATATCAATGGTTACATTCATGAATTTGAATAAATAGCTGTAGAAAAAATGATTCACTGTTGTGCTTTAGTAATCTCACTTTGGAAAGCATCCTATTATTGATCAGTTCCACTAGGAAGGAAAGCATCTAAAATACCATCTCTCTGTGCCCTAGCCTCCAACTATTGAGAGAGGGGATGGGTGAACTATACTCTTGCTATAGGTGTTATCTTCTGAGGGATGAAAGAAATCTTAGTGCTAAATTCAAACAGTGCTTTCTTGTAAAGCCTGTGAAAACACATCATGTCCTGTAGGAACTGAATCAAAATCTCCTTTTGAGGCAGCAGGATGTCATTCTAGTGAACTACAGTGTCTCTTTTACTGGCTTATACACTATTTAACCATAGTCCTCAGATACACAAAGGAAGCTCTATGAGTGGGAGTCCTTGTTTTCTCCTGAACAGATCCAAAAGACTTTTTTTTTTCCAATGTTGCTGGAAGCATTTAGGCTAATCAGTCAGTGGGTCAGTCTGTCAAAATATTTTAACCTCATGTTCCTAATTGTGACAATATTAAGATATTTTAAAATTAACCAAAATATGCTGACAGATACAAGGAATTAAAGTTAAATATTTCCTAATTATACGAAATGGGTATTTTAGCAGTACTACTCTGCCTATGCTATTTCTCTTTTAAATTCAAAGTGCTTTTTCAGGGTTCCTAACATTTCACACACTGCTCCCTCTGCTTGAGATATTATTTTATCTTTGATTTCCCTGGCATTGTGTTTATTCTTGCTTCAAACTTGGCTTACATGTTAGTTGCTCTAGCGCATCCTCATGAAGTCTTTTCCTCTTAAGAGTTAATTACTTGTTTGTTTTTAATGAGCTTTATTTTTTAGAGCAGGTTTTACAGAGTTCGTATATAATACCTACCTTCACAAACTCCAAATCTCCTGTGGGGCCAGATAGGTACATTTGTAATAAATGATGAATCTGCATTGATATATTACCATCCACAATCCACTGTTCTACATTATGGTTCACTCTTTGTATTGTACATTCTATGGGTTTTGACAAATTATAAACAGTAATAGATCCACCATTACAGTGCCATACAGAAGGTTTCATTGCTCTAAAATTCCTCTGTGCTCTGCCTGTCCATCCCTCCCCTCCTCCAGAGCTCTTGCAAACAGTAGTTCAGTTACTTTTTCTATAGTTTTCTTTTTCCAAATGTTATAAAATTGGGATCATATAGTGTGTAACTTTCATTTATTGGCTTATTTCACTTAGTAAAGTGCATTTAAGTTTCCTCTATGCCTTTTCTGTCTTGATAGCTCATTTCTTTTCAGCACTGAATAATATTACGATGTCTGGATTACCATAGTTTACTCGTTCACCTACTGAAAGACACCTTGATTTCTTCTAAATTTTGTCAATCATGAATAAAGTTGCTATAAACATCTCTGTGACAGCTGGCCATGGTGACTCAAGCCTGTAATCCCTCAGGTAGGAGACTGAGGCAGGAAGATGGCAAGTTCAAGGCCAGCTTCTTAAATTTATTGAGACCCTGTCTCAAATTTAAAAATAAATAAATAAATAAACAAACAAACAAAAATAAATAAATAAACAAAGGACTGGGAATGTAGCTCAACAGTAAAATGCCCCTGGGTTCAATTCATAGTACTGGGATCAGGGGGAGTTGGTGCATGTTTTGTTAATTAGTTATTGAATCAACATATTTATAGTAAATGCTTACTTTCTAGCAAGCAGTATGATAGATAACAGAATATATAATGTGTGACATTGCTGTGACATTGATATCACTAATGAGAAGTATGGAAATATAAAAACAAACATGATAATGACAATAATAATAATAATGCAACAATTATATCACTAGTGCATAATGCTATACATTATTGTATTCATGGACCATAAACATTACTAAGGGCTTAACATACACACAGGGTTTCATTCAATAACATGACTTTCTTAAAGCTCATTACACATGTTTATAGATTTCCAAAAGAAAAGAAACTTTCAAACAGAAGAAATAAATCAATATTATAAATATCTCTGAAAGGACAAAAAAGAAGTACTGAAAAAGTTTCATTTTATAACTGGAAATTTATTATTAAGTTCATGAAGAATGTTTACATGAAGAGTTGATTATAGAGGCTGGCTGCAACAAAATGATAATGAGAAAAAATAGAATACGAAGGTAACTACCATAAAAATCTCATGATGAAATAATAGGGAAAAAAAGTACAGTGAACACTTATTGAATGATTACTGTTTTCTGGAAATTTCTTCATGGGTCAGATACTGTTATAACCATTTTACATCTAAATGAGTGATTTAATCCTCACAATAAAACCATAGAGAAATATTATCATTATCTTCAATTTACAGATAAGAAAACAACACTGAAAGACAGTGAGGTCAAGTGATGTGTCCTACATCACACTTGCAGAACCCATTCAAGTTGGCATACACATTCTGAGGGTTGGCCCAGGAGCTTAGAGCCACTTTGCCATGAGATTACATTAATGGGCATCTCTAGTTGAAAATTGCTCCCATCACTTCATGAACATTGTAAGGAATTTGATTTGAGCATTACCGTCAAACCCAACTTTATTGTAATTTTTATATGCCTTTTCAACATTTTCCATAATTGTTTTTGTTACCCCCTCTTGAACTCCCCTCAAAATTTCCAAAGCGATTCTAATATCATTTATTTTAGGCCATTTTTATGCACTATATATAAACTAAGTAATCTTATGATATTATTTCTGCTAGCAATATTACAGCAACTAGAACCACTACTACTGAAATTTTCCTGTAGTGAGATCCCTTTGGTGTTTTAAAACAAATATCCTACTGAGAGAATTGAAGTGGGCTTATTTTATAGTAAATTTTTCTGTGAAAGAAATTACTTTTACTTGAATCATGCTTCATAAACAGGAAGTTGCATGGTTCAGTGGTCAGCACAGGTTTGCAATCAGATTCACCCAATACTACTATATCCTGACTGAATTTCAGGTGTCGTACTCAATTTTTCTTTTTCTTTTCTTTCTTTCTTTCTTTTTTTTTTTTTTTTTTGGTACTGGGGATTGAACTCAGGGGAATTCAAACACTGAGCCACATCCCCAACCCTATTTTGTGTTTTATTTAGAGACAGGATCTCACTGAGTTGCTTAACGCTTCACCATTGCTGAGGCTGGCCTTGAACTCGTGATTCTTCTGTCTCAGCCTCCCAAAGTGCTGGGATTACAGGCATGTGCCACCATGCCCGGCTTGTCTTACCCAATCTGAGGACTCTTATTTCTATTTTTTAAAATCCCATGAACACCTCCTAAGGAGGGAAGTAAATATTTAAAAATGTAATTCTCCAAGAACAGGATTTGCAGCTTTATAAAGTATTCCATTTATATTAAAAGGAATTACATTAAATGGAGTTCAGAAACTGTGTCTTATCTCTGCCATATAGAGAGAGTATTTATAAACATTATCTCAGTTGATCAGTACAACAGCCTGATAAGCAGATTTCCATTGTACAGATGAAGATATCAAATCATCTCACCCTCAATATCTCATACAAAATAATGTTAGAGTAACAGTCACGGAGGTCTCTCAGAAATAAAACCACACTGTGTGTGTTCAATATTCAAAATAGTAAATTAAATTAATATTGAATTAATTATATTTATATACTCATTTTTCTCTGTCACTACCTCTCTGTGCCTACTCTGAAAATCCATTTTTAAATATCTGAATAAGTCAAATATGTTTCTGGATATTATATTTCTCTAAATTGTTCTTATAAAAAGTTTTGCAAAAGAAATAACTCAATTATTTTTTTGTTACTAAATACTTATGTCAGAGTATAGTGTTTCTTACATTATGGTGATCTGTTCGTGTATTATAAAGTTAATATTAATAAAGTGGTCTCAGATGTACTTTGCAACTTTGTACCCTTACTGTCAATGTCTTCACTTGAAAAGTCACAAAGGGGTTTTGCTCATTAGTTTTTAAAGTTCATTAGTGACCGACCACTGAAAAAAAATAGATTTTATTTTATTTATATAAGTAGAACTTCATTTTTTGAACTTTTCTGTATTCATTTCATAATGCTCAAATTTTTTTTCTTATTGGATAATATATTCTGGTGTTTGTTCCTCATTACTGGAGGAAAAGATTTTTGTTGCCAAGACAAAAATGTTTATAGATATAAATGAAAGTAATAATCCTAAGGTTACCTTAAAACAAAACAGATTTTACCCAAAGATCTAAACTCTTCGTTGATATTACAATTATGTGCATCTTTTATACTCAGAAAACAATCTAGATGAAAATATAGTCATCTTAATTAGCAATCTGATCAATTTATACTAGCTGCATTAAAGTTACATAAATAAAGAAAACCAAATATTTGACTCATTTCTAGTGTAAAATGTTTAAAGGTTACTTTTTTCAGGCCAAAATAATGAACACTGAAGAATTGTTCATTAAATATTTTTTTTCACCTCATTCCAAGGTTATTTTTAAAGAGTTTTATTTTTATTTAATTGTCTGAATATCTTAAATTATCCAAATCACATTTTTCTGCATTTTTGTTTTTCTATGTACTACATATTTAAGAGAGTTGTTTTGTGTTTACTCTTACCAAAAATGTTTCCATTTCAGCCATGCTCATTTTGAGTCATATTTTTCTGGCAGTATTTTCTTTTGGGTATCTTTCTTTCAGATAGATGTGTTTATGCATGATTCCCAGTATTGCGGAGAATACCTGCTAGTTTCTCTACCCACTCTAGTTTTCTAATAGTATAAAAAGCAACTCCTTTTGGATAGAAAGAAATCAGAGGAAAAAAATGTTTATAAATCTAATAAAGTACTATCCTCTGGGGGAAAGGGAAACATTAAACATAGTACCTTGTAGACTGATGGCCTGGTGGATGAGTGTGCACTGAACTTGGCTCTACTCATCTCCCATCCACTTGCCTTTGTACAGTAATCAACCTGTGTAAATGCACAGGACTTATAAAATCATATTACTACATTGGAAACACCTTTATTCAGGTGTCATAGATTTTATTGATGACCAAGAAAGTCAGAGATTTTGTTGTTATTAAACAAATAAGATTGACTCAAAGTACTCTCTTAAAGAAAGGGTTTTATTGCAGGCCAGCCCCAATATATGATCAGATTTTACTTTCAAATGTTATTTGTCAGGTTACATTTTCCCACATAAACAATGTTGTTACTCTATATTAGAGTTATGATTTTAGTCTAGATTCAATATTACTCATTGTGTCACCCTGGACAAGTTACTTTAATCTGTGATCTTTTATCTCCTATAAGAGAGGGATAATATTAACTACACAGGGTTATTTCAAAGACTAACTGAACACAGTAGGTAAACTACCTAGCACAGTGTAAGATATAGATATGTTCAGGTTCTAATCTTAGAAAGCTCACCTACACAGATGGGAGTCATGGAAGCACTTTTCCCTTCATGCTCCAATTACATCATTTGCTGTTGTTGTCTCTATAACTCTCACATAAATTTAGCATAATTCTTTTCAATAGGTGTTTTAGTACATATCTTCTGAAGCTAGACTATCAATGAATGGCTTTACCATTAACAAGGAGGACTTCAGTACATGTAAATTTTTAAATAGAATTTTTCAACATTTCTTTTTACAACTGTCTCTAACCTACTCCATGCCCTTTTCCTTTATTTTCAGTTTTGAAGAGTCCTAATGGTACTTCAAGCCTCTCAGTAAAGCTTCCCAAAGAAGTGCTTCCCCAAAGCAGCTCTAGGCACTGTTTTCAAAATGGCCTCTTTTAATCCTTCCTCACCCCAGTAGAAATCCCATCCTTTCCGAGTTGGTTTCAAGTAGGCATGAACAAAAAATTCATTGGTTGAACTGATTCCTCTAAATGTATGAATGACCCTCAACAACTTAATCCCACCTGTGATTACATTAGAAGGAGGAAGAAGAGGTACATGATGATATTTTTAATTGGTAGACTTTTTCTTTTTATTTTAAATTTATTTATTCTACTTAGGTATACATGATAGCAGAATGCATTTGATTCATTGTACTCAGATGGAGCACAGCTTTTCATTTCTCTGGTTATACATGATGTAGAATCACATCATATATACAGTCATACATGATGCTAGGGCTATGATGTCCATCTTATTCCATCATCTTTACTGTCCCCATGCCTCCTCCCCCCTCCCTCCTCTTTGACCAAAATTCCTTCATTCTTCCCATGTCTGCTCCCTCATCATGGCTAAACATCCACTTATCAGAAAGAACATTCGGCTTTTGGTTTTGGGGATTGACTTACTTCGCTTAGCATGATATTCTCCAACTCCATCTATTTACCTGCAAATGCTATAATTTTATTCTCTTTTATTGCTGAGTAATATTCCATTGTGTATATATACCACAGTTTCTTTATCCATTCATCTATCAAAGGGCATCTAGGTTGGTTCCACAGTTTGGCTGTTGTGAATTGAGCTGCTATAAATATTGAAGAGGCTATGTCACTGTAGTATGCTGTTTTTAGGTCTTTTGGGTGCAGACCGAAGAGTGGGATAGCTGGGTCAAATGGTGGTTCCAATCCTAAGTTTTCTAAGGAATATCTATACTGCTTTCCAGGTTGGTTGTACCAATTTGCGGTCCCACCAGCAATATATGATCATGCCTTTTCCCACACAACCTCGCCAAAACTTATTGTTGTTTGTATTCTTGATAATTGCCATTCTGACTGGTGTGAGATGAAATCTTAGAGTTTGCATTCCTCCAATTGATTTGCATTCCTCTAATTGCTAGAGATTTTGAACATTTTTTTATATGCCTGTTGATTGATTGTATATCTTCTTCTGAGAAGTATCTGTTCAGCTCCTTAGCCCATTGATTGATTGAGTTGTTTGTATTTTTGGTGTTAAGTATTTTGAGTTCTTTATATATCCTGGAGATTAGTGCTCTATCAGATGTGCATGTGGCAAAAATTTGTTCCCAGAATGTCGACTGTCTGTTCACTTCATTGATTGTTTCTTTTGCTGAGAAGATTTTTAATTTGAATCCATCCCATTTATTGATTCTTGACTTTACCTCTTGTGCTATAGGAGTCTTGTTAAGGAAGTAGACCTTTTGAGATTTATAATTAGGTAAAGAGAAAACACAGATATTGCATCAAGATATAAATCTTGGAAGAAGGCAAGGAGAAGTATAACTTTTAATCAAGCCATAATCATCCTCTCCACCAGGATTGGACTCTTAAATATTTTCTACTTTTCAAATTAAGTAATACTAATAATAATCTATTTCTAAATTTCAGCTTCTTGTTAACAATTGTGAGTGGAGATTAATATATACCAGTTCCCACTGAGCAGTGTTAACAGGTTCCAGTGATGAAAAAAACAAAAGGGACGGTCAGAGCCATTAGTTTATTTGTGTTGTTTGAAAAGTAGATTTTTTAATATCATTAGATCCTTATCTGTGCTCAAAGACAGCATAATAAACCTCTGAGCAGATTATGCTTTACTAAACATAGGCAGTGTATAACATGTCGAAGTACACAGTATTTAATGTTTCTTCAAGCTGATCACTTACACATTTCTGGTTTCTGTAAAACTTATTGATGCACCCATCATAATACCTAAGCCCATCTAAATTGTTCACACTAAACATCTTTAATATTGATGACTCATTAGTAGTGATAATTCACAAATGTACTAAAGATACAAAAATTAATAATTGATGCTATAAAAATATAGTTACTAGATTTTTTTTTTTTTGCTAACCCATGCTCAATTGGATTAGACAATTGGCCTTCAACACAATTCCCAACTAAAAGGGGAAATGCCTTGAGCAAATATGAATGTAGCTTAACATTTGTTTTCATATTTTTTCCCTGAATAACTACTATGACCAATGAATTACTGAGACCTCATTAATTTGTTTGGCTAAATGTATATCTTCAACCATCTAATACATAGTCAACTGGAAAAATAAAGAAGTGAGTTTTTAAAACACTAGCATTTGAGCTGGTAGATAAAGGTAGAGAAATTATAGGTATTCCTTTAAACTTTCTGGTTCCATGTGTATGTCAATGATAACTTAGAAGTACCCTCTGATAATCATGGTGTGTCGATCACATTTCAGATTTGTTCACTTAGATCCAGGATCAGAGCAGCTTTCAAGGGTGGGCCACTGAACAGGGAAAGCTTTGTGAGTGTCCAGGCTCTGCCCAGCCACCTGCTCTTCCTCTCCTTGGCTTCCACATAAGTCACTTTGTTCCAGAGATACTGGCATGTGCTCAATTAGGACAAGATTAATACCACAAGCTGACGGCTCTCCTGGCAACACTTGTCTTTTCTCTCACACACTCCTCTCACTTCCTATAATGTCTAACATCAACACACACCACCGGAAGAAAAAAGTCTCACTTTCTTCGTGCAACACTTGAACTGAAAATCACACAGCTGCTAAGTTTCATCACTTTTAGGATGCATATCATAACAGACAAATTATGACAAGATGGACCCTATAGGGAATTAAACAATAACTTGAGAAGAAAATATCCTAAAGCCCAAAAGTCTATTTTTCCTGGCCCCAAACACTCATTGCACTTTATCATTATATAAATGTTAAGTTCTTAATTTGGCAAATGGTATTTTAATGAAAGAAATAATTTATTAAACACTTTTTTTCCTTGAAGAAACTCAAGGTGAAATATAATAGGCATTATAAAAGGCTTATGGGATCTGACTACGAATAATTTGTACTTATCTATTGGAAGAGTTTGTATTAACTATGTCCAGTTCTTCAATGGCTTCCAACAAGTTTTAACCCAGAGGAAAGAGTTCCATGTAAAGATTTGACAAACATCTTGTTCTCAATTCTCTTTTAAAAATGATATTGCAAATTAAGTAAGTACAAGGCTACTACATAGCTGATATTTTTTAAAGTAAGAAAGGCATAGTCTCTCAGTAGTCATTTCCTCAAGTGAAGAAAATGGCAGATGTTGATGTTGTGCACATATCTGGTTTGGTAAAGTTTGCTCAGTTCAGAAGAGGATAAGAAAGAAAGGCTGCCTCATTATCAAGCAACAGTAACTCATTCAGCAACCCCAGCTATTCACAGGGACCTTTGAAAAAATTCCTCTGCCAAAAACCCAAATTCAATTGGAATGGGCCTTTCTTTGGTGGGGCCTCAGTACATATAATTACCAAACTGCTCCACAAGATGGTAATATGCAGCTAAGATTGAGATCTAAAGATCTAGACTATTCATGAAGCCTCTATAGAGGCTAATAATAATTGTTCCAATTGCTATATGCCCATTTGTGTAAAATATCCCATTCAAATATTGGTGATAGATATGTATTAAATGAATGAATGAACAAGGAATTAAGGCATTACTTGAAAAATTACTTTTCTGGGAAACACTTAACACATGGCATCCTTCTTAAATTGGCTGTATACATATGACAGTATCCTCTGTGTGGATTTAAGTCAGCCAAAAATTTAGGGCCTTTGAATTAGAGAACGGATATTCTCAGACTTCTCTGAGATTTTCCTTTCAATGTACAAGTCAAAAACAGAAATGAATGCAAGTTGTACTATTCCAGGAAATTGCCTTTCAATCCTGCAATCTTCTTTTTCGTAAAAAGGCTTGATTACATTATCCTTCCTCAAATATAAGGTTTGCATTGCAGTCTCTCCAGCAGAATTGCTATTTAGGATAGTAGATGTTCAATTCTTTCTTTTCTCCATGGTTGTCATCCATGAGTTTCACTTACAATGCCGGTTTCCACACATCATTTTAACAGATGTGCCATTGGATAAAAGTTTACACAGAAGCTAAGAACTAACCCCAGGAGGAATATTTTCAAATGTATATGTTGAGTTCCTTAATGCTATTTGTATTTCTCTACACATGCATCATCCTCTGCAATGCTAATTTTTAAATTCATATCTTCTTTAAAAACATTTCTAGGGTTGCTAGAGATACATCCATGAATAACACACACACACATACACACACACAAACACACATACACACACGCCTTGCCTTCAGAAAGATAACATTCACCTAGGAGTAACAAATAATAGCTACCAACAAATCAACAAAGAAAATCTAAAAATCAATTTAATTTAAGGCAATTGTGTCCATTTCTTGCTTGGAATACCAAAGCAGTAAATTGTTGATGTATCATTCTTTAACAATAATGAAAGTCTGGAAACAGCCTAGGTACCCATCAACAAACAAATGGATAAGGAAAATGTGATACACACACACACACACACACACTAGAGTTTTAATCAGCCATAAAAGGGAATAAAGTTAAAAAGAATAAAATCATATCATCTGCTGGTAACTGGATGGAACTAAAGAACATCATGCTAAGTGAAATAAGCCAGGCTCAGAAAATCAAAGATCAAATGCCTTCTCTCATACATGAAAGCCAAATAGGGAGAGATTAAGAGGGGTGGAGTGGATATTTTTAAAGGATTAAAAACAAGGAGGGAGACAAATAGAGTAGAGAAAAAGGATCAAAAGGGTGGAAGACAAGCCGGGTGTGATGGTGCAAGCCTGTAATCCCAGCACTTTGGGAGGCTGAGACAGGAGAATCACGATTTCAAAGCCAGCCTCAGCAAGGACAAGGCACTAAGCAATTCAGTGAGACCCTGTCTCTACATAAAACACAAAATAGGGCTGGGGATGTGGCTCAGTGGTCGAGTGCCCCTGATTTCAATCCCCAGTACAAAAAATAAAAGGGTGGAAGACAGCATGGAAAAGTACTGGGGTACAAATTCTACCAAATTGTGGTATGTCCACATATGAACAAACTATAGTGAGTTTTATATATATACACACACACATATATATGTATATATATATATCACTAACAACAATAATAGTAATAATAATAATATATCAGTGTGTAGAGGAAAGGAAGACACTGGGGAATAATATTGATCAAACTATGTTACTTGCAGGTATAAACATGGCATACCAATGCCCTCTACTATGCATTATTACAATGCAACAATAAAAATATCATTAAAAGATTGTTGAAAGCTTTTCCTATTCAATGAAGAGCAGACAGAAAATTGGCTAAGGTTCTTGCAACAGAAACAGAAAAATATACTCAGATTTGAAACTTATTTTGGAAGTAAGGTTTATGGGGCTTGGACACAGAGCTGAAGGAGAGGGAAGATTCATGAATGATATCCAGGTTTCTCATTTGAACAACCACATAGTATAGAGAAGAAAACAGACATTCAACATGTTTTTAGGATGAGTGAAACAGGAAGTTCACTACTGCATAGGCAAGGAGATTTCATCCAGTCTAAGTGAAGGAAGGTCTCCCTGAGAAAGTCACATTTGAACTGAAAATTGCATGATAGGAAGTTTGCCAAGCAAAGAAGTGGCCTTCCTCCTCATGCCATGACTTTCTGTCTTCAATTCCTTCTGTAAAGTAATACATTCACTTTATATTTCTTCCTTCAGATTCTTAACAATAGAGATCTAATTGATCAATCTTGTTCTAATCCAGACTCTAGACCCCAAGTCAGAGGAAGATTGTGTTTGGTTTCTCATAGATCAAATGACAGAAAAAGTCACAGTTCAGATTTCATTCAGAAGGGAAAGTTTATGCAGTATTGGTAGGGGCAGATGGATAGCTTCAGAGAGGGAGCTTTCTGGCTCCTTGCCCTATAAGGTGACTTAATGTTTCACAATAGAGCTTACTTTTATCTTCTGCTTCCCACTTGGACCAATTTGAAAGAACACCAATTTTTTTCTCATGGTTAATAAGGGCCTTGAGGAAAGGTGTGGTTCTCTTCAAATTGTTCCACATATAAACTCCAAATAGAGAACCAACTATTAGTCATAGATGCATAGAGACCTCTAAGATTCAGCAAGTCTTGAGGGGAGGGGTCAGGAAAAATTAAGACTTTTGAGTTATTCCCTTCAGAGGATGACAGGATCGGTGGATGTTCTAAGGCCTCATCCTCTTGTCTGCCAACCCATTTTTAGTATATTTCTTAACATCTGTGAATAGTTAGTGTTCCAGGCAAGGAATCATTAAATCAGCTTTTAAAAAAAAAAACAAACAAAAATGTGTGATCCTGTATGTATTCAAAAGACAACTAAATATTTTCTCATACGTGTGTCTGAGAAGTCATACTAAATATTTCTTCAACAGGTTCCTTGTCTACAAATCTTATTAATGGCATGATCAATTTTGCCTCTGGGACTTACTTTTTAAAATTAAGCAACTAAAGGATTATTTTAAAGAATAATAGGGGTGTTGAGTCAGATCACCAAAGATGCTGTTTGTGGTGGTTTTTTTTTTTTTTGGTGCCAGGGGTTGAACTCAGGGGTTCTCGACCACTGAGCCACATCCCTACCCCTATTTTGTGTTTTATTTAGAGACAGGATCTCACTGAATTGCTTAGCACCTCGCCGTTGCTGAGGCTGGCTTTGAACTCATGATTCTCCTGTCTCAGCCTCCCAAAGTGCCTGGATTACAGGCGTGTGCCACCACATCTGGCTTTCTGTTTGTGTTTAAGGATAGACAAAAATGGCAACTAGGAATTTGATGGGATCACTTTCCCATAGGGCATGTATTGCTTCAGCTAAGAAGCTGGGCCAAGGAGATAAGCAATGAATCCTATGTGGTAATGCCAGTGCATACAGATCCCTGGTCCCTTCTTATTTCCTACTAAGGGATACCATTATTGGATCTTTTCAATAATCCAAAGGAATCAAGGAAGATACCAGGAGAATGGAGGCCAGAGTTGCAGGCTACATTTATACCTTCATAAACTGAAGGCTTAAGGATGAAAAGCCACATCAAATTACTAGAAAAAGAAATTCTGCTTCCCACTAGTTGCATGACCTTGTCACTTTTACATTGTATGTCCTGCTGTTATATTGGGTATTCTTGAAGATTAAGTGCAGTAGGATACCCAAGACTTTAATATTTCATTCAGAGGAGAAAGTATATGCAGTGTTGGTAGGGGCAGATAGATAGCTCCAGAAAGGGAGGTTTCTGGCTCCTTGTCCTATAACATGACTTAATGTACTAGGGCAGCATTTCCCAACATTTCTAATCATATGACCTATGTAGAAAAGGGTTAATAAAAAGAATATTTTGAGAAATTAGGGACGAGCAGCTTTAATCTCTACTCAAGTACCCCAAGAGGGAGGAAATCAATATCTTGGCACATTAGAAACTGTTTGCGGCACACCAGTATTTTGTGGTGTACTACCAAATTAAAGTGAATTAAACCAGATAGTGCTTTATTTCCCTTAAGAGACAAGATGGTAGTCCTGAACTTGTATGGCAGCCAGCAACTCTAGCCAGTTCTATTTGTAACTTCAGTTTCTTCAGAGCAGTATCTTTGATCCAACATGGCTCATTAACAACTTCATATTTGGGGAAGAAGGACAAAGGGATGGGAGAAGAAAGGTAGGCATAGGAAAAGGAAGATATACCCCTTCCTTTTAAGTGCCTCGCCTAGGTAGCTCATGCACCATTCTTCAACTTAGTGAAATAGTCAGACCTAATTGCAAGGGGGCTTGGGGAATTTTTCTTTGGTATAGTTTGATTTTTATTAAAAAATGTAATTATAGAAGAGTAAACCGCATGTTGAGAGTCTAGTAGTCTTTCTGTTCTGTGCTCCTTTGATCACCTAAATATTTTGTGTGCTTCTTTAGAACACATAGACCATAGTCACTTCCTTTCTGAAGGATACAGTTCCATATTTCTATTAAGTTATTGCATTCAATTTATGATAGGATCTTGATGATAAACAGCTGTCTCTACAAGTTTCAAGTAGCTTTTGGGATGACCAAGTGATCTCTAAATCAGAAAAAAAAAAACTTTAATTAAAACCTATCTATTTCACACACATACATAAAAAAAGTAATTTGTATACAATCATGGAGTCCAGGCAAGATAACTTCACTAAGATTATATCCAAGGAAAGGGAGAACGGGAAATGAACAGCTATTCCATGCCCATTATAATGATCAAATCTCACTAGATCTCTGCCTTAAGAATCAAGTAAGTCCCTTGTTCATTCTGTCTCCAAATCCCTTTCTCGTTGTTCTCCACATGTCCCTGAGTTTTCTCTTGGAAGGGTTTTACTGTACATTGGCCTTCATAACCACATTGGAAGTAAAAACGGGAGAGTTTGCCCTTCTTGGAGGCTGAACTGCTTTTACAGCCCTGTTCTGATGTCTCCCTTGTGAGGGCACAGGCATTGTGTAGGTCCTCTATTCCTTAGCATCTATGCTTACTGTTTCTTTGTCAATATGGACCTTTAGAAAGTTAATAATACCCTTCTGGTATATTTGCTTCAAACAAATTCCATGTCCACATAACCAACACCAAAGATATTTTTTATGTCTAAAGACATTTTTTCTTTTTTTAAATCCACTTGACTCTGCTTCTCTTTCTTAACTTAATGGGACCTACCTGAAAGCAATCCAGATAACAGCTTTAGAGGACCGGCAATTCCCTTAATATGATTTCTACCATGAGGATATCTTTCTTTTTCTGGCCTAAAAATTTTAAATGGCAATTGTTTGAAAAATACTTGGGGGCTTATCTCTTGCTGGCTTCAGAGCCATATTACATAAATGTTTTATTTAATGTAAAAAAGCAGTCTTTGTTTTTTATTCTAAATTTCAGGTCACCTAAGTTACCAGCAGCTCAGCTAACTTAGATTATCCAGTGGGTGCAGGAGTATCCTAGACATGCATATTTGGATTTATCCTTGCAAGCTGGCTAGCAATAGCCTGAATTCAGTTTTTCCTTTGTTGGAGGTGTTAAAAGCATTGATACATACCAATGTATTCTAGCATTCAAGAATTTTAAAAAAATATTTTCCCTAGAATTAATACTCAGCATATGATCTTATTTCCAAAATATCATAAGCAACCATTTAACCAAATACTTTGTCACAGCATTCCAGCTTTCCAGTCAGCATATTTGCATTTTCACTGCTCACCTTCTGACAGCTTAGCTAATGAATGTTACATATTCCAGGATGTGTTATGTGAAGAGACTACTTTCAGGTGCCAAATTCTAGTAATTAGGATATAGTTCAGCTGTTTATAACATTGGCCCAGAATAAAAGTATTTAAATAAAATAGACTTTTATTTCTTTCTGTGCAGTACCGGAGATAAAACCCAGGGCCTCATGCATGCTAGGCAAGTGCTGTACCACTAATCTACATTTCCATTCCTATTGCTTTCTTAATAATTTGGATATGGATTGTCCAAGGGCTTCTTTAGAGAGTACCTTGAGACCCAAGCTTTTTCCAGATTATTACTCCCTCTTTCCTAGCGGATTGACCTAATCCACATGGATAAGCTGGCTCATCACTGTATCCACATTTCAGAAAACAGAATGGAGAAAGGAGAAGAGGAAAGTATGCCACTGTAAGATCATGACTGGGAAGTGGTTCCTAGTTCCTTTTCTCAGACATAATTGCCCAAGATTTAATAACAAGGCAAGAACTAACTACAAAGGATGTCAAATAATGTAGTTATTGGTTAGGAAGATAAATATTTGCCTCAGAATTTTTTAATATGGAGGACAAGAAGAATCTAATTTAGAAGAAAAATGTCCATCTTTTTCACAGGTTCTTTGGGTTTTAAGAATCCTTACAAGAGAAAAGTTAACTTTATTTTCTTCTATTTGAAAGTGAAATCTATATCAAGAAGCCATAACAGCTTTCCAGCTTTCCAGTCAGCATATTTGCATTTTAAAAATGTAATTTTTAAAAATAGAAAAATAAAATGAGAAATATTATAGATTATATTCTTTTTTGTTTTATCAAAGATTTCTTAATAAGTGCCTATGACCTTTTGGGAAAGTTGTCGTTTTGTTGAAATACTCTACCTGTACTTAATCTAAATTTGAGTGGTCTATGTATTAGTCAGGATTCTCTAGAGTAACAAAACAGACAGCAGATGTGATTATATAAAGGAGATTTATTAGATTGGCTTACACAACCGGAAGCTAGATAATCCACAATGGCTGTCTGCAGGATGGAGAGCTGGAGGAACTAGTAGCTGCAGTCTAAGATGCCAAAGCCTAAGAGCAGGAGGGTTTAATGATGGTACCCCAGTGTAAGACCAAAAGATTCTGGAAACTCTTGGAGAATCATTGGCAGAGTCTGCTTTGAAAGAGTGAAGGAGCAAGAGTCAGAAGTCCTCAGGCAATCACAGCAGCAATCAAGAACTCATCCAAGAAGAACTGAGTTCACGTCTGCTGCTACTTCTTTGTTCTTCCAACTTTTATTCTCTCCAGGCCTCCAAAAGCCTTCAACCTATTAGATGGTGCTGTGCATGATTAGGAAGGGTCTCTCCACTTCAGTTCACTATCCCACATGCCAATCATTCCTAGATACACCCTCACTGACACACCCAGAAGCATCTTAATTTTCAGCATCTCTTAATCCAATCAAGTTGATGATTCAAAATGACCATTACACCATGTTTCAGTGTATTTATAAATGATGCATTCCATTTCTGAAAGTAAACTTTTTATTTGCTATTAAAAAATTAAATTACATGATTCACCCTTTGAAACTGGTCTTTTATTGCTTTTTAAATATTGACTTATTTTAATTCTTACTACCAAATATTTATTTGAATTTTTTGCTAGATGGAAGTTGAAGTTTTGTTACATTTCCAAGACACAAAGAAGTCTGCCATTACATGTTGGGTTTTCTTGATACTTGTTTAGAATACAAAGTATAACCACTACACAAGAAATGCAAACAATAGCACAATAACGAGTAATCCAATTAAAAAATGGGCAAAGAACCAAAATAGGCATTTCTCAAAAAAAGACATACAAATGCCTAACAGATGTATGAAAAAAATGCTCCACTTTCCTAATCATCAGGGAAATGCAAATCAAAATGATCTGATGAAACAGTGCCTCATTCCACTAAGAATGGCTATCATCAAAATGACTGAAGATGTGGGGGCTGGAGCTCAGTAGTAGAGCACGTGTGTAGTAGCATGCATAAGGCTCCAGGTTCAATCCCGAACACACATGCTCACAGATGCAGACACATGCACACACATACAAACACACACACACACACAGGTCATAGAGGTTAAAGATAGCAAATGTGTGTATGTGAAGAAAAGGGAATACTTTCACTTTGTTGGTGGAAGCATAAATCAGTATAGCCATTGTGAAAAAAAGAATATGGATATTCCTCAAAAAATTAAAAATACAACTAGCATATGTTTCAGTGATCCCACTCTTCAGTATAACTCCAGAGAAAATAAAATAGGATGTCAAAGAGACATCTGCACTCACCTGTTTTATGTAACATTATTCACAATAGCCAAGCAATTGAGTCAACCCAAGAGAATACATGTTATACATATGCACAATGGAGTACTATTCAGCCAATAAAAATGAAATCCTGTCATCCATAATATGGATGGAACTGGAGATCATTATGTTAAGTGAAATTAGCCAGATACAGAAATACAAGTACCACATATGTATTACAAGTACCACTTACATATGGAATCTTAAAAAGGTGATTAAATAGAAGTTGAAAGTGAAATAGTGATTATTAGTTGCTAGGGAGGTTAGGGAGTGGGGACAAGAAAAGGAAAGGTTGATTAGCAGGTACTAATCTATAATT
Organism: Xerus rutilus; assembly: GCA_028644305.1. Lineage (NCBI taxonomy): Eukaryota > Metazoa > Chordata > Mammalia > Rodentia > Sciuridae > Xerus > Xerus rutilus. Next base: position 138,992,998 of record CM053400.1, read on the forward strand.
AAATGGGATAAATAAGTTCTGAGTATCTATTTCACAGAAAGGTGAACTACAGATAACAAGGGTGTATTGCATATTTAAATAAAATGAGAAGGATTCTGGATGTTTTTTCCACAAAAGAAAATGATGAATTCTTGAGGAGGTAGGAATGTTTACCCTGATTTGAGCATTAAATAATGTATGCATTTATCAAAATATCACCCGGTACCCCATAAATATGTACAATTTTTATGCATTAGTTCAATAAACAAATTATAACAAGTATTAGAGAGACAGTGGAGGGAGCCATAGTGAATGAGTTTTTCCAGAATATGCTTTATATATCTGTATAATTTCTAACTGAAAGCTGAAAAATTTTGTTATTGCTCAGCAAGCAGCAACTAGCAGGCTGTTTAACTACAGTAAATAAACAGAGTTTTCTGTCTTAAATTATAAAATATTATGTATACTCTTAATTGTTCCTATTAATACAATTTTGTGTATTGCCAACAGTGTTTAACGACAAGCTTAGATCTTTAAAATTTACTTCTCCAGGCCTTTTCTTATTTTGAGACAGGGCCTAATTAAGTTGCTTAGGGCCTCACGTAATTGCACAGGCTTCCCTCAAACTTGCAATCTTTCTGCCTGAACCTCCTAAATCACTGGGATTACAGGTGTGTGAAACCACATCAGGCACCAGTCACAGCCCTTCTAATACAGACATGTATTGCAATGTTTGTGAGTTCCAACTATAATTAGAAAGACGCAAGTTTAGACTCCCAGTTCTTCCATTTGCCTTTACACAGCCTTAGAAAATTGCTTCTCACTCTTAAGTTATAGGATTCATATTTAAAAAATAGATAATAAAACTACCTGCTATTTGATAATGGCAGAATTAAATAATATTATCCATTAAATGTTTTTATATCTTCTAGAAAATGCAAACACACATAAAGCTTAATTTTAGCTGCAATGAGTAGCCCCCAGTGCTTTCCTTATGGAGAAAAAAACGTCAGTCAAAATATTCCATAGAATCAGCTGAACACACATATAAAAATACATACTGAGTTACTCTTTACAAATAGTTCAGAAATAAGCAAAGCTAATCCATCGCTGGTTTTAGAAGTAAAGAGAGAAGTTATCCTACCAGTGGGTAGTGACTGGCAATGAGCACAAAAGAATCTTCTCAAGTTTTGGTTCTAGACATGTGCTGATTAAAATGTCACATTTGTAAAAAAATTCGTCAAACTGTGCCCTTGTGATTTGCACATTTTTCTTTTTATGTTATATTTCAGTCAAAACCATTTCTTTACTCTCTAGACAAGAGTACCTTCTTTCTAGAAACTCTTTGGTCTATTATTTAAAACGGGTAACCTGACCTCCTACAAAAAGAAAACCATAGTAGGATAATAAGATTTTTTATCAAAAGCATGTATTCTTGAAGACTTATTATTATTTGAACCTCACATAAGCTAAGACAATTTCATAGAAAATAATAATAAGCATTTGCATTATACTTTTGAAAATTTGTTTCATGAGATTTCATTAATATTTCATACTGTACTATTTTAAACTAGCAAAATATGAATTAGCATAAAATGCATGACATTCACAATTGTCAAAATTTCAATAGTTGCTATATATTATTGAATCCTGTTCTTACTTTGGAAGTATTGTAGATATTCTTGCCATTTAATGGAATGTTTGGTACAAGTAGTGAAGCCTGAAAGTTTCTTACATTCTAATATTTATTACATTTATTAGGGTTTTGTTCCTCATACTATCATAACATGAAGAAAGAAGAGAGAATGCAACAAGATGGGAAACAGAACAGGCAATTGACTTTACAACTCAGCGGTTTCCCTATATAAGAGCAAATGCACGGAACAGTTAAATTCTACCAGCCAGGTGTTTTTATGTGATCAATCAGAGGTCTAAGGAGTTTAAATACATTTTCACATTTAATTCTCACACTGAATCTATGCCAACTATCTTCCTACTTTTGAGAAAATAAAGCTAAGGCATGAAGAGAAGAGAAAACTTGACCAAGGACACTAGCAGTAGGAGCTGAATTTGAACTGAAACACTCTCTCTGCATCCAGAAAGTACATACAAGGTAGGAAATTCTTCAAGGTTCCTACCCCAACTCTCCCAGCAAACCATTAAAATCCATTAAAGTCATCTCTATTAGACCAATATTAGTTTCCATAATGCAAAATGCAAAATTTTCATGATTTTATAAAACACAAAGTCACAATGAATTTTTAAACCTTATAGGTGGCTAGTTTTTAAAGTCTCCAGTTTTCTCCTGCCTACATATTTTAGGGGACATTTTTAAGTTTTTTGTATTAATAAAGCACTAAATTGAAAGCAGCAACAAATGAAAATGACTTTTCAAATAGAAGATAGTCGATAATTGGCCGGGCGCGGTGGCTCAAGCCTGTAATCCCAGCACTTAGGGAGGCTGAGACAGGAGAATCGTGAGTTCAAAGCCAGCCTCCACAATGGCGAGGCGCTAAGCAACTCAGTGAGACCCTGTCTCTACATAAAACACAAAATAGGGCTGGAGATGTGGCTCAGTGGTCGAGTGCCCCTGAGTTCAATCTCCAGTACCAAAAAAAAAAAGAAGATAGCAGATAATTAAAAGGATTATCTATCAAGCATAGAGTTACACCTTCATTTAAAGAAATTCTATTTTACCTATGAATTCAGTTTGCATCTTCTAATTTGTGTGCAGTGTTTCAAATGCTGTGCCACGTGGAACAAGTGAGAAGTGCTCTCTTTAAAAATTGATGAACTTCAGGGCTGGGGTTATGGCACAGTGGTAGCGTGCTCGCCTAGCACACATGAGGCACTGGGTTCGATCCTCAGCACCATATAAAAATAAAATAAAGATATTCTGTCCACCTACAACTAAAAAATAAATATTAAAAAAATTGATGAACTTGAGATAAGGACATACCTCTCAAAGGCGATCTTTGTGATTTAGGTGTAAAAATATTTCTCATGAGATTGAAGTTAACCTGGCTAATGCTAAATCATTTAACCAATCAACAAACAACCAGTTAGTGAACTTACAATGTGGTTGCCCTGTGAAAGTATTGTAGAAGTATTCTAATTCTGAGCACTAAAGAATAAGACACTAATTAATACAATGTTTCAAATGTGAATCAAGTGAGCAGTGTGGAAAAATCTCAACTGACTTTCTTTTTCCGCATCATTTAAATAAAACAGCTGGTTGAGTGATAATTTTTCACCCTTCAACTGGTTGCTCAAGCTTCACAGAGAGTGTGTGTAACAAATTACATTGCTAGTTGATATCCTCTGGGTTTATTACACCAATCCTAGGGCCACAGACTTCTCTGATAGGCTCATTTGTCTATTAGAAATAAAGGAATGTGGTCATTTTCTGTTTAAATTTTCTTTCCTCTGCCATTGTTAATTACTGTTCTCTCTTCTCAAATCTACCAGCTGCTGCCACCAAAATGAATAAACAAATCAACTCTATAAGATACTTGGAGCAAATTTAGCAAGATGTCCTCAGAATGCAGAGACTGCAAACTGAGCAAAGATACCCTCTTGCCTAATACAAATATCTGATTCAAATATTTGGAAACAATGTTAGGAGGAAATGGATAAATTTCACTAAGTTACTTCAGCTAAAGAAATCAGAAGAGAAAAATTATATTTTGATTCTCAATTATTCTTAACCTGTACCTATCTAATAACAATAATACTACTTTAAAAAGAGAATAAGCATAAATATCATTCAATATGATACAAAACAATTTTTTAATATCTTTGTTCATTATTTATTTATTTATTTTTATGTGATGCTGAGGATTGAACTCAGTGCCTCATGCATGCTAGGCTAGTGCTCTACCACTGAACTACAATGCCAGCCCCAGATATAAAACAATCTGGATATCAGAAAAACATTTCTTTGTTACTTCATATTTCATTATATTGTATGCACATGCTTAGTACATATAGGGTATTGCACATAAATAACAAATATTGGGGTAAATTTATGTTAACATTTAATCAAATGATCTGAAAGTTTTTTGTACTTCATAAATTAAGTTCTTGGTTTTACTACAATAATAGAAATATTATTATGATATATGTTTGTATAGTAATAGATTTTGCCTGCTTAAATATCTTTAAAATGATAATAGCTGAATCTGTTTTCTGTATGCCTAAGTATTAAAAAGAACTTTACTCCAAAGGTCTAGACAAAAAGCCATATTTGGTTGTGCTTTAAATAATCTTCTCAAAAAAAATTAATAAATGCTTTCTTAGAAATATGTTGGCACTCTTCCACACTCGTTCTCCGCTACTTTTCACAATAAAACTGAGATGCAAGTACTACCATTCTCTTCTTTGCTGACAGGAAAACTAAAACAGAAAGCTTAGGTAAGTCGCACAAGGACTAGAACTCTGAAGTGAAAGCTCTGTGGTTGGGATCTAGGGCTTCCTGCCATCACTGTGTATGCAGACTGCAAATCTGTGGCACACAAACTGCTTTATCCCCAGTGTATGACAGACATCACTAATCAATTTCAACACTCCTTTGCTCTAAACTTCCACATGGTCCCAGAATCCTTTTCTAGTCAGCACTTCAAGAAGCCATTACTGATCAATTGGCACCGCTGTACAACTTAAAACCTGTTTTTCTTCCCTGGTCCTTGCATTTACCATTGAAGCAGGCTGCCTCTTGAGAAATGATTAAAGAGTGGCTACTTCCCAGATGCTCTGAGTTTTAAAATATAAAAACCCAGATCATCATTTAGCTGATTAATGTTTTCAAAGTCTTCTGTAAGTGAATTTTAAATAGATTCTGTTCAGTGCATAAACTACTTTCTGCAAGCACATTTTCCTCCTTAGAAATCTGCTTTGGGATTGTTCATTAACATGACACAATAAATTAGTAATTTTGCAAACTAAAGAGCCCTTTAGTACATTTAAGTGCTCTGAAATAATGCAAACTTCCAAAGTGCTCTTGGGAAATTGGTTATACAAGCATCAATGTATGGAACCAAAAAAGAAAAGAAAAAAAGAAAGAAAACTATATTGGAGCAGGAGTGTTCAACTTATTTTAAGGTTTCAAGCAAGATATAATTAGAAAATAATGTCCAAGAATAAGTCTTTTGGCTTAATCAAGCTTGTAGAGGCAGTTAATGCCTGATCCCATTGTGGTCCTTAAAGGTGCTTGAGACAGCGTAACTGAGGGGTATGTGAGAGATCATGTACTAGCGCTTCAGAGTGGAACACTCTCTGTGGTAGGGATGTGAAATTTAAAAATTTGAATGGTTTCTTGTTTTCACTGAAACATAGTTTTCAAAAGAGTTTCTTTATGGAGAGCAAATAATGTTTCAAAAAGAGCTGATGCATGAACTGTTTTCACATTTCTCTTTTCCTAGCTCCTCATATATGCACTTCCTATAGTTGATAATTGAAGGGCACCAAAAGAGGGAAGGTTAAAGATGCCACCAAATCATGGATTGCATATTCCAGCAAAGTCCAGGTGCTCTTTTAAACACATCTATAAGGAAACAATGATTTAGTATTGTTTTAAAAATACAAGATTTCTATTTAGATTAATGGAGAAATAAGCATCTTTTTCTTCACCTTCATCCAGTTGGAGAAGAGATTCCAGAAATATTAATGGAAAAAAAATTAAAATAAAAGAAATATCTCAATAACAGAAAAAATAAAATTTTGAGTTATGTCCTTTCAATTGCTTTTTTTTAATGACCTGTAAAACTGTGTATATCCCCAATTGTACACATGAAAAGTCACACATATGAAAATCACAGACACTTTGGCAAAACAAAATGCAAAACAAAGTATCTAATTGCCTACATTGCGTTTATACTAATCAAATACCTGGGTAGCTAAGCAAAGCCTCCCACCACACACAGTGAATTTTCTTGACATGATTGAGTATTGGGGTGCTGTTGCTTGTGAAGCAACTTCATTTAAGTAACACAATTTGAGGTTTATGTTATTTTCTTTCTTTTTAGAAAATCCTTAATACAATAGTAGTACAAGAAACTCAAAAGCAACAGGGAAAAATGAGATAAGCACAAATGCAAGGCAATGGTAAAGCACCATGGAACGCTTTAGGATTTTTGGTAATCCTAACTCTATAGTCTTTTGTAAGCTGGATGTGCATACAGCCTGTCTTTTCTTTTTTAAAATAAAAATATGAAATATTTTCAAATTATTACTTTTATGCAAAAGAAGAATCAATGTTCTCAACTGCCCTTGACATTGTAAAGATTAGACTTTCTTCAAACTTGTAGTGATGTATTGTGAGGGAATGCCAGTGTTCTTCCCAGGAGAAGTTAGTTCTTAATGATAACATTCAAGCTGCCTTCAGTATAGGAAGAACCATATATCACTGAGTACAAATGACAATGTGCACCTCTTCTCCTCCCTTTTACAAAAGTAAATCAGGAATTACTAAGCAACTTCTAGATAATAACAGAAATGTGATCCTCATTTGAACATGCTTGCTATCTATAAATTATGGGACAACTAAGCACTTTATAATCTCAGATATCAACTCCTACTAGATTTAAGACTTACCCTGAATCAATTTTGATGATCTCCAGAAAAAGCACAAAAGCCTTTGGTGTATAAGCATTCACTCTGCCCTTACTTCATTTCATCGTAATAGCAACCAGAGGAGAGACATATCATTTTTTCTGTTCTCAGTGAGGAAGGGGAAACTAGCCATGTATGTACACACATCTGAATTTGACCCATGTTTATCTAATTCAAAGCATACTCTCAACTATAGCTCTTGGTTTGAAGGTGGTAAATATTGCTGTAATTCATTAGATGCATTCACCCTTCTAAATGTGCTTATTTACTCAGAAGGATTTACTTTCAGTTTATGTTCAAAAATGATAGCTACTGGAATCTGCTGTTAATATTTCCATTTATACATATTAACATCCTTTGATCTAAAATGTCCAGAAAATCTACATACGAACATTGAACAGTATGTGTATTATTTCCCCTAGGTAGATATAGTCAGACACAACCAAACGTATCTAAAATTGTTGATCAGTAACTTAATTTTAAGACATTCATTCTAAGGAACATATTCAAGAGAAGAAAAAAGGTTTAAGAAGCTATGAACTACAAATTATTCTTCTTGGTTTTATAATACCAAGGGGATAAAGAGGTAGAGACAACTGTTTTGTAACAGAGGATTGATCAGGCAAGTAAATCTCTATTGACTTAATATATTTTTTCAGCTATTATAATATGAAAGATGTAAAAACTACAGAAATATAAGGTGGTATTTAAAAGCATATATACACTAGAATGATGAAGATAATTAAAGGTGATATTAAATCAGTAAAACAGTGAATATTTTTTTCTGGTATAAAGTGGTGGAGTGAAATTTTTCTTTGAATATTTTCCTTTCAAGTTTTGTCAAAATACATAAGAAGTAGTGTTAGAAAAAAGTAATCAACATCTAGTCTTCCATGTGCAAATGCTGTGTGCAAAATGTAATACCACTTTGCATATTCTTACTATGTACATTTATTTTATGTATCTTTGAATGTAAGGTACTCTAAAAAGAAACATTAGAACACTTTACACAGTGGAATTGGAGGCAATTTCTCTGCTATACAATCTATCTGCCATCTTAGAAAATAAGCTAGTCAAAAAATTGCAGTTGCAATGCATCTGCGTGGAGAGATCACCTACTCAACAACAGAACTCTCAGATGGAAAAGAATGTATATATTCAAGTAAAAGTATTCTCTGTCATTAAAAAATCTTTTACATAGTGGAAAATATCTAAATCAAGCCTTTTGAAAGCTATTTTAAATGAAGATTTCTCCTTGTTCATACAGATAATCAGTTAACATGCTCTGCATGTGACAAGATACACACAATCCCAACAAACTCATTAAAATATTGCAAAAAAGGGTACAGTTGGATTGTTTATAAAATGATGCCAAATTTTTCAAGGAAATCTAAAAACCCAGAGCGTCTTCAAAGTCATTCTCTTCCTTGACTTTCTATCTGGTTAGAGCTAAAAACTTAGAATTTTACAATCGGCCCCATAATTGTCAAATATGACAAATTTGTAAATGTCTTCCATAGTAGCCCAATAATGTACATTTTCCATGCAGCTTAATTTTTCTGCTGACTTTTCTCTATTATCTGTCCTGATAGTTATAGATGCTCTAACACATCACAATAACAACAAAAGGTTTTAAAAGATACTTCCTGATTCCCATAACAGGTTTTCTGAAATCTCAATAGAAACTCATTCTTTCAAATTTCTAAAAGGTACATCCCAGGGACCCAGTTGGGGTCTTAAGTCTCTATAACATCCTACAGAAATTATTTTTATGTTTTTTTCCCAACTCTAAAATATCAATCTCTCCATTGATTGTAAAATGCAGAGAAAGAGCCTCAATCCATATTTTTAAGGGTCTTTCTGAAATTAAATGGCCTTCTATTTCAAAGGAACTCCCTGGGTGGGATTGTATGTTTCCAAGGCTACTTAAAATAGAGCACTGAACCTTAGTTTTGGCAAGGTGTCTGTTGTCCTTCTTCCCCAAGTCCCTGTGTTTTCTAATCCATTCCCTGTCTTTGCATACTTAAAAGTTCTTCTTTTCTATATTCAGTGATTCTGCTTCAAAATCCATTAAAAAATCATCAGATTAAGTAGAGTTTGATGACAGTGACCCACAAATCCTCTGATTGCCTCATTACCTCTCATCAATTATTATATGAGTTCAAGAAAACAAGAAGTGTCAATCTACGTCTTCTTATATAAAACACACTAGTTAATGGTCTGACTGTTCTTGGTAACTGATTATCTCAGCTTACTCCAACACAATGCATAAAATAATCATGGTCCTATTTTGAATCCCTATTTGGGTCAGTGACCTTTCTCTAGCAAACCATCCCTAACCAGATTCACATATATTATAAATTTAAAATATGGGGCAAGAGGGTGTGAATAAAACAATTAAATTTCAATTGATATTATTTATTGGATATTTAGTAAATTTAATCAGTTAAAAATAGAATTATTTTCATCAGTCTGAATTTTTCCCATTTATAATTTACATACTTGCTAAAAAATGGGAAACTTATTTAATCTTGTGGATCATAGGATAGTATCCTTTCCTCAGAAGTAGAACAAATATATCCATAAGGGGGATCGTGACTTTACCACACAGATCATCTAGTATGCTTTTACTGATGCTAACTAGCTGATACCAAAATAGAAGTAACAAGAGAGTGAGAGGAATGGGTTAGTCAATCAAAAACGCCTAAAGACCAAGTTCATGACACTAGCTCCACTGCGATGTGGGAACAGGATATTGTTACAAATCAAATGTTGTGTTACCTGCCTACATTTTGGTATCAGCTGGACCTGTCATTCTAGTACTTAAGACAATCTTAAAGAAAGTTGAGGCTCTACAAGACACTTAGGTAGCATAACAAACAGTCCAGAGTAATATTGCTCAATGTTTTCCTCTTACTTCTATTGCTCCTTTGATCCAGTGTATAGAAACATATGTAGATATTCTACAATGGTGTCTTTGTGATAGTGTTAATCCATATTAATATAATTATATTATAAAATAATTAATTTTAATTAATATTGATAATTATATTAATAATTAATATTATTCTATTGTTAATACTCTAAAATTTTGTGTACCATATAAATATTTTCTGAATTTAATATTGGATTTCTTGTCATAACTTGATCTTAGTACAGTTTTACACATAAATGGATCCAAAAATGATATTGAATCAATAATATGAAATTTTACAGCGATGCACTAGAAATATAGTGTATTGAAGCACTCGAAGTTCTGTGGAGCTCCAATTGTGACTAAGAGGAGTACAGGAGGAAAAACAAAAAAAAACTGGGTAGAAGAACAAAATCCACAACCTTCTCTTCTTTCCAATAACAGTCCAGAAATGGCCAGCTACCTCAGGATGATGATCACATGTGCCCTCTACTGTGCCATACTGACCTTCATTTATACACCTCTCCCTGGTATTCAGGTATCCATAGGTTTAAAAAGAGCATTTATTTATCATAACTCGTAATCAGAGCTGTTTATTTACAGAATATTTTCTATTATGATAAATAAGGTAGTTTGCTTTAGAGTATGGGTTTTATTTTCCTTTCTTCATTTTTTAAATAAATTATTAATATGAATCTCTGAAGAATCCAAGTTGAAATATATTATGTATTCTTCTACATATAAATATTATATATGTTCAAATTTAAACACAAATATTTTGTATAATAGATAATTATTATAAAGCAGATAGATAATTATTATATAATTATTGTATTGCTGACTACTCTCAGCATCCACCCTTGGCTATGAACAACTCATAGGTTAATTGAATATGAAAATAGAGTATGTTGTAGATACATACAAATGAGAATTTACTCCCATGGAAGAGACTTCTTTTTTGGCCAAGAAATAAGTAATATTTTTAAATCTCCTCTTTTCAGAAATAAAATTCAACCATTCTTAAATAACAGTCTATCAAGTGTGCCAACTTAGGTATGTGAGGCATATATTTAGGGCTGGAGCCACGTATAACCCCTACCTTTACTTAGTCTTTCCTTTGATGTTATGTCCTTCCACATAAAACTTCACCCTTGAAAGGGATGATGCAAAATGATTCCTCATAATCTGAATAGTTTACCTAGGCCAGACTCATTGAGGTGCTTGAATTAGCTATTTTCTGACTTTCACACTCAAAGTAAATCAATTCCTTTGTTCCATTCACCTAATTTCTGTTGCAATAAAACAAAGAAAATATTAACCTACTAATTGAATATGCCTTGTGGTTCAAAGTTACAATTAAAACAAAAAAGCTCATGCAGAAAAAAAACAAAATTTGAGATTTATGTATAGTTATTTGTAATGATGTCTCTTTTTTCTGTTTATTGAATTCAAACAAGAAGGCAACATTTCTTTCTAATTTTAAACTTATATATAAATAAAGTACCCTGAGTTAAACATGTGTTTTTTTTTTCTCATTTTAGGACAAATTTTTCACATTAAATAAATGATTCCAAGCAACGAAAGACCCTTATAAAAGATTTAATCTGTATAATTTTGATCTTTATGGGTTGATAATAGTTATGCACATTTGGAGGGGATGTGTGTTAGTTATATTTCTGCCATTGTGACAAGTAACTTAGATAATTAACTTTTAAGGAGAGAAGGTTTATTTTGGCTTAGAGTTGTGTAGATTGCAGTTCATGATCTCTTGGCCTCATAGCCTGGAGTCTATGGCAAGGAAATACATTATGGCAGGAACACATGGCTGAGAAGTCCTGCTTACCCCATGGCAACCTGGAATCAAAGGAGGAAGAGGAGAGGCTGGAGTCTAATGTCTCCTTTAAAGAGAAATCCCCAATCTGAACTTCCTTCCTCTAGGCCCCACCTCCTAAAGGTCCTTCAGCCTTTGGAAGACATTCAAGATCCAAGCATAGCAAATTATTAAAATGAGGAAACCAGAAACATCTTTATGCTCCCAAATGACAATATTTCAAAACCAAGAAATTACATGGCTCATTTTAGACATATCACTTTACAGGTGATGGAAAGCAGTATAATGTCTAGCAGTACTGATTGTGGAACCCACAAAAACTATCAGTGAATCAGCTCTGCCACTTTCTGGGCAGTATCCCTGGATAAATTTACATTCTCCATAGAACAGAGCTAACATTTATTGAATACTTGTCACGTGTCAACCACTATACTAAACACCATATATGAATTCTCTCATTTTATTCTCAGAACTTTATGAGATAGGTACAATTATTATTCCTGATTTATAGAAGAATATTATAGTTTGGATGTGAGGCATCCCCCAAAAGCTCATGTATAAGACAATGCAAGAAAGCTTGGAGGAGAAGTGCTTGGGTTATGAAAGCCTTAACCCAATCCCACCTGATGGGATTAATTGAGCGGTAATTGAAGCAGGCGGGGTGTGGAGAGAGGAGGTGTGGCATTGGAAGTGTAGCTTTGGGTATATATTTGTATGTGGCAAGTGGTGATGTCTCTCTCTGGTCTCTGATCATCATGTGAGCTGCTTCCCTCCACCATACTCTTCCACCATGATGTCCTGCCTCACCTTGAGCCCCAAGGAATGCAGTCTGCTATCTATGGACTGAGAAGGTTGAAACCGTGAGCCCGCAAATGAACTTTTCCTCCTCTACCATTGTGCTAGTCAGGTCTTTTAGTCACAGCAGCAAAAAAGCTAAGACAAGAGGAAATGAGGCTTGCCAAGTTTTGGTAAATTGTTCAAGTTGGTATAAGCTCTGACTTAAATCCTATTGGTCTGACTACACTATTATAATCTCACCTATTTTGTACTATTTTTCTCAAGTGCTTTGAGCCTCAGTTTTCCCAACTCTAATACTATATACCATGAGAGCTTGTTTTGATAATGAAATGAATAAATATGTGAAAGTACCTGAAAATAGTGAAATGCTCAGTAACGAAAACTCCTATTATTCAATATCCAACCCAGAGATTCAGCAGTTGCTATTATTATTGTTAGAGTATATCAATGAACTGTGCGTTTACTGTATCATAATCAGTATGTAATGGTAAAGGCTTATATTTGTTGACAATGTGTTGCTTTAGAACTCTATGTCATATTAGGTCACACAAAAAGAGTTTAAAACAACTTCATGTGTTTTTAAATGAGATAATTTGAAATATGTAGAAAGAATGAGATAATCTGTATAAATAGGACAAATTGGAATTTAAGGGAATTAGAGTTTCTTAAACCAAATGAAAATAGACACGTTTTGGATCTGAATTGTTCATCCCGTTTTGTGTTTCTGAAAACTGTAATTTGGAATTTTCAATAAGAATTCTCTAAGTAATAAAATTTGAGAAATTAAAGCATGCTAAAATCTTGTTATAGCAAATGAAATCATACTATTTCATGAGGTCCCAGAAATAGGTACATTCGACTTGCTCTTTTATGGGCCTTTCTGTACATAATTATAAGGGGCTATTAAAAAGGCAAAATTGCACTGTGAACTCATCACACCCAGGGTAGCAGGGAATGAACGCTGTTTTCCGCGCAATGTCGGGGGGGGTGTTTTACAAGGCATTTAACATCCCACAATGAAATAATAGGAAAGTTGTAAAGTGCTATTCAGCAGAGAGTCATTATGGCTAATGTTGATTCAATTCTATTTCTTCTCTAAAATGAAGAGCAGGATTGGAAAGCACTTTGTAAACATACATTGACTTATGAATGTATAATTATAAAGTAATGAATTCTGCATTTTTATACTCATTTTATAAATGCATTCGGCAAACATTTATTGAGTGCCTAAATGTTTTATAGCATGAATATATTTCATTTGCATGGCAGATTAAACATTTCAGAGAGAACAGGAGTCACTGAGTATTTAACCACTGTGTCTCCTAACTCTGGAAGGATTGTCCTAATGTCAACACTGGCCTCAGGCCTCCACTCCCCTGTAGACTTCCCAGAAAGAAAGGAATTATCTGCTGCACAACTAGCCACATGCTGTGCCCTGATTTCTGCTGCCAACTGCTTCTTGACAAACCTATTTTTGATTCATATTTAGAAATAGGAGGCTAGATAGAGTTGTGGAAATGTATTTTTAAAGTTTGCTCTGAGAGATTAAAATATAGCCACATCT
>CM053400.1:139007192-139034836 GCA_028644305.1 Xerus rutilus
CCGTGTTTACCTTCTCTGAGAGAGAAGCAACAGAGTTGAAGTGTTTCCTTGATTTGAATTGAAAGATTGCAAAGCAATTAGGACATGGTGTATTTAGTTGTAGTCTGAAGCATCTGTCTGAGCATTCATTCTATAGGATGTTGTTCGTGATTTAAATTAGAACCATTTAGCTGCAATGCTTTTTAGGGTCCATTACTGAAATTGTAACACTAATGTCAATTCGTGAATAAGGCTTTGAAATACAGGATGGGAGAATCTGCTTCCTAATTGGCAAAGTTTCAGGAGAGGAAGAACACATTCACATCCATAAACTAAAAGTGCAACTGATGTGTCATTTACTGCTCTGCAATCCAAGAAAGCCATGTTTGCTGACAATGGATTCATTAGAGCTTCTTTCCTACTGCCAACAGGCACAGGAAAAAATGTAATTTTTCTGGCAGTTCCCAGTGTTGATGGAAGAATCAAAGTGGCCTTCAATGGGCCTGTGGTAAAAGGAGAGCTTTGTTTTGTGTTCCAATAGCCTGAAAAACGGTCATTTTGAAACTCAATAAAGGTGTGTGTTCTAGGAAGTGAGAGGAGTTGTTTGTTAATACATGAGCTCCAGCAGAGGAAGCTGGGTTAAATATGTCACTGCAGAATTTATGATGCACGCAGGGGACTTCCTGACTTTAGGGCCCTGAGGGATTCTGCATTAATAGAGAAAATTCAGAGGGAAAAAAATTTGATTGCAAGCCACAAAATTGGATGACTCCATAATACTTAGAATTAATTTAGAGTAAATTTTATCAAAATAAAATTTATTTAGTTTCTTATTTATTTATTCATTCTTGCCATTACTCTGGAATTTTACTTTCTTTTTGAGTTTGCTTTAAAGATTCAATTAGATTAATGCAAGAAAAATCTTGAGAAGTCTCTGTATGTATGAAACCACTATCATTATTAAAGCAATTTGTTTACTGAGTTTGACTAGCATCATCAGTATCTGAGGAAGCTATGTATCTTTCCTATTGCATTCCCTGTTCCTCATGTTTCCACCAAATATTATCCTACAGTGATTTCCAATACCCTTCATTATGTCTTTGGTTCTGCTTCTTTTACTTGAGAGAGTTACTGGTGGATCAAGAAACAGAAATGGATCTGAAACACCATCACATCAATCCCCAAGTTTGCAGAGGCATACAGCTTACACTCCAGGTACTCATCCCCATTTCATCGTTATGAGAAAGCTTCAAAGGTTGATTTAAATATTTTGTGGAAGGATCATAAAACTATTGGTTAAGAATTGAATTTATCAGTAAAATGTAAAGCAAAATTATTGCAAGATCTACAGCTATTCTTATTAAAAATTTCAATTGACTACAGTAATTCATAATAAGAATTAAGTTGTCAGCACTGAAAAACTATGTAAGTGACATTTTCAAGCACATATCATTCAGTGGATAAAATGTAAAATTGGATCAAGAGTATCAACTTAGAAATTGTCTTACCTGGACTCACAAAGGGCAGTCTTCCTAGGTGTTGAAAATGTATAATAAATGTCTTCACTGTGTTACATGTGTATCAGGGCATCCCTGTTCAATACTCTGAATGTCTGTGTCCTTCATTGATTAAATGAATTCCCTCATAAAAGATACCCCAGAAAGATCCCTTGTGCCTTTCACCATATGAGGACATACAGAGAAGTCATCACCTATGAGTGCAGACCCACTTTCTAGTGAGTCTTCATTGACCATTGAATCTGTCTTGATCTTGGGCTTCTCAGCTTCCAGATATGCAAAAAATGAGTTTCTGTCATATATAAGTCATCCTATGTGATTTTTGTTCTATTAGCCTGGACAACTAATACATCTTCCTGCACTTAGTCCTGGTGTTTTTAAGATGCCAAAGTCTTCCTTTTTCTTCTGTTAAGATTGTCCCTCTCAATGTTTATAGCCATGAGTGATCACATAAGAAAATCAGAAAGATCTCAAATAAGCAATGTAAGGATGCATCTCAAGGCCCTTGAAAAATAAGAACAAACAAATTCCAAAACCAGCAGAAGGAAGGAAAACATTAGGATCAGAGCCAAAATCAATTAAATTGAGAATAAAAAATAATACAAAGGATCATTGAAATGAAGAGTTAGTTTTTTGAAAAGATAAACAATATCGGTAAGTTCTTAGCCCAACTTGTCAAAAGAAAAAGAGGGAAGACATCAATAAAACTAGAGATGAAAAAAGAGAAATCACCACAAATCCTATGGATTTCATGACAGAAATCCATAGGATCATTAGCAAATACTTTGAAAACTTATACTCCAATAAATTGGAAAGTTTGGAAGAAATGGATACATTTCTAGACACATGTGACCTGACAAAATTGAATCAAGAAGACTGTTTCAGTAAGCTTTTTTACTGCTGTGACTAAAAGGCCCAATCAAAACAACTTCAGAGTAGAAGAAGTTTATTTTGGGGCTCACAATTTCAGAAGTCTCAATCCATAGAACAACATGGTAGAAGAGTATGGTGGAGGGAAGCAGCTCACATGATGATTAGAAGCAAAGAAAGAGACTCTACTCACCAATACAAAATATATACCCCAAAACCATATCCCCAATTCCTACCTCCTCCAGCCACACCCTACCACTTCAGTTAATTCCTATCAGGGCATTTAATTCACTGATTGGGTTAAGATTCTCACAACCCAATCATTTCTTCTCTGAACCTCCTTGCATTGTCTCATACATGGGCTTTTGGGGAACACTTCATATCCAAACCATAACAGAAACATGGAAAACCTAAACAATAAATATCAGTAAGACAATAACGAGCAATAAGACAGAGACAGTTATAAAAAGCCTTCCAAAAATGAAAAGCCCAGGACCAGATGAATTCTCAGCTAAATTTGACCAGAACATTTAAGAGGAACTAATACCAGTGCTCCTTAAGTTATTCCATGAAGGAGAAAGAGAGGGAACACTTCCAAATTCAGTCCATGAAAGCAATATCACAATCATACCAAAACCAGATAAGAATACACCAGAGAAAGAAAATTACAGACCAATCTATCTCTGATTAGATTTTAAAAGTCATTAATAAAATGTTAATAAATTATATTCAACAACATATTAAGACCAAGTACATCTTGGTACATCATGACCAAGTTGGTTTTTCGCGGGCACACAAGATGGTTTAACATAAGCAAATCAATAATTAAGAATAAAAGTTGGGGCTGGGATCATGGCCCAGTGATAGAGCGCTCGCCTGGCATGTGCGAGGCACTGGGTTCAATTCTCTGCACCACATATAAATAAATAAACAAAGATCCATCAACAACTAATAAAAATATTTAAAAAGACATAAAAGTCATATAATCATCTCAATCAATGCAATGAAAACTTTCAAAAAGTAATTCAGCACCCATTCATGATAAAAAAAAGAAATTGAAGAAACTAGAGATAGAAGGGATTCACCTCAACATCATAAAGTTTACATAAAACAAACTCAAAGCCAATACCATAATAAATGGGAAAAAGTGAAAGCATTTTCTCCGAAATTCAGAACAATACAGAGATGTCCACTTTCACCATTCCTATTCAATTTAGTACTCAAAATTCTAGCCAAGGCAAATAGGCAAGAGAAAAAAAATAAAAGGGATAAAAAAGGAAAGGAAGAAGTCAAAATAGGACTGTTTACTAATGATATGACCCTATACTTGGAAGATCCAAAAAGCTTCATCAAAAGACTACTAAAGCTAATAAACAAATTCAGCAAAGTAGCAGGATAAAGTTTCAACATACTAAAGTCAATGACTTTTTTATACATCAACAATAAATCTGCTGAGAAAATATTAGAAAAATAATCTTATTAAAAATAGCCGCAAAAACAAAACAAAAAACCAATTAACCTAGGAATAAATTTAACCAAGCAGATAAAATATGTCTATAAGGAAAACTAAACAATACTGAAGAAAAAAATTGATAAAATCACAGGAAGATTGAAAAATATTGTATTATTATGGATAGGAAGAATCATTAAAATGGTCATACTACAATATACAGATTTAATGCAATATCCTTTGAAATGCTAATGACATTCTTCACAGAACTAATAAAAACAGTCCTACGATTCACTGGAAGTAAAAAAAAAAGACCCAGAATTGGCAAAGCCATTTTAAGCCAAAAAAGCAATGCTGGAGGCATCATGGTACCTGACTTCAAATTATACTACAGAGCTATAGTAACAAAAACTGCATGGTACTGGCATAAAAATGGACACATAGACCAATGGTACAGAGTACAAGGCACAGAGACAAACCACACACAGATACAGTCATCTGATCCTTGACAAAGATGCCAAAAATATATAGAGAAGAAAAGATAGCTTGTTTAACAAACAGTGCTGGAAAAACCGTTTTTCTCTATGTAGAAGAATGAGATTAGATCCTTATTTCTCTCCCTGCACAAAAGTCAACTTGAAATGGATCAAAGACCTAGGAATTAGACCAGCAACTTTGAAACTCCTAACATTAAACATAGAGTCAATACTCCAATACATTGGTGCAGATGACAACTCCCTCAATAGGACTCCTAAAGCTCAGTAAATAATACCAAGAATTAATTTTAAAAAAGTTTATGCATAGCAAACAATTAAGAATGTGAAGAGAAGACCTAAAGAATAGGAAAAAATCTTTTGCTAGCTAATCTTCAACAGAGGATTAAAATCTAGAATATATGAAGACCTCAAAAAGCTTACCACCAAAAATAAATAACCCAATTAATAAATGGGCAAATTAATTAAACAGATACTTCTAAAAAGAAGACATACAAATGGTCAACAAGTATATGAAAAAAATGTCCAACATCTTTAGCAATTAGGAAAATACAAATTAAAACTACACTGAGATTTCATCTAACTCCAGTTAGAATGGCATCCATCAAGAATACAAACAAGGGACTGGGATTGTGGCTCAGTGGTAGAGTGCTTGCCTAGCACATGTGAGGCACTAGGTTTGAATCTCAACACCACATAAAAATAAATAAAATAAAGGTATTATGTCCATCTACAACTTAAAAAAATTAAAATATTTTTAAAAAGAATACAAACAATAATAAATACTGGAAAGAATATGGAGATATAAGAAAAATTTTACACTTTTGGTGGGATTGTACATTAGTAAAACCACTATGGAAATGAGTATGGATGTTCCTCAAAAGACTAGAAATGAAACCACCATATGACCTAGCTATACCACTCCTCAGTATTTGTCCTAAAGAATTGAAGTCAGCGTTCCATAGTAATACATGCATACCTATGTGTACAGCAGCACAATGCACAATAGCCAAATTGAGACCAACCTAGGAGTTTGTCAATAGATGAATTGATTAAAAAATATGGTATATATACACAGTGGAGTTATTTTCAGCCATAAAGAAGAATGAAATTATGTCATTTGCAGGAAAATAGATGGAACTTGAGACCATTATGTTAAGGGGAATAAGCCAAATTCAGAAGGTCAAGGATCATATATTTTCTCTCATATGTGGAGGTAGAGAGGAAAGTGGGAGACATCTCATAAAATTGAGGGGAGATCAGTAGAGTAAAGAGATGTGGTGGGGGGAGAGGAAAGGGAAAGGGCAAATACCGGGGAATGGTATTTGCCAAATTATATTGTTATATATCATGTGCATATATGAATGTGTAACAATGAATCCCACCATTATGTATAGCACCAATAAAAAGCACAGAAAAAAAGACCAAAAAAAAAGACCATCTTCCCCTTCATATGATACTGAATTGGAATACTTCAATGTTGTTGTTCCTTCTTAGTGAATTTTAATGGCACAGATTTTTATATATAATATGTATGACACTGCATAATTCAACACAAATGCATTTTTTCCCACTATGCACCTTAATTCCTTAAGTGGTAACTTTTAGGTGGCTTGTTTAAAACATTTTTAAAAATATTAAATACTTCTTGTTTCTTAACAAAATAGTTCAAACTAAGTTAAACATATCTAAAAATAGTCTCTTAAGTCCTGTTTAAATTTTTTCTCTTTCCATTTCTGTGCCCACAGTCCCCATAAACAAACAAAAACCCTGCATTCTCCTAATTGCTCAGACCAAAATACTTGGAATCAACCTTCGTTTCCATTTTTCCTCACACAGCATTCTATGAACCAGCAAATTCTCTTGGCCCCATATCCAGAATTGGACCACATTTTGCTGCCAGCACTATTCCAAAGCAACTTCCCCTCTGCAAGGGTTATTGCAGCAGTCTCTCTCAGTGGTTCTCTATATAGGTCTCTGCCTCTAGAATCTTGAGGAATAACCCTTTTAATATAAAGATTGGATCTTTTCACTCCTGTATTTAAAACTCTTCAGTGGACTTTCATCTCACTCAGACCAAAAGCCAGAGACTTTACAGAGTCCACCTCTCTACACTTTGTACAAAACACTTTCTACTCCAGTCTCCCTTACTGACTCCACAGCATGCAGAAGACCCCCTTACCTGTTTTGTAGAAGTCAAAATATCTGTTCATGAACATTAGCACGGAATCTGTCTTTAACCATCCTGTTATAACGAACATTCTCTATCCTCTTAACCTGCTCTACTTATTGCACTTTTTATTAAATTATTCACAAAACACTCACTATGTACCCACCATGTTCTGGGTACAATTCTAGGGTTTAGGAACAAGGTCATCAACAAAAATAGTCAAAAATACTTTTTGCATGGAATCTTCATGTTTGTGGGAACTAATATATTCCATACTAGTTAATATAATTAGAAAAACCATATTCACATGCTATGGATTTTGCTGTTTCTTTTTAATTCTTTTGCCATAGGAATAAAGTTTCATGAGATCAGGGAGTGAGCTTTGTTCCATGCCAGTCTTTGGAGATTAAAATGCTGCTTGTCATCTGGAAGGCACTAAATAAATATTTTGTGACTGAACAAAAGTAAAAGACTGAATAAATCAACTTAATCCCAAAATGACTTTTGCAATCAATTTTCAACAAATTATGATTTGAAAATAGCAATTGCACCTTCTTAGCCTCCAAACAACAGATAAGCCAAATTTTCAACAATCATCTGGGGTTTTTTGTGGGAGAGTTGTCTGAATTTAAAAGGTATATTTCAATGAAAGATAAATTTCAAGGCTGGGAATGTAGCTCAGTGGTAGAGTGTTTGCCTATCATTCAAGAAGTCCTGGGTTACATCCCTAGTACACACACACACACAAGTCATGAGTAACCTCACAAACATAAACTATAACAAGAATGATACTTTTCATTCATAAAATTACATGATATACAAAATAACCATATACCAAGTAGAATACTATGAATTGGTACACATCAAGGTTTGTTGATGTAAGGATAAGTTGACATGAGCCTTCTAGAAAGCAAATTTGTTTGTTTTGGTTTGTTTTGTCTTTTGTTTTTGTACTGTGCATTGAACCCAGGGGCATTTCACCAATGAACTACAGCCCCAGTCTTTTTTTTTTTTAATTTTGAGACAGAGTCTTCCTAAGTTGCTAAGGGCATTGCTAAGTTGCTGAAGCTGGCCTCAAACTTGCAGTCCTCCTACCTCGGCCTCCCAAGTTGCTGGGGTTACAAACCTGTGCCACCGCGTCCAGCTGCAAATTTGGTTTTACACATATTCCACCTCACCCCCAAATTCAGTACCTATAAATTTGTCCCGAATAAATTACAAGAGAAACTTACAACTTATGTTCAAGGGTCATCATCAAGTTAACATTTATAGAGCTAAAAACTTCAAAGTAATATACACATCAAACAGAAAACATAAATATAACAGGTTAAACTGTGGTTCACTTAGGTGAATACTATGTAAGGATGAAAACCATGTTACAAGAATATTTAGTGATTCTGAAAAATATTCACCATTCAAAAATTTCACCCTTCAAAATTTAAGAGAAAAGACCCTATATAAAGCTATGTAAGCGATGGAATCTCCATGTTCTAAGTATCTTCATGTGACATATTAAAGTAGTGATAGTAGTAATATATATGTGGTAGAATAATGAACAAACATTTTCATATTATTTATTTTCATTTTCTCTTATATACATTTTAAACGCCATTTGCCTTTCTAGATATTCTATGGTGAGCATACCTTATTTCCATATGAAAAAAGTTACACATTTTGAAATTTTGAATGAACTAAAGACAGTGTAAATGCTTCTCTTAAGATAAGTCACCCTACAAAAACTGTACGTTTTACTACTAACCAGTTTGTCTATCATTTCGTCTTGTTTCAATCTTTACAACATGTGTGCCTCCTAATATATCATATAGTTCTTAATTTGTGTTTTATTTGTCTCCTAATCCACTCTCACTAAAATCTAAGCTTCCTAAGTGATTTTTGCGATTACACCACCTCTTCAGTACCTAGAACAATATCCAGCAAAAAGTAAGTACAGAGTAAGTAACTGTTGATTGAATTAATAAATTAATGTATGGCTTGCTTAATAAATTAATCATATTCCAGCCATGTAATGGTGGCCAAATCTCTTAACTATTTTGCATCTCAATTTCCTCATATGTAAAATGAGTACAATAACAGTATCTATCCCATAAAAAGTATAAAGAAGAAATGAGAAAAATGAATGTCAGGTATACAGCATAGCACCTAGCCCACAACTGCTCTAAAATATTTGTCAGCTATCATTTGTTCATTATTGTTTATGTGACTGTCTCACTCTCCTTTTCACCTTTGCTGGGTTATGAATATCTTTAGATTAAATGCTTCTGTTGATTTCATATTTTCCACAGGTTTTTAAAGAGCTTTGTATGTGGTAGGTACCATGGGAAGTGTTTACAATCGTAAGTTTCAGTGATTATAAGTCATATTATCTAAATATTTCCTTTCCTAACATGCCTTTGAATCTTTCTGGATAATTTACTCCATTTTGGAACACACTTCAGGGTTTATAAGCATAGAATTAGAATAAAGGAGATGGCCCCAATGATATACACACATATGCGTGTACAAACACCCTTTGTATACATCACTCTTGAGACAATACCAAATAGACAAAAACTACTGTAGAGAATTAGTGAAAAAGCTGCTTTCATAGATTATCTGTGAGTTTCCAAACATAGTATAGTATCTAGGTACCTCTAGTTATCTTGGAATATCCAATATCCAACTTCTAGTTGGAATTGTATACTCCAGGATTACTATATTATGGACAGAGATTAATTTCAAGCATACTATATAAAATGGTGGTAAAATAGATAAAGTTTTAGATTAAACAGACCAGGAAAAATAATGACATTTTAGTTCACCATTGTATTGTCTGATAAATGTATTGTAAGCCTGTGAATCAGCTGAAATTGTGCCTGGCTTTGAGTGATAGCTATCTGGGGCCTGGCTTCTCCATAACCAGTGGCCCTTTGCTGCTGGGCTAATAATCATCCCCAATTCTGGTCTTGGAAATTGCAAAGCACTCGCTATACACCATTTCCCTTCTTGAATAACAATGCTTCTAATTGTATGAATTTTGTGAAGGATAGCTTCATCTGTGATTTTAATAACAAATAAGCAACTTGAATACCTCTGTTTGCATACTGTATTGAAATCATGGTCTAGTTCACAAACCAAGGAGCCATAAAATTTGGTGTATATTTTACTATAAGCAACATATTGATAACTTCATGGACTGCTGGTTACATTCCATACACTTATGCAAAACCCTTTAGTTTATGTCTCCAAAAGTCAAGAACACTGATGAGCCTTGGATGAGCCTTGGATGTTTTGTTTCTTTTGTTTTCCTTTTGAGAGGTAACCATAGTGAAGGAAACAGGGGAAAACATACATATTGCCCTTTCATTTTGTTGTGTTTTTTTTTTTCTGCTTCTATTTTATTTTCTATACTACATGGTTCTGCTGACAGAATCAATTTTTATTTTCGTTCCCACTTTGGTAAAGCTCATGCAAACTCTTGCTATATTCTTAAGATTTCATTCAAATAAGTTTTCTTAACTGTATTTTATTTCTTCTTTCACTTTCCCCTTTGTTGACAAAGTCCATTCCATCAAAACTAAAAATATAGTATTCAGCACCTGGGTCTCTTTCCTGTGTCAAACTTTATGAAAGAAATTTTAAAGTAAATAACATGAAATAGCATTTAACTATATAAGACCAGCTGTCAAGCTATCCTTTATACATTCTACTGATAAAAAGTGAATTTTTAGAGTTTAACCTCCAAACCAAGAACAGCTGGAACTAGTGGTGCTTTCTTTCTAATAAAGATAAAATCCTATTATAAACAACTCTAGAGGACACCTGAGTTGTTCTGGTACAGTGGAATTTTACTAAAAATAATATGAGTCTACAAATCACATTCTGGTCTGTACTAATGGAATATGAAGGCCAGCCTGGTGGTGTCTCTCCACAGTGAATCAGTACATGGAACAGGCTTCAAACCCAAGAAGGAAAGCATCCAACATACACTCACTGTGCTCTCTTCCCTCGGAATCTTTTCTTTCATGACTGATAGCTGTGAGTGATTTGGATTACTTCGGCTGATGGAATATTTACAGTTTAAGGTGATGGAATGTGGTGGGGAGGAATTAGGTGGAGATTGTAGAGGAAATAAAGAACAAAGAGGCTTAACTGTAGGGGACCATGGTTGCCTACCCTTTCCACTACGTAGCAAACTACTCAATGAAGCATTTTAGTTAGAACAGGGACTATCATTTAGAGGGGAAATCAGATAAGACCCAGACTATTCTTTGCAAGGAAACAATGTAATTAGTTTAACAAAATACTGCTGTTTTCATGGGCAATCGGCCAGGACAGGTCTAAATTGTCTGAATAAAAAGGATTTTGTGCTGAAATCCTTGACCAGAGATTTACCTGTAGTTTATCTGGTCTTGCCTGAAAAGCAACATTTTCTTATCTGGCCATGCCTTAAAAAGGATGCAAGTTCTCTTTGTCAAATATACTTACTTGCCTATTGATATCTCTGTGCAGAAACCTAATACATTTTTACTACCTTACTGCACACAGTTCAGAAGAAAGGGGAAGGTAGATTCTTACCTACTTTATGTTCCTTCTACTAATATTTTCATATCTCTACCATAGCATTTTTCCATTAGGTTGTAATGACTTCTGCAAAACTAAGTACACCATAAGAACTGTGCCTAGCACAGTCTCTGAAGGATCTCAATATTAATTTACAGGGAAGATTTTCTATCCTTATTCACATCAGTCTTTTGTCATATAGTCCTCATGTTATCTGGCTGAACAACCCAAATGCATTTGCTAAAAATGAAATTTGAGGAGTTTCTTGGGAGGCATAGACCCCAGCATTTGGAGATTCATTGTTTTTCACCCACTATTTAATATGTGCTACATTGCCTTCATGCATAATTTCACTTAATGCTTACAAACTCTATGAACTAAGGATCATTGTGCACATTTTACAAAAAGGAAAATCAAGACTCAGGGAATAAGTCATTGACCTAAAGTGCCTACACTGGTAAATGGCCACATAGGCTAGTACTAGGAGTCTCAGCCGGAGTCATATGGTTTCTTCCTCTGAATGCGTTCTCCAGTGAGTTTCCAATATCTCTCAGGTAGCATGTCAATAGGAAGCATCTTAGGACTGGAAAAGATGTTTCGAAAATTAATGTGAAAAAAACTTCTTGAAAAATCAGAGTAATGGGAGGTATTTGGTAGTGAAATTGATGAAATCATGTTATATGTATGTACAATTATGCCACCGTGAAACTGTTGTGTATACTTAATATACACCAATAAATATAAATGCTGAAAGAGGCAGAGAGGCAGTGGGGGGGGAGGGAGTGGGGGTAAGCAGAGGTTAGGGGAGAGAGGGAGAGACAGACAAGAGAGAGAAAGAAGGTCCAGGAGATTTGAAGATCTGATGTAAGTATGGTGACTTTCTGCTGTTTTGTTTTGACTTGCCTTCTTATTCATCAATCATAGCCTTGACCCCTTTCCTGGGCTGCTCACTCAGTATGTTATCAGGTGAGGTTCCATGTCTTTCTACCACAAATTCCCTGCTCTTATGGATTGCATTGCACTGCTCCCTAGCTCTCCATTCTAACTGAGGAGTTTCCTTGAGGTTTACTTTTGATCTCCGTAGCCAACCAAGACTTTAGCAATATTGATCTGAAGACTGAAAAGGAAAAAAAGAGTAGGTGTCAGGTATCTTCCTCCCTACATACGTTTTTTTTTTTTTAAATATTTATTTTTTTTAGTTGTAGGTGGACAGAATATCTTTGTTTTTATGTGGTGCTGAGGATCGAACCCAGTACCTCACGCGTGCTAGGCGAGCACACTACCACTGCGCTACAATCCCAGCCCCCCTACATAAGTTTTTAGAAGGGTGGTAGGTAGGCTGAATAATGGCCACCTCAAGAGACCCATACCCTAGAGCTTGGACTTATGTTATTTTTACCTTGTACAGGAAAAGGGAAAATGCAGATGTAATCAATTTAAGGATCTTGAGATGGGAGAGATTATCCTGAACTATTCCAGATAATCTTATAATCTTATAAGTGTCTTTATAAGAGACAGGCAGTCAGTCTAGGGTTAGGAAAAGAGCTGTGATAGGTTTAGGCTGCTGGATCTGAAGGTGGAGGGAGGAGCCATGACAAAGAATGCAAGTAGCCTCATAAGCTGACTAAAGCAACAATACTATGTCTTGGTCTGTTTATGCTGCTGTGACAGAATACCTAAAAGAGGTTAGTTTACAAAAAACAGACATTTATCTCCTCACAGTTACGAAGACTAAGAAGTCCAGGATCAGGGAACCAGCATCTGAGGAGGGCCTTCTGCATCGCAGGAGGTAACAGGACAAGAGAGGCCTAACACTGTGTCCTCACAAGGCAGAAGAGCAGAAAGGAGCTACTAGCTGAACACTGTGTGAAACTTTTAAAAGGGCCTTAATCCCATAAATGGGGTGAGGTCTTTGTGGCCTAACCACCTCCTAAATGTCTACTTCACTGCTGAATTTTGGAGGGGGACATTTAAGCCATAATAAATGAGTTCTGCCTTGGAGGCTTTGGAAGACTCCAAGTCAGTCTGCTAATACCCCAGAATTAGGCTTCTGGCCTTCAGAACTGCAAGAGAATCCATTTGTGTTGTTGGAAGCCACTGTTCATGATAATGTGGTATAGCAGCAAGAGGAAACTTAGTGGTTACTACAAAACAACCTTTCCCATGAGCTTTCAGTAAGACAGAAATCTAGCTAGATTAATTTCTCCCAAGTGTCACATAATCCACCTGTGACATGATCTGAAATTTTTTT
The DNA here is from genome assembly GCA_028644305.1 of Xerus rutilus. Taxonomy (NCBI): domain Eukaryota; kingdom Metazoa; phylum Chordata; class Mammalia; order Rodentia; family Sciuridae; genus Xerus; species Xerus rutilus. The sequence continues at coordinate 139,020,484 of CM053400.1, forward strand.
GTGAACAAATGATTGAACATATTAGACAGAATTTAAGGGCCTAAGTAGAAGATGTGAAACTCTTTACCATTGTGATGCTTGAGACCTGAGGCTTCTGTTCATCTATCTGTGAGGGCAAATCAATGGGCTTGTCCGCCTCATAGGAGAGCGATTTAGCTTCATTTGTAAAGTTTGTAAAATGTTGTGAAGATAATAAATGCTAATCTTTATTTAATCAACTAGGCAAGGAGACAATTAAATGAAAGACCAGGAATGTGCCTTGCAGCACGGTATCTGATGGAGTTCTTATAATGAGAGCCAACTGAGACCTATATTTAAAATACAATTTCCATAATCTGCCCTATCAAAGTGATAAATTAAGGTTTAGGCCTTCGGATTCCTTGTTTATCTCAACTGCTTAAATTCAATTGCTTTAATTAAAATTACATTGAGAATGCATTTTCCAATTTAGACTTTCAAAGGCCATTGGAGGTTTTGTTCCATTATATCCTTTTCATGTTACAATGTTTGAAGAATCATCACTTCATTTTCTCAACAGTAAAGGGGAATTTTCCTTCTTAAATTAATAGTTATTGTTTTAACTAACAAGCCATAAAGTAGGTCTCAAAACTGGCATTTGCTAAATTAGTACAGATATTTTATAACCATCTTAACTCTGAAATCTTTTTTACCCAGTCTTAAAACATACAGAGACATTATTTTGTAACAAAAATATCCACTTCAATCAATAAAAAGAGTAGTGAAAATAAGGATATGCCAAGAACCTTAGGTCAATTCAGCATTTGCTTAGTGACCCAAGATGTGACCTACCATTTATTGTACTTGGAGGGTCAGAATTCAGGAATAGGGGAGCTGCAGTGAACAAGCTAATCTGGTAACTAGCCCCACAGGTATAAAATGAAATGGTTTGGTAGAGTCTCTTTCCTTATTCCTGTGCTGTCCACATGACAAACCACTAAGCCAGAAGAAACCCACTCTGCTTCAAGGCCATGGCTGACTAAGTCCTCCCTCTCTCTTCCCTTCCTTTCTTCTTCCCTATCAATTTTAATTATATCAGATTTACAGAAACACTTTAAGATTTATATAATGAACTTCTGTGTATAATAATCAAGATTTAGAAGTTAATCACATTTTTCCCCATTGGCTTTATCACCAATTTTGCTACCCTCTCTAAATCATTTGAGTTTTAAATGGAAATATCATGGTCCTTTCCTTCTAACTACTCCATTATGTATCTCCTAAGGAAAAGGGTATTCTCTTAACATATTTTCTTTCACAAGTAATCAAATTTAAGAAATTTAATATTGGTGCAAAATGTTTATATATTCCATAGATTAGATTTAAATTGTGTCAAATGTACCAATAAAATATTTTAAGCTACTATTTTTTAGTTCAGGATGAGGCATTTCAACCAGCTGTCATGTCTATTTTATTATTATTATTACTATTATTATTATTATTATATCATCGTCATCATCATCATCATCATCATTTTTGGCTATTGGGAATTAAACCCAGGGACATCTAAGTGAGACCGTGTCTCTCAAAAAGACAGAAAATAGGGCTGGGGATGTGGCTCATTGATAGAGTAACCATGAATTCAATTCCTGGTACCAAAAAAAAAAGAAAGAAAGAAAGAAAAAGAAATTTTAGCCTGAGTTCAAAGCCAGCCGCACCAATAGCAAAGCGCTAAGAAACTCAGGGGGACCCTGTCTCTAAATAAAATACAAAAATAGGGCTGGGGATATGGCTCTGTGGTCGAGACCTCTGAGTTCAATCCCGGGGAGTGCAGGGGACAGGAAGAAACCTGAGAGCTATAAAAATGCAAGGCACTCTACTCCCAAGGGCAACAGCTCTGTGTTCTGGCTCCTCTCAGGAATAGTCTCTCTCTCTCTCTGTTCTGTCTCTTAAATAAAATTTGCTTTCTACTTTTGCCTTCACGTTTATTGGGTGTTTAATCTTTAATATCAGAGGAATGAAGACCTGATCCTATTTTCAAGACCACTATCACTTTAATGGTGCCTTGACATTATTGAAGAGGACAGGCCAATTATTTTGTTGAAAATCTCTTACTTTGGGATTGTCTGGTTATGTTAGTTTTGCATTACTATAACAAAATACCTGGGACAACTATATCTATAAGGAGAAAACGTTCTTTTTTTTTTTTTTTTTTTTTTGGTACTGGAGATTGAACTCAGGGGCACTTCACCACTGAGCTACATCCCCAGCCCTATTTTGTGTTTTATGTAGAGAGAGAGTCTCACTGAGTTGCTTAGCGCCTCGCTGTTGCTGAGGCTGGCTTTGAACTCGTGATTCTCCTATCTCAGCCTCGCTAAGTGCTGGGATTACAGACTTGTGCCACCGCGACTGGCTCGAGAAAAACATTCTTTAGCTCACAATTTGGGGAGGATGGAGGGCATGGCACCTGTAAGGGCTCAGTTCTGGTGAGGACCTCATGATGAGAGCATGTGTCGGGGTGAACAGACCCATTTGTACCAGAAAGGTCTGAGTGGGGCCAAACTCAGGCTTATTTTTTAAATATCTCTCACAGGAACTTCCAAAGTCCTTAGAAAGCAACATACCAAGGACATGCTCCCTTGACCTAAGGTACCCCAAGCCCAGCAGGCCCCACCTACATATAGCACCACCCTGGGGGCCAAGCTTTAAATCACAATGTTCCTTAGAGAAGTCTCAGATTACACCCAAACTATAGTAGGGGTGTTTCCTCTCTATTAGATTATGGCTTGGTTTGATGGGAAACCATGATATTTTCCTTTTTAATTCATCATATTGGAAAGCACACAGCAGTTTTCTACTCTTTGTAGTGTTAACATCATCATTTTGTTATTGTGGTATCAGCCAGGCTTCTCACCTCAAAAGCTACTATGTCCCATTTGTAATTAATACACAGTTTGTAATGGAAGATGAGACCACATAAAGAATTACTACCTCATCAGACTATGATCTTCCTGGTTTTGCATCCATTAATGATTTTCTAACCCCATGTCTTTCTACATTGATCAACTGGCATCTTATTACAAGAAAGAGTGTTCCCTACTCTCTCATTTGTTTATATATTTACATCAGTAGGGTCCATGAATTTTTAATTTAGTTGATATGTTTTGATATCTTTTTTTTTTTTAACATATTAAAGTTGTTCCCAGTTTGACCATGGAGAAATCCCTTTTGATATGATTCCATCTCTTTACAACACTTCTTTACTTTCTGGCACAACAGGACTCAAGATTCTTCTTGTCTTTTCACTGTCTCAGCCCTGAAATCAGCCTTCTCCTTAAGGAGCTATGGTTCATTTAAGTGGATAATGGTATTTAGAGTATAAGATTTTAGTGCTACATTTTTTCTCATTGCTTCTAGTAGGTCATTGATCATAAGCCCTCTCAGTCAACAGAGTTTGGGAATCTATATGTATATGAACCCATATTCAAATGTGTTTTTATATTGACATGGCTTCTTGGTGGTGGAGACACACAGCAAGCCCACTAATGCCTGCTAAGAAGTGGCAGACCAGGCAGGTTGGAGCATGGACGGCAAGCATGGCGATGCCATCTGCAGAGCCCACTATGTCAAAGTGGGCCTGAGGTGCAGTGAGCCAGGGTAAAGGCAAGCCAAGGTGCAGTGGCCTGTCACTTTGCTTGCCCAGCCCTGGCCCAGTGCAGATGCCCCGCTCTGCAGATAACTGCAGTCCAGAACTTCTGAGCATCCATAATCCTAGCCAATCTCAACTTCCCCTTCCCCAAGAGCTGTGAGAAATCAGAAGTGGGGCAGACCTGAATGGGATTATAGGGTTAAACAATAACGTTAGTCCTTTCCCAAACCCTGATTAGCATAAATTTATACCAACTGTGTTGATCAAAGTGCTGTATAAACCCCTAGACTAGCACCCTCAGGCAGCAACCCCTCTTGGGTCCTCTCTCGCCTTGTGGGAGTTCAGTTTTCTATTCACAGTTGAATAAACTCCGCACTTACACTCACTCCATTTTGTGCATTTCAGTTTTCAAATTCATCAGATAAGAACCCAGAAAGAAGAAGTTGGCAGTGAGCTGCTGGGGTCTGCTGCAACACTGGAGGCCATAAGCCACCATTAAGCACTACAGCACATTTCCTGGCTGCCCAGGCCTGCAACTGATATAGATCCACCTGCCAGCAGAAGCAGAGAAACTCCAGTTTCAATATCACTATCTATAAATATATATTTAAAATATATATTTGTTCTGAGAACTTTAACCCACCACAGCACATTTTACTCTGTGCAGAGTTGTCCAGCTGAAAGAGCTTGAACTCAAAAAGTCCAGGTTCAAACCCCTGAGATTAAAACTTTGTCGAAACTCCATTCACTGCATAGATCTATCCTCCACTCCCCTCTCCCTGATATCAATTGTACTCCGGTGCCCCTTATTCTTCCTAATAGCAAAGCAATCATTAAGACAGAGGTTACTTTATATGCTTCTATCTGAAAAAAAGCCTTTCTGTTCGTGTTATTTTCTAGGTCTTAAAAATGGCTTACGATATATATATTTTCTCCATTTCTTTGCTCTGATGAGAAACAGTTAGTAGGTTCCAAATTTAATTTGTTCTCCAGGGTAGTTCCAGAAAATCTGAAATAATATTATAATGTCTTTTCCACGTCTATTAAGTTAATGATTCCCCCTTTACACTTTCTGTAGATCAAATACTTTTTCCTCTAAAATGGGAAGTATGTAACTAGAATACATACATATCACATTATTTCTACTGTTTTCATGTACAAAACAACAGAATTTTTTTCAACACCTGCCTCAACAAACATAATTGCATGAAGCAGCATTTGTGATGCTCTCTTCCTTTAAAATCTGGAAAGATGATGAAAATTCAGAGTGAACTCACAACATTCAACATAACTTCTTTCCAAGATATGCTGTGTTAACTCAGCTTGCCATCATTTTAACAAATGCCAGAGACAATCAACTTATAATGAGAAAAGTTAATTTTAACTCACAGTTTTCAAGGTTTCAGTGCATGAATGGGCAGACTTGTAAAGCCAGATGACCAAAAGGAGGCGAATTAAAACCGCTGGGCAAGGCTTTATTGGAAATATACGCTCTCGGGCTGAACTCTCCCATCCATCAGAGTGCGAACGGGAGAATCGCAAATGTGTTCCAGGGTACAGAGAATTTTAAAAGGCCCAGTCAGGAAGGGAGACCGCGGCCATGTTGGTGCGTCCTGCACATGCGCGCTGCTTACCGTTTCAGCCTGCCTGGGCAGAGGCAGCCATGTCTGCGTTCTGCATTTGCCTTGCTAACCTAACAAGACCCATTTTGTTCTTAGGACTTTGGTGGGAGCTTTGGTTGCCAATGGCAGGAAGCATGTGGTGGAGCAAAACTGCTCACACTATCACCAGGAAATAAGAAGGAGAAAGAAACCACAGTCCCACAATTCCCTTAGAGGGCATGCCCCCAGGGGCCTAAAGACCTCCCCACAGCTTCACCTTGGGGAACAAGCCTTTCACACATGAGTCTTTTAGTGACATTCAGGATTTAAACTATAGCATATGCAAATTATTTTTAGGTTTCCAAGAACCTCTCTTACATACCTGGAATTCTCCCCCATGCTGCCCTAATCATGCAAATTATCAACACAACTCAGAAGTTCCATCCAGATTTCAGAAGATTTTCATAACCTTTAGCCTGATTTGCTTAGGAGCCTGTTGCAAGTATACATGTGAGTTAAACACTTGCAAAGGCTTCTAGGAAAACCTTGGGGAGATAAAGACTACAAGTACAGAAAATTCAAATTGGAATTGAGTCAGCAAGTTTGCCAAAGGAAGAAACCAAGAGTTCTGAAATGTATGAACAATTTTTATTTTTAGTAAAGTCCATGGGATTGCAATACCATTTCTTTTTTATTATCTTAATTTTTTTATTTAATTGATTAATCGTTTTATCATTATATTAATATAATTATATTAATTATAATAATGTAGTATAATGTCAGTGATAAGTCAAAACAATCCCTGTTTTACTTGTAATTAAAGAGCTACAAAATAAACTACCCTTTTTGAACACTAATTTGTGTCATTTTCCCCTTTGATTGATAATTTTAAAGTTATTCTTAATTTATTTTTTAAAATTAACGTTTTTGACTGAGAGTAAAAGTTGAAGGTTTGTTTAATTTTTCTTCAATTAGATGCTAGAAATATTCCACTTCTTTATAGAATTTATTATTTTTCCTTATAAAAACATTTTTGACCTATTCAGATGATGTGATTAGAACAGAGATTTGATTATCATTTCATTAACACTGGGATTCAGCAAGAGTGTTTAACATGTAAATGGAATTAACTCATGCAGCCTTAAAATGGTTAAATTGTAAAATTCTAGACTATAATATTATTTCGGTTTTGCTCATTATATTAATATAATGAGAACACGTGATTGTCAAGACATAATAGATAAGGAATTCTGTGTAGAGGATTTTATTTGGCAGACAACACATACATTTTTCTTGTCCAATCTTAAAGCTAGAGTAGTCTATGTAAACCTGCCCAACACCAGAGTAAGCAAAAGAGATAAAAGTTATCCTGATGTGTGTCTTTGTGGCAGATATTTTGCAGAGGTTATTATAATCTGTATCAAGAATTCTATGGAAATAAAGCATAGAAAACAGGAAAAGTAATAAAAATAAGCCTATAGGATATTTACAATGAAACTATAAATGGACAAAGAAAGAGAGAAGGGGAGGGGACTTAAAAGTTCTGAGACAAGGAAAAAGCAATTTAATTACATCCATCATGAACCATCCAAAGAAAGAACCTCAAAATGGATCAGCAGATAACATATAAATATAATGATGTAAGTGTTGAAATACAGATGGAACAGAATAGTTCTTCACCTACATCTGGTGCCACTCTTAGATTGGCAATCGGACCTCTGCCTTTGGAACCTGCATTCAAGTTCTTCTGCAGTACTTCTTTTTATGAGAGTGTTGTCCAGAGAAATGAACAGTTGTGACCACCTGACATTTTATACACACACACACACACACACACACACACACACACACACTCTGGTATCTGGGGCTCTGGAATTCTCTACACAAATAACTAACTCCGCTTCCAGAGCTTTTATGTATCTATCCTTTCAAGAGGGGACCATTGTGTCAAGGTACCTCAGGGCTACTGCTATGGTTTGAATGTTTCTCATGTGATGGAAACTCAATTCCTCAATATGGCAGTGTTGGGAAGTGTGACTTAGTGAGGGGTATCTGTATTATGTGGAGATCCCTCATAAATAGATGAATGACTGTCTATCAGAAGTGTTTAGCTATTGAGGAGTTCAGTTCCCTTTTATATGTTATGTATATGCCCTGTCTCCCCTTCTGAGTTCCATCATGTTTTAAAGCACCATGAGAGCCTCCCCAGATGCTGGCACCATGTTCTTAGACTTCCCAGCCTCCAGAGCCATGAGCCAAATAAACTTCTTTCTTTCATAACATTTTAAGTCTGTAATACTCAAGTTATAGCAACAGAGTCAGGCAGCCAACAGGTGGCTGTGATGGCAGGTGGAGGGACCTTGGAAGGGCAACCCTTCGAGAGGCAGGATGGAGCTGGGGTGTGTTTTAGTTAGCTTTTTCACTGCTGTGACTAAAAGGACTCAACCAGAAACAACTGTAGAGGAAGAAAAGTTTATTTGGGGGCTCGGCTCACAGTTTCAGAGTTCTCAATCCATAGACAGCAGACTTCATTCCTCTAGGCTGGAGGTGAGGCAACATGGTGAATGAGTGTGGCAGAGGGAAGCAGCTCATATGATGATCAGAGAGCAGAGAAATTCTACTCTCCAGATGCGAAATATATACTCCATAGCCACGCCCCCAAGGAACCACTTCTTCCAGCCACACCCCACCTTCCTCCAGTTAATCCCATCAGTGATCAATTCACTCATTAGGTTTAGGCTATAACCCAATCATTTCCCCTCCAAACCTTTTTACATTGTCTCACATGTGAGCTTTTGGGGGAATCTCATATCCAAACCTTAACAGAGTGGAAAGGGAGATGGGGGCAGTCACGGGCCTAACTTCATCTGCTGTTCCTCTTGCCAACTCCAGTCTGAGGTAGAACTCTGAGAAGTCAGGGGTAGAAATCTAAGAATTCTAAATTCAAGTCTAACTTCAGCTGTTATGAATGTGTATGTTTCAAGGTAGAAGAATACAACACATTGTCTTTGGCTTCATTAATAATGTTTAGTATATAGAAATTTGGTATATGGCCTCCTTTCATACTTTAAGCTCAGACCTTGTAAATATTGGGGGTAGGTCATGACTTAAAAAAAATCTGGTTTTGAGTTCACTAATTTTCTGAAGTGATTTTTTTAAATTAATACAAGGACAAACTAAAAACCATTTATAATCTTACTTTTTTGCTTTGGTTTTGAATATGTTTGATGTAAGCATTTGATGCAATTTTTATGTTAATTGTTACTAACACACATGCTTTCTTTCCGAAAGGACTTTGCTTACTCAACCATCTTTGTTGTTATCATAAGGTTCTTTACATTTTGTCAAATAAAAGCACTAGAACCAAAGAGTTTCAAATTTCAAATGCCATCTAGATTTTGGTGCACCAGTTATACCCACTAGATGGTCAATGTCTTCTTATGAACTAGATGGTCCACATGACCCATGGGGAAGCAATCTGCCTCTTTAAGATTTTGAAACTTTGGCTGAGCGCAGTGGTGCACACCTGTAATCCCAGCAGTTTGGAAGGCTAAGGCAGGAAGGATTGCAAGTTAAAAGCCAGCCTCAGCAAAAGTAAGGCACTAAGCAACTCAGTGAGACCTTGTCTCTAAATAAAATACAAAATAGAGCTTGGAATGTGGCTCAGTGGTCAAATGCCCCTGAGTTCAATCCCCAGTACTCACTCTCCTCTAAAAAATAAAGACTTGGAAATTCTGGAGCTGGAAGTGAATGACTAATCTTGTTCAATCATTTCCCTTCACACAGTAAGAAATTATGGCTCTGAAAGATAACATTTAACACTGATAACCTGTCCTACACCAACATGTAAAGCATTTACTTGGCCTAAAAAATATGAGTGCTACAATTTTTAAAAAGTGACAACTTGATTTTTTTTTTAAATTTTGTAAATGTTTTTTGATTTGGAAATTGAAAGTGTATTGATTTTTAAGTTTCCTACCAAAGCACAGACACGTCTAGGAGAAACAGGATCTTGTGTATCTTAAACTAAGCTCATTGTTCCCTGAGGTCTTGGGGATTGAACACAATCTACAAGCCTACAGAAGGAAAGGCAGGAAGGAGGGGTAGAATGAGGAGGTGTGTTGGTTAGTGAGCTGAAAGCCAAAAAGCTTAGCCTACTCAACAGTTTCCCCTAAGGCCAGTCCCACATGCAGAGGGGTGTTGACTAGAGAAAAAGTGGCCGAGTTGTTGAAAGGACAGCACAGAACATGCTTTATAGCAAACAGGAAATGACAAAAATAACTACCTTTTCAACACAAGCAGCAGCTTTAAGTGATGCACAATGAATTTTTAGTCTATCAATTAGATTGTAAACTAGAAAGTCATGGATAACAAGGATGCTTTCATATGTCACTTCAGGGGACTGTTTAAAAATAGAAGACTGCCAGAAAACAGGAGAAGCATAATCAATACTGTGATTAATGGCGGTAATTTTACACAAACATCTGGGCAATTAAATATGCTCTTTAGGAGGTGTTTCGCCTCGTGACCAGTGAGGTAATGAATGAGTTTCAAATCAAACATCACTGTCAGTATATTGAATAATTCACAGCCACAAACAAATTCAAATTGGAATATTTCCAACTGTCAGATCTATATCTTCTTTTATTTGGTAGAAAATATACTCTGAGACCTTCATTCTGTAATCCTTGTTCATTAAATTGAAGGTACTCTGACAAATGTATACACACACACTGTCTATTGTGTACCCAAACTTCGGTTATGCATTATGGGAAATACTAGAAATCTGTCACATGGCATCCACTCCCAGGAAAGTTAAGATTTTTGTGAGCTAAGCAAAGATTATGTTCACAAAATCAACAGCAAGCAATGATAAATATCTGTGTCTCAACCTTGGCTAATCATCAGGAATATCTGAGGTAACTGCTAAATTTAACTAAACAAGTTTGGTCCAGAACTCGGGCATCTATATGGCCATTTGAAATGCATCTTCAAGAAACACTGTAAAACTGTTTTTAAGGAGGTATTATGTAAGATAAATATCTAAAATATGATCCAAGTCATGCTATTATTTTACCCCAAAATAGTCCCAAAATGAGCTGGAACATTAATACCTCATTATTTAGGCAAGGTACTAGAATCCACATTACCATATAAATCCTTTTTAAAAAATGAAACCCTGCCATTCTACTAATAATTTCATCATAGTCATCTATAAAATCTGGAACATAAAAGGATGAATACAACAATAATTTTTATAGGTGGAGAGGAAGAGAGTCAGGAAGATAACTTGTCTTGTCCAAAACTTATTTATTTTTGTGATCCTGGGGATCAGAGAAGGGTCTTACACATGGTAGACAAGCTACCACTGAGTTCCATGCCCATTCTATGGTCCCAAAATTTAATGAGTGATTCACTAGACTCATATGCAGATCTTACCATAACACTTTACTCTTTCTCAGTGAAATTAAGTAGTATTCATTGGAATTTTCTGGTAGCTTTGGCTACTAGTTCAAATACTTGAATACCTACTAACAAACCAGCTGACAATGTCACAGTCCTTATATCTTTTTAAAAAATTGTTCCTACATCTAACATATCATAGTATTTTATGGCCAGAAAATTCAAGCAATGAGCAAGTCATCATTTAAGTAGGTATTGATTTTAGTTATGAGAAAGCATTGCTCTAAAAATAGACTATTCCATTTCTAAAATCTGAGACAATAAAGAATGTCCACTGGTAAATTAGGTACTGTGATTCCAATCTTGTCCTTTTCAACTCCCAGATCATTCCGTCAAATGATTAGCCAAGTCAGTGCATCAGTGTGGACACTTATTTCAGACCATTTATTTCCAGGCAAAGTGAAGGTTGATCATTTCAAACAATCTCTTGTCCCCACTCTCCTTCAGAGCCACCTCCTGAGTTGGACTATTACACTGCAGTGGTCATCTTTTCAAGTAACCCATGTGACAACTAGAAATTGTTTCTCCTCAGGTTGCTGCTGGGGTTTTAGGGAGGAATAGAGGGCAATTGGGAATGTGCACCACTTTTTCATGCACCTTTTGCATTCAGGACTTCCTTGGACCTCATAAACTATGGACTGAACACTTGCCCTTGGTAATGGATCTCTAACAGCATATCTGACCTTTTGGCATGGATGGCAGGTCAGATATTCTGTTTATAGAGGTGTGAACATCTTGGTGGTTGGTGGTTCAATACCTAAGAGGACACAGTAGCAAGTCAAGAATTATTTTTTAAAACTAAAACAGTTACCTGTCAAAAAGTAATACATGGCTCCTGTTTTAGAACCCTAAAGATTTCACCTACCTCCATTGCTGCCAGTTGAATCTGCTAAAGACAATTTAAACAAAAGTACATACAGAAAATTTACCCTCTGGTTGCCTATGAAAACCAGATAGTAAATTATTTATACTATCTTTCTCTGAACTCCACTCAAATCTAGCAATCTTTTGGATGACCAAGTAAATGGGTTAAGGAAACAAATTTCAAAATAGTCCATGTGATTTTTCTTGATGATGGTTTCTACAAGGCCAGCAACTTGTTCATAAATTTAGAGGGAATATTATAATTTAAATAGTTATACCCCTAGAAATTTATCTGGATAGAGCAAATGTCCTCATGACATTCATATCTCATCGTTTGGACTGCATGCATTGGTATCTCCTAGTTTGTCAAATCCAGGTTTTGTCAGTACACTGCCATCAAAGCAGTTAGCAGGCATGAATTCTATGTAGAGCTAGAATTGAAGGATTAGTTTATCCATCAGACTAAATTGTAACACAGATTTGACATAGCACAGTGGTAACATGGTGAAGGTACCCTTTGACATGTTAGACAACTGAATCTGATGTTCTGTACTGATTGGAATAAGTTTTAAGATCATCTGCCAGATCAGTAGCTTCAAGTCAAATGACAGGGACTGCACAAATTATTCCAGTAAAGAGATTACACCTGCAAAAGTCATGGCAATTTAAATCATATATCTGATTATTATGATGATGCTCCACTGTTGTTTTCCAAGAGCCATTTTCATTTTTCACTGGGTAAAGTAGAAAGTTAAATGTTGCTATGATACCAGTTATAATGCTTCTCAAGTTTTCAAATCTTTGATGGCAACTGATTTTTTGCTTTTACTTCTTTACTTACTCCAGGTATGTAGTTTCTTGGTGGTTTTTTTTTTTTTTTTCAGTATTAGAAATTGAACCCAGGACCCTTTGTGTGCCAGGCAACCACTGTGCCACTGTGCTACACCTCAGGCCCTCCAAGGATGTAGTTTTAATTTTGACATGGAGAAGGAATTTTGGGAGCTTCTATTTGGTCCTACTTATTATAATCACTCTTTACTTAGGTACTCAAGATAAAGATTCTACCAGATGCTAAATGTAATATTTCAAAATCATTAGAATAAACATAGTATGTTATAATCCTATTGAAGCTTCCATGAGTCAAATCTCTTTCCATAAAACACATGACTAGAGGACCAGATTTATTATTTAGGTGCTTAGAAATTAAAGTCAGAGAAGAGCCATCCCTAGAAAGGTGAGGTACCCTAAAACATGATTCTATGTTCTGGGTACCTGATCTGGGAAATTACCACAGATCCTTTTAGGAAAGTTTAGGGGAAAGAGCCATTGTCATAACTGTGATAATTCTGAAAGATTCTTCCCCTAAGGTAACTAGATGTTTCTTTTTTATTTTAATAGTTGTCTGAATCTATGGGCTGATTCAAGTCTAGAACTAGGACAGAGCTATAGCTCTCCAGTGAGAGATCACACGATCTAGTGTTTTATCAGTTATATAATTTGGATAGGACTTTACGGGATAGAATTTTATTTTGGTCTCCAAACCTTTAATGATTAGTTACTTCTAAAGATACACAAACTAATGATAAACCTTTGACTCTGATGACCAATTATTGTTGCCTGGGCTTTTCCATTTTGGGAATCTTTCTTCCCCTTTACACTGATCATTTCTATCCTTAGCATCCCTGTTTAGTTCCTTCCCCCACATTATAGGGACTGACCTCTGAACCCTCATGTGGATATATAATTGGCTGTATGTGAATGAACTGTGTCTGATACATCCATGCTGGATGTGTCATTCCAACGTTCTTATAATAAGTCTTTAGCTTACTTATTCTTTGCTATACTAAGGAACTTTTGGCATCTCATCTTTAATTACAACATTGCTTCTTGGTTTATAATATTCCATAACACTTATCTGGCTCATTTGTTGAAGAATCTCTAGCAGTTAAACTCATGTTGATAAATTTAGCTGATTTAAATAAAAAAGTTCTTCCCTTGGCTAGTATCTTCAGATTCATTCCCTTCCATAATCTCCACCCCTGGCTGGATGACAAAGTAGCTAAATTTTGTAATTAATTTTCATTTTCCCCATTGGTTCACATTCTAATTAATTCCTTCTCAGGGGATGTTGGAATATCTGAAGACAATTAAACGTATTAAGAATAGAATACAAATATGTTAACTTTTCTTTGTAAGGTAACTCCATTGGAGAGATTACTATAGGGTTTTTTTTTTTTAAATATTTTTTCAGTTGTTGATGGATGTTTATTTTATTTATTTATTATTTATATGTGGTGCTGAGGATCAAACCCAGTGCCTCACACATGCTAGGCAAGCGCTCTACCACTGAGCTACAGCCCCAGCCCCAGGGTCTTTAAACAAGGCCAAATGACCTCATCAGCCTAGAGATATTTAAACTCATGTCAGGCTGGGAGTTTGGAAGCAATATGAATCATATAAATCCTCCCGTGTTTTCATTCCAATTACTAAGTTTCTATGCTTTCCCAACTCCAACTTGATACTTCATGCAAGAGTCTGTGAATTAATGGACATTGAAATTTGGTAACATATTAGATGAAATGAGGATTTTGTTTCTAGCTTGTTCTACTATGGAGGCCAAAATTAAGAAATTCACGGAGAGCCCTTAGTTTCCAGTAAAGACCTCCTGAGCCAAGAAAATATAAACTGAGCTTTTAATATTCTCTTTTTAAGATTTCCTCTATTATTAGTTTGGCATGGTGGTGCACACCTATAATCCCAGCACTTTGAGAGGCTGAGACAGGAGAATCACAAGTTCAAAGCCAGCCTCAGCAACTGC
>CM053400.1:139035336-139143417 GCA_028644305.1 Xerus rutilus
ATGTAAAGACTTCCAGATCAAAACTGATTTTCATTCAAAATGTTAAAGTTCTAAATTTTCAAGTTCTAGTGTTAATTTGTAAATATTTGAGGCCATTCTATTTTTTATGCATTAAAAGTGAATTTTATATTCTCTTTGAAAAGTTGTAGTGTTTTATTTGTACTCCATGTTTTGAATTTCCATAGTGACATATCTTATTCTATGTTATTTTCATCCATTACACTGGACATCTCTAGAACTGTTCCATCTGGAAACTCAAGTCAATAAATTCTGGAAATGTTTACTGAATTATATGATAATTATTTCTTTCACTTTCTCTGTTCCCTTTTTCTGGAAATCCAGTGATTTGAATGTTGTGCCTTCTGAACTTGTGGATCTGTCTTCTAATTTTGTAAGTTTTTACTCTAGTATTTTTTTCAAATATTTCTCTTTTGGCTGTATTCTCTAAGAGTTTTGGCTTTACATTTCCAAACTCTCCATTGAGTTTTTCATTGTTCTTACCATGCTTGCAATTTCTTTCTTTCTTGTTTTTTTTTTTTTTTTTTTTTTTGGTACTGGGGATTGAACTCAGGGGCACTCGACCACTGAGCCACATTCCCAGCCCTATTTTGTGTTTTATGTAGAGACAGGATCTCACTGAGTTGCTTAGTGCCTCACCATTGCTGAGGCTGGCTTTGAACTCATGATTCTCCTGTCTCAGCCTCCCAAAGTTCTGGGATTACAGGCTTGAGCCACCGTGCCTGGCTCATGCTTGCAATTTCTAAGCAAAGCATTTTTAATTTTGTTCCTCAAGGGTATATTAAAAATAGTTTTAAAAGTTTTTCTTTCTACTTGTGTTAACTATTTTCTTCATAGTATCTTTTTTTATTTGGTTTCTATCTTTCTATTTATACCTTTCCTCAAATACCTAGAAATACTTGGTTGACTGACCCTCTTTAACAGAGTCAAACAAAAAGTTGATTGGAATCACCCAGTAAATCATCATTTACTGGGTGGACTGACCAGTAAACTCTTCAACAAAGGGTAATGTGCCAGCCATTTACTGAGGAAACGCAAGCTAAAAAAATTATTATCCTTTCTCTTGAGTTGTCAGCTTCACTAGAGAGAAGTGTTCATTTTCTTGTCTAGAAGAAAAAAAAATACTCTTTGCTGACTTTGCTGTGATAAGGTAAAGGAAGAAATTGTAGGGTGGTACTCAGAATTCAGCACTCAAAATGCAGAAAGGATTCAAAGACCCAATAATATCTGTTTAAACTCCTTGTTCTGGGTATAAAATACTGGCATTTCTCAATTCAGAGACTTTCTTTTTACCTTATCTTTGGAACAAAATGAGTGTTTTGCTCAGGAGAAGAGAAATTGCCCAAAGGCAAGGAGGCTTGTGTGACACCTGAAGCTACTAACTGGTTTTATAGACAGTTCAGTTCTTGATTCACCCTTTTCCATTCACCTTATTTCCATAGGAACTCAGTGTTTCCACTCTCCAAGCCTTAGCACTCCATTTGATATATTTTGGGTTTGTTTCTTGTTTACCTCTGCCAGTATTTACTTGATTTTATTGGGTCTACTAAGCCAGTTATTGAATGTCCACTTACTTTGAGCATCTCAAATGTTGAAACTTTCAACTCTTTCATGCTTTTTCCTAGATCTTTGAAATAAAAATATCTATTCTTCTGTGGCTTAAGTAAGGCTTTGAAGGGAAGAAAATCTTATGCCTACGTTTAAACCATCATTTGAGCTGAAGAAGTGCTACAGATTTTAGGTGTATGTCACACACCAGGCAGAATTTATGAAGGCTTCTCAGGTGAAACTTACAAAGACCCAGTAATATCTGTTTAAAGACACAAGTAAGTTTAAAAACTACTTCTCCTGCCTTTAGACTTTATCTGTTTTCATTTTTTTCTTCTTGACTTGTTTTTTCTTCCCCCTTTGAACACCTGTTCCCAATGCCTTCCTTACCTCCAGACTACACTCTGTTCAACATCCTGTCCTGTAGACCAAGGTAACTGCAGGAATTAGAACTTCATTTCCTTCTGAATAGGCAAAATGACTCTAAAGACTTTCAAAGCCTTTTCATAATGTCACTTTTGTAAGGGAATCTGCCCTACCAACTCACGGTAAGGCAAGTAATAAATATTTATTTGATGTATATGCACACATTTGAGAGTAGGATTTGATTTTCTGAATATTTTAAATTCTTATAATTGCTCTATTCATTGGATATTTGCAAACACAGATCTTCCCACTTCACTTGGTTACTGTTACTGAAAAATTTCCTCTTAGTTTAAATGGTGACTGTTAAAAGTAAAAGATGAGTAAAAAAAAAAATTAGTCTAAACTTTAGGCTTCTTTATGATTTAATGAGAAACACTTCAACAGCTTTGGGAAGAAAAGTAAAGTCTTGGAAAGACTTAAGATCAACTGCCTAAAATATTTGATCTTGGAAACCAATGTTTTAAATATCTTTATTCATAAAACTTGCAGAAAATAGGTTAGAGAGTTATTACAAACCAAAATAAAGTTTCTGTAATGCTAATTACAGTAAAAAATATATCTGATTTAACTCAATACACATTTCTGGAGCTCCTACTTTAAACAAGGCACTGCATTAGATGCTGCAGCAGTTGGGGGGTGGGGGAGGAAAGGCAGTAATAATAATACAATGCCCAGAAAACTCAGACATTAACAGTAAATAATAAAAACAAGTTCACATAAAATTATCAACTGCACTTTAATAGTTGAATAAGAGTATGATCATACCATTTATTAAAAACATTTGGACACTTTTAAAGGGCAGGGGAAATATTAATTATTCTGGGATCGTCCTAAGCAAAACACAACGCAAAGAAATGCCACACATTTTTGAAGGTGGGTAAGTTTTATGTACTCGGTGAGGTCAGGAAAGACAAAGATAAGCAAGGTGGAATTCCAAGTGGAGAGAAACCCATGAACTAAACCATGGATGAGGAATGGCAGGTATCTGGATTATCTGGGGTATAAAAATATGTACTGGAAAAAAAATCTTGAAAGATCAGTAGAGAATAAGTTTTGGAGGGTCAGCATATAAAATCCTTGTTCTTAATAGTGGATTGATAGGATATGAACTCTACTTTGAGAAGATTGTACTTGTAGGAAGTACAGATGGGCTGGAAGAGATTGAGTTAGGCAAGAATATTGAAAAGTCAAGAAGTAATGACCCTAACTAAATAGGATAGAAATGTCAAGAAGAAATCAGATGTCAAAGATAGCATGGAAGTGGAATTCATAGATGTGGCAAATATCTAAGAGGGCCTGTGTGTAAAGGAAGAAAGGAGAAGGCTAAGAACACTCGGGAATTTTAATGGATAGGTAACCAAGAGAATCTAATATCATTAGGAGAATTAGAAAATTCAGAAAAAAAGCATGCTTATTTGGGTAGAGAGGGAAAGGATATTGAAGAATTTTACATGCAGTAGACTGAAACTGGGAAGTTAAAAGCCAGGCTAATTTATCCAGCAAATGGATGGAAATTGTGAATCTTGATTTCATTGCATATGGTAGCCCTAAAGCTAAAGCCACACAGTTGTGAGTTAGGGTCTAGGAGATAATGTAGAATAAAAGAGATTAAGATCATATAGGGAGACTTATGTAAACTCACAAGAATGTAGTTTAAAATGTTATGCATTGTGGATAAAGAGTTTAAACTCTAATGTCTACAAGGCCGCATTTCACTGAGGGCTGACTATGAACCGGTACTCTACCAGGGGATAAAGGAGGAATGAGAAATGATAATCCTACTACCAAGGAACTGTCCAGAAAAAAGTACTGACAGAGTAACTATCAGTCTTAAATACTGGGGATAAGCCAAGTGAGATAGGGAATGAGAAAGACTCAATTTAGTAATAAATATTTCATTGACCCTTGAATAAGTAGGTACAGTGGAGGGATGAGAAGGGCCGTAAAATTATAAAAAGGAAATAATAAGCAAGTAAAAGAAGACAAAAATGAGTAGACTATAAGGAAAGGAGAAAAGAAAGGAAGGAAAGGAAGGAGAAGGGAGAAGAAAGAGGAGGTGAAAGGAGCTGTGGCAGGGGAGCTAGGGGCAGACTGGAGTAACTAATTTCAGAGAACATAAATTTGGTTGAAGCTACACCCATTGAAATACTTTCAGAAACAGATTTAAGGTGCACAAACATTACCATCCCCCTTAGTAAATCGTATTCATGATCCTGTGGTACATTAGGTGTGTTACTATTTTCTCTACAAATTTATCTGGAGTTTTCTTCTCCTTCACAAGTAATTTGGACTTTGATTATGGCAAAAATCATGTGAAACTTATGTGTTCTATACCTCACATACAGTAAATTTTGATACTAAGCTAATAAATCCTTCTATATAAAAATAAATTCTATACTGGATCAGATTGCTGTTTCTAGCTTTTCTTTCTCTTTTGATCAGAATAAAGGAGATTCACTTAGATTCATCCTTCTATTTGTGGTTAATATCCTTAATAGTGTTATAATTAAAGCTTTTAGTTATATAATTGATAATTTTACAAATAAAAGTTATCTTTTGATTAAAAGCCTTCTACAAATAACCTATATTGCAGGTAAGCTAAACTGCAGATTCTTCAACCTGGTGTAAAAGCCTGACAACTTTTGTTTATAGTTCTTAAACTTTTCATAGGTCTGCATATTTTCAGAGGCCCCAAAACTAAACACAAAAAGTTGTCTCTGTACTTTTTGTTACTTCAGGCAATTAAATCTCTGAGATCATGTTAGTTACCCTGCTTCAGAACTCTTCTTTTGTATATGGATTAAAATTTATAAGATTAATTTCTAAGTGTACAGATACACCTTGACTTTTGGATGAGAGAACATCTTTTTATTTTATTTGTACTCTGATTTCCTAATTCCCTCCTGAAATTCAGATGGTCTTTTAAACTATGGACACATACTGCATTTGAATTTCAGAAAGCTCTTCTTGGTCTAGCACTTGACTATATACAACCACCTGACATTCTCAAAAACATCTTCCAGTAGATTCAAGACCATTTATTAAAATCTTAAATATGAAAATGTTTATTGTCACTTTTGTTTTCTTTCTGTGAGTCAGTTCTCTATTGATGGGCTCCCTCTACTATAATCCTAAAATGGAAAAAGGGTAGGGATATAGCTAAATAGGAGAGCCTGTGCTGGGCATGTGCAAGGCCCTGGGTTTCATCTTCAGCAGGAAAACAAAAAACAAAAAGACAGAGGGGGAAAGTATTTAAATGGGGTTGTGCTAAAGACGATATAAAAATGAATTCCTCTGATTAATTTTATTTGAACAGTTAGGATGTATGCCTTTAAGTAATAGACTAAACTCACCTGTATAAAAGTTATCTTTTTTCCTTTTCGATGGTTACAGGAAATCTTAATATGTCCTATGCGCAAAGGCACTTGCCTAAAGTATTTTTGATGCAGTGATGTTTTCTGTTCCTGTCTTTTTATTTTTTATTTATTTTGGTACTGGAGATTGAACTCAGGGGCACTCGACCACTGAGCCACATCTCCAGCCCTATTTTGTGTTTTATGTAGAGACAGGGTCTCACTGAGTTGCTTAGCGCCTTGCAGTTGCTGAGGCTGACTTTGAACTCGTGATTCTCCTGTCTCAGCCTCGCTAAGTGCTGGGATTACAGGCTTGCACCATCGCACCCGGCTTCTGCTTCTGTCTTTGATCACAATTATATTCATCTAGTGACTCATTATATGGTTCTCCAGTTCACGAGGGCAGTTTAATATACTTGCTAATTCAGGCAACAGGAGATGCTGCCCTCAATTACTCAAGTATTTTCATTTTGTTTCAAAATAATTAGAAAGATGTTGATAGTAAAGACTTCTGCCCTAGATCATAGCCTACATATTGGTCATAAATGTGAGTATATCATTCATTGAGTAAAACCACAATGTCTATGAACCATTTTTCTGTTCTCTTATTTATTGACAGGTTTTTTTTTTTAATTACAACACAATGAATTGATGGTAAATACAGAAGATGCAATAGTATAAAAAGCCATTTAACCCTTCCCTAGGTTAAGACACTTACAGCAGACAAAAACTGCCCCACCCCTAGTCCCCACTTTGAATGGAAATGAAATAAATATAAATTAATAAATACAAAACAAATCACTGCACAGCCCTTAACTCTTTGATTGCCATGGCAAGAACCATGCTGATGATTCTAGCTTGTGACATTTTTGTGGTTAAAGGTTGCCGCAGCAGTCAAAGGGTTATAGCATTGTAAACATAAGTACTTTGTGAAAATGTTCAGTCATGTTAATGGTCTATAGCAATGAGATTAATAGCATGACCCCTTGACCTTTAATGACGTAACATTATAAGGAGTTAAGGAGATAATAGCTTGGTGAGCTGTTACATAGACTAGTCAACCATTTTATTCAACAATGTGCTATGAGGCCTTGATTTACTAATAAAAGACAACTGGTGAATAAACACTGTTCAATGCACTGATCAATAAATCAATGAAAAATTAATTTAAGCACCACAAAATTTTGCCTGATTATATCTGACAGTCATAATACACTTTAGCACCATTTATTTAGCCTTATATTTGCACACAAACAAGCTTTGTGTTTGTCGGTAGAAGCTATCCAGAAAAAAAATATATATGTATATATATATGCCAGATTTAAGATGGTATAAATGTATAGAATCCTGTGTGGGCAAAAAACACAACCTGCAAACCTTAAAACTCATTTGGCAAATAAATGTGTTATTTATTTCATTCTTTGTACACATAAGACTACATGTAATCAAAAACTTAACGAAATAGGGCATATTGTAAAATAGCAATCCAGAAACTTAAAGGTTAAGAGTTCAATACTTTCTTCATAACTGAAAAGGGGGAGTTATAAAAAAAAGCAAAGCATTTTCAGAAAACCACAAGATAATGGCCTAAATTTTTAATTTCCTGGTATTTCTCCCTGCTTCACAGTTTACTGTTATATTTAAATAAAGTCTGTAATTTTTATTCTTTTAATTTACCATAAACACAACATAGAAAGGAAAATGATTTTCATATAAAATGTATACTGTTTACCCAAGAGACAACTTTCTTTTTCCTTTGCAATTGCTTGCATCTCATTTGGACTCTGAAAGATAAATGACTATGCAATTTTTAAAAAATATATATTTATTTGACAAAGTAGGTTCGTGGGAGCTTTTTCCCATTTATCTAATAAATACATATATATGTATATATATGTACATATATATACATACATATCTCATATATGCTATATATTTCCAAATCTGTACTACCAGATAGCTTATATGGATGTCATATATCTGCATTCATTATCATACCAATTCACTACTGGAATCAAGATAATGTTAATACAGGTACATAAGATTTAAAACATTTTAAAGATATGTTACTACACTGATGAAGCAGGCAAATTTCTCAATGTCCATAATATTTGATTCTTTTAAAAAACCATCAATAAACTATGAACTAATTAGATTTTATTTTTGTTAGAAAATTAAGTTTATTAAAAGTTATCTCAGCGCAAAATTGAACTAGTAAACTCCATTTATTTCCTTCCTATAATATAAAAAACAAGATATATTTGTTAAAATTAGATACCTAAAAAAAAAGAAAATCTTTCAAGACTTTTAAGCTTGAAGCAAAATTTTATGGCCGTGTGTGTCTCTAAAACCCCTCAAAATAGAGGTTCACAATAGAAATGCTGATGCAGTCAAAACCCGTGCAGCAAAAAGCTGCGGCTATAATACCCCTAATTCTTTTATTTTATCTATTTCTAATATATGTATGAATGCATCAAATGTAAATTACATATACATATATGTAAATGTATACATATTTATATGTGTGTATGTAATTTACACTTAAAGGGAAATAGAACAAAGAATCAAGGCTTTAGGCATTCATGTCCCCATGATGTACCTTAAACAGAACAGTATATTATGGTATTCATTTTACTGTATAATTATTTATGATACATTCTGCAGAAACAAATTTCCTTAGCTGTCTTATCAACAGACAACAGCCATAATAGTCAGCATTTCACTTTTCTCAGGGGAATAGCTCTATAAAAGTTAGAAGCCAATGACAGAGACTGGGGATGTGTGAAATCACAAGGACTAAATCTTTGCATGAAATCTGTGAAGAAAAATATTGAAGACAAAAAGACATATTGCCTGGGCACCACCTTTGATGTAGAATGCTGTTCAATTCTGATTTTCACAGAGGAAGAGAAAAATCAAAATCTGTAACAACAACAATAGGGAAAAAAAAGGTGGAGGAGAAGTGGAGATTAAAAGGAATGCAAATATAGGCAGAGACTGATAAGACAGCACAATATAAAATATCCTTCCCAAATTGCTTATTGTAGGGGTGAAAAACAGAAAGCAAACAAATAATCATCTCAGAATTGAAGGAACAGAAAAAAAACAGGCATACACTCACCCTTGATTAGAAGTCATGTTTTTAGAAGTAACAAAGATGGTGAACTTTTGTATTTATAAACACAGGAATAATGGAATCCATACCAGAAACAAAGGAGTAAATAACCAAAAGAATTCAAAACATACTTTTACCTAGGCGGTAGCATATACTAAAGAACTGTGAGAAGATAGGCAATAATGTGGCCTCTGCAAAGTTATTTCAGTGATAGGAAAAAGAAAAGACATTAAGATAATAACCTTTGTGTTACTACCAAAAGCATTGATTCAAGCAAAATAATGCTTCATCCTAAAAACCGGGTTGTTGGTATCTAGAGAGGGAACAATTTAAAACTGTCATTACATGACGGCAAACACAACATGCATCCTAGCGACTTCAATAGACAGCTCACACAGGCTTTCTCCATCCACATCTTGGCAAGACAGGCCAATGTAGCAACACACATTCATATAAAATGTGGCAAGTACAAGCAGCACCATATTCTATCCTAGGAAAAAGCATCCTAGCATGCAGTCACATCTCACCATAGCTTCATCATATATGAGGCATGTATAAAAAGGCCTGTGGAAAAAATATCATGCCAGGGATCCAATCTAGCTACAGACCAAATGCTACAGAAATGTTGGTGTGACAATGGGTGGATTTTCATGGATTAAAAACAAGTGAATAAAATAATCAAGAAATATCTCTATAAGTCAAAAAGTTTATCATTTTCTTCTTGACCACAATTCTCTCCTTCAGGTTTTTGTAAGTGAAGTAAAGGTTAATGATATCTTGCTCTGAAGCTAAGGGGGCTAACATGATAGAATTATCATATTTTCATATTTATATTTAACTGATTTTTTCCTCCCTTCTTAAGGGCATATAAATCCAGCTCTATAGCAGAGCACATGGCAAAGTTATGTGAATCAGCACAACATTCTAGTTGATGAAGTGTCTTCCTACACTGTCCAATGTGCCCTTTAATGTAAGGACATGTTGAGTACAAATTTGAATATTATCCTCAGCCCTATGTTAGTATAAGAAAAATGCTAAGACACACTGCTCTTTAAATTGAAAAGACATAGAATCCTCAAAAACATCCATTTATAAATGTCTTTTATGTGTAATTTATATACTTATTAAGCACTGGCCAGTGTTACTGGTTATGTCCTCATTTTCCTTAAAAAGTTTTATTCTTACTTAGTATAAAGAATTAGCATTGTTTTAAAAAATAATGCATGTCATGTCCCATTATAAGCTCACAATTATGTTAAAAAATGAAGACTGTTACTTCTATGTTCTACCAGAAATTTGTCAGGAATTTTACAAAAACAAGCAAATAAAATAGTCAAGAAATATCTCTGTAAATGAAAAACTTTAATGATTTTACTTTTGATCACAATTCTCTCCTTCAGTTTTTGGAACTGAAATAAGGGTTGATGATACCTTGTTCTGAAGCAAGATACCATGTTTTCCCCTCCATTTCTGTAAGTGTGTCAAATTAGTGTTTATTCTTAGGCTTTCTATACTATTGTTTTAAATTTCAAAGTAGACATGTGGAAAGAGATATTGGTCATGAGATGTTATTAATCTGACCTGAAATATTTCAGAACACTTCAAAATTACACCAATGGGAAAAAATGAGGAATGATTTGAGGAGTACATTGAAGACAAAGATTACAATTAGATGAGACTGTAACACTAAGGCAACTCTTTCGCTACTATGCCAAGTGTTTTATGTTCTATGATTATTGAGGTAAATTTCTATCCTAGGGAAATGGCTTTTCTTAGGGGATTCTAACATTACATATCTTTCCAATGGAGGTTATTGAACACCTATTTCTGAAATGTTTGGGCTGGAAGGCAATGCATGAGTATCAGATGTGTTTATGCAGGTAACATCTAATGACCACTGGCTAAATATATACATTGACATATCGCATACTCATCACTACTGCAAAGAGCTTGAAGTTGCAATTTTCTCTACTATTTTTATACTTGCTAAAGTAAAATTTCTGGTTGTTTTATCAAGTGCTATAATATGTCTTTATATTTTACAAAAGACTCTTTTCTCCCTCTTTCATGTCCATTATATTCATTAAGTGTAATTTGTAGCTTTCATTACTTATCTCTGATTGCTATTTTCTTTTCTATATAAAGTTCTAACTTTTAAAATGTAACTGTTAAACTTTTCTGATGCAGGTATGTTTCCTTTTCAGGCAACATGGAAACTATAATTTAGATACATATGCTCTAGCATGTGTTTCCTGTGGTCACAATAAATCAGTATCAAGAAGGTGCATGAAATCCAATGGAATGGCTAGATTCTCCAATATGGCTGACTTGACACCTTCTGTAATATCATATATTGGCTGAGATTGTATTTACAGTATTTGTAATAAGTCATCTGATTTTACATTTTTGATTTAGATGGCATATTCTGTTTGACATTTGTGATACTCTGGGGTTGTTCTTAAGAGCATCAAAAACTAAACTTTTGCTGTGTTTGCTGAAAAGAGCTTATCACCATCTACAAGGTTGTTCCTGGACATATTACAATCTCAAAGACTCAAGACTGTCAGAGAATCACTGCCTTTATTATTAGCTTCTGGAAATAACTCTGAACACTTTTTTAAAAAAGATTCTTTTCATGACTCTTGTTTAACAAGTCTATTTGATTAAAACATTCATTCCTCTTTAGACAGCACATTGAGTTTAGTCAATATGGATACACTGGTTATTCTACTGTAAGATCCACAAAGTATGGTTATTTGCACCATACTATAGATAGCACACAAAATGGAGAACTTGTAAGTATTACATTATCATTCTTAGGATCTAGTATATATACCATTATCCATGTATTGGAACTACCAGCAAAGTTTGGGAAATGTTCTTATCCACCACATTGTGTATGTGCAGGTTTTTTTGTTTTGTTTTGTTATTGGGGATTGAACCCAATAGTGCTTTACCCAATGGTGCTTTACTATTGAGCTACAATGTCCCCAGCCTTTTAAATTTGGACACAGTGTCTTGCTAAGTTGCTTAGGGACTTAGTAAATTGTTCAGACTGTCCTCAAACCTGTGCTTCTCTTGCTTCAGCCTCCCAAGTTGCTGAGATTACAGGCATGTGCTATCACACCTGGTAAACACATTGTGTTTTTAATCACACACATAAAGGGAGTGAAAATAAGTATGTAGTATATTAAAAGCCAAATTATGTGTACATTTAAGAAGATTAGAGGAAATTTGAGTAATAAGAGGAACATTTGCTTATTTCAGTAAACTAGTCTGTATCCTTTATTACTTAGTAATTATTTTGTGGTAATCATTACTTAGTAATTTATTATACTTGACTCAGAAAAGCCTTGCTTTCTGATTGATAACAGAAGTTGTCTTTGCTAGTAATATGCAATGTTCTCTAAGTTAGCTATGTAACACCTGCAACTGTAAAGAGCATCAGTATTCAATGGCTAACATCGCCATATCAGCAGATACTCTGTTCTAAAATGGGTCAAGAGTTAAATATACCTTCTCTACAAGTGTGATGTGAAATTACTGCTTCAGAGAATACAAGCTGCTTAGCTCTTTTAATACTTCATTCTGTCCAGTTAATAATATAAAGAACAATAATATTTGACTAAACATAAACTATAGAGTCATTTTATATGAAGAACATTCTCTTGTTTACATCTGTGTTTATAGTAGGTAAAGTAATGAGAAATAACAAAATAAAAGAATATTTTTTGTGAGCGTCATTGGGTTTTCATTGACTTAGGAAACTGTAGGTCTCAGCTTTTCATGTTATTAGGGATGAGATGAAAAATATTAGGTAGGTTGCATGTCTCTTCTGGAACTGGACTGATTGATACATTATGTTGATCTATGGAAATTTATTCTATATGGGTTTTGAATTACTATTCTAATATGCTAGATCAATTTAGTACTATATTTTCTTATAATTGGTATTTTTCCAAATCTTAACTGAAGAAGAGTCAGAGAACTTACAAAGTGCCTGGAGTACAACAACAAAAAAAATGGAATCCCAGTGTTTGTGATTATATTGTACTTATTATTTTCTTATCTCTTGTGTTCTTACAGCCTGATCAATGTCTTACTCAAGAGAGCAGCCACACACTCCTTCTCTTATTACATAAACCCCTTCTTATATTCAAGTAAATATGACTCAAGCCTTATCCTTGACATTTGCCAGAATTCAAGCATGATAGACTTTCCTTAATGCTATGGTTATTTTCTAGCCCTTATATACTTACAGTCTCATGATGAATCAGGATATTGTGATGAATGAGTAAAGAGGCAACAGATTACTTATTCAGTTTCTTTCTCATTTTAGAGAAAAAAAGAGTTTTTCAATGCAGGTTAATGGACTTCCTGAATGATTTGCACATGTCCCAAAATGACAAAGTTCCTCATTTCTATCTTAGCAAAATAGCGTTTCCACTCATTTTTTCTTGACATCAAGGTCCTGAAAGAATTAAACCCTCCCACAAGCAAACACTGTACAAACAAGCTTATGTATAAAGTCCTCCATGCTCAGCAGTGACTAGCTCTTCTTATAATATCAGCATCATCTAGAATGGAAGGAAGCACTGAAGTAAAGCTATAGGGCTGATTCTGGTCCTCTTTCCTTCCTTTCTGGGACCTCAAATCCATCATCTTCGATATCTTGTCAAAATATAGTCTGCATTGCATAATGTTTTGCTGTAAAATCATTTCTCTTTTCTAACTGTTCTTTTTCTCTTAGCCTTACAGTATATATTTTCAGATTATAAGAAATACCAATCTGCAAGGCTTTTCAGCATGCCACCCATGATTAGAAAATATTTTCCCCAACCAAATCATAAACACGTAGTTTAACCAAAAGGCATTCTAATTTTCATGCTATGTTGAGTATAAATATAAATTCAAGGCAGCCAAACTATCCATTTCCAAATAAGAATGTATACCTACACTCATTAAAAATCATCTGGAAATGTGTATTATTAGCAAATGAGTAAGAAATTTTCACTAGTATAAAATTCCTGCTTTATATAAAAGCCACACTGGCCATTCAAGTATTTGAGGTTATTTTTTTCCTATATTTTTTGTAATTCATACTAAAATGATGAAATTAGGCTTCAAATCATATTAAAAGGAAATTAAAAACCACTTCTACCTATAGGGCATTTTTAGAGTGTGCATGTAAAGACAAAGTGTCCATCTGCAGATTCACCATCAACACTTTCTCTCTGCACTCTAAGGAAACAGCTCGTGTTTAAGAGGTTTTAGAGAACAATTAACAATCCCATGGAGAAGCAACACCAGATTCCCTTCAGTTTGTGCCAGTTTGCAAGTTAAAGGTCAAAGGGCAAAGACATAGAACAGGACTCTTCAAGGAAAATTTTCACAGAAGACAATGTTTAAGTTGTTGTTAATGACAGTCAACAGATCAATAATCAAGTTCAAGGCAAGCTGTTCATTGTTTCAAAAGCTAATCCCCTCAAAAGCTGGCTTTCACACAAAGCCAATGTCTGACTCATGGGGTGCATTCCTCCTGACCATCTCTAATAAGTTCACAGCCCAGTGGCTGTAAAGCCTTTCACTGCAAGAAGCAGCTCCTAAAAATCAATAAAGAGGTCTGTCAGTTGCTGACTTTTCTCTAGGAAAAAAATATTGATACAAACCTGCTCTGCAGGTCACATGAAAATGACAATACTGCTCTTAGGACAAATTACACTCAACAATGAAATGCTTTGGTGGTCTCTTGGCTCTGTCAGTGATCAAATGGATGGCAAAATGCCAGAAGCCATACTAACCCTTTGAGAACTATGGTTGACATGCAGGAGGTAATGCAATGGAGGATATTCATGCAACTTCAGAGTCATCATTTTAATTCAGTTTTAAAATGGCAATGCTAACTGTGTATACCAAGGCAAATTGAATTCTCATGCAATGGATTTTAAAACAAGAATTCAATATGTTTAAGAAAAAAAAAGACTTAGGTTGCTGTAAACAGTTGTTCAAATAAAATTTCACTCTTACGAGATACTGTTAACAAAATATTTTTTTTATTTGCCAGAAAATTTTTGGCAGGTAACATCATTGCTGTTTATTATAAGTGTATTCATGTAGTACTGTAAATCATTTTAGAATTACATGGGGGTTATGGTATATGTTTTAAAAACCAGAACTTGAACCTGTCACTGTTTTTACCATTGGCCAGTTCTACAATTTACCACATAGCAACACTGACATCCTAAGACTCTGAAAGCTGGTCTGATAGTTCTCAAAGGGTTACACCAATATATTACTAGAATCACAAATCCTTGCAAAATAACTGTCACTTTAATCTACTTCAGAAACATACTGCTGCTTGCTCTGCTTTGTAATGAATATTCCTGACAGACCCATGGAAGGCCTGGGGCAATGGCCTAATACAACCTGGGGATATTATCACAATGATATAGGGGTCAGGTGGCCAGAAAGGGTTTAGAAACACTTCAAAACAATTCAAAGGTCCTGTTTTGAATATAGATATGAATATAAATGTGATGAAACATTGAGGACATAGCTGAGAACAGCTGTATAAAACGAAAAATGGATGTATTATTAAGGCTGTTACTATATTGCAGATATTTTGGCCCCTTGTTTGTTGGAAAATGGCTGTCCCGACAGTCTAAAGTCCTGCCTGTGTATCCAGATCTCCCACCTGACAAAATGATGCGCAGGAGACTATCCATAGCAGTCACAGAGCTATCTTCTTTGGAGACAAAGCTGTTTTGGGTCTTCACACTTTTCTGAAAGTTCAATTGTGGACTTTTTGTTTAAACATTTTTTTTCCTTTGCTTTAAAGCAAAAATTGTGGGTTTTCTCTTTTTGATTTTTTGTTTTGATTTGTTTGTTTTTCTCTCCCCAAAATGGGCTCAGACTTCAGAAGGAAAATAATATTTTAAACCTTTAAAGAAGAATCTTTTCTTCTTTTTTCCTCTTCTTTAGTTAATCCTGAAATTTTACTGGGCATTGAGCGTGCAGAGGAAAGGCCTATAACTGAATGACAAAGAAAGACAAAGGACTGAAGAACGGCAGATACTGTGCATCATGGAAGCTTCCCCATGAGTGAATTTCCACTCATGTGCAGGACCAGCAACCCTCTGGGTTTGGAAGGTCAGCCCCAAATCAGGCTGCCACAAGCCTGCTCCTAGCTAGGAAACAGCATAACAGCTCTTGTCTTGAATCTCAAGTTACCACAAACTCCTGGAAAAGAAAGAAAGAAAAAAACCCTACATCACACCCACTCTTGCATAGAGCGTTTACAGTACAGTATGTGGCGGGGTGTTCCTTTCCTCTTGAACTGGAACACAGTGTAAACCAATACAAGGAGGCATAAGGCCAAGATGCAGGGAATGACAATAGCTATGGCTTTCACAGTGCTGGCTGTGTTGTCCAGTTTGATGACAATGTCTACATCATCTGGTGGGCTGTGTCCTTCTTTATCTCTGTCTGTTGGTCCATCACAGCCCATAAAATCCTTGAGGATGGATCTTGGATATCCAGGTTCTACCTTGAGTATCTGGTTGTTGAATTTCCAGTACTCCTTTCCTTTGTAGAAATATGTAAAGCCTGGGGGAAAACACACACATGGATACCACGTATTGGTGAAAGTATATTTGTACAGGAATGTTAATGAAATAGGCTAATTTTTAAAAGATGTATTTTAAGACCCTTCAATTTTCGTAGGAAGAAAACCTATCCTCAGTTCAATTGTTGTATTCCAGGAACTGCACCTTCTAATGCCCATGGAAAGCTCAGCAGAGAGAGAGGTGATCTACAGAGGATGCTGGAGGACAAAGAGCTGGAAGTCACATCTATTCCTCCTCTGCATTAGAAAGAGAACTTCATCCTTTTGCTGGCTTAAGGTGTGTTGGCACAGAATCACACATTAGTGTGATAACATCAACCTATACTAAAGAGGTTGAAACAGCCTTATAAATGGAAACACTTTTTTACTCTCAGGCTGCCACTGAGGACATCATTCAGTACATTCTATAAAGAAGCTTCTCACCTCTCTATATGTCCAGGGAAATTTCTTATCATCTTAGTATCAGACATCATTGTGCTCCTCCGAAACAATAGGTTTCCTTTTGTCATTTGAACAAGAAATCATAAATAAATCATAAAACTGGAGGTGTTATCTTTTGTCTGCTAGAAATCTTAACAAATAAATAGATATTCATAGTATTTTGTGCACTACCCTCATTTCTGGCTCCAGGCCATATCTGTTTTCTCCCTTCTTTTGTCCTGGTTGTTTAACTTATGTACTTAGTTTATGTTAAATTTGTATCAACTAATTCTATTTTATAAACTGTTTAAAAGCCCTTATTAATCCTTTTAGGAATAAACAAATCTACAATAATAACTTTGATACTTCCAAGTAACTTATAATTCCTGGGGGAGGAGGTGGTATGTGGAAGGCTCAAAGAACAATCAGCAATATATATGATTCATGTTCCAAAACATTATGGTTGCTCACTTTGTGAACTCCTGACAAATAAATTATACATATGCATCTAGGATTATTCTCCATAATTTGTTGCTGTTCTTTTTAAGGCACATATCTAGTCTTTTCTTCTTTTCATAGCTCCTTTATGTCAAGTTCCTTTGTGGCTGTGCTACTTGGACTTGTTTTTGTGATAAAACTAAGAAAAAATGAGATATTTTGATGTTGTAATTATGGGAGATGCAAATGTTAAAAGCTTAGTATATGCTGTCTCCTTTAAGCCTCACAACCGTGCTGTCAAGTAGAAGTTACTACTCATTCTTTTCAGACAAAAATATTGAGGCTTGGAGATTTAAAACATATATACATATATAATATACATATATACGCATATGTATATATACATACATACATATATATTATCTTGAAAGCAGGATTTAAATTTTGGTATACATATCAAAGTCTACACACTTAATGAGTGATGTTGTTGATTTAATATCAAAAGTTGCAACAACTTGAATTATTAAATAAAAATAATGTTAAACTTTAAAAAAAAAAAAGTTGCAACAGATGTCACCTCTGAAATAAAGAACTCTGACATTGCACAAAAAATTCCAGAAAGGATAGACTATCACTTCAGGTCACTTCCTTTTGGAAGTCTTTCTGTTCAATGCCATGAAAATCTGCTGTGGCTTCTAGTTTCGAAGGACAGTTCTGCAATCAGAGCAACTTGCCAAGTGAAAACAGGTGTATGTAGATTCAAATTTTTCTGCAGGGAGCTGGTATTTGATCACACTAATGAAATCCAATGTAATTACTCAACAAGCTTGGATGAAGAAATGTTGAAGGCCTGCCAAATAACAGCACATTAGATGATCACAGTTGAACAATGGCATTGATTTAGAATTAAACAGACCTTCAAAATAGATGAACGTACTTCTTATGTTTATAAACTGGAAACTAACAGCCGGAAGTGTCCTCATTTCAATTTTTGGCCAAAGCTAATTATTATCAAGCTACTGGGCATTTCATATTTATCAGTTCTGAAAGCCAAATTCTAGAGTAACACACTACATATATAGGAGCAGAATTTGTAGTTACTGAAAGCAATTGTTAGAAATAAGCAATCTAGTCAGTATGAGTTCATTAAATAATATAAATAGTTGAAAAGAAGCAGACTAAAATCTTGGTAATAGAACTATGCCAAACCTTGATTCTATAAAATCCATCTTGCTCAATAATTTAGGTTTAATTTTTTCATTTCTGAAATGTCAATTAGTTGAGGAAATGTTTAGTTAATTTTATCTTTATTTGTTTTACAAAGAGCTCTAATGTCACGCTCCTGCATGTGATATGCTTATTAAGGATCAAAATTTTGAGAAAGAAATCAGTGAGGTTGCAATGTGTAATTTGATGGTATTTTTTCTTTTATGTTTGGCCAGATCTTACTAGTTACTTTTCTATTGCTTCATTCTAAAAATGTAATGAGAGTTCATTGCAGTTGTATTATTATGGTGAATGGATGTTCTCCAATGGCAGTGCCTCTATGCCCTCTTTTTGGCTCTTACATGTTTATTGGTAACACAAATTGAGTGTTTGACAAATATTAATGAGTAAACTGACTTCCGTGGAAATATTTGCTTGAATCAAACTAGTGGTATTTTAACAGAGAGTGAGTGTTGAGGGGAAGAATCAATACACCAAACTGACAAAACCAAGGCACAAAACTATGTTAATAGGCCAAACATGAGGTGGCAAATGGTAAAACAAAATCTGATAGCTAAAATTGGAATCTTGTGTTTCTTTCAAAACTGAACTTCCATAAAGAAAAAATAGAGTATTTTAAAAATGTGACTTGATAACAATGTAGGAACAATTTGAAGGAGGGGGTTGAATCTTTTTTTGTGTGTGTGGTGGTGAGGATTGAACCCAGGGCCTTGTGCATGTGAGGCAAGCACTCTACCATCTGAGCTATATCCCCAGCCCACGGGTTGATTCTTTACAACGGTTTTATTACAGTTAAAAATCGATCCTGCTGTTTAAAAAGCATCATCGGGCAATCCGTGTTAAGAAATCATACCACCATATTCTGAATGAGTCAAGTCTCATTTGGACTATTGCAGTAATTTTAGAGGACTAAAAGTAAAAAGGAAAAAAGACAAAGGGGGAAAAAAAGGAGGAAGGAAAACAGGAAAATTGTTAAGATGGTTACAGTGAAAACCAGAAGGAGGAGGGCTCAGGAAGCTGCAATCTCAGGCAAACTGGTATGACCAAATTAAAAATTTAACCAGATATAACAGATGGTCAGTTACTTTGGCAATACAAGGTAAAAAAAAATAAACATTTCCTCTTTTGAGAGTGCATTCAATCATATTTATTGGAGCTAAAGTGTTCTAGTTTCAAGATTTAAGCATATATCTTACAAATTTTACAATCAGGGATAAGTTATTTGAAGGAGCTTAGTGTTGGTAAAGTGGTACTTGTGTAGGACAATTAAATTAGATAATGAATTTATGTAGCACTCCTGATACAGAGAAGGCATTCAATGGCAGCATATACTCATATTTCATTGGCCAAGATGGCAGAATTAGTATCAATAGGTAGGCATATTTTACCTCAATGTGAAAAGCATACAC
The DNA here is from genome assembly GCA_028644305.1 of Xerus rutilus. Taxonomy (NCBI): domain Eukaryota; kingdom Metazoa; phylum Chordata; class Mammalia; order Rodentia; family Sciuridae; genus Xerus; species Xerus rutilus. Next base: position 139,054,915 of record CM053400.1, read on the forward strand.
ATTTATAGCTTAATTTTGAGCCTGCAGACTTTTAAAAAAAATTACCATTGGGAGAAGATTCCTACAATAATGGATTTCTATAATAGTGGAACAGTGAACTAGACAATGTTTCAGTGTTTCATTGTCTTGGATTTTCTGATTATCAAATATCACATACATGGACTTTCCTTTTGCTTCTTGTTATGAAGTTATTATACAACTTGTATAATAACCTCTCTAGTCTAACTGGTTGTTGTATAGTAATCTCTCTAGTCTAATTGTACTGAGTGAAGATCTTGCTTGTTTGCTAATACTCTAAGCCAAGGAGTAAATAAAAAATTGTAACACTCAAAATGCATTTTTATTGGGTGTTTTTGTTCTTCGGTCTACACTAATATCTTCCTCCCAGGGCTAGTTCCTACCCTGTGTATGTTTGTTATTGTTATCTTTACAGAAATGTTAATAGACATATATGAGTTTAATTCAAAGGTATCTACACTCCCATATTTAAATATTAACTGTGTATCTTTCTAATGATTCTTCATAAACTTAAGTTGAGATTTAAAAAAATCTATAGCACAATACTAAATATTAATCTAAGAAGAAAGTTTATATAAATATTATCTAGCTGAAGTATGGTACCTCCTAATGATCTAACATATGAAAAAGAACAGCGTGTTACTACAATGGTTAAGAAACTTAAGAAATGTGTAATGCACATATTGCATACCGTTTTCTTTGTGTACAAAGGCTCCCTGAGGAGATTCAGGGATCCCTTTCCAGACTGTGATTGGCTTGGGATAGCCAGGGTCCATGGTTTTCATTTCTTCACTATATCTCCAATACCTAAAAAGGACAACACAATAACACACACAATGGATAAAATATATATATATGCATATATATATATATACACACACACACACAAACACACACATAGTTATAGTTATCATTCATTAAATTATTGCTGTATGATTTACACTGTTGCCTATATATCTGTAACTGATTTATGGAATATCCAAAGAGACAAGGGGCATGAAGTATTTGTTCTATTTCCTCTCCTGCATATGTTTAAAATGTGTTTATTATTATATATATCCTGCATATGTTAAAAATGTGTATATTACTATGCATATCCTGCATATGTTAAAATTAGTATTTATTCAGGCTGCTAAAATTCATAAAAATGCTAACTATATTATTCTACCTAAGTATATTTGCAATTCAAAAGGGTATCAAAAACCCATGTGTGTGCATGCACTCACATGTGTGGGCACATACTGAATCTTGATTATTTAAGAAATATAACCTTGGACAAAACAGATGTGTCCCAGGTCTCATTGATACTAGATTTTAGGATATGTGAGTATAAAGACAATAAACCAATTTATCAATAAATGCATATAATGGTAGAAGATAGAAGAGCTGTGAAGATAAAACAAGGCAGATAAAGTTATCTAGGAATATGTAGAAAATATTTTTATAGCAGTAGAAAGAAGTCCTCTTTGATAAGCTGACATTTGAGCAGAAAAAAGTGAGGAACAACACATTTAGTATTTAGAGAACACTGCAGGCAGAGGATCTGAAGTTCCTGTGGAAAGCACAGGCATGGAGTACTTGAGCACCTACCAGGAGGCCAGGGTGACTAGACACAAGGTCAGAGCAGAAACCAGAACCTAAAATGAGATAGGACTTTGGTTTTCCTCTAAGGGAGATGGGAAATCAATAAATATTTTGAGTAGAGATGCTTCAAGACATAACTAATTCTTGAAAAGAATATGCTGATTGCTTTATGTAAAAGAGGTTGAAAGAGATAAAGCAGAAGAAGTCATGGCAGGTCTGGGGATATAGCTCAGCTGGTAGAGTGCTGGCCTCATCAGGCTATGGGTTCAATCCCCAGCACCACCAAAAAAAAAAAAAAAAAAAGTCCTTGCAATACGCGTTGAAATGGGGAGTCAGTTATAGAGGTGACAGTAATTCAACAGATTTGGGGTATACTGTAAAGAAAGAGACTAAAGGACTTAATGATGAATTAGGTTTGAAATGTGAGAAAGGAGGAAATTGAATATGACCTTAGAATTCTGAGCCTGATAATCTGGAAGATTACTGTGTATATGCCTGAAGGCTTCAGGGCAGTCTCAACTGGAGTCAAGATATTAAAATAGTAAAGTCAAGCTCAGCTAGAGTCAGAACTCTCTGGCTCCTGTTCTTTCACAGGGCAGCCTTTGAGCCATTTTTTCCATAACCCCCAGACTTCTATGCAAGAAACTGGACATCCCTACTTTGCATCACTTAGTATTGTCTATATGTTCTAAGAGTAAAACAAGTTTATATCTTTAATGTTAAAAAAGATTGTCATAATGGGGCAAAACTACTGGAATGCAGATTAATATTTCCTATTTTAGGCATAATGCCAAATCCAAAGATCATAATGCTCTGTGGATTATCTTCTTTATTTACAACAAACCCATGATATAGTTGTCACTGTCCCTATTGAATGAGAATTCTTGGGCAATTGATGACAGATAGATGTATACACATTTGTCTGATTTCAAAAGTCTTTACTCTTTTCACCATAAGTATAATTTCCATATTGATTTGACACCAACATATATACTTCCCCAATTTATTTTATGTCTCCTTCCCCTAACCAAATATTCATGACTATCTATGAAATCTACTATTTCATCAGCACAGGTTTGGGAAATGACATGTTTTAATTCTTGGATGAGTCATTTTGCCTGAAATTAGGAAAAAAAAAGTCTACTCTGGATAGTTTCTGTGCCAGGAGCTGTGGGATTTTGTGCAGGAAGTTTTGTTATACATACCTAGAGATCTCACTAAGGTCACATAGGCAATATTAGCCCTTCCTTCATCTTCAATGTTCACATAGCAAGGAAGAAAACATTGCTTCAAGAAGTATTCCAGTTTATAACCTACAAGGCAGTGTTTACCCAGCAAGGGAAATGATGCCTTACAGTTGTTTATCATAGTTCCTTATCACATGCAAACTAGAGCAGATCTGATGAGCAGATCAGGAAAAGATTCTTGGAGAAGCACTGAGATGAAATAATGGTGATGGGTGCCTGTCTTCCTTGCATACTGAAATAAAATCATTCACATGTCAAGCTACCTACCAGTCCTAAAATATAGTTTCTTTCATACTTTGTCCATGAAAACATCTTCTTTTGAATTATTTATGAATATTCCCTTCCTGTAGCACATTCTGTAATGACTACAGAATGGTCAATGTGTTTGAGACTATGGTTATAATCTAAAGTTCTCTTCAGTTAATACTTCAATGGATTTACAACACTTTAATATGCTAAGAGCTTCTTTCACTTAACCAAAGAAAGTTTCTCACAAGGAAATAGCAAAATATTTTATTTCTTGGATACTAGGAAACACTTTTCTCCCCCACATTTTACATTCTAGAGATCAGAATCTTGTATTACAGAGTCAAAATGTACTTGGCAGGCCAGGCACGGTGGCACATGCTTGTAATCCTAGCAGCTCAGGAGGCTGAGGCAGGAGGATCACGAGTTCAAAGGCAGCCTCAGCAAAAGGAAGGTGCTAAGCAACTTCAGTGAGACTCTGTCTCTAAATAAAATACAAAATAGGGCTGGGGATGTGGCTCACTGGTCAAGTGCCCCTGAGTTCAATCTCTGTTACCCCTCCATGCAAAAAAGTACTTGGCAGGGTTTCCCTTCAATGATAGATTAATGATATATTTTACAATAATTGGCACCATTAAATGACATAAATATGTTAAAGTCAGCTTGAAATGGTAGATGTTTGGAATAATTTAAAATCCTGGGCATGATACAATCACAGCAATATTACTACATACTTAGAAACTAGTTTCTGGGAAGTAGTCATATTATTCTTTATGTAATAATATCTATATTTTATGTTGTGTTTTGTTCCCATAAATCAAATTTATATAATGCATTCTATTATTTGATTTCACTTAATTCCCTCGATAATCGTTATACTATAATGTTCTCTATAAAAATGTCCTAACTATAGCTATGGTTCTCTCAATCAGTGTCAACAGCACTGGGCATCATTTTTTCAAAGATAAGTGACTTACTTGCCTTTGCTCTGCTGTGTTGTGGAAAAGTTGAAATTCAAATGAGCCCTTTTTGATTCATAGTTCAGTATGGTTTTCTACCTTATTGCTGCTAGTAACTCCCTTGGCATAACATCGTGATAATATATTTTCTTGTCACTCTCATTGTTGAGGTATAACTGGTGTGTGTATGTGTGTGTGTGTGTGTGTGTGTGTGTGTGTGTGTGTGTATACATATATATATATGTGTGTATAATTTCCTTCCTTCCTTTTTCTATTCTCCCATAGATCCTTTCACTCACTGATACTTTTCTGAGCTTCTCCATTATATGCCAGACACATAAGATTCATAGACTTTGCATTTCAAGAAAATATTGATGGAATGTAAATTTTATTAGATTCTTTTAAGCCACCTAATTCTGGTATGAATTTGCAACTGAAAGAATTTTCTCTCTCCCAGAAGATAATGTAAAATCAGAATAGGGGATCACTTTGCAATCTGAGAATCTCAGTGTAGGTTTGAACCCTCGGGTTGCCTGTTGTGTGCCAGTTTTGTGAATATCCAGCAGACTGGAATGTGATTGGAAATGTTTAACTATTTCCAGGGTTGTCTTATTAAAAGTACTGGGGCTTGTTAAATAAAAGTTTGAATTTTAACTTTCACATAGTTGAACATTTTCCAACATTAACAAAAAAGCTGAACTCACTGATATTTTCCTCCCAGAAAAATAAGTTTATGGATTGGTTAAGAAATAAACAGCATATTCAGATTAGAACCCTTTAAATAAACTACTTGAAGAATTTAAAATTTAGATACTATAATGGAAAAAATGTGGAATTTTTTGTGGTCAATAAATGAGAAAGGAATTATAAATGAACCTTATAACTTTTCATTATGATTCTTCAGTCATCTCTACTGTAGACTTTTCTATTTTTTTTGAACTGGGAACTGAACCCAGCAGCACATAACCACTCAGCTGCATCCTCAGAATTTAAATTTTTTAAATTTTGAGACAGAGTCTTGCTAAGTTGCTTAGGGCCTCACTAAGTTGCTAAGGTTGGCTTTGAACTTGTGATCCCCCTGCCTCAGTCTCTTGAGCCACTGAGATATACTGTAGAATTTTGATTTTAATTAGCTGTTTCTTTGAAAGATGCATATTTAATGTTTTAAAACAATTATGATAAGAAATCACATTCATTAATCAGATTTTAGACTTGATCGTGAATCACACTCATAGGAAACAAGAGTTGTTCATGTGATATAAGGTTTTAAAATGCTTTCTGTGCTAAGACAAAAAATGGTACAGAAATTTTTATAGTGAAACAATTAGATGTTGCCGGATACTGAATTCCAAACTGAATGCAAATGGACCCAAGGATCATTTACCATGATATATATATTTTTTTAATCCTACTAATGGTTGCAATTTTTTGCCCAGATTCAAGATTTATGACCACAAAATAATAGAACACTTTTTTTCATACCCAAATAATCATACTCTTCAGAAAAACACTTAAAATGCAACAAAATGGAAAATATAATTTTTGCTATGTTGTTGAATGATTTAAATATACATAAAGTAATTAATTTAGAAACAACTTAAGTTGGAAGAAATAAAAATATTTTTCTATTTGACTATTAGTGGTAATTAAAAGAATTCCAAGGTGGACAAAAATTTTGTCTTTTGAAAAATATGATCGTACAATTCTCAACAGTTGAACTTCAAATGATTTACTGCATGGAATTTTGGAATTTATTTGTGAGAAGATGCTAAGAAGTGATTTAGAAACATAGCATTTTAGAGCTAAATGCTATGAAGACCAAAATGTATCCAAGTGCCAAATTATAGTCTATTATGAAAAGGGCAAGCAGGAATCTGAGGGACCGAGTTCCATGCTGTATGTGAAGTAGTGAAAGAGTAGATATTTTAATCCGCATTTATAGGTCTATTTAAAGAACCATCATTTCCTCTAGTTCTGATTATTTCCATTCTTAAGAGATTTCATGTGGACCTCTGCTTTCAGTACCTTTTTTATGTCAATTACTCCCAAATCTGTGCCTCCCACTAACCTTTCCATTCAGAAGCAAACTCAATTATCCAAATGCCTACTTGACTCCTCTCATTTGGTGTGGAAACAGATGCTTCAGTTCAAACATGGACATTTCAATCTCTTCATCTCCTCCTCCCAATATTCTTCCCTCTGTCTCCTGTATCTCCAGAAATTGCACTCCTTACTCAATTATTTAGGTGAAGAACCTAGAAATAGTTTCTTCTTCCCTTAAATCCAAGTCATAAGAACCACTCACTATGATTACATTCAGATATCCTGCACCTATCCATTCTGCTTCACCTCTACGGCTACTGTCCTGTCTCCCTGTCCAGTTGCTTCCACTCTGGAAGCCTATTCTTCACAGCAGCCAGAATGGCCTTTATGAACACACATAAAATCAAGTCACTGTGCTTCTGAAAACCCTACACTGCTTTTCCATTGTACTTAACACAAAGTCTCCACCAGGACCTCCAAGACACTGTGCCACTGGGTCTCTGCTTGACTTCTTCTGACCACTTAATCGCTATGCTCTAACCACAATTCTTTCCTCTAATTTTGAATGTCGCATTTTCATGTCCTTTGCACAACTATTTCAACTGTCTACAATACATTGGTCTGAATAGGGTCATACGGCTGAATCATGTCCCTCTTGAGGTCCCCCCTCAAGTGTGTCATTCACAAATGAGTGCTTCCCCAACTTCTACTACTTTTTAACTACTCCTTATCTCTCATGAATCTCTATCTATCAAAATCTTGCTGGATTTCTTTGTAGCATTTCTCAATGTAAAAATCATTAAGGTCATTAATTTTTGACTCCAGTAGAATGTAAATGCCATGGGAAGCCTTGTGGTCTTTTCTATTATCTTTATTGTCTAGCACATGTGATACAGTATGTGATGAAGAATTATTCTTGAATAAATTAATGAGGACTAGGCCAGGACTGGTACAGAAACCTGAAGGAAGCAGACATTAAAGTTATTTAAAATGGAATCAATTGCCTCAGTCATATTGTCACTGCAGGCAGTTAAGTAGAATTAGGTAGGGTCATAAATCTAAAATGAAAGTATTGATAAATGTTATGCCCCTGAAATTATGTAATTATATAAATATGCAGTAATTTATTTATATAACATTTATAATTCATAATATCTTACATAAAATCATACACATGGAAATTATTTGAAATTCTACTTTCAATAAAATATTGAAAAAGTCTATAAAATCACAGTAACTTAAACAAAACAAAAATAATAAGAATACATTTATATACTTCACTCTATCTTACAAAAAGCTTTTCTAGTAGGAAGAAAATGAACTAAAACCCTTTTCCCATTTATTAATAATCTTTATCCTACTATAAATTTGGTATCTAACCAACATTGATTTCACTAATTTGAGGTCTTCCTCAAATTAACTTAATATTAATAATTAATGTTAATCTGTAAAATTGGATTTTTCCAGTAAGATCTAAACTTTTAGATAGGGAAGAAGATTTAAAAAATATTTCCCGCATATATGAGAAAAAGAACTATCTGATAATCAAGTGATAACTTTTAATATTATGTATGAAACTCTTGTTTAAACTGTTATATGAAAGTCAAAGTACCCCCGCCATATATTCAGGTTTGAACCCAGAGCCTCATGCATGCCAGGCAAGTTTTATTACTGTGCTATATCATGTGCCCAAAATCTAAATTCTTTTTCTGTGTCCTAAAACCAACCTCTCCAATGTATCCCCTCAGCCTTCTGTCTTGTGCCCACTTCTGAAAGAGTATATATAAATAATCAACACTAGAGAATTAAACAACCTGAAGGGTTGTAATATTTTAAAGAATATAAGTTTGTAAATTTATTTTATTTAGTGGTCACTATGCTGTGGCAATAAAGTTCTTTTTTTTTCTCTTCTACTATACTATATACTGTTGAGAGTCATTATGCTTTTTGTGGCTGTAAGAAACATCTCTGATGGATCCTTTTGTTTGTGATTTACTAAGAAATGTTTTGGAAAAGCCTTGGCTATATTATCATGAATTAAAATCTATAGACATTTTGCTATAGAAATATAAGTTATATAAAGTTTGATAACAGAATAAAATTAAAAGTATACATTCTTATACATGGAGGCCAATTATAGGAGTTTTTTATTCACAGATACAACTCATCTGAAATCATTCACAATTAAAAATCATAAATTTTAAATAAACATATTTATACCCTTAGTTATTTTTCTCATAAAGCTGGAAGTATGGAACAAGAATATTTTACGGCAGGGTAACAAGCAAACTCTATAGTGGCGTGTTAGATATCAAGGCCTGTATATATTTTTTATTATGTGCTTACAAAAGGCAGTTCAATGACATAGTTAAGTCCTACAAACCAGTGAGGGCTATTTACAAGTTTCATATTGTTACCCAACTAGTAACAGTATAGTTGAAATTTGAGTTTTTACCTTTATTGCTTTTTCTAATTAATACTTACTTAAATTAATAAAATTAGTCTTCAACTCACATATATTTTATATGTAATATCTGTCTAAGAGTGGATGGGGTGGAGCTACATACACTGATAGCTACTGTGAGTTATAAGACTAACAATTTAGTTAGTTTATGGATCCTGTTAGTGATGTCACAAGGAAAAGGAAGAGTAAAATAGCTGGGAAGAGATGTTATACTTCATGCTAAGAGTGTCTGTTTTGGTGATAGCTCGTTAATAATTCATAGCACCTGCTTGTTGGTAACTTAATAAATGGCTTCGGTAGGAGTAGGACCTGTGAGTAAACTGAAATTATTTGAAAATGGTCACAATTAACTGTGTGTAAAGGGTAATCATTTAATATTGAGTACAAAGACACATAAAGCCTGTATTAAGAATTTTTTTTCAGCCAGGCGCGGTGGCTCAAGCCTGTAATCCCAGCACTTAGGGAGGCTGAGATAGGAGAATCATGAGTTCAAAGCCAGCCTCAGCAATGACGAGGTGCTAAGCAACTCAGTGAGACCCTGTCTCTACATAAAACACAAAATAGGGCTGGGAATGTGGCTCAGTGGTCGAGTGCCCTGAGTTCAATCCCCAGTACCAAAAAAAAAAAAGAATTTTTTTTTCTAAATGAAGTAAAATTATAAGAACATGTATTGTAAGGACACATCTATTCACTGCCTAAGCAACTTTATAGGCATGTGAAGAGCATGGGGAAAAGAAGGAATATATATATATTACTGTACACATATACATCATAAGAAAGTCACATTAGTTGATTATATGATGATTTATCTTAAATATTATTTAAAATATATTTTTAAAAAATATTTTCTACTGCATTAATTTGCGTTTATATCCATACAGATTCTTCATCAACAGTGTTTGCCTATGATAGACTAGAAACATTGACTTCTGGAAACATTCATTAACTCTTTCCTATGTGATATGTGTACTGACCTGTCCCCTTTGAAGAAATAGGTTTTCCCAACGTCCTCCCACCAAATGGCTGAGTCAATACCATGGGGGGGAATTCCACTTCCGAGAGTAATCAAGTCATGAGGGTAACCAGGTTGAAGAGTTGTGTCCTTGAACACCCAATATTTGTTACCTGTATGAAATAAGTGCAAATGCAGAATGCATTAATTTAATGTCAGATTAGAATACTCTATTAGCACAATGCATTTAAGTTACTTGCATGGGATCTTTGAAATATGTTAGTAGCAGTCATATCTACAATATTGATGTTATTTTTCAAACACTAACGTTATTTTCAAAAGCAGATATGGTAAATAACTACACAGTGATATAGCCCAAATTTACGTTAACTTAAAAATAAAATAAATTTACAACTAGTTCTGAAGACACAATTCTAAGTCACAGACCCAGGATTCTGCCCCTGGCAATCAGAGCCCCTATTTTTGTTCAAAGCTAAGTCATTTCTGCATTTTGTGCATGCTGTATGTCCTCAAATTGCTCCAGTGACTATGTCTTTTTTCTTTGAAGCACTTCCTCTGGGCTATCCTTTCCTTTTATTATGTAAAGAGTCACAAGTCTCTCTAGTCTTATGAACCATCCCCCTCTAACTCTACACTCTTTCAGCTGTAAACTATCCCTTTTTATAAGAGTGGTAACTAAGAGCAGGACAATTTAAACCCTAACCTTGTGCAGAATTGCCAGAGCATGATAACACTGAAGAGCAGGCCAACTTTAGCCAGTTGTATTGATGCTTGGAAATTCTCTATAGAAGACATGCGTCCTTGTGCCCCAAGTCCCAGCACACTTGAGCACCACATCCTTCTCAGTATGCTCATCCAGTTGTCTCTAACCAGTTATCCCTCCACTGAAAGCTGATTTCATACTCAACAGTGCACTCAAACTTCATTTCTTCTTGGAGCCATCAAAGCCCTCCAAAGAGTTCTTCACCCTTATCTACTGACAGAATTGACAATGTAGTACGCTTTCCTCCCTAAGCAGCTAGAGAACCATTTTCTTTTGGTTCCTCTCTTATTTTCTCCAGCTGCTCTTTCTGAGCTTATTTTGTTTCACTCAGTCCTTGAATGTTGATGTTTCCCAGGAACATAACACATTCTTCGAATGTGTTCTGTTCCTTGCTCTCATCTTGTCTTACTGTAAAACAGAAGGAATCACAAATTCAAATACCCACGAGGACTAGGTTAGAGATGACAGGACTGAAATACCTTCATGAATATTGAGACATTTCCATAAAACCCATGAAAAAACCATTGCCCCAAAGGCCTCCTTGACCGCTTGGCTTTTTTGAAAGATCCAGCAACCTCTTGAATTACTAACCCCTCCTCAGGTTAATATTTGGTAAAGTAGGTGTACCTATGTCCTTACTAACTAATGTAAGGCCTGCTTGGTTTTAAAATATAAGTATCACTCATGGATGAGGACTGTGTAAACTGGAACAATTATGTCACATGTAAAGACATTTAAAAATTTTAAACAATATGTTGCCCTAAAACAACACAAAACCAAAACTAAAAGAAAACTCCACATCTTTAACCTGGATTTAATGATGACTCTTGAGTTTGTAATCGTGGGGGCTCTCATTTATTCTAAGACCTACCACCACTTGATATAATTTACACTAAGACACTGAGTATTCTCAGTATTCCAAGAATCATTATACACTAAGAATACCAAAAAGAGAGAGCAGGACTGAATCTACCATGATCATCCTATATAAAGTGGCAGATTGAAACCAAACACATGTATATATAATTGCAACAACTGAAAAACTAGTAAGTGCTAAGAAATGTACCCACAACTGAAAAAAAAAATAAGAGGATCTTAATTTAAGGTCAGGGAAAAATCTCTCTAAAGAAATAACATACCAAAATCTAAAAATAAAATATTTGTGCAAAGATGTCAGGAAGAGTGATGCAAGCAGAAGAGAATTAGTTATCAATGAAGCAAAAAATCAATGGAAAGTAATGAGCAAGGAGGATTGCACTGAAAACCAAACCATGGGTTTGATTTCAATTTGAGTACACTAGGAAACCAGCAGAGATTAAGTTATAAAGGGATATGATCAGTTTCATACTTTCAAAAGATGATTTTTGTTCTTTTGTGAAAAAATAAATTACTCTGGGATGAAATTAAAAGACCTATGAAGTTTCTTTTGCAAGAAGTAGCTAACTGAATCACTCATTCAATAATGCCCATAATACATACACCAAGTGCTGCTGCAGACGCTAGAGATATAGGTGTAAACAAGAAGGGTGACATCTCTATCTCCTAAGGCTTAGATTCTAATGAATGTGCATGGGAAAACCAACATTAAGTGAGCAAGCAAATAAATGAAGCTACCTTCTGAGGAATAAGTGTTTAAAAACAGAAAAAGGACATGAATGTGAGATGGATGGGATGGGAGCTACTTTATATTAGACACAGGAATAAGCCTCCTATTCAATTGTGACTTCTATCACTCAAAGGCTGCAGCTCAGTGAAGATTGTTTTTGACAGAGGAGGCATCAAGAACAAATGACATAATGGGAAGAAGTTTGTTGTGCGACTAGAACATACTATGAAAGGAGTGTATAGTAAGGAAAGAGGTAAGAATCAGGTAACCTTTATAGGAGTTTGAATTTTATCTTAAAACAAGGAGGAAATCATTGAATAGTTCCATCAGAATATTCTTTGATAGTAGCTTGAACTAAAGGTGCATAAATTGTGGTGTAAAAGAGGAAATGAATTCATGATATATTTTGGAGATGGAATTGATAGGCATTTCTGAGGGACTGGAAGAGGGAAGTGAAACAAAGATAATACCAAGGATGATGCTCAAGTTCTGGCCTGTGTAGACAAGAGAATCCGAGTATTATTCCATAAGACAAAGAAAAATGCAGGTGGGTGGTTCACTGGGGGTTCAAATCAAGAGTTTGAGATGTCAGCACAGTATCTATATAAATCATGTAATCAACTGGATATGTCATTGTGAAGACAATTTTTAATTCATAGCATAAATATGGTATTTATAATTTACAATTTAGTAAGATTATCTAGGCGAGAGTATGCAGAGAAAATAAAGAGGAGCCAGAACTGGGCTTCTAGAAACATGTAACCTTCAAACAAGATCACATAAAGGAAGAATATTCAAATGAAGAGGACAAAGAAGAGGCAATGATGAAGAATAAAATAGAATATTTCAGAAGCCAAAAAAGAGAGTGGTAATAAATGGTGCTCTCTGATCTAAAGATCTCTTGAAAACTCAACAGCCTATATAGTTACCTATTGAGATTTTCTCCAACATTAATTTACAAGTCCAAGACTGTATTTCATATTTAATGAATTGTTACATTCAATTTATTTGAATTCCTAACTCTCATTTGAAGTTGTCTCCTGAATCCCATTCTTAGTGCAACTAGCATTAGGCATTCCATATGCCTTCTAAAGGTAATTGCTTTAGTTCTTGTCCTCCATTGTCTCCCTCTGTGCTACCACTCCCAACCTGGAGCCAGCTAAAGTGCTGCGGAGGAAGCTATGGGGATAGGGTGTGGTCACATGAGCAGAGGTAAGTAGAGTGTCCATACTTCTCACTTGGCAAGGCAGCCCAGGGGCCACTGAGGGACTTTTCCACTCAGTGGGAGAATCTAACTATTTGTTATATAGTACAAAGCCTGAGAATCCATGATGGCTATGGACAAGAAGACACTGTGAAGAGGTAGAAAGTGTGTCAAGAGAGATAGAATGAAAGAGAAAAGAGAATGGAATAGATGTGAAGAGCAAGTTATGAAGGGGAGAGCGACCAGGAGGCCTACTAGAGATATGAAAAGTGAGTCCTATTCCTGAATTGTGAATTCTTGTCACACACCATAAATCCCCTTTAAGCTCAATTAACCCAATTGGGTTCATTTTCATTTAACTGAATGAGACTGTTCAATACAAATTGTGAACAACCAAATGTCAAAAAAGATATTAGATGCATTTGAGTTCCCATGTTTCTTGACCAGGATTCTAGTTTTTAGCTAATATTAATGCTGTCTTCTAGCCAGATGCTTTAACAACAACTTTCTAGCTTATATTATTCAAAAAGTCGCCTTTCTAAGCTCCCTGCCACCTGTTGGCCTCTCTTTTATCTACTCTCCTCAAGGTCATTAAAGAGATTTCCCTAAAAGGCAAACTTCACTTATCTCTCTTTTGTTCAGTGATTTTTCATTGCATTCAAGATAAAATTCGAAGTCATCTATATGCCATTTCAAGGTTTCTTTTAATATAGGTGGCTTATCTCATCCTCATTGCATATGACTCGCTTTTTGGAAAAGTGTGATGACTCTTTCAAAAACATAGTGTCATTACTCTGTAAAAGATTTCCTGTTTGAGTACCACAGGCCAATTTATTGCCTGAGTATCCAGTCTTTACTTTTATCATATTGTTAACTAGTACACTATACTTGCATGATCACAAGCTTTTCCCCATCTCTAGGCTGTAAGAAAACTTTAGGGGAAAATATCATATAGGACATGCCATTTTCCTGAAGCACCCCATAAAAATACCTGGAAAATATGAGGTATGCAAAGAACCATGTTTAATATTACATGAATAATCAAATAGAGGATCAATAAAATGGGACAATAAAGGCTGCATCAATAACATGGTACTCATTAGTCTTGAATCTTGTTAACAAAGCAGGAGAAATGAATTTTATAACTACTACCAACTCTGAGCAACTATAAAGGCACACCCCAGTGTTGTGTTGGAAAACCATTTATATAAGTGATTATATTAAACTGTGTGCTGGGAAATACTGTCATACAAATACAAACCTATCCTAAGTCCTTGTTAAATCTTGAAATTTCAAAAAGCAAAACCCTCACCCAAAGGTCCAGATACTTTCTTGTCAGATTCAATGCAACAGAACATCCAAGGTGCTATTTCATAGCATGGTCCATAGTTTAGTCATATCTCTGTAGCTATTAAAATAGAGAATCTTAAAACAATAGAAGGAAAAGAAAGGTCTATTCTGTTGGCTTGCACCTCAGTGACTCATTGCATCCTTTCTTTTCATCTCATTCTTAATTAGAAAAGGGTATATAGTTTCAATGTCTCTCATGCTAACTATTTAGAATAAATTTTTAATCAGCTCAACTCAGTTGTCCTTTCTAGCAGGAACGCTCTGGCATGCTTTATAATACTTCCCTTTGCAGTTCCTAAATTTTATCATTTGCATGACAGTTTCTTCACACTATTTTCAGGGAGTACACTTGATGAATCAGTACCCAGGATGGCCTCATGCATGTGACAAGAGAAAATGTTCACAGAAGCTTATTTTATAAGTTGTCCTTGTGTCTCAGGAGAGGATATGGTGACAAACAAGCAGTTCTTCTAGGAAATTCTTGTTATTTTATTAGAAAACTGTTTCTTAAAAATTGTATTTCAAAAATACTTTTATATACTGTTGGTATAGTGTTTTCCATCAGTAAAAAAGAGAAACAGATTAATCAGTCTTTCACTTTTAAAGATCTCAGCCTTGGTATAGAAGATTGGAATAGCATTGTTTTCTGTTGGGAAAAACACCAAGTGATTTTTAAAAATATGTACTTATGTGCCCTTTAAAAAGCAAGGCAAACCAGAAAATGTATCAGCAAACATTTGCTATAGGTTTGCATGGTGGATTCCCAGCAGTTAAATACAAAACTTCAAGAGAAACATTCACCTTGCTTGCAGAGTATTTGCGTTATAGAATTCAGGGAAATAACAATTATGAGTGATAATGTTTAAATTTCCAAGTATTTTCTAAGGAGATACCATTATATAATTATTTTTGTTTCTTAGTAAATTAAGATGTTCACACGACAAAACTGAAGATTTATTTCTACAGTTTTTGAGTGCATGAAATTCATAATCAACTAATTCTATTTTGCATATAAAGGGTAGGTTTTTAACTACCTTACCACCAGACTGTCTAGTTCTCAAGGAAATTATTGCTTCTTTGGCAGAATGAAGGCATTTGCTGGATTTCATATGAAGTTGACATATTCTAGAGCAAGTGGAAAAAACTGGTCCTTACTGACATTGTACTTGGCAGAAAGTAGAGGAAAATATCAACAAGCCAGAGTTAAAGGCTAAGAAGCTTTATAAATAAAAAGTATAACCTCAAAGAATGTTGAGAGTTAGAAAGGACTTTATGGATCATTGACTGTGGTGATTTTTCAATGGGATTCATTCACCTACCTAGTCAATATCTGCTTATTAAGAGCCTATACAGTCATTGAAATAAGAGCTGCAGGTATAGTGAAGAAGGCTCTTGTGGAGCTGTCAGACTAGGGGAGGATATAAATACTAGAGAAAAAAATCCCATGAAGAATTTAATAATTAAATAAAATGTTATTCCTTCCAAGAAAAATGTAGGGTCTAGTGACATCTGACCTCTTCATTTTCTTCTTTTTTTTAATCAAGAGGACAGTGCCTACTCTGGAAGCTAAGATTCATACTTGTTTCCTGACACTCTGCAACTAAGCCCATGTTATTGGTGGGAGTGCATTGTTACTTATATGTACTAAATCTGAAATATGTTGAGAACTCAGCCAACACCTCCATTTATTTTATAGGTCCAAGAGATGATGGCCTTAAACCATATATGCAGTTTTAACAGATCTGTACTACTCTCCGGGTCTTTTAATTCAGTGCTCATTTTATTATCCCAAATCAACTATCTAAACAAAACAGGTTCACCAGCTTTGTGTTCAGAATTACTGACGACTTCTTGCTCCCCCAATCCCCTTGTGAAATAAGCACTCTACATTTATTAACAGAATTGTATTTACTCATTCTTTCTCATTGTGTGTTTAGTCATCAGATACCCCTCTTGCCTTATTACTAAAAAATAAATGAATGAATGAATAAATAAATAAATAAATAAATAAAAATAAAATCAGCTATACTTGTTTCTTTGGAGTCTCCAAAACTCTACATACACATTTATATATTGTATCTTCTATTACAACAGTGGTCAATAAACTATTGTGAATAACGTCCATTTATTTGCATACTGCCTATGTCTTCCATGACCTTTCCATGACAGAGCTGAGTAGTTACAAGAGAGATAATATGATTTTGAAGAAAAAAGCTTTTATTATGTACATTCTTTAATGGTTGGAAACACCAAAGCCTGTGCTTATTACTGTTCAATATTTATATATTCTTTAAAAATACTTCAAGGATCATAAAAATTTTTCAAAAAGCATATATATATATTTTTTGGTTAGATTCTTGGTTTACTTGAGCATTGAAAAGGTTTGAAGGCAGAAGTAGGGGTGACAGAGCTGTCAATTTTGATCTGTAAGATTGTAGGCAGATTCACTGCTTACAGTAAGATTCACTATATGAGTTTTTTAAAAAAATTTGTGCATAAGATTCAACACTTATCATTTGAAGTTCTGGAAATAATGAGATATCAAAAACACACTGTATTTGGCTCATGATGCCCATAAACAGTGCTTATTAATATTATAACATAGTAGCAATATTGGTCAAATTTGCTCATCACTTACTCTAGTAAGTAGATAATTTATTTACGCTAGTAAATAAATAATACAATAATAAATGATTAATATACTGATCTATGTTACTGCTCTTTATTTGAAATATGTTTTAATTTCTCTATTGCATATAAGTAGATAGGTAAGAAAATTTTAATAAATGTGCAATTCTGAAGGTCATATGACTTTTGGTTTCTAGCCTTTATGCTTTCTAGGTTCCACAATATTATTTATTTACAGAGAATTTTGAATGCATATTCAAATGTGGCAGCTATTGAGGTGTACAGCTCAGATTTCCCTTCAAGAGAGAACTTGCCATCACCCAGATGCCACTGAGTCTGGTTATCAATTGGGTCAAGCTCATGCTCTTCTCCAGCAGCCTCCAGCCAAAGAACAAGCAAAGCAGAGTACTAATGCCTGGTCATTTCTTCTCTACACAAGACTCTTCTAATAGTCACTCTTTGCTCCCAATTTCAACACTGGGTTTCCACAACTAAATCATAGATGCAGCATAGTCCTAGTCAGCCTGCCATCCCTTGATCCTTCACAAGCTGACCTCCCTCTTCAGTAAACCTCTTGGCCTCCTAACTTTGCCTCTGTGTACAAGTTTTGGGGAACTCCAACTGGCACAGTAAACAATAGGTTGCAATAAAAGTTTTTGAAGATGAGGAAAGTTTGTAGGTACGCAAATGCTGATGTGACAATACTGCAGTTTGAATTATAAATCAAAATAGATATAATAAAATACACCATAGACTTTCGGAATACATATTGAAAGCACAGGTACGTCATCAATGAAGAATTTCAACTATCAAATATTTGGATCTTTGGCTCAGATCACTTCATCTCAATATACAATAAAAGATTAATATCAGAATTTTCTGAACATATAATTCAAGGCAATAGCACAGTTCACATGTTATAAATTTATTTTTGTAGTTACTAAAACCACTGAATGTAAATTCCTTAATCTAGTATAGCTCTTTAGACATAATCTTCCATTCTATAGGAAGTAAGTAGTCACTGCTCTCACCTATGTATAGTAAAATATTTCCTTGAGAGTATCCATTGTATTATGTAAGCAATAATGTATTTCTATCTCATATAAACTTCATAAGAACTCCCTAAACCTCTCAAAAGCAATGAATTCTAAGTAGCATACAGAAATTGCTGGTTTATCAGTATTCATTCAAAATAAGGTAAAAATGCAAGTAATAGAAACTATTTCTGAAATAAACAGTTCTTTTCTTTGCCATCTTCTGCTGCCACATATTTTTAGACAATTGTTATTTGGCTATACATCTTCTGTACGCCTTTCTTATTCCCAAATTTTATTATCCTCTTCTTTCTGCCTCATATATTTTAGTTTCCATCCTATAAATGATTTTTACTTCTTGAAATCAAACTGTCAGACACAGTGAAAAGTACTGTTTAAAGTTATTAAATAATAGCAACAAAAGGAATTTTGAGAGAACTTTTCAGCTACCCTATTTTGACAATGCTTAGTAGCTTCATCTTAAAATTTACTTTCCCTTTCTGAAAGGATTGTACCAGCTCAAATTTCAACATAGATATATTTTAAAAAATATTATTATCTCATAACCATTCAGTCTGAATATGACTAGCAATTGAGGATGTAAACATTTGCCTTGATTATGTTTACAAAATGCTGTTCTATTATATTGGATCTACCTGAGTGATAGGAAGATAGTTGACAAGCCCAGTGGGTAATGCACTCCACTGCTGAAGAAAAGTAGATGACTCCCTTGAGATGTGATGCATCTTCTATTTCTGGGTCTCTGACTAAAGAAACTACCTTATGAACATGAATAAAGGAGAATGCCTTGGTGTTTCCTGCCAAATGTCAAGAAGAGGAGCAAGAGAGGGAGATCAGTGACAGTCACACAAGCTGAGCCACCAGCCTGCTGACATTCAGTGACAAAGGCCAGGGGTTCAACCCTCCCTTCACACTCAAACACAGGCTGCAATAATGCAGAGTATCTTCACCATGGTGGAGACAGTGTGTAATGGTGTCCTGACACAACAAACAAATCAAAACAAAACAAAACTAGACCATACGATCCACACAGGTGAATTTAAAAGAAAAAATTCCTTAAAACGTTTATCTGCTTACTTGTACCTTGCTTCCTTTGAAGATTCTTATGGGAAACATAGGTAATAAAGTGGTAAACATAAAAAAATAAACAAAAATAGACTAGGGAAATGAGAAAAAATAGAAAATGGGTAAACAATATAAAATAGAAATGATAAGATTACACAGGAAGTAGTTGTCAACATATTTTTTTAGCCATTTCCATTATAGACACTTATTAGGAAATACATTATAATCATAGTAAGGTAGTATTGTCAAAAATTTAGTTGAGATTGTATGAAGTTTTTACTCTATCTTCAGTAAATGGATAATAACACACATATCTATTAAGATGCAGCTAATTTTGATTCTACTGAAATTCTCATATGCTGGAATTTTCATTGATAGGGGTAGTTCCTGAGGAGTGAGGCACCAGTGCTAAGGGGTCACCCCACCTGACTGTCACCAAGCGCCACTAAGGAATTAAAACTAGAATATTCTTATTTCCATAAACTATTCCAATACAGACAGGTGTGCGTAGTAAAGTTTTTTCTTTAATAATAGCTTTATTTTGATATAATTATGTAATGAACAACATATATTTAAAGTGAATCATTTGTTAAGTCTTCACACAAATATATCCATTGAATTATCAACATAATCAAAATAATGAACAATTTTATCATCCTGAGTTTTCTCAAGCCCCTTTTTGTATTTCTTCTCTCCAACTTTCCCCAGGCAACCACAACGGCATTTTTCTGTTGCTATAATGCAGTTGGCATTTTCAAGAATTTTATATAAAAAATGTCACAATACATGATATACTTCTGCTTTTCCTAAGTTCTTTCACTCAGCAAAATTGCTTTCAGTTTCATCTGTGTTGTAGTGTTAATTAGTAGCTTATTCATTTTCATTGCTGAATAGAATTCCATTATTGGAGATATACCACAGTTTGTTTATCTATTCACCTCTTGAGAATACTTGAGCTGTTTCCAATTTTGTAATATTGCAATTATAGCTGTATGGAACAGTTTTCCTGAAAGAGTGTGCAGTTTTGCATTCATGTAAGCCATGAATGAAAAGCTCCAGTTCCTTTTCAATCTTGCCAGCACTTGACATTGTCGATCTTTTAAATTGTATCCATTTTAACAGATCTGTAATGGTAGCTCATTGTGAATGTAACTCACATTTTCCTAATAGATAATAACATGAAGCATTTCCTCAGGCACTTATTTGTCACCCATATATCATTCTTGGTGAAATTTTTGTTTAAACTTTCCTCATTTTTATTGAGCTGTCTTGTTTTCTTTGTATTTAGTTTTTAAAGTTCTTTATATATTCTGGGTACAAAGCCTTCATCATATATATATATCTGGCAAAAACTGTATCTTCTCTTTGGCTAGACTTCATTTCTTTAAAAGTGTCTTTATAGAGAAATTTTCAATTTATTTTTTCTTTTGTAGATTTTGATTTTGACATTTTATCTAAGAAATATTTTTCCTAAGCCAAAGTTTCAAGCATATGCCGCCAATATTTTCTAGAAATTTTATAGGTTTAGCTTTTACATTTAGGGTAAAACCATTTTGAAACAATTTTTGTATATGATGCAAGATGTGGATTAGTTTATTATTTTGCATATGAATATTCAAGCTCCTTAGATATTCATATTTGGACATTTATTGAAAAGTCTGTCTTTTCTCCAATAAATTTTCTCTTTACTTTTCAGAGGAAAATTTAGTCAAAAACGACTTGTCCACACATGTTTGAGTCCATTTTTTGGTCTCTATTTTGTTATGCTGATCTGCTTTTTCTATTTTTAAGCCAATGTCACATTGTCTTAATTACCATAAATTTAAAATAAGACTTAAAATCATGTAGTCATTTCAAAGTGGTTTTGATTATATGCATGTTTGCATATGAATTTTAAAATCAGCCTGACCATTACTACCAAAAAGCCTGCAAATATTTTAATTAGGATTTCAATGAATTTACAGATAAATTGGTTAGAATTAGCATTGCAATAATACTGAGTGCTCTGACCCATGAATAAAACATATTTTTACAGATACTAAGTCTTCTTTACTTTCACTTAGCAAACTTTTGTAGTTTCCAGTGTAGGTCTTTCATACTGTTGCAGTTTGATTCCATAGTACTTGATACTCTGCACACTATGACATTAATTTTTTTTTTTTTCAATTCCTGATTGCTCTTTGCTGGTTTGAGATGGGGGACAATTCTTCATAGGCATCTTCTTTTTCAGTATGTCTTGCAGGCAGAGGCAGTGACTGTCTTTGTTCTCCACTACATTTCCAAAGACATCTTTATACCAAATAATCTTGGGATTACACAGACAGTGTCTCCTTCCACAGTAAAGGGAAGGCTTGTTTATTGTTCAACACAATAAACAAATGCTTCTCTTCAGGAAAAAAATCAGGCAGGTTTACTTTTCATCATGATGATTTCAAGTTTTTTATGTTTGTGGTTCCTTTTCTGCAGCAAAAGTGATTACATACACAGGAGTTAGCTGGCCCTGTTCACATTAAACATGAGGACTGGGCTTTAGAAAACTGGTAAAAATGTCTATACTCTGGCCCCGAAATTTGCCTATGTCTTTTCTGTGATTGCAAATTCTCATGTCCTCCTCCAACATCCATGAAAGTGACACTGTTAGTAGCTTATAAGTGGGACAAAATCTCAAAATCTTCACATTTCTTGAAAATACATAGAAACGAAATTGATATTCATATAATTATCTTGTGTCCTGCAACCTTGCAAAATTTACTTATCAGTTTGAGAAGACTTTTAGTTGACTACATTATTTCTACATAATCAGGTTGCTCTATGAACAACTGCATAATTCCTGTGATTCTTTCTTTGTAACATGGATGCAAAGATATAACTTCCAGTATAATATTGAATAGACTTGTCTTGCTCCTGAGCTTATGGGGAATGACAGGTATTACATTTTGGGTTAATATTTTTACATCTCTATAAATATTCTTGAACTTTGTTAGAGAATATCTGTTGCTTGGTATTGATTTGATGACTTCAAGGTGTTACTTTAAATATTTGTTAGGCAGGACCAGGGCAGTGTTCATTTTAGGATAATTATTCCTGACTACAGAGGTGAGGACTGTCTCAGTACTCTATCCAAAGCCCATGACAGGTGGCGGGTGGCAGTCAGTACCATAAGCCCTCTGTGAGTTTCAGACACTGCCCCCTCTATTCACATGGCATGATTCTCTAAACTTGAGTTTCCTTAAACACACACACAGGGCAATGTTCTCTCCAGTATGTGTGCGGTCTGTCTGTTAATTCCCAGGCCTCACTGTGCAGCTCTCTCTGTGTGACTTTATCCTGTACACTGCAGCCACTTCTTCTCTCTGGATTCTCAGCTCTCCTCCTCAAGTGGAGAGTCTTCTGAGTTTTGTCTGGATTTTCCCACCTTATGCAACAACCTAGAAACTCTGCCCAGAGCAATTTCAGATGTCATCTGACTCTTGGGATTCACTGTCCTTTCTTCTTTGGTATTCAGTGTCTTGAAAATAATCCTTTCATGTACTTTGCCCACATTTTATCTGTGTAAGGTGCAATGATGTGTCTCATCTCCGTTATTACATTTTGATTGAAAGCAGAAGCCACCCTTAATGTTTTGATACACTGTATGTAAACATACCAAAAGGTCATGAGGTTATGCTAAGAATATAGAATTGCTCACATATATATATATAACAAATTTTTTACATTTTCAGTTTTTATAATTTATGTTCTCACAGCTCTCACTGCGTATAATATAAATGTACAAATACAATTCTGTCCACAGTTCAATAAAATATGTAAATTATGCCAAAATATGAAGTTTCAATTATGTCTAGTGTTCTCTCATTCTTTCAAAGATATTTGTGAGTTTATATGAATATAACATGTTATGGTTATTTTTATGTTACTAAGATGGCATTTATACTTTATAAAACAGTTGAATCAATATCTTCAAATTCTTATATAAGATAAAAGCAAGGTTAACATCAAATATCTTTAGGGAATATGTGGCTAATAAGTTTATATACGAACATGGACTTTGGTTAAATAGGGAGAATATGAGATTATGCAGATTAAATACGAGTATCATTGTGTAGTATTAATTAGAAGAAGACAAAAAATCATACAAGTCTTATGTATAGAGAAGGAAGGAAAAGACAAAGACTAAAAAACATGGAGACAAGAAGGGCTCAAGAAAATAACACATTAAAGATGAGTAATGCATGAGCCTATGAGTGAAAAGAGCCCAGTCTAATTGGGATAGCCTGAGACCCACATGTTTAGCTTTTTGGTCACAGACTAGGGCTTGCATATTTTTCTTAGTTTATTCTATACATCTTTGCTGAGTGTGTACTATTTATTGCAGTTATCATTTAAGACAGAGGCCTATGACAAAAATCTATAATCTGTGGCTTAAAGAATAATTTTCACAATTTTAAAAGGTTAATAAAACATGTTTGCCAAAAAATAACAAAGGAGGATATATAATAGAGACTATAGTGACTATAAAATCTAAAATATTTATTATTTAGTGATTATAGAAGAAGTTTTTCAAATCCTGGTTTAAGATATTGGGGATAAGACAGTAGCAAAGAGAGAGCTGGGCAGGAGCAAGGAAGAAAACCTTTCCCTTGGGGTGCTGATATTTTAGTGAGTAAGATATTGAGAAAGAGTACATGAGTGACTTGTGTCCTTTGTCAGATGCTATGTAGAAAACTGAAGCAGGGAGGAGAGTGGGACTGCTGGAGAGGGGCGCAGATGGCCTCTTGGCCTATATGGTCAAATGGCAATGGCAGGCCTGGGATGAGGAGTGAGGGAGTGACGTAGGTCTCTGCATTATTTTTTTCTTTTTTGAGGTGATAATGGCCATAAGGAGACAGTGTAAAACAGAGGCTGTTAATTTGATTGTGACTGTTCTGGAGAGGGTAGAGAAAGTGGGTGATGTAAGCTCAGGGTTCTGGGCTCCCACTTCCCTCCTGCCAGTATGAGGTGCACACTGGCCACCCCTAGAATATTTGGCTCCCTGTGGAAAGCAATGGCATTTGGAGCAGGAGAGCTCATGTCTAGCTGGCCTCGGAAAGGTTCAACTGAAGGTGGCCAGGAGAGGTAAGCGTGGAAAAGGCATCTGAACAGGGTCCTCTGAGTGATGAAAGTTCCTAAAGGAGACATTTTCTGATACTCATAATGTATCAGAAGCACTGACAAGCACAATATTCTAAAAATTAAAATATTTTATGGCCAGAGACAAATTATTGCTGTTGTTAGCACCATAACATAAGAAACATCATACCATATCAAATTGGTATTGAATGATATTGAATGAAATTGCTTTTATTAAAATGTTTGTTGAGCACCTACTATGTACTCAGCAGTGTTTTAGGAACTAAACATACAGTGGTGTCAAGAAAATATGAACAAGATCCATCTCTGACGACATTTTCATTAGAATGCCGTAGGTAATTTTAATTTCTCTTACAAGTACTTTATGTCGGTGGGAAGGAATTACTTAAATAGGGTGTGTGGGAGGGCACCCAGGATTTGCCTTTGATGTTAGTTATTGAAAGATGAAAAGGAGCCAGCCATTTCACCAGTGAGCAGGAAAGGCAAAGTGAATAAAAATGAGAAAGTCTGAGGCAGAAAAAATCTGCCACAGCGCCTGATTTATGATGGTGGCAGTTAGTCCTCAGGCAGTTGTATTAGAGAGCTTTATTTTTGGTGGTACCAGGGATTGAACTCAGGGCCACTTGACCACTGAGCCACATCCTCTGCCCTATTTTGTATTTTATTCAGAGATAGGGTCTCACTGAGTTGCTTAGGGCCTCGCTTTCACTGAGGCTGGCTTTGAACTGGCAATCCTCCTGCCTCAGCCTCCAGAGCTGCTGGGATTACAGGTATGTGCCATCATGGCCACCATGCCTGCCTAGAGAGCACTACTGATCCTGTGGTGAGACTGGGCCCCTGGACCAGTCCTCAAACTGGAGGCTTGAGGTTACCCTCTCCTTCTTTCTGTTGCTACTACTTCTGTAACCAAAGAAGGGTGTAGAGGAGGGAACTTCCCTCCAGTTACCAGGCCCCTCAGATTCACAAGCTTTAGGTGGTACCCTTGCTTCGCCTGCAGTGTCAGAATACAAGTCCACTTGGGTTACACTTTTATTATAGAATAGCAGAAGGGCAACAGTGTCATTAGTAATCTTGTCAGTAGCAGCAGCAGGTAGCATTTATTAAGAACATACATGTGCCAAATGCTTTTGAAGTAGTAATAATTTAGACCTCAAAATCATCCTGGGATGGGGAATAATACAGACCTCATTTCCAGCTGGGGAAACTGAACTAAAGAGAATTAAGCAACCTGCCTGGTTCATGCAGCCAGCGGGTGTTCAAAATGGGGTGATATGACCTCAGAACACACAAGATTTTATACATAATGCACTATCACTGCATCTGTTTTCAAGGAATAATCTGGGAAGAGAAAGTAAATTCCAGGTATAAACTTTCATTTTATGTAGGCAGTTTGAATCTCAGTTAAAAAGTTTTGTTACTCAAATCCCGTGTTTCTATTACTCTCATCATTACCATAAATTCCTCTGCTTGGATCCTGAGAATAATGAACTTTTGGTTAAGATTCTCTTTCCCTTCCCTCAGTCTGTTTAAGCTGGTTTTCAGCCCTTCAGGCTCTTGGATATCATGTTCTATCATATTCTTTCTGTACTATAGTTCTCAGCTTCATCTCAGGTGTGTTCTCCTAACAATTCGATTCAATTTGTCTCTTGCTTTCCCCTAGGTTTAAGGTTGGTTGTTTTGAATATTAGCAAGTTTGAAGAGGGAGGAGCAAGTACTCCATGAAGTTCACCTGACCACCTAATCATACTTTTTCATGTTAGGCAGTTAATAGGACTTGTGAAACTAAAATTCATTACTCAGATAAATAACAGACAATAAATTTCATGATAGTGACAAGTTGGCAAATTTATCTACTCATATGCTTTGCTTGCCTTTATGATTATTATTATTAGTTATTATTATTTTGTTTACTGGAAAGTATTTATATAAACTGGCTAAATCTGGTGAAGTTCAAAGACTATATCTGAAAATAAGATGTGTAATAGATTTCATGGCCTAAAACAGCAACAACTCTAAATACTCTACAGAAAAATAAATCAATAAATAAAAAAAGAAAGAAATGGTTATTTACTTATATTTCTGTGATTGGGTTCTCCCTATGTGGAAAGGCAGGTCTCAAACTCCTGGGCTCAATTTATTCTCCTGTCTCAGCATCCCAAGTAGCTGGGACTACAGGCACATACTACCTCTCATTCCTGACTTTAATTTTATTTTGGGAGGCTTCTAAGGTAAACATTTAGGTTCCCAGAGAACAGAATATCTCCAAAATTTGACTTATACATGAGAATACTGTATGAAAAACATAAATCAGAAAATTAAAATTCATTTTATTTTACTTATATATTTAATTAACATACAATTTATTTCATAAAATCCATTTGCTAATTAGTCCCCCTTTCATAGGTTTTACTGTATTCACTTCTGTCTCTGCTACAGGTCCCTGGACAACATGACCAAAGTGCAGCATTGCCATACATGGAAAAAAGATCCTTACCTTTGAAGAAGACAAAATTCCCATCACTGTTTTCATAAACTGCATCGATGCTAGGAGGCAGGCCCCGCCAGAAATAGGTAATTTGCATGGGGTATCCATCCATCACCCTGTTGTTTCTCACTCGCCAAAACCACTGGTCCTGCAAACCAAGCAAAGGCATCATTGCTCATCAAAGTGCAGGCCTCCACCGCATTTCACTGTGCCATGGTTGGTTGGGTGGGCAGTTTTAAAACTAAGCTCACCTCGTCACTGTCTTACTTAAATCAAAACAGCCAGGGAAAGAGCTAAACAACTTGAGCGTGGTAATCAGATAAGGATTTGTAGTTAATTTCCCAATCTCTAACCCACACAATGTGATTCAAAACATAATGTCAAAGTACGTGATTTCATTTTACACATGTCCAAGGCTTTCTAGATGGAAAATCAGAGAGCATACACAAGTCCCTGCCATCTGGGAATGTGAGTCGGCTTCCTGAATATAAAGGTAGCACTACGGCCAGGCATGCCTCCTGGCATTTTTAGAGAAATGCACCATCTCCACATCTGAAATGGGGGGAATGAACAGGGGGCCACACCTACCGGTATGCCCATATCACACATAGTGTCCCATGACACTCTAAATAGGCCACTCTTTTACCACCAGATTGTGTCCTGGTTTGGGTGATAAAGTATATGGTTGCTGTAAATGACTAAATTTATCCCGAAAAAAGGGCATCATAACAAATTACAGTTGGGGTTAACTGCCTCTGCTATCTGCTCTCATAATAATTGTATACTTCACTCAAGCATAGCACAGGGCACTATATCTATCCTTATCTTTAGTGAATAATACGTAACTTGGTCCATTGTTGGTGTTTATAAAGTTGTGGAGTTATTTAGCTTGTGTACAGTGACTATGCTTCAAAACAAATACTAATGGAGAGAAAAAGAAATGTTTCAAAAATGGTACATCTGGTGATACTAAATTTTTAGTTAAGTATTTCTGCTATACACGTATGTATCACAAAACTTCTTCAGTTTTATTTTGCATTTCTCTTTCTTCCCCAAACTTAGAAATTAGTAAGTGATTTATTAGAGGGCTTTCCTATGCTTTTAGCTAAGAATGGTTTAGACTAATTGGACTTTCCAAAATGTTTCATTTATTTGTATATTTATACACATACCCACACATATGCACAATAAGGATTCTTGGAATTCTGGCAATAAGTAAAAATTAACATTTTCCAAAGGGTTGTGGGGAGTGTCTCATGAAAACCAAAGTGAGATCAGAAGAGGAATGGACCCAGGAAGGAGAAGTGGAGGGAACAGGGAAACTGGGGAATGATATTGTCCAAACTGTATTGTTATATTGAGTGCACATACGAACATGTAACAATAAATCCCACCATTTTGTGTATCTATAATGCACTAATAAAAATGTAGAAAATTGTGAAATGTTTAAAGTTTCTTAAAATTATTTGAATATTCATTTATAGAGGATTAATTAAAAGCTTAATTAGTGGCTCTGAGTTCTTTCTTATTCTTGCTCTGTCCCTAATAGCTGTGTCACCTCAGTCTGGATACTAGTCATTGAGTTAGCTGCAAACTAATATGATTAATATACTAACTATAAAGGAATTTCTGAATACCAGGCACATGGTAGCATTTGAATCATTGGTTGTTATTATTGTTCAAATTATATTGTAACTAGTTATCCTGCATTTCCTCTTTATATTTCTATTTATTGTTTTATGTCTCATTCATAGTTCCCTTTACAGATTTTTAGCTGTATTGTGATTCTGGCTGTGTACTTTTTTCTCCCCAAGATTTTCTTATGTTATTAACCTTATCTTGATAATTTTTATGGTACTGGGTTGCTTGAATTAAATGTAGAAAAATTAAACAGATTTAAAATAAAAAGTTACTTCATGAAAAGATGGATGCAGGAAAATAAGCATGGGCATGAAGATCAAGAGCTCACCGCTAATGAAATGTAAGCAGTTGGTATGCTTAGCATAGAAAAGAAAAAAAAAAAAAAAGAAACAAAACAGCATTTTTATCTGGCCACTACAGGGGCTTTTAGTTGAATTTAAAATTGTGTGAGCCTCCAAATAAAACATACTTATTAAATCACTTTATATACCACAATAATAAACAAAAATGGCTAAACACTTACTGCATTACTATAAAGAAATAACTGACCATGATTATGGAACAATGAAAGGGAAGGCTTTTTCTTTTGAAGAATGAGAGGAAGCCAGGTGAAAACCCTGGACTTCGTTCCAATTTTTCTCAGAGAAACACAGGGCCAGTAGCTCTTGGGAACAGATTCATGCAGCACACTGAAGATGGGAACACAATCCCAACTTCACTGATAAAGGGCAAAAGTTAAAAGTCCTGACTCAAGATAAGCATTGTCAATTTGCAGCAATCCAGAAGGTGATGTGGACTGTGGATGAATTTGTGACTATTTTTTGTTGACAGAAGCCTTAGCGGAGTCTTCTAAATTACAAATATTCCACCTGTACCTCTATTTAACTTATCTACAACTTCTCATTTTAGTGGAAAGCAAAGGTACACATAATTTAGAAAGCATTCTATTACAGAGGATGTGCACTCCTACTGCGATCACCAAAGATTGCCCTTTCAGAATTGGGGCCTGGGAGCAATTTATACAGGAAGGAGATTTAACACGATATTTAGGTCTCCATAAAAATTTTCCTTATAAGTGAAAACTTCACTGGCCACCCTAGCTAAAATTGAAGTCCTTCACTCCACCCACACACATCTGCTGGCTGTCTTCACCTCCCTTACTGGCTTTATGTTCCTTTGTTGCATTTATCATTATTTTACATGACGCTTGTTTTACTTATGTTTTATTATTTCTCTTTTCCCAAGAATACAAGCTCCATAGTGGCAAGAATATCTGTCTTTTGTTCACTGAATGGTTCCTCATGTCCAGAAAAGTGCCTTCACGTAGTAAGTGCTTAAAAAGTATCTCTTGAAAGAAAACAAAACATAAGATGGAAAGATCGAAGTTTTAGAAATCAAAACTTAAAAGTTAAGTATGTTTGTCCCCTTTATAGTGAAGATGCTTTCTTATTAAAAAAGGAATAAAAGCTAGGTAGGGGGATGGGTCACAAAATTATAGAAATTCAACTTGAATAGGCTTATTCTGTTTCTAGAAGGGAGTGATATTTAAAGGTCTTTGAATCATGGAGGAAAAACACATTTGTTCTTATCCTTTCAAACAATGTAAGTTTTTTAACTTTAGATGTTAAAGGAAAGAAAGAGGAATGAAGTCTCTGGAGCTCTAAATCTATTGTTTATGTGTTGCTCTGGCCTCTTTTATTTTGCTGTGGCCCTAATAGAAGAGGGTGGAAGGAGATGGGACACACCAATAATAATCATAAACAGCACATCTGCAAAGTCAACTTATGAAAAAATAGTGCTTAAAAGTTACCAAGTTGGAATTCCTACTTAAACACCAATGTTTCATTTATGATACAAGCAATTATAGCCTTACATGTAGACTTATTTTTCCATATAGCATGGGGCCCGGAAAGACCATTTTTTTTCTTTACAGAGATTAGTCCACAGAGTACCATATAGTGTACACTAAGAAGTAGTAACATACAGAAGAAATTGAGGTTATTTTTTTTCTATTCCATTTAAAATTCTGGTTTGTTACATGCATACTGTTTGCTAAGAACTATAAAGAAAAGTGTCCTCTTGTTGTCTCAATATAAAATGATGGTATTATTGATATACTAGCAGTAAAAGATGCTATTTTCTGGACCCTGAATAAACCAATCAGAACTGATCTGTTTTCACTTCTATTCCCATTTATAGACTTGTGAATTTAACCAACAAATTGTCTCAAACTGAGCATTTCTAGAAGTCTTCAGTGAGTGGTGACTTGAGCCCCTCTCTGACCAGCAATCTTGGTCTTCCTTTAACCTTCCTGTTTTGGATACAGCATCTCAAATCTCTTTTCTTCTCACCATCCTCAGTGCCATCAACCTAGACTGAGTCGTCACTGCAGTGACTACAATGCCAACCCAGAGACTGGTTTGCCTCCTACTACATCTAGAATGAAATTCAAACTTGGGTCCCAGCCTGCATCTCCTACACAGTTCCTTGCAGTCTCCCTCCTGCTCAAAGTGATCCACTTGCATCTACTTCCTTCCTTTGGCTTAAGAGGCAGCAAAAGAAATGCAATAGGCCTGAATTTGCTTCTATTATTTCTCAAGTAGAAAGAGGTGTTTTAGGTACCCATCTGGAAACTCTCCACCCAGGAACCACTCTTGGCAGCCAGACTCATTTGGAATCTGGGAGGCAGCAGTATATGTGTAACAATGGACATTGGGGCAGAAAGTGGGAGCAGTACTGAGTTCTAAGACGAAGGTGGATGCCCAAATGTTTGTCCATTCTAAGCTATTGCTCTTTTGAAGGGGCAAAAAGAATAAAAGGGAAATTTGAGGTCAACAGGTCTAGTGCCTACTGTTGGAGATAGTGAAAGGAGAAGTGTGCTTCAGAATAGCTGCTTTTGAATAGATGACTCACCATTGACTTGCCTTACACATACTTGAAAAGTATGAAAAAAAAGCAAGTAATCAGAATTTCTTATAAAATATATTATTTAAAAGTTTTTTTAAGAAAATAAATAGTGTGTGTTTGACCCTATATCTCCCAGTAATGCCCCAAATTACTAAATGTATTGAAATAAAAACCGAAAACCAGGGCTAGTAAAAATTATTAGGCTAAATTCATTCATTTTTAGGGTATTTTAGAAAAGTATCTGAATTCATCATACAATACTTCTAATAATAAAATATGCCCAATGGAAATAAATAACATATTATAATAAAAAGTTAGCTTTTCAAAATGGCTTAAATTTTAAAATGAATTACCAGATTCTATTGAAAAGGTGATAAAGATCTTTGTTTCCCCAGAATGAAGAAAAGTAAATAGCACTGATTTAGTAAATTTAACATGTTATGGATTTATAAAAGTATGTTTACAACACCTATTTTTCTTAAAAATTAGTCACATTTCACAAAATGTTATTTTGGTTGTTTGACATGGTTAAATGAAAAAAAATTAAAACAACAAAAAAGTTGTTGGTAAAGTAAAAATCTATAACAAAGAAGGAGAAAAATATTTGCAACCCTGATTACAAAGGGTCAATTATTCTAATATGCAAAGAATTCTTAAAAATCAAGACAAACCCTAAAACTAATAGAAGACATGCATGGTCAGTTCCCAGAAAATAAAAGTTTGAACAATAGGTAAATATACACCACACCTCATTCACAAATTAGTGAAATAAAAGCTGAAACCACTCTGTGATACCATGTCTTTCTTATCAGATTTCTTTGATATTGTGGCCTATAGAAATAGGCACCCTGATATGTTCCTAATAAGAATACAAAAAGGCACAAAGTGAAGATCAGTATGGCAACATTGAACAGCATAGCACATGTATTTGCTCTTCGACCCAGAAATTCTTTCTCTAGCAATCTAGCTCAGATGAGGATATATCCCATCAGATAAAAAATACAATGCAACAAAATAAAATACAAAATCACATAATAGAATGAATTATATAAGGTCTTTTATTGTGTTGTCATTTATAATGGGAGAAGAATGCTATCTTCAGTGGAAAAGAAATGGAAAAAACTGTGTATATTAATATAGTTATATAGATTTAGATCTAAATATTATAAAACATAGGTATTGCTTATGTTAGTATTTGTATACACTCATATACAAAGAACACTAACAGTTGTTTAATCTATATTTTATGTGTGAATGTATTCATTCTTGCAACTTTCCTATATTTTTGGAATTTTTTATATTAAAAAGTTAAAAACATACTCACTTAAAAATGTAAAAACAGAGCCAATTACCTTATGATAAAATATTACATAATCTTTTAGATATCTGTGATGGCTAAATACTATCTATAAGTTCATTAAACTTCATTGACAAGCAGTTAAATTTGCTACAATAAATAATGCTACAACCAATATCTTTGTGCATTAAAAAAGAAACAAAATATATTTAGCACTGTGTAATCAGATTTAATACATGCTCCATTTGATCATAATATATGTGCCCTGGAAACAGAATCACATGCTGTGACACCATACAAGTGTATTCAAAATTCATTAAATTTCACACAGAACTAACTATTGCTTTCAGGTTTGCTGTGTGTACAGAGAATTGCTAAAAACATTGCGTTTAAGAAACAGAACAAAACCATTCACATTGAATTAGCTATATTTTTCAATATTGGGAAAGAGAAATAAGATTATAAGTTGGAGAAGGAAAATAAACTATGGGAGGCTTAATAGATATAAAAAATGCCATTCTGGGAAGCTTTCATTATCTTATCACAACAGCTGACACAAACTGGCTTTTGGTATATAAACATCAGGAGAAAACCTGTTCAAAGCAACCATTAGAATATGCTTTTTCACCAAGATAGGCATGAATATCTGCAATGACTTTGCAGGCACAACTTTCAGGGCTCCTCAATCCAAGATCAACCAGGCATAATTCTGGAAGAAAAGATGCACCGGTACATCTCAATAGTTCAAACATTTTGCTTGTATTTTTTAAAAATGTTCAAAACACAGACTCACTGTAGTAACAGAAGGAAATAATATATTCATGAATTATTTTTAAAAGTCATTTCTAAATTCATAATTCAGAAATTTCCCTTCCTGTCTTAATGTTCAAGGAGGCATCTGTTACAGTTACCAGCTGGATTTAGAGAGGTAAACTCCTTTAAAAAATAAAATGTATATAAGTGTTTCTAAGGAAAGGAAACTTAGCAGTTTCGGAATATTTCATTTACTACCTGTGCTAAATTTATGTGATAGTTTTTATAGTCTCTGAATGTTTTAAAAAATCATATGCTTTCAGGTTAATTTATATTGAAAAATCTGGAGTTAAGTGATATGTCTGTCATGGGCCACTTACTATTTAGCAATTAATAAATCCTGACACAGAGCACATTAATTTTTAAAATGTAAAGTTTATAATCTTTGATGAAGAATCCAACGAGGCAGATGTCATAACATAGATACCCTTTTTTTAATCCAATCTTCATACATAAATAATAAGAAACCATACCATGCAGGTATAGTTCAGGATCAGTATATAGAAACCTGAGGAGGAAGTGAAAGACAGATGTGTGCTGACCTTTTTTCTTTCTAGGCTCTTATATCTTTTCTCATTTCCTCTTGAATCTACTCTTGTTTAAAAGCACTTGGTAGTGGTTGCCATGAAGAAAAAAACCATTTACTAGAAATGCATCACTGATACTCTGCATTTAGAGAAAGTAGCAGTCAACAAACTCCAAACAGCAGTGCACCACACAGTAATATGATGGTTTTGCTTTATGTTTTTTTCCATTGAGCTCTAAAGATTATGAATACTGGTAAGGCAAGGTAAATTCCAATTTACATGACATATAATTAAGTGAGAAAAAAACTTCCACTGGACTAGCTGGAAAAAACCCCAAAAAACTCAAAAACAAAAAAAGACTCCTTAGGAGTGTATAATGTACCAGGCACAAAATCTCTGAGCCACTCAAAATGACAATGACACTTTTACTTTCTCTTTTATAGGTGAGAGAACAAGCTGAGAGAGGACAATTGTTCTCAAGTTTGCACTTATATTAATCTGTGGATTTAGTCAATATAGAGAGGAGAAAAGGCAAACCATTGATTTCAAAATGCTCTGTGAAATGCTATTGTTGATGCCTTTATGATGGGAACTACTATTTAACAACTATAATGAGATGGAAAACAGCTGTGCCCTTAGCGCACCTATCAAGATTTACCATCTCTATATTTGTGACCTGAAGAAAGATTTCTCATTTGCAATAAAAATGGTGTTCCTACTGAATAAAAAGTACAGGGCTATTTTTACTCATGGTACATGGGGCAGTGTATTCAACTTAGTTTTTGACTATCCATTCAAAAGATGTCTGTCTCCTCAAATTTTTTCTTTCAAAGCATCATGCTTTATTTTCTTTATAATAACAACTGTCTCTGAAGTTATATTATTCTTATCAGAACATGCACCTCTTCTGTCTTATTAAAACACTGAATCTCTCAGCCCTGGAATGAAGCCTGTTACTATTTGTTGAATAAGTGTTCAAATATAGGGAAAGTAAGAACAGAAATAGTGAGAGATAAACCAGCAAATCTTTTGCTTGGCCTGGAATTTAGGGGCATGGATTTTCAACAGTCCAAGTAAGTGGCCTAACAGAAATTCCTTTTTGGAACTCTTTACTGCTCCTGCGATGTCCACGCCTACCAGCATCCTTAAACCATTGCATGGAAATTATAGATTCTATACTTTTTCTCATGAGCATCATTATCATCCTTTGCTTTCTTCTTCGTGGTCTTTTTTTAAAGGCTCACTCCATGCTTCGTCTCTCTAGGGATACTTGCTTGAAGCAATGCCTCCTATTCCCCAAAGATTCATCTTGACGTTTAGCTGGCCCTTATGATCATTCCCACACATTCCTATAGCTCCTCTAATTCTGAACAATGTGCCAAGACCTAGTCATGCTGTGGAAGGTGGAAAATACCATTTAGGAGGAATCAAAGGTTTGCGCTGAAGCTGGGGAGTCTATGTTCAGCTTGGTTTTCAATCAGATGTGTTCTTTCTCCCCAGACCTCACTACATCACACAAGTAGAAACTCATTGGGCTGAAAAATGCAGAAAGTAGAGCAGATAATCAGCATTAAGAATAATATATTGGGGCTGGGGTTATGGCTCAGCGGTTGAGCGCTTGCCTCACATACGTGAGGCACTGGGTTCGATCCTCAGCACCACATAAAATAAATAAAGATATTGTGTTCATCTACAACTAAACAAAATATTAAAAAAAAAA
This sequence comes from Xerus rutilus, assembly GCA_028644305.1. Classification (NCBI taxonomy): domain Eukaryota; kingdom Metazoa; phylum Chordata; class Mammalia; order Rodentia; family Sciuridae; genus Xerus; species Xerus rutilus. The sequence continues at coordinate 139,090,640 of CM053400.1, forward strand.
AAGAATAATATATTGAGCAGAAATAGTCCTCAATAGATTCCACTTCAAAGCCCTAAGCAAGTGCAGAAGCCCAAGGAGATTGGGGAAGGCAGGGGGTTGCCCAGGAGGGAATTTGCCACTGGGAAAGATTTTATTTTTCTTTCCAAGGGACACAGAGTTACATGTCAACAAATTGTTAAAGCCCTAGGTTGAATTAGAAATTGGCTCCTAAGAGGTAAGGTTAGATGGGCCAGAGAATTCCCAAGAAATTACAAAGCAAGAAACCCTGCAAGATTCCTAAGTGACTTTGTTTCAGAGTTCAGGAGCTGTTGTTGCCATAACAAGAGACTAATCCTCATTACCATTATCTAATTGCTTTATGTTAATATGCTCTTGAGAATCTTCCTTCTGCTGCCACTGTTCTGCTGTGGCTTATTTACTTAAAAAACAGAGTTCAAAAGGTAACTGCCCTTCCTTACACTCAAAGTCCTAAAAAAAAAAACAACTTCAGTTGTTCCGTACAGTAAAAAAGGGAAGTTCTAAGACAATCCTAAGGGAAGACTGATGACCACAGTCACTGTCCACAGGAAAGCACTGAGTTATAAGTTTAGTTTTACAAAGTGTAACCACTGTGTTTTAGCCACTATTTGCTTACCTTTGAAGGAAAAAACTGAGAAATTTCAATAAAATGAGTTTCCCAATCATTCAGCTAAATAATAGACTCTTCAACAATTATGTTGATATGGTCAAAAAATTTTTGAAAATTATTCTGAGCAACCAGCAATGTAAAAGCAGATGATAAATGAAATAAAATTGATGCATAAGATTTGGAGCTTTGTGAATGTGTAGAAGCTGAACTTAGTAGAAGAACCATTTTGGCATAAAAGAGATGGTATGTTTCCTTCACTTGGCTGGAAGTTTCGTAAGTTATAGGAATTTCAGAAGGCTGTGAGGGTGAGGAAGGATGGTACTAGCTTAGCTTTCACAGGAAAGCTTTAAAGGTGTTACAGAAAAGGAAGCTGGCACACATCACAGAGAAAGAAAGCATACAATAACTGATGTTCTATCAAGCTGATGGTAAAGGTGGGTAGGAATGGATGCATTTCCTTGGGAGAAGAAGAAATAAAATTTGAAGGCCAGGAGGAATTCAGAAAACATGTAGTGAAGGTGCACATGCTAAGAAGGAGGGTTTTAACTAAGGAGAAGGTATGGCAATTATAGAAGCGACTGCACACAAATGTGATATGAAACAGATCCATGGGGCATCTTGATGGAGCATCCAGTGACATCAGTAAAACAGTATCTAAGTAAACAGGTACTGAAATGAAGGAATAAAGGAAGGAGGAACTAAAGTAAAACTACATGTAGAATTGGAGGGATCTGGCAGGCTGCGGAGCACTGTGCTACTCCTGGTAAGGGGCATACAGATGTTTACTGGAATTAGCAAAGAAAGCACTAGGGATTTCAAGAGAGAAGTATGTTACTGCAACAACCTGGGAAGAAAAAATAAGTTAGGAAAAAGAAAGCACTTAAGTTAGGTAAATTCTAATGAATGAAACACACATTCCAGAGTAAGGCCGCTAAGTAAACAAAATATCATAGATAATAAAGTATAAGTTCAAATTAGGCTCTACGTGTTAAACAAAAAAAAGGATTTTTTTGCAAAGTGTGTGCGTGTGTATGTGTGAAGACTCCTCCTTGCTTAATCACGTATAATATTTTGAATGCTAAACTCTACTCATTTGCATCGTTTATGTTAGGAGATATAGTTGGAAGTTCCAGTGTAATTGTGAATATGTAATCCTGATATATAGTTTTCATATGGATTCACATACACAAGGAAGAGAGGAGAAGAATCTAACTTATTTGGTTGAACAAACTAGTTTTTTTTTTTTTTTTTTTTGGTCTTCTGCTTTTATTCAAAAAGATAGATACATTACCATTTATCTTTTTTGCAAAATTTCCACAATTTTCAAATTTTACTTGATTTTTATTTTTTGGTTAAAAATAAGTTCCAATTGTAATCATTTTAATACACATAATGAATGTAAGTGAATCTCACTTTATGTCACACATCTATTCCTGAAAAATTAGGTATTGATTATTTTTCAAAGCAAATACTGCTGGGTTTGATAGTATATGACTGTAATCTAGGCTACTCAGATTCTGAGGCAGGAGAATAGCAAGTTTGAGGCCAGCATTTCAACTTAGCAATACCATATCTCAAAAACAAATAAAACGGATCAGGATGTAACTAGGTGGTAGAGTGCTTGCCTAACATGTGCAAGGGCCTGGGTTCAACATGCAATATTATAAAGAAAAGAATTGCTAATACCATTTCAATTGAACTAAAAGGGCTTAATATTTAAATGAATGTTATTAAAATATAATCATTTCTATTTTATTTTTATAAGTACTCTTTCTATGCAAATGAATATAAAACAATATGAAATCATTTTTGAATTGAGACAGTGTTTTTGAATGTCAACTATTTATGGCTCAGGTGTTTTTGATACTCTTGTGTGACATTTAGACTATTATTTTTGAGAGGACATCTGAGTCAGTGAGTTATCTTATGCATAAAGTAAGTTGGTGATACATGATCTAGCTCACCCGTCCTCTAATTGGTGCTCAAATTCATTAACAAAAAATTGTCAAGTATTTAACAATTTAAAAAATTAATAATATGTATTACAAGAAAATATGTGGCCACACCATATATTTTTAAAGAACTTTTTAAAACATGCACTGGTCCATTTAAATCTAAAGCTGAAGTCAAACACTGAAAGAGGACAAAGATGGCCCCAGGTAATATACTGAAATAGCATTAGTGGCTTGAATATCTCATGTGATACAGCTTATACAAAATTAACACTGCTACTAAATATCCTGCCCATTAATATAAGCATGATTATCTGAGTTCAACCTACCAAGTGAGATTAACAAAAGCAAGCTATATTGTGTCTAGAAAATCTTAGAAATGGAAAAACTTTTTCTTCTTCTTTCCAACTAACTTCCCCAAATGCATTCTTCACCTACATTAAGTTGGTCTTGGAGATGAGGGAATATTATTTATTTTTATAACTATTTTCTGCAGGTTTTTTTTTAAAAAAACAAACAATCATCATAATTAAGCAAAAGTCACTCATACTGTTAAAAATTCAGTTTTTTTCTACCAGTAATGACCAAAAAAGAATATAGACCACCTATTGTTTTGCAATATTTTAATGCTATCATTCATTCTTGAATCTTTTAAAAATACAAGATCAGGGGCTGGGATTATGGCGCAGTGGCAGCGTGTTCGCCTAGCATGCATGAGGCACTGGGTTCAATTCTCAGCACCACATAAAAATAAAATAAAGATATTCTGTCCACCTACAACTAAAAAATAAATATTTAAAAAAATAAAATAAAAATACAAGATCAAAAATACCTACTCCAGATGATTAAAATTTTTCCTTCTTTAGTCAAATTCTATCATTGTAACTATTTCTTAGGGGTGAGAAATAGTGGAAATAGTGATTGCAAACACAAAACACATCAAGGGAATATGGGCTAATGATCTTCAATTTAATATTTGTTTTGGTTCAATTCTTCTCTGTGTAGAGTGCTACACCCTCTTATCTCCACAGTCACAAAAGGAAAAGAATTACTTCCACCTGCACTAAAGGAAACACAAATGAGGAGGTAGGATGGCAGAAACTGGACTAACTTACACACACACACACACACACACACACACACACACACACACTCTCTCTCTCTCTTTCTCTCTCTCATTGTGTTGAAGATATTCTCTCAATTAATGTATTCCCAATTAAAACATAAACTTTCTTTTACCTCTTATGAATAGTCCAAAAGTATGGTTTCAGAATTTTTAAGTGATTAATTTAAAGGTTTCAAGATTCTGATAAATTATTTAAAATGGATTCTTTGGATCTGAGCTGTCAATATGGTAGCTGCAAATGGCTACTTAATTTAAATTGCATGTAATTAAAAGTCAATTCCTCAGTCGCTTTAGCCATGTTTCAGTGCTCAATAGACATAGAAGACCAGTGGCTAACACTAGACAGCATGTACATAAAGCATTTCAATCACTGTAGCAAGATCTGTTGCAGAGTATTGCTTGAAAAAAAAAATCACATTTTGATGTGATTTGGTGAATGTGATGATGTTTTCCCCTTCTGATTTGTTTTAAGGCTCCTATGCTACTGAAAGAATAAATTCCTAAATGCAGCAGTGGTGCAAGACTGTGGGAAATGTTGAGGGAAATAAACCTTTGGACTAGAGCGTTCATTGGAGTCAATTTTTAGCAGAAACACTGTAGTTATTGATCGGGAACTTGAAATGTTGCTACAGTGTGCTAGTGCAGCCAGTTGAAAGACTAACTGCAGTAACAGAATCCTAGCAGAGGCACCATGACCTCAACTTTCAGAATTTTTTTGTTTTAAGAATCTGAGGAAAAATGGTACTTAGTTAAGGATCTGACTGGAGTGCTCTTTCATCATCTTTGCATTGCTGGTTCCAGTTGTTGGTTAAACCTTAGTTAAAATGTTACTTTTTCAAAAACAGATCCTTCTGAACTATTAAAACCAAAGTAGTCCCGTATAGTTTTGGTAAATATCCCTCCAAGGCCCAGGTATTAAAGGCTGGTGACTAGCCCCTGGTGCTACTTGGAAGCAGTAGTACCTTTAAGAGGTGCAGCCCAGTGGGAGGTCTTTTGGTCATTGTGGGAATACCTTTGAAAGGAAACACTAGGACCCTAGCTCCTTCTTATTCTGCTTCATTCCTGGCTGTTAAGAGCTAAATAGTTTGCTCCATCATCCATTCTCTGTCATGGTATGTTTCCTTGCCACCCAAAGCAGCAGTGTCAATCATTTATAGATTGAAACCAAAACTTTGAACCAAAAAGTAGATCATCTCAGGTATTTTATCACAGTAGTGGAAGCTAACTAACAAAACCCCCCTTTCCACATACCTCAATTACTTGCTTCTATCACATTACCCTGTTTAATTTTCACCATCACATTCATTTATGCCCTAAATACTTACGTATATTTGTTTGACTTTTGACTGTTCCCTCCTTTACCCAAATAGAGCTCATCTTTGAGGAATTTTATGGAGTTCACTAAGCTATCCCTGGATCCTAAATGACTGCCAGGCAAAGGTAAGCACTTTATAAATATTTATAGTATAAACAAGTCAATGAACACATTGGACAAGAAATGGCAATTAAAGCTATTCACAATGGAACTGTTTTTTTAAATATAAAGCATTTCAAAATTAAAAGCATTTTCTTTTCTTTCTAGGTTTTCCAGATTTGATCTTTGCCATTCATATTTACCAAGTTTTATATCTGAAATATAGTAGCTACAAAGTTACATATTTACCCATGTTTACTTTTTAAAGTTAAATAAAAAGTCAGCCCATCTGGGCATGGTGGTGCACACCTCCAATTCCATTGGCTCAGGAGGCCAAGGGAGGAGGATGGCAAGTTCAAAGCCAGCCTCAGCAACTTAGGAAAGCCCTAAGCAACTTAGTGAGATTCTGAAATCCTTTTAAAAAATAAATAGGGCTGGGGATGTGGCTCCGTGGTTAAAGCACCCCTGGGTTTAATCCCTGGTATTAAAAAGAAAAGAAAAGAAAAGAAAAGTTAGCCTAAAGCTTTCTGAGAGCTTGTTTCTACAGGCTCCTACTCCTGCCTTACCTCTGTTTTCTCTCACCCAGGACAAGAAATTGAGCTGCAGCCATGGCCTTTACAGAGATACCAGAAAGACATCCATGGGCCCAGAGGTGGGGATTCATTGAATTAGAATCACTCTCACCAGGTGCAATGTGAAATTGCTATAGAAAGCATGTGCTAACTTGGTCACAGGACAAAGGAAAAGAATCTCAAGGTGAAAGGAACTGTTCCCATACTTAACAAGACTTTTAAAATCACTACAAGAAACACACTGTTTGGGGAAGGTTCTAATTCATGGGATTGTTTCCAGATGAAAATCCACAAGTGACCCACTGACTTGCACAATCCTTCTGAGGTTGTTAAGCAGGTTACTTCCATCAGTATTGAGCCAGGATTGGAGGCTGACGTCACTATGGCAGATGCCTAATTCAACTATTTTTTAAAAATTTATTTATTTATTCTGTTTAGGTTTACATGATGGCAGAGTGCATTTTGATTCATTGTACACAGATGGAGCACAACTTTTCATTTCTCTGGATGTATGTGATGTAGAATCACATCATACATGCGGTCATACATAAAGCTAGGGCTATGATGTCCATCATACTCCACCAACTTTACTGTTTTAACAAATCGATTATTTGTTGTTAAAAAAAAAAAAAGTTATCCTCCAATAGATGAGACTGGCCATCTGCAGGAGTAACACATTTAGGTGATGGTGAGTATCTCTTGGTGAGACTGGGGATGTGTACAAATCTAATGAAGAATGACAAAAGAACTTATGTCTCATGTACTTTAGTATTCTGAAGTAATCCTATGTCAGGGGAGGTTTTGAAAATAAGAAATAGGAAAGTTAGATTATATATTGTCTAGAAGAAAGGGCACAAAAATCAGACTTTGGTCATGGAGAATTTCATAGTGCCCAGGAGAGTATATGTCTTGAAACCTTAACACAAATCCCCATGACAATTTTTAACTATGTGCTAACAGTATTACTGGGACCACTGATGTTTCTAGGGATGCCATTAAGCTTGACTGTTTCAGAATTAGCCTTCTGAGTATAATGTGGTTTATGATCCAGAATTCTCTTAAGCATAAATGATCTATGTTTATCTGTGATAATTATAACTGTCACTATAACTTGATATTACCTTTTTAGCATATGCTTCATTCAATTTTGTGAATTTGGTAAGCTGACTATCACTGAAGGTAGTCTGGCCCATACACCCAAGGATAAGATCTTAAAACATGCCATTCCTGCTTGCTAGATAAGAGCTGGTTTTCTTGCTGGCTATTTCTTTTGTTTTGTTTTTTGGTGCTGAGGATCAAACCCAAGAACTTGCACATGCTAAACGTGTATTATACCAATTATCTACACCCCCAGGTTTTCCTGATCATTTTTAATATCTCAATATATCATGAAATTCTGATTTACACTATCTTAATATTCTTTGATTTCTAGATTTGAGTTGTTCTTTGTACTTATTTGTAAATAAAATTTCAATTAAATTGAATTTAAAATTTGAAACATAGAGTAAAAAGAATAATCACACATGCTTGTTGATATTTTAAAATAACCCTGAAGTAGCCTTCTTAATAGCAACATTTTAGGCCTTGGCTAGGTGGGAAGATTAAAAATGTTGAGTCTCTATGTCTTGTTTCAGGAGTGTCCCGGTTACAATGGAACATAAAGCACAATTGTAAGTGGTATTTTCTTTATTTATTTTCATATATACACTAGTGATTTCAAGGATACTATAAATGTTTCATGTTTGAAATCTATAATTAAAGATCTTTAAGAAAATAATCTCTACATGTCATATCAGAGTTTGCCCAAAATCGACATTGAATTCTCACATTATTATGAAGTGCCTCTCACATTTATTTAGTATAAGGTGGGTCTGTCTTGCGCTTAGACCAAAGTAGAGTGTATTACTGGAAATAACAGAAAGAACTCTTTTATTTCACATGTAATATAACCACACACTGTGGGTTCTTGGGGAAGTACTGTAGTATATTTTTAATATGGGATAATTATATTCATTTATTTTTTTTCCAAACATGCTTTAGCCTTAAAATACCTATTCTATGGTAGTGTCTTATACAAAATTCCACAGAATTCTTGAAAATAACAAATAAATGCTAGATAACTACAAATTCCATTGATGAACATTACCACCAAAATGATTTAAGATTATTGGTGCTATTTGTAACTTGTAGGCTAATTTATAAAGAAATTAACTATAATTATCTGAAATTATTGATATCTTTAGAAGAGTAAAAAAATTAATTATTATATTCTTAACTGATTTTTAAATTTGCATTCTTTCAAATGCCAAGGAAGATAAGCTCTTGCTTTCTTTTCAAAATCATTTCCTGACTAGAATTATAAACTATGAGATACACAGAAGAATGAGTATCTCTCTCCCTCTTGCTGTGTTCCAACTGTTCTTTAGTTTATATAGCACAGAATTGAGAAGATGTGTTTATTTTTATAATTTATAAAATATTTTACAAAATATTTATGATTTGACACACACAGCTCTCAAGGGAAGAGAGGGGCATCTGTGGACCAGCAGACATCTCAAAAGAAGCAATGTCTGTTTCCTCCACTTGACCCTTCAAAAGCATAGTTTCAAACTGAAATGTCAGCAGTAGGAAAGTTTGTCCATTTTCTTTCCAGTCTCTTGAAAAACTGTTAGTCCCTTGTACTGCAGCACCAGTTAATGGGTTTTACTTGGTGTGTTATGCAAAGCCTCTCTGTGAGCCAACATGAAAAAGGCCTTTAAAGGAATGTCAGCAGCTTCAGAAGCTGCTTGTCAAGAGGATTTCAGTTTTCTTTCTCTGGCCTTCCTAACCACTTTCAAAGGTTTATTTCATTCCTGGTAGTTTCCATGTTATTAATGTGAATAGCTTGCAACTGTAATTCAGGGTGGGCCTCATAGTTACAAAATTATAGACAGAGTTGATTAGGTATAAAAATAAAAGGTAAAGCTCCACAGATTTTACAGTACATTAATATTTTACTGCTTGCCATTTTGAGTGGTATGGGAGAAAAGAAGGCAACAATTTGCTAAAATTCATTTAAAAACTATTAATTTTGTTGTGAAAATTGACAACATTTTGCAACTTTATGATTTTTATTATTATAACAAATATACTAAAATATGCAGAGGGTTTTTTTGTTTGTTTTTTATTTATTTTTTTCTCTAGTCCTGTATGTCAAAATAGCATTGCAGGGAGTCCTCAGTAAAAGCCTTGGACTCTGGTTTTGATTCTATCTTCTGGCTTTGATCTTGTGTTCATTAGAGCAAGTCAATTATGTCTCAGTCCTTAGCTCCCCATACATACAAGATATTTGAGTGCCTCTTTAATTTCTGGCATACAATTGTAGTGAAAATAAGGGTGTTAGAGTTTGCTGGTTTGTCCCTGCCAAAATTCATGTTGAAATTTGGTTGGCAATGTAGCAGTACTGGAAGACAGAGCCCTTAAGAGAGATTCATGTCTTTTTTACACTATTGGATTACAGTTTGCAAGAGCAGGTTCTTATAAACCTGCTCCTTTGTCCAGTATGTGCCACCTTGCCACTCTTGGAACACGCTCCCGCCATGGGATGCTATCTGCCATGTTATGATGTAGCAGGAGGTCTTCCCTAGATGCTGCCACCCTACCTGGAGTTTTTCTGGCACTAGAACTGTGAGCTAAATGTCTTTTCTTTATAAATGTCTCAGTCTCAGATTTGCTTTTAAACCAACAGGAAACAGACTAAGATAGGGTGAACTGACAAGTTTCCCACTTCAATAAAAATTACTGAGTAATTCACAAGAAGTATCCTATTGATACATGAAATATTTGAAACATAAGTAACAACAATAAAAATCTCTCATGATTAATTAGTGAATATTGTTTCAAAAAGTGATTTCCTGCTTTCATAAATAACATACTTAAAAACAGTACAACCTGTAAACTTGAATCTATGCCTGATTATCTAATCATCCTATGACAATGTAAAGGTGTCCCTGAGAATACCTTCCTGAATGTCATCAAGCTATTAGCCAAGCATTCAAAAAACTTGCAAATCACTGATTATCTAGAATGCATTCATCTAATAAATACTTTTTTTTTCTCTACTTCCAGAAGCTATCCTCTACGCTAGGCACTGAAATTGGAGCAATAATAACACAGCAGCAAAAGAAAACCAATTTAACTTGTTCAAATTTGTAGCACACAGTACCTTTTTAGTTTTTGTACCTCACAAGGTTTTGAAACACTTGGTAACACTATTCTAGAGCATTATATATACTGCTAGAGGAAAATAATCAAAATACTGTTTCTGTACATTGTTGTACAATATTTATTAAATAAGTCTACAATCCTGATCTACAATTCTAAAATCTAGAGTGCTTGAGAAAAAGAAAGATGGTTCTTGAGTTTGGCACAAACTTAGTTGGCAGACAATCTCGTGAACTTATACTAGGACTTTTAGGACTACTCTTATTATTGCTAATTATTGGGAATATTTATAAGTTTCACTGAAGAAATATTAAAGGGTTTGATTGTAGGGTGCTTCTCTGGACCCTATGAAGGTATTATACATTGAATTAATCTGCTGAAATAAAAAGAAATTCTGATTTTTGAAATAAAAACTGGCTAGTCACAAGAGGTTTTGATAATAGATTTATGGATCTGTGATCATACCTTTAAAATAACATTTAATTTTTTTTTAAGAGTTTCACATGGCTACATTGTATTAAAATAAAGTCAGCACTTCAGTAGCCTTATTGAAAATTCAAGTGGCAATGGCAATGACAGTATTTTGAAGAAGTACAGAATTTCATTTTCTTCTTTTCTGATTCTCCAGAAGATCACTACCATTTTTGTTTTTTGTCTTGGGGTGTTTTAAAAATAAACAACAACAACAACAAGTTCAAAAAACAAGGAATTTAAGTTCTTGGTCTATCATCTGAGTCCTTAGGTATACATTTCTGGCCAGACTCAGTGTATGTCCAGAGACATGAGCTGTCAGGAAGATTGATTAAAGGCTTTCCTGACAGGCATGTGGAGACTGATGAAATTCATCAAATACACAAGCCTCACGTGAAAGTCACACCCTCTTCTAGGAAACATTATCTAAATATGGAGCTATGTGAATGTGTATGTTTTAATTTTATTAGGTTTCCCAGGCAGACTCATTCATCATTGGAAACATGAGAAAATATTCTAATACTACACATTCTAACATTGAAACACTGGAAGTGATCACATTTATTAATTACATCCAGTGGAAAGCTCTTCCCTCAGTCTCTGAAATTTGAGTATATTGCCTCTGTAGTGACAATTTTGTTGAGAGAAAAGACATTTCTGAGGCAAAATTTGCTTTTCTAATGTTGGTCTTAGGTCTACCTCTGCACCTATTCAAAATGTGCCCCTTTCTGCAGTAGATTTTACAATATCCAAGGTCAACTGCAAAAGTCCTTTAGGTAATCTCTATTAGAAAGTTGATGTTTTCAAATTTTCTTGATGTGAGTTTTATGCACTTAATCACAGAAATGTTTTATGATTTCAGTTTAAACTTAAATTATTTGGAAGGAAAAAATTTATGTGAACTGTATTGATCCTCATTAAATGATCTGACAAGAATCTTTTCTATGTACAAATTCATGCTATTCAAGCATTTTACTAAAAATGGGAATAGAAACCTTCTAAGAATATAAATAGAAAGACTGAAATTTGGGACATGGAATGCTTTATCATCCCTCTCATCCTAGCCTGAAACTGAAAATCGATGATAAGAAAATCCATAAATTTCTATGTTATAAAGTACTAAACTATTCAGATTCAAGGCAAATTACCAGTGAAAAAAGATGACATATAAAAAGATTATTTCGTTTTTAAAAACATAGATATTCAAATGAAAAAAAGTGAAACTGTCAACTAAGTTGAGGAAATTTGAGGGATTTAGATAATGGTAAGTACCCAGAGTTAGCAGAACAGTGAGGACAGGGGCACAGTCTTCAACATTGCTAAGTCTGCCAAAACTTCTTACACCAACTGCAAGGCATTAGGGTCCAACTACCAAATTAGAGAAAGAGGCCACATGAGACTAACCTTGCTTCTGAAACCAACTGTAAGTTTGGGGGATTCACAATTCCATTCTTGGGTTTCATAATCTGCTAGAAAGGCACAAAGAAAACACTGAAAACTATTTCATTCATGGTTTACTATATGGAAGGGATACAGGCAAAAGGAAGAAAACATCAAAGGAAGAGATTCATTGTGTTAAGTGTGAGAAGCTTTCATTGTTCTCAGGATGGGTTTGTTACAGTCCTTTTATTAATGTGGGAAAACATACACAGAATGTTCTCATGTAAGCATGCTCACCTGAATTCTGTTGTCTGGAGATTTATTGGGTGCTCATTACATCGCCATGATGGATTGATTGCCCATGTGGTTTCTATGTGAACATATACTATGTGATCTACCTTAAATCATATGGTTGGTTTTCCTGGTGTTGCTGGTCTCTAAGACTAATGTGTGTGCCTGCCCCAAACTAAAATCCAATATGACAAGTCCCTTCCCTAAACAAAGACACTCCTATCAATTACCACACAGATTACCTCTACAAGGGCAAGGGCCAGATCTCTCTTTGGGCAATGCCAAAACAGCAAGTATTTATTTCAAGGGTATTTATTTCAATGCTATTACAGATTTTAAATAATAGGTAAAACCAAATGCTTAGAGGGAAATGTTTAATATTAATTTGCTTTGAAAAAGAGGAAAGCAAAGCATAAAATAACTTTAGTGACCTGTATCAACATGACCCAACTCTAGTTTAAGACTTTTGAAGGCAAATCCAAGCATATTATAAAAATTATTTTTATAAATACACAAAGAAAAAAACAGAAGAGATGGATAAAATCTATAAATAGGTAGGGAAAATTACATCTAAACTGGTAAAAATGTTTCCATGCTGATTGAACGACACAATCATTTTTATTTTTATTCTGTGAATAATATATATGCTTATATATAGATTCTTTATAATGAGTTATTTACCTTAGCTACCATAATTATAGTGAAATATATTTTCATATATTATATTATCAATTATTTGTTATATTATTATCATATTATTATTATTGATATTATTATCAATTATTTTTCCTTAAATTTGGTGAAATAAATTATATATTTATAATGAATTATTTTAATGAAATCAGGGAACAATTCACAATATGCAACTTCTATGTACAGGTCCTAAAAAGAATACAGGATCACTTCTCAATCTTTTGGCTATGGTCAAGTATAAATGGAACATAAGAAACATTTTACTCATTAAATGAAAGCTAACTCTTTAAATAAAAGCTAACAAGATTAGGAAAATGGAATTAAAATTTTTACTAAAATTGAATTCCCAGATATGACTTAAATGTGTCATTTTCCCCAAGTTTTGTATAACCACTGATATTAATTACATTGTTAGTCTTCAGAAACTTAATTTTTAAGACAGCTGAACCCTCCAATACAACATAAACTTACTTAATGAGACTAAAAAGTATAAAACTGACAGAAGTGTCATACATTAAAAAAAATTCTCCCTAAAATTTGTGCCAATGATGACAAAGTCCACATCAGTGGGGCTGTTTTGAAACATTTCAATGCTTTTCATGTACTTTGACTCATCCTGAGAGGTGTAACACAGCTATCCTTGTTTACTCTGATTGAGCATGAGAAATGTGGAGTCCCCAAACTGAAATTTTCATTAAGGTAAAAATATCTAGACACTAAAAATCATGTCTCTTGACTTTTAGCCCAGATTTCTTTTCAACCAAATACACTAGCCAAGCAAGCCTTCTTCTGAAAAGTCTCATTAGATCTTATTGAGCAGCTTTTAAAAACATACATGAAACAAAAATTTGTAAGTTCTTATTGTACCACTCTACTTTTTTCTTGTACATAATACATATGTAATTTTACTTGTCTTTTTCTTCTTAGGTGATGAATGCAAATTTGTTCCTTGGACTATAAGCTCTTTAAGGGTAACAACATTGAGGTAGTTACAAAGATTTTCCTCTTACAGATGGAGAAACTCAGCTTAACAGTGGATTCTGGTCATATAGGTAGCCAAAGTCTAGGCTTGGCTGTTTGTATTATAACTTATTATATTTTCTTAAACACAATAGGATTCCTCAAATGAACAGATAAAATAATATGACTATATATTGGTTACTATTTTACATATACTCCAATATAATAATTCTCATATCATTTGTTTGTGCCAAAGAGATGTAAAACAAAATCAAATCTCTCAAAAATAACAAATAGGGATTTGGAGAAAATATCCTTAGGTATATATTTAATAAACTATAAGGATTTTTTTTCAACAACCTTCATATTTTTAACCATATATTTTAGTTTTGAACCTCTATTTGATATTTTGTTCACATGTGCAATAGTGAATAAGAAAACTAGATTGATACATACACAATAACAAATTTTAACACATTTTCCCAAAGAAATCTATCGATTCATTGTAATTGCTATCAAAATATCAAAGACTTTCTTCACACAACTAGAAAAAATAATCCTAAAATTCAGTTGGAAACACACAGAAAACGAATCATCTAAGTCATCTTGAGCAAAAGTAACAAAGCAAGGAGGAATTACACTACCTAATATTATAAAGCGGCAGTAATTGAAACCATATGGTAGGCATAAAAACAGACATACAGGCCAATGGAACAGAATAGAGAACCAAGAGTAAACTGATACAAATGCAGCCAATTAATTTTCAACAAGAGTCCTAAGAATACACATTAAGGAAAGGACATTTTTTTTTCAACAAATGGTGCTGGAAAAATAGGATATACACATGCAGAAGAATGAAACTAGACCCCTATCTCTCACCAGTCATGAAAATCAATTCAAAGTGGATTTAAGACTTAAATCGAGGACTTGGAACTATGATGTTTCTAGGAGAAAACATGGGGAAACCACATCAGGACATGGCAATATACATTAATTTTGTGGATAAGACCCCCAAACACAGGAAATGACAGCAAAAAAACAGAAAATTGGGATTAAATCAAATCTAAAGGCTTCTATTTAGGAGAGAAATAATCAAGTGTGAAGAGACAACCTAGAGAATGATACAAATATTTGCAAATTACTTTTGACAAGGAGTTAATATCTGAAGTATACAGGGAACTCAAAAAACTCAATGGCAAAACCAAACCAAACAGGACATCTGATTAAAAAAATGGGCAACAATCCAGATTTCTCAAAATAAGACATACAAATTTTGTCCCACTCTATTCTTACCATCATCTTTAAAGGCAAATCAAAACCATAATGAAGTATCAACTTACTCTAGTAAGAATGGCTACTGTAAAACAAAACAAAAGAATTAAACAAATAAAAACTCAACTAAAGATAAAAAGCACTGGTGAGGATGTGGTGAAAAGGTAACACTTGCACAGCATTGGTGGGAATGTAAATTAGTACAGCCATTATGTAAGACCATCTGGAAGCTCCTTAAAAAATTAAAAATAGAATTATTATATGATCCAGTAATTTCACTCCCTGGTATATTTCCAAAGGAAATGAAATTGGTATGTTGAGGAGACATCTGCATTCCCATTTTTATTACAGTACTATTCATAATAGGCAAGAAATGGAAGTGATCTAAGGGTCTAACAGCTAATGAATAGGTTAAGGACATGTGGTAGATACCCAATGTGGAATACTATTCAGCTAGGAAAGAGAATAAAATCTTGTCATTCATGACCATGTGAATGAGCCTGGAGACCATGATGTGAAATGAAATAAGTCAGGCTCAGAAAGACATGATTTCACATATATGTAAAATATTAAAAAGTTGATATTGTAGAAGTTGAGAGTAGAAGAGTGGTTAACAGAGGCTGGGGGGAATAGGTAGGAGACAGGGATGGGGAAAGGTTGGTCCACGGACACCACAGCTAGTCAGCTAGGAGTAAGAGGTTCTGGTATGATGTTGAAAAGTAGGATAATCATAGAAAACAATAATATAGTATATATTTCAAAACGCTAGAAGAAAGGAGTCCAAATGTTTTCACCATATAAATGATAAATGAGATAGATAATATGTAATCTGGTTTAAACCTCATATAATGTATACATTTCTTAAAATATTACTAGTCAGACCCAAAGATATGTTTACTTTTTATGTTTTTATGTATCAATTAAAAATAAACCTAAATTTTAAAAAAGAAATTTAACAAATTTGAAATATTTCACGCAGATGCTTCAGGAGACTGAAAACAAATAATGAATTTTAAAAAGCAGGGGGATCTCATGCAAACAGAAGGGAAAAGAGTGAGGAGAGGAAAAGGAACAAGGGGGAGGGAGGAAGGCTGGGGAAGGGGAGGAATAGCAGAATAAAATTAACCAAACTCATGTGCAAGTATGAATTCCACTTCTATGTATGACTATAATGCACCAATTAAAAAATAAGTCAATTAAAAATGCTCCAGGAATTCAGAAGTTTCAATGTTATCTTTTCTAATAGTAACTGCAAATGCAGTTACTTAGAAAATATTCTCTCTATTCCAAGGAATTTCAGGATTATGAACAAAGAAGTTTATGTGTCAGTGGCACATGAATGGCCAGCTCTTACATCAGCTCCTTTGGGCTTTAGCTCAAAGTTATAAACAGTCTTTGTCTAATGATCTGACCAGCAACTGCTACAAATAGCTGCACTTCACAAAAAGTAGTGTAGACCATTCAATGCAGACACTTTGCAACTGGGCAAGAGGCAAAGAGCAGAGATTTAACAATAGCTCCACTCAATTCTCCATAAAATTGCTTCCTGTCCTTGGAAAGATTAAAGATATGATGCATTATTCTTTTGAAAAAAGTTTCTGTAAATAATATTTGTAAAGACAAAGGGAAAACAATACAACTTCTTTTTACAGAAGTCCCTGTATTCTGGTACATAAAAGACCTGGTACTTTTCAGTCATTTCCAGGTAGGACATCTCCTTGGCATCTGATTCTTTCTGATTCTCATGACAATTTCAGCTCCCTGTAACACCTGAAGATAAGCCCCATTTTATTTTTCAGTCCAGTCCTGGTTCCCTGTGATTTGTGTCCAGCCACCCATTCCTAGTATTGCAATTCTTAGAACTATTCTTTTATCTCATTCCCAAATTCCCACTGGGCTCATCAGTCCCACCATTTATGAATGGTGCTCTCTTTGCTCTTATTGGTTCCTTCTCTGCTTCTTTTACTCAACACTCATTATCTCTGTCTCTTGTCTAACTATTATTTGGCAGCCAGTGAAAAATTTTTTGAATTAAACAATAAAAAAAGAATGAATAATATTATACAGAGATAATTGTTCTCAATATGTTTTTAATAGGATGGAATTAATCTCTATATTTTTCTTTATGGATGTATTTGTTTTGGTATATTCATTTATTTTATATATATGTATGTATTTATAATGATATATAATCACCTAAGTTTCACTCCTCTGAAATCACTTCATGTCAAATACAATGCTTTGCACAATACTAGTAGTAGTAGTAGTAGTAACAGTATCAACACCATCTTCAATTACTGTAATAATAATGGCAATTGCTGAAATTACTTGAGCATTTGCTATCTACCAGGCTATTATATGGCTTACAATTTACAGTGTTTGTGGAGCTGACAGACTTTGTAATATGACAGATTTCACATTGTGTAATTTAATAACACTGTGAATTAATGTCCAAATCTTGTCATTTTGCATGGTTTTAGAGTATTTTTGTACTGAACATAATAAATTCTCACCACAATGGTTGTAAAATGGCAAAGCTGAATGTAAACAAAATAAGTGGCTTGGTTCACCAGAGGATACTCCTGTTGGAGACTAATGCATAGTGGGTACAGAATTCCATCTAATTGGACACGTTTCCTAGTCTAGCTAAATTATATTATTGAAACTTGTCACCATAGCTTTGGCCATTTTGTCACAGTATAAGGGAAATTTTCAGTGAATACTTTAATACCTTTTGCCTACCTACATTTTTTGAAAATGATATGGCTTCAACATCACTTAATATATTCACACTTATCAGGCTTCTTTTATGCCACTATATTTTGGGCTATTAAATGTACAACATTCTTAAATGATATGCATTTTAAAAATCCACTCAACCCTGTTATTCTAAGATTTTTCTTTCTTTTCCTATAATTTTTCTATGCCTTGTCAATGCATGCATTTCAAATAATGAAATGTGTCACACAAAATTTTCTTTTTTTTTAAATATTTATTTTTTAGTTGTAGGTGGACAGAATATCTTCATTTTATTTTTATGTGGTGCTGAGGATCGAACCCAGTGCCTCACGCATGCTAGGCGAGCACGCTACCACTGCGCCATAACCCCAGCCCCCAAAATTTTCTTTTACTATTTCACCTGTGTATACATTATAATCACATGTCATTGTTTCTTATGTTCTTCACAATTAATCTTTAAATGATTGCAATACATTCCACTGAGCTGATTTACTATTATTTGCTATACCACTATTATATAATTGGATAATGTGATTTGCTTGCAAAATTTTTTCTTACTGGCAATAAAGGTGAAATATTACTGTTCATTTTAGTTGTCACTATTTTTTTCCAGATGAATTACTATGCATTGTGTTACTAGATAAAAAACTGGATAGGTTTCTGTTTGTTGTGACATATACTGTACTTGAAACTAAAAATCATTTAAAAAATCTTACTTATTTGCTATTGATACTACCTATAGTTCTCTTTTTAAGAAGTAATGTAAACAAACACAATCTAATGCTTTGAAGCTGAAAAGTAGTATATGCAGCATAGTGACAGAAACAAAACAATTCAGGGCCACATGTCAAGAAGATAAGCTCCATGAAAACTGCACACACTACAGTCTCCCTGTCACTTTTTTTTTTATTCCTGGTAGAGAGTTAGAGGGGCATATTTAAGAAAATACTTCTCAAATTTTCACAATCATTCTTGTTTTTAAGGTGAAATGCTTAATTCTAGAGATCCCTAATAATGTTACAATTAACTCCAGTAATAGTATAGTCAAGAGAAGGATAAAAACTTCGATTCATCCTTCAAGTTAATCTCTCCTATTAAAGACAACAACAAAACCGATGACACATTTTCCCCAGTTAAATGCTTAGTGAAAAATAAAACAAAATCTGTGACAAAAAATAATAAAATGTTAAAAATAATCTTTAATCTTGCCATCTAGAGATAATTGTTCTTGTTTTTAACAAGATGGCATTGATCTCTAGTATTCTGATGTATAGATATATTTACATATACACTGATACATTTTATATATAACATTACATAAATATGTGTTTACAACAATGCCTCCTTTTAATTGTTTAAGCTGCAAGTTCTGATTTCCTCTCCTAAATCTGACCATGTAAGTCTTCCTCCCAGAAGCAACCAGTGGTGCCAGATTATTGTGTCCCTGTCAGGGATAGTCTATGTATGTATCCGGGCCTCAGTGCTTGTACCCCAATTTGTCTCTCTGAAACAGCAGCGTTTAAACATTGCTCTGTATTTCATTTAAAAATGTGTATCATAAAGAGTCGGGGGGCTGGGATTGTAGCTCAGCGGTAGAGCGCTTGCCTCGCATGCGTGAGGCCCTGGGTTCGATCCTCAGCACCACATACAAAGCAATAAAAAAATAAAGAGTCGGCTCCTTCTTTAATATTGGTATATTCCCTTGAATTGGTTCTGCTATAGCTCAATGTCCAAAGTCAACTCCCTCTGGATGGACACTTGGATAGTTTTCTGTCACTGTAAATAATGTTGAAATGATTTTTTGTGCATGGCCTTTATGAAGGATGTGCAAAGAAAAAACAAATCCTAAGTAAAGATTTCAGGTGATCAGACATTTCCTTAAAAGGTTGTCAAAGCTTATGTGCATACTGACAACGTAAAGGAGCTAATTGCCCACGTTCTCACAGTAGCATATTATTTATTGTCCTTTTGACCTCTGTTAGGATGACAGATAAAAATATCTCACTTACTTATATGAGTGTATATGAGTACCCTCTTCTTTAAAATCTATTTGTATTACATCTACATAGTGACATTTTTTCCAATGGGGTGTGAATATTTTTTTATTATCTGCAAATTTTTTATATAATTAAAAAGTAGCAGTTCTCATATCTGCTTTTCAAACATACATGTAGATGTTTTTGGTCCTGGTATAAATATTTATAATACGTGCTATTAAATCTATCAATCTACTATTAATAGCTTTTGAATTATGTGTGTTATTTAGAAATATCTTCTCCATGTAAGATTTTATATATATGTGATTATATGTATTTTATGTATACAATTTTATATATAAGATTTTATATTTTGTATGCATTATTTTATGACATAATAATCAAAATAGAAAAATTATTCCAACTT
Organism: Xerus rutilus; assembly: GCA_028644305.1. Lineage (NCBI taxonomy): Eukaryota > Metazoa > Chordata > Mammalia > Rodentia > Sciuridae > Xerus > Xerus rutilus. The sequence continues at coordinate 139,110,744 of CM053400.1, forward strand.
TTGTTGTAAAATTTTTGTAGTTTAATATTTTTATATTTAAATAACGAATCTACCCTGGAATTTATTTAACTATCTTTGTGTTGTTTTATTTTATCTCTGAAAATTCTATTTCACTATTAAGTCTAATTATGCTTTAATATCAATCTATTTTAAGTAAATTTGCTTAGGAATAAGCTTTACAATCCAATAGTACAGTCTTTGCTCTTGTCATGTTTATATTTTTCCATTTAATATTTTGTTACCTAGTTAAAAATTAAGGTGTTATTTTTATTAGCAGTACATTAAAATTGTCACTTTAATTTTGCCAAGTCTTTTTATGAAAGAGTATAGTTATATCTTCATTTATTCAAGTCTTCTTTTGGTATTTTGATTGGAGTTAGTTTTAATTTGTGGAGCAATGATTATTTTTTCTTTTTAATAATAATAAGTTATTTCTTTTAAATATCTGGTAATTCTTTCCATTATTTCTTTATTTCCCTCTTTAAAATTATATAGTTTGTTATTCAGTAAGATTTTCTGTTGGTGTAAACACAAGTAAGTGCTTGGAAGCCTTATCATCCCTGAAGGTGAACTAAACACAGCTCTCAAGAATGTTCTGAAGGGGGAAGGAGGAGGGAAACTGGCCACTTCCTTCATTTCCCATCTTTGGGTGAGGATCAGAGCAAATGGACTTTGGTTGTGACATAAAGTCATGTATTCAAATTATCTGAATAAACCCATATGAACGGTTGGCATACAATCTATTCTGTATATATTTTCTCCAGCTTGTAAACACAGTGCAAACCTCCATTTTATTCAGGCCTGCTGCTGCCAAGGAATGTGTGTGTAATAAAATGTGCAAACCCTCTTTGTTGAGTCCTCCATGTTTTTTCTTTGGGATTGAAAAACAATATGCTGGGGCCTTTGTAGCCCTGGAGTTGACAGACTATTTCATGTTATAAGTCCTCCTGGGTATTAGTATTAAACTAAACTTAAGGATGGGTACAGAGAACTAACATTATAATAAGACTGAATGTTTAAATCAAGAATAGGATATATTAGGTAGTGGGTCAGCCATTAGAAGGTGGGCAGGGAAAGGACAGTGAAGGGTAGTAGCTTACAAGGATGACATCAAAGAGAATACATAAGTTTCACTACTGAAGATATTTCCAGTGCTAAAAATAACAGAGAACTTCATCAGTGTAGGGAAGCATCTAGGGGACTGTTATATCAAAACCTCCTCACCATAGGCAAGTATAACCTCTTAAGGGAACTACTGCTTCAAACTTTTGCTTAGTTGCTGAGGCTGGCCTTGATCTTACCATCCTCCTGCCTCAGCCTCCCAAGCCACTGGGATTACAGGAAGGCACCATTATACTTTGTGCTTAGATATCTTGAATCAACATAAAAGTGTTCAGAAACATGAATTGTGAAATGAGCACTTTCTATGTAAAAATCTAAATATAAAAAAATAGATTAAAACATTTTTTAAAATGAAAAATATATCTTTTGACATTGAAAAGATTTGGAGTAATAGAAATTTAGAAAAGTCAGATTTATATTATTATGGACTGAATGCACTATTAAGTTGGATTACAATTAATTTACTTTCAGAAAACATTTTTGCATGATTAAATGGAATTGCTTTATCTATATGCCAGCTTTGCATAAAAATAAAATATACAGGATAAAATACATCAAACTTCAAAATATACACCATAAACACATATCAAAGGCTCTATTTTATACCACTAAAATAGTTTTATTGGATCCCAAACAAGTATACAAAGATATGCTCTAAAAAATTTAAACTCACTTAAAAACAATGTGATAAAGAACTTAGAAACTCATGTGACTATGAATTCATTCTGACTGAATAATGCTTATTACATAGTTGCCCAAAAAGCTAAATAGTGAGAAAATGTCAATATTGTTATTTAAAGATTTCAAGAATTTTTTAATAATTGAATACAAATATTTTAAAAATCAACTAATATTGACATAAAAATGCAGTATTACAACTTCAGTTGCTTTCTAAATGTTTACCTAAAATATTTGAAAGACTATGCTTTTTGTACTGCAAGGAAATTTAAATTAATTCTCTGTTTATGTCTTCGCTCTTGCTCCCTTTGTTCTTACATGAATCTAGACCCAATTACAAACTCCTGATAAAGTGGCGCTTTTTGGCACTACAAAATTGGACTATGACTCAAAGTAATTTTACTTTACTCTGTGGTGTGTGACTTTTCTAAGTGTTTTTTTATTTGTAAAAATTTTTTTAGATTCTTTGCCAAAAAATATTTTTAATCATTTCATTGACTAAAGTGATATGATATGAACAAAAATAACAAAACATTGTTAGTACCTCCTCTTACATTATAATAATTAAAGCTATTTTCTACTTATAGTTAAATGCTCTTTTTAAAAACTAATTTCAAATAGCATTAGAATTTGAGTTTATGAATATAACTAATAGGTTAAAATGCTGAGCCTATCTTACTACTTAACAGTTATCATTTCTTGAGCTTGCTATAAACCTCTGACAGTCTATAGCAAGAATTTATCAGCCAGTATACAGATTAGAAAAGTAAACTAAGAAATATTGGCAAATACTTATTGTCTGCTACGTTCAGGTCTCTGTGCAAGATAGCTGTGATTAAGTCAGTTGTGTGTTTATTATGGTTTAGATATAAGGAGCCCTCAAAAGATCCTACGTCAGCTCAGGAGGTGAGATGATTAGATTATGACAACTGTAATCTAATTAGTGGATCAATCCATTAGATGGATTAATACTTTGAAAGTACTAACTAGATGGTAACCGTAAGCTGGTGGAGTGTGAATGGAGGAAATGGGTTCTCTAGGAGTGTGCCCTTGAGGATTAAAACTTGTCCTCTGGCTCCTCCTCTCTCTCTGTGCTTCCCAGCCATTACAAGCTGAGCACTTTTCCTCCAACACACCCTTTGGCCATGATGCTCCATCTCACCTTAGGCCCAGATCAATGGAGTAGGCTGACCATGGACTGAAACCCTGAAACTGTGAAACATTTCCTCCACTGAGTTGTCCTTGTCAGGTATTTTGGTTACAATGATGAAAACCTAAGTAACATCGTCCTTGTCTGGAGTCTATGGCAAGTGGGACTTGACTGGATTCTATGTCTGATGTCTAAGAATTTATGAATTAACTATCCAAATGTAAACAACACACATCTGGGAACAGGAAGAAGTTACACCTCCAAGTTAAGAGTTGGGAGAAAATTCTAACTACAAAATAATAATTGATACCATTATATGGGGTACCAAGATGCCATAAATATGTAATTCACATTCACTTTTCTGAAATTGTATATGTATTGTTCCTTTTCATATACCTAGCTTCATGTAGGCTTGTGCAGCAACAATCTGAACGAGGAACAGAGGTTTCTGACAGACTTCTGCTGCTTTATATACAAAATAAGAAGTCAGAAAGGTAAGTGATCTTGTATCTGAGGAAGATGTGCAAATCCAGATGAACCTCAAGTTAGAGAAACAATAGGATATACAGTGTGCCTTGGAGAGAGTATGCAACATTGAGAAAAATAAGTCAGAGGAGAGGAGATCAGAGATGCAGAGGGAAATGGGTCAATCACATAACCTTCTAGGCAACAAAAAGAACTTTGGCTTTTATTCTGAGTCAGAGATTGAAAAGTTTCTGCAGGAGTAGAATCACCTAATGCATGCTTTCACATCACTCTGCATTTCATGTTAACTACAGACTGAAGGGAGAATGCAAGGGACCCCGCAAGGGTGAGAATCAGGAAAACGAATTTGGAGGATATCAAAATATTTAAGAGAGATGAGGGTGCTTTGGACTGGGACAGGGAGAGAAGAGAAAAAAGTGCTCTTAAATAGAAGAGCCAAAAGGCTCAATGAGGACCAACTGTGAAGTGTTTAATCATAAATCAATATTATATCAATATAATTGGGAACAAAATCTTATGTCTTTTTACTATCTGTATTATTAAGTCTCTGTCTCCCTCATCTCTCCTCTTAGGAAAGAAATAAAAATACTAAACAAATAACAAACAACAAAAATATCTTTTGCCAAACGAAATTGGGCCATACCCTGTATTTACTTTGAACTGATTCTTCAGGACAATCAAGTGGGTGGTCATCAACAAAGATGGTCCTACTTAAAAATAAACAGTTTTATGATAGATAAACAGACACATCTTTGCAAAAAAAAAATAAAGTGGAAACAAATGTTGTCTCTTTTGGCTTGATTTTGAGGGTATGTGTTGAAATGGCTTTCCTTACTCAAAGTCATGAGACTTACTCTTCTATAAAAATTGGAGAAGACCCCTAGTATGTACTACTTTGAGTGTTATTTCATGGTAGCGTTGCCTCTTCATACTGGCCTGTCTAGTTGTGGTACAAAGCATTGGGCTTGCTTCCTCCTCTTGTATGCATAACTGATCAATAGTAAAATAAAACCATTTTTAAAAACAAACAAACCAACAAAAAAATTTCAAATAAAAAAAACCCCCAAAACTAAAGGAGATTTAATTACTGGATAAATGTGTCTTTCTTTTCCTAGTTTCCAAAGAATACTGTTAACACAGTGTTCTCTCATACATACTAAAATAATGTGTATTCGATATATTCTGTAAAACCTTGGCTAATTCTGTTTCAGTTGGAGAGGAGTCAGCCATAAATGGTGAGCAGGGACAGGACAATGAAGGGCCACTGAAAAGCACAGGGAACCTTTTCTGACAGCAAGCACCTGGAAGACTGGGCCTGGAATCGCCCTAGCTTAATCCCATCCCCTTCAGAAAAAAGTAATTTCCTGACCAAGTCCATGCTACCAGGTGACTGGAGTCTTCCCTTATTCTGAAAATGTGACACCATCCCCAGTCACCCTGGCAATCAAATCATCAAGACTCTCACAAAGAAAGCTTGCTGAGAGCATTTCAAAGGGTAAAAAACCAAATAAGGAGGCAGGGAATTAAGGCATAAACAGAGAAACCTGATTAAAAAACCAACTGGATACTGAGGCAAAAATGAGGGACTTATAACCACTCCTACTCTCAACATCCTTTTTGAGGTGGCCCACGTAGTTCCTATGCCATTAGTCAAGTCAAAAGGTGGACTTGCAGGACTCTGGAGACTTCCCTGGCACGGCACTCACAATAAAACTGTAAGGCAGGAGGGGTGCTCTGTCTTTCACCTTTCTTGAGAGAACCTACTCTCTCCCTTGAGAGTGTTCCCTTTTCCCTTTCTTATCCCCCTAATAAACTCATGTCTGTTACTCTGGGCGACATGTATGAAATCTTCCTGGCATGATTGCAAGAATCAGTTTTTGAAGAGGGGGCTTTCTGCCTGCCTCAGCTTCACAGCAGTCCTCTGCCCTGTAACACTTTCACACTACAATACAACCAAAATATTCACTGTTGTTATGTTGCAGTCCAAAGGCACATTGAGAGTATTCATTTGAACAATCAGATCTTGCTATTGTCAGCTCAGAGTCACAATAGGTCACCCTCTTCAGGGAGTAGTCTTAAAATCATCCTCTCCAAAGGAAGAACAAAGCTTCTTTTGTAATTGTTATTTTGTTTCTCTGGTGCTTAGTGTTTTGTTGTGATTTTCATTTCCTTGCTTTAAGTGGTTTGTGTTCCCCAAAGACTGGGAAGCTGCAAGTCTTAACTTTCTCATGCATGCATAGGAATGCAGAAGGTCTAAATATGTATGTATGTAATACACACACATATGTATATGTGTCCATCACCCAATAGAAACATATATCCAGGCAAACTCACTTTAAGTAAATAGATACCTCCAAAGCTTAAGGTAAATCAAATTCTCTAAAAGGAAGCTACCAAGAAGAATTATGCTGAAACTCCTCTATAAAGAAAGGATTCTTCCTAAGAACAAAAGTACCTAAAGATATCACCTTTTGCTTATATCTAGATTTTCTCTCTCTCTCTTTTTTGCTTAAAAAAATTATTCATATAGAGTTTAAGTAAATGATAGTCTTTAAAATGTTTGGGTAAGGAATAAATATTTACTAGAATGAAATGGTTTCAATAATTTCATATAATATACACATGATATTAGCTATAGTTTGATGATATAAATTATTACATTAAGATCCCTATCCTAGCACTGAGCACCATGAAGCCCACAGGAACCAGTCCCTGCTCTGAGTGTCAGGTAGGTGCTCAGCCATGAATTGTGAGCAGGGGAAGGACAATGAAGGCTTACTGAAACCATAGAGAGCCTTATCCGAAGATAAGCACCTAGAAAATGAGGGCTTGCTATGTTACCTGCCCCCAATCCCCACCCAGCCATAATCACATCCCCTTAAGATCATGTCACATTTTCCCAGGTGGCCTGGACCCTCCTTATCAGGAAACTATGTCATAACCCCAATTACCCTGTAGTATGTAGCCCCAATCACCCTGGCAATCAAATCATCAAGACCTCACAAAGAAAGCACCTGGAGGGCCAAAGGGTAAATAACTAACTAAGGGAGTGGCAAAACAGGGGGACTCAATTTCCTTAAATCTCCTATTCTGTGAGTATCATGCCATCCTCTCTTGGAGGCAGTTCATGCATTTCATATGCTGTCCATCAAAATTCAAAGGCAGATCTAGGCTTTCTGGGAACTTCTCTGGAATCCCCAGTAAAACTGGAGGGCAAGAGGTACCCAGCATCCTTCTCCGCTCTAAAAGGACCCATTCATTCTCTACCTTGATAATACCCCTCTTTCCCTTTTCCTGCCTTTTCAAACAAACTCATGCCTGTTACTCTCAGCAATATCCTTGAATTCTTTCTGGCCTGATCCTAAGAGTCATGGTGAAGAGGGGCCTTTGTGGCTGCCTCAGCTTCAGAGCAGGCCTCTACCCTGTAATGTCAGGAAGTTTATAATCTAGTTGAAAAGAGCCCTGCAATGAGAAATAGAGAAGACAGAAATTAATAGCATGTGGTATGGATGTAGAAAATACGTGTTGAAATAATTAGAAAGATTTAAGGCTGAAAAAACAAGGGACAAGCTGCACAATTAGAAGATGACGAGGAGGGGAGGTTTGAGTAAGGAAAGCTTGAGAAGAAAGCGTCCGACATAAAAACGAAGGTAGAGGGGCTGGGATTATGGCGCAGTGGTAGCGTGCTCGCCTAGCACGCATAAGGCACTGGGTTCGATCCTCAGCACCACATAAAAAATAAAATAAAGATATTCTGTCACCTACAACTAAAAAATAAATATTTAAAAAAAAAAAAAAAAAAACGAAGGTAGAAATGAGTGCTCAATGGAAAGGTGATGAGACACAGAGGCTACTTGTACAGAGTTTGTAATAAAGAAAGATAGAAAGTCAAGCTACTAATAAAAGTGAGAACAAATACTGGGCATTCCTAAATATATTTAGGAATATATTTGAAGCAATGGGCAACAAAGGGCAAATATGAAAAATAATGTTTATATTAAAAAAATTTAAAAGGCAGGAGTTCAAAAGATAGATTGGCAGAGAGCAATTTCAGGCAGAAAGATCCAGTATGGGGCAATGATATTAACTCAAAGGTGAATGTAATGTAGACTAAGTAGGGACAGAGAAAAATAAGGAGAGCAGTAATTCTTTTTCTTTTTTTTTTTTTGGTACCGGGGATTGAACTCAGGGGCACTTGACCACTGAGCCACATCCCCAGCCCTATTTTGTGTTTTATGTAGAGACAGGGTCTCACTGAGTTGCTTAGCGCCTCGCCGTTACTGAGGCTGGCTTTGAACTGGCGATTCTCCTGTCTCAGCCTCCCAAGGAGACCAGTAATTCTTAACAAAGCATTTCCTGTATCCTTCATGTAGATGCATTCTCACATCCACTGACCTGTGGAACCTGAGTTCACCCACCTGTCCCCCTAGAAAGCTGCAATGCAAGGCCCAAGAAACCAGGGTCTATCCTTTTTTGCACAGTTACGCTGCCATTGCCTCGAACACTGGCATGCTGTGGGAGTGCAATAAATATTTCTTGAATACTTACTATTTCAAAATACAGTTTGAGGTCCACCTTTCCTTGAAACTTTTCCTAATTCTTTCAGGTAACAGAGCACAAAGCTTAGGGGAATTGTGAAATCTAGGAGACTAAGTGTAACTACTCTTCACAAGCATTTAACTTGAACTAGTGACTTTTAACTTTTCTGATTCTCTTTTTTCTCATTTGTAAAAGAGAGAATACTACCCAACTTAAAGAGTTGTTGTGAGGTTCAGAGAGAACGGATGTGTGTTGAGGATTCATCCAGGTGCATGTTAGCTACTCAGTCTATAAGTTACTAACCAAGATCAAGCAGTACTGGGTCATGTCCTTGTTACTGTCATCTACTACTGTATTCACTGAGTGACAGCACTTAGCATTTGCATTAGTACCATGACTCTCTTCTCTCCCTCAATACACAAACATTTTGCAGAACTACTCATTTCTTTCATATGTCTAGAAAACTCCACTGTCAAAATTAATCACAAGCCCCATCTCAGTAAAACTTCTTGTTTGATTAGACCTCTGTAGCTTCTCTGCTTCAATAACAAAAACTTTTACTATGTCTCAAACATGTTTATGTTCATTTTTGCTTTCATTTCTGAAATATGAGCTCTATAAAGACATGGATGCTAGCCTCTATTCACACATTCTTGATGCCTGATAAACTACAGTGTAGGCATGCATACATATTATGTGAAAGATGAGATAAATAGGGAAATTACTAAGCTATGTGACATTAGGAGAGTGGAGATTCAGAATACAATGCTTATCAGATCATGTTATCTTCAATAGAAATTACTCTTAGAAAGAGAGTAGGGACTACTAAGAAAATTAAATTCAGTCTGATTTTAGGAAATTAGTTTGTCAGGATGTTTTGATTAAGGAATCCAAGATAACCTGAGAGTTTAAGTAAGCAGTTCTTTTGCCCTTTGTACATCTGTTTTGATATGGAAAATAGTGGCAATTGCATCCTATTTGAGAGTTTGATCCATTTCTGATTGTAGGAACCAGTGATCATAGGACTTCCTTTTGTCAGTCAACAGCACTTACTAAGCACCTACAATGTACAATGCAAAGAGGCTGGTGAAACTCATCCCTAGCTAGGAAGATACCAGACTCCTCTGAGAACAACAGTTTATTTAAACAGACAAGACTAATGAAAAAAGAACACACCTAGAATCCATTTTTCATCATATTCTTAGGTAAGATTGTCACTTGGAGATTTCATTGATACCAAGTTAAAAAGCTGCAACGTGGAAATCAGCCAAAACATTAAAAATAAAATCCTTCATTTTTCATTTGTTATCTTGTAAAATAAACAAATTATTGCATTTTGTTTTCATTTCAATAGTTGCTCTGGACTTAGCTACAATAAAGTAATGGTGGATATGTGTATATATAAAAACACACATTACATATGCATATGTATATATGGTATATATTTTTCCCCAAGGGCTTCAGGCATGCCAGGCAAGCACTCCACCACTAAGTAACCCCAGCAGGGCATTTATAGAACTCAAAAACCTATTCATATGTTTGAAGAAATGCATTGATTTTTTCTGGAAAGACGATGGTCTCATGCATAATATATCAAATCCAGATCTTATTTTTCAAAGAGGAAATAGAGTACTTTGTCTACTAAAAATTATATGAAATCTATATTTTTAAAGTATTGCCTTAGTAGACAGGAAATTCTGTATAAGTAGTGCAATATTTCATTATGTATTGATTCATCTCAACCAAAAATAAGAGCATATTAATTTACTTTTAAGTGGAAAATACTGGTAAAATGTGGCTATTTTAATAATCTACTGGCAACATACAAATTTATACTCTTCCTTAATGTTTAAGATCAGTTTACAAATATTGGAGGAGAAAATTATTTTTCAATATTACAGTATATTTACCTTTCAATAGTATACAATTTACTTTTGATACATGGTTGATCAGCCTTATTGTCTGAGAACTCAATGACATTAAGAAACACATTTGGCAAATACAGAATTAATTTTAGCTTGTAATCGTTTAAACAAATAATATAAAGTAGGTAGATATAAACAGCTGACTAAATAAAACAACTTGTATGTGTTAAATAGAAATGATAGTCTCATAAAAGACTCAACTCAAATGGCTACCAGTAGATCCCAAACAAAATTATCAATAACAATCCTAAAAAAACAGTGTAATTGTCAAGTCTAATTATAGGTATCTCATAAGGATGTGTACACCAAAGATACAATAGCTGCAGTGTACTTGGACGTGGCTACGCTCCCAAGCAAATCATGCCTATTAGTTCCTATTCATGGTTAAATTATGCTATTTTATCTCTTCATAACATGCAGCATTTTTCACCCTCACATTTCTAGGCATTTTAGCTTCTGCTGACATAAATGTATTCCTAAAATAGAACATTACAGCAATCTTGTGCTAGACATTTAAGCCTATTTGTGCATTTATTTTTTAGGATGCTTTTTTTTTTTGAGCCTTCTAACAGTGAGAAGGCTGGGAAGGTAGTGTCAGAATGAATGAGAACTTGTTTTCTAAAGTGACACCAGACACTTGATCTACCCTTTAAAAAAAAATCAGTCTCCTACCTTGAAAACAAACATCTCATGGCGAAGAATTGCTAGAGTGTTAAAGTTCCCATCACAGATATTTGGTTTGGCTCCAGGATAGGAAGGTCTGCCGGTGGGAGGCCGAGGAGGCTTTGGCCTGTCATTTTTCCTTGGGTCAGCCGGAGGAATAGAGCGGTGTGGGGGCACTGTTGGTAGAGGTCTTGTAGGTGGAGGGATCTTGTCAGGTGGACCTTTTGAAAATATGAGGACAGTGCTTGGCTCACTTAAAACTGGAATAGTGCTGGAAAATATGCTACAGAGAACAATCACTTATCAGCATAGGGCACAGACTAGTAAGCTAAGAGGTCTTTAAGATCCTATATTTTCTGAAAAAGAAAACCATCTTACCCACAAATTGCCAAGTCTATATGAAACTGTCCTCATCATGCTAGATTCTGAATCCAAGTAACTAGGTTTCCTTTGTCAATTTTTAATGATTTTTTAAAATTAGCTTCACCATACACCTTATTGGAAAGCTGCTCTCAAATCTTAGAAGTAGATGGTTTATAAATAATAAATAAATGAAAATGAATCCTGGAGCCACACATGTAAGCTCCAATAAAGTTCATTCTCAATTTTGACAGACATGCAAATATTTCTGAAAGATAAACACTAATTAATCGAAGTTTATTCTATGGTATACCTTGTAAACTTTTAAAACTATATTTTATAAAGTTTTAATGATTTCACTGTTTCCATCTGATTAAACATTCTGACAAATTGCTGGATGAGTGTTTCATTCCAATATCGAATTGAAAACACCTATTGATTAAAATACCACCAATAAAATATTAATGTCAAGATGTTTCTCTAAAAAGAGGCTTCTAAATCAAGCCATAGTTTACACATGTAATTTGGTACAAATATTAAGCCTTATTTCTCAAGGAATTTATGTTTTAAAATGTAAAAACAGAGCTGCTTGCACTTAAAATTTAGATATGGGAAGGATATTGTTTGTAGATCTTCTGTCTAGACTACTAATTCATGAGGTCATGAGAAAAAGACTTCTTTCAGCTAACCACTTGAGAGGAATTTCCGATGATACACACTTAGGCATAGGCTAACAATTCAATGAATGAGATATTTAGCTTTGAGTCTGAGATAGTTCTTTTTCCTCAGTAAACCAACAAAGTAAAGAGCAGCACAAAAGTTGACCTTTTTTTCAAATCTATTTTTACTCTGCAAGTATGCTTGCCTCTGAGATATTAAAATCTAAAAACTAATGAATGCAAAGAAAATTAGTGAACTTAAACCACACTGTTAAAAAATGCAAATAACATTTTTTGGATGCTGGATATTATCATACAGATAGCACACACTTGTCTTTGTGTTGTAAAATTAAAGCTTCACTTCATTAATTTAGTAATTCGTACTTGCTATATGTAAATTATAAGTGTCAAACTCTTAACAATTATGTGAGAAAGAAATGTCCTAATTTAAAAAGGTCAATGGTGTGTTGGGGGAGTTAGGATTATAGTAAATATGCACAGTAGTCTTCCCCTTTTCTCTTAATTTGCATTTAATGAATGAATACCATAAATAAAAATGAGATTACTATACTGAAATTTTGATCTCATGCTATGTGTTAATAAACTTAGCCACTTGTTAACTTTCATTCTCTTGCTGGTTAACTTTCACTCTTTGTTATTATACGCCTTTGAGGCGTTTATTACATCCATCATATAAGGGTGTTGTCAGGCCCTCCAAAAGTGATTGTTCTGGAAAATTCCTGATAGCCAATCTCAGCGAGCTAATCTGTCAGTTTGTACTAAAGCCTCAGCATCTTATATAAAATTATTACATTTCTTACTGCTTTTATAGGTTGTATTAATTTATTAGATATTTTAGCACAATTTTAAATATGAAAATTTATTAGATCATTAGTATAATTGCAAATGTGAATTAAATACCATAAGAAAACTTTCAAGAAAAAAGACATTCCCACTATGTATACATTAAGGCTGATATTGTGTCAACGAAACACAATTGATAGAAGAATTTTGCCTGTGGGCCAGATACATTTTGTTTTCTTCTTCAGTTTTTCTCTGTCTTATACACTTAGAGCATCCATTTCAAAGAAGAAAACAAAGCAGGGGCTCTGAACATCCCTACTGATTTAATGAAACAGAAACAGTGGTAACCTACCATATATCTTTTGGATGCCCTGCAAGTCATCATTAGGAAGTTTGAAATTGTCTGTTTCCATGTACTGGTAGAATGGAGCCATGATAGCCGTGGGGTCATTTGAATGCTCCAATCCCAAAGCATGTCCCAGTTCATGAACTGCCACGAGAAATAAGTCATTTCCTGTGCAAAGGAGAATAGAAGTCAAAATGATTATAAGCAATAGCCAAATAATCAAAAAGAACATTTTAGATAGAACATTCCGAATGTTACCCAAGAAATATAAAAGGAACTCTGTACTTCAACTATGAGTATGATTTTGTCATTCGCTATCCTATTCACAAAATCCAATACCCTTCTTTTAAAAAGGGGTTGGGGGAGAGGGTGGTGGTGAAGTCACAGAAATTTGCAAAGTGGAGGTTAGAAAAAAGAATAAAAGTTGAAGAAAGAGCAGCAGTATCAGAAATCGATAAGACTGCTGTTAAAATATCCTTCCAATTATAATTATAAAGTCCCTAACATTACAACATCTGACTTTTATAACCTTCACATTTAACATAAAGATAACACTTAATAACAGATTATTTTACAAAATTCTAACAACTCAGTAAAAAACATAGCAGATACAACCTCTACTTTTATACAGATGAGTAAATTAAGGCACAAACAATTTGATTATCAAGAATAGCAGATCTTCAGCCGGGCGCAGTGGCGCAAGCCTGTAATCCCAGCACATAGGGAGGCTGAAACAGGAGAATCGCGAGTTCAAAGCCAGCCTCAGCAACGGCAAGGCGCTAAGCAACTCAGTGAGACTCTGACTCTACATAAAACACAAAATAGGGCTGGGAATGTGGCTCAGTGGTCAAGTACCCCGAGTTCAATCTCCAGTACCAAAAAAAAAAAAAAAAAAAAGAATAGCAGATCTTCATACTTACAGAACTGCAACTGAGACTCAAGTTATTGTGAAGCCTAGACTAAACCTTTAATTTCTTACCACACAAGAATGTAGTAGTGCAATAGCATAAAATTAAAGCCACTGGTTAGCAGTTACACTAATGAATTGTAATGTTAGCTCTATAAATATCAGTTCTCATCTATTTATAGATAATCTGAACAAAATATATTTATCTAAGAGCTTCTGTGCCCCACTGAAAATCCCCATTTACAGTAAACATGTATAATAAAGTCTATTTAGTGCAAATTATGCAGGGATCCGTAGTGTGACTTTATGTAGTCACTTCCTGTTGATGACTTCTACATGTTGTCTAATAGCAAATCTTCATAACTGAACTCCTTGGGAGGCAAAAATGATCTTATATCTTCATTAGTTAATTCTAAACATTTAGTTGGAATATATCAGCATCAAATGGTACTGTTATATTTCTCAGGGTTATGTTTCTAAGCAAAAACTTCAACGAGATTGGAGATAAAGTGTCAAGTTTTACATGAACGACTTGCCACAAATGCAAATGATTTCAGTGAATATCATTTTTAGAAAAACTCATTTCCAATCATTTTATAGTGCACTGTGACAATTCCCTTCAGAGGACTACTTTGGTAACACAAATCCAGGTAAATAACCAAACTTTTTCCCATTCTGGAGTAGTTTGTAATGGAGGAATGGATGAGATTATGGGGCTGACATTAGCACATGACATTAGCACACTGAGAAAAGCCACCGAAACCACATTTCTAGGGACTTACTTAACTCAAAGAACAACTGATTAGACACTGTGAATCAAACTGGAGAGGTATATAAGGCAATAAATATTACCATTTTTCAACTTCAAAGAGTTTAATCTCATAAAATCATTAAAAGAGAAAATCAAAATACAAAAGAAGCAAAATATAATATGTATTGGCTACAGCAATGAAATACTAATTATCTTATTGAAAACTTACTAAAATCTCTGGATTTTCTCATTTAATTCATGCAATGGGCCTATAAGTAATCTATGTATTATTACCATCTCCATTTTAAAAAAGTAAGAAAACTAGGTCTACAGACTTTGTGTAAAATTTGCAAGATCACATAGTAAGGTAGAGCTGGATTGAAACTTCTCAGTATGATGCCAGAGATTATGATTTTAACTACACTAAATCATATAGCTATAAAAGCACTAACATGCACAACAAATTATATAGTACAGCCATATGAAAAAAAATTCATTCATTAAACCATTCATGTACTTCACAATCACTCATTGCAAGCCTACTATGAGTTGAGCACTTATCTTGGCTCCAACAATATAATAGTAAACAACAAAAAAAATTTTCCAAACTTGTAGAATTCTGAAAAATTCTTAAGTGGAGGAGACTAGGAAAAAAAAGATAAAAGAGCAAAGTATATGTTATGTTATATATAGTTAGAAGTGATGAAGACGAATAGCAAAGCAGGAAAATGATGGAGTCAGAGGAGATCTGGATGACAGCATGTATACAGTGTTGATAACAGTAACAGTTTTGGTTTGTAGTCTTGCTAAAGTAAGAAACACTAAAAGTTTTTGAGGAAAAAAGGGGCATAATCTGATAACCATTTAAACAGATCACTTTGCTAACCACTCTAATTACTCTTGAGGATCAACTGCAAGGTGCAAGGAAGCAGCATGATTTAAGATCTGAAGTTGTTGAAATAATCCAGGCAAAAATGCTATTGGACTGGACCAATGTGGGAACAGTGGAGACAGACAGAAGTGATACAGTTCTTGATAATATTGAAGGCAGAGTCACAGAGTTTCATCTTTTCTTAGACAGACGCATGGTCTAAGAAAAGAAAATGGTCAAAGGTAGCACCATGTTTTTGGTCCAAGCAACTGCAAGAATAAAGCTACCATCCACTGAGATGCAGAAATCCCCAGGATGATTGTTTTCTGTTGCTTTTGTGTGCATCTGTGTGGAGGCAGGATGGGGGGCAGAGAGGTGGGGAGCGTTATCAGAAGTTCAGAGTTTTAGTGTTAAATTAGAGATTATTACAAAACATTCAGTGGGAGGTGTCAAATCCAGTTAGATATACACAAGTGGAATTTGGGGACAGTGTTAAACTAAAACTGTAAATGTGGGGTAGATAAGCATGGTTAGGATAAAATGCATAAGTTGGTCTCAGAACCATGCACAGTTTAAAGTAACAGATGAGAAAGTAAAATATAACATGTTGGTAAAAGTAGTGGTGGGAAATCACTTCTAAATTGTTTAAATTTCCTTTGTGAAATAGAAAAAAAAATAAGAAAAACTAAGAGAACACTGGAAGAAAAAGGAGAGAGAAGAAAGTATGAAATATATACACAAAGGATTTGAAAAGATAATGGACTTGGAATATAGGAAAATATAGGCAGTATTAAGGATCATGATTCTAAAGTGAAACTGATCCACTGAGTGATTGTGTCTTTTCTGTCCACTCTCATTCAACTATGTTAATGTAGATACTGAGTCAGTGGAGTTGATCACTAGAGTTTTAGTATAACACATTTAATATTAACAGTAGAGAGCAAGACAAAGGAACTGTTGATGTATATAAAGGAGTGATTTTTGACTCATCATAGTACTTGTGCCATATAAGGAAAAATGGCACTAATACTATGAAATGAGGAAGCCAAGGACGACGTAGGTTGATAAAATAACTGAAGTTCAACTTTTAAATTCTGATGTAGTTAAAGGAAATTTGGAGTCATGATGTAATTGGGAGTGAGTTGGAAAAATGGAGAGTGGTACTCATGGATATTCACAATTGAGATTTTTAAGAGTAATGGTAAAGCTATAATTATGGGAAGAAGTCTCTGAGTTAGAATAGAAATGAAACAATTGGAGAGGAGCTCTAATAACTGAGAGACCAGGACACCAGAAAAAATGATCTACTGACTGCTGAGGCCACCAAGAACTAAAGCTAGGGTAGTACTAAAGAGAGTGGCATTGAATCAGGAGGAAAAATCATTAAGGAACAGGGAGATGACCTGAGGGTTAATAGAGGACTAGAGCAAAGAGAGTGTGTGGATGGAATAATCTGGTAAATATTACCATGAGAGCTTGACGTTTTCATGGAAGGGGTAGAGGAATGATCTGTAAGTACAATTAAAAAGGAACAGGAGGGGGGCTGAGACTGTGGCTCAGTGGCAGAGCTCTTGCCTCACACATGTGAGGCACTGGGTTCGATCCTCAGCACCACATAAAAATAAGTAAACCAAATAAAGACACTGTGTCCATGTATGACCAAAAAATATTTTTTTTAAAAAAATGGAACAGGAGGACACACAACAGGATTTGAGCACTTGTGGTAGAAAGAATATGGAGAAGAAAACAGTTTGAAGGGATGTAAGAGAAAATAATATAATCAAGGTCGAGAATAATTTCAGTTGCAAAAAACAACTTGAGGGAAATGATCTCAGCAGAAGTTAATTATCAAGGGGATGTGAATAATGATAGACTTGGAATTTCTCTGGTGGTAGTCATTTCAGAGGATGGAGAATGGAAAGAAAGGGATGCAGAATTGGTGATGCTCAAGTCATATGGGAATTAGTGGGTGAGAAGCATCCCAGGCTTCCTGTAGTGATTGATGGATATGAATAAAGATAAGTGGATAATTAGACTAAACATTATATCATATGTAGGAGATTATTATTTCCTTAAGAGTATGCTAAAAGAAATTAAAGAGCATGACTTAAGCAGAATATAGGAAGTGAAATTATGGATGGGATCCTGGGAGAAAGAAACATGAACAGGGGCCGAAGGATAACTGCTTTCATTTAAATTTCTGTCACCTTCCCACTATCTACAAGAAAATTCCATATTCTTCAGGAAGCTAATCAAAAGAACTTTCATGCATAATTCCTTGCCCTACCTTTCCAACGTTGTATTATTTCTTTTCTTTGTATGAACTTCTTCCCACTCACAGAATTAGATGCTTTTTCAGTCCTTATGGTCTTTGCATAAGCTGTCTTTTTTTCTCAGATTGTCCTTCCCTCTGTAGGGCATTGGATGAACTCCTCATCAGACTTGCCATGACTGTTCAAATGTTACTTTGTCTGTTTTTCCTCCCAGGGGGGAATCCTCCTGTGTCTGTCCCTTCAGACTCCCAGAGCCCCTTGTGTGTCCCCTGTCACAACAGCTGCATTTTATTGACATCATCTGTTGACAAGTCTTCCCAGGGCATTCTGAGTTCTTTAAAAGACTGACATTGAGCATCATCTATCTTCATGTACTCAATTTTGAAGGCACTGGCTGGTCTACAGTAGATGATTAATATTTAAATGACAGAATAAAGAGACTAGTTTCCAGGGAGTGGAATGCTACTTTAGATTTGGGGAATAAAGAATAGAATGTAAGTTCCACCTAAACATGGTCGGTCAGATAGTGTGAAATCAAAAGACTAGGACTTCTGGGTTACTGGAACATTGAAAAATAGTTTTAAAAATTGATGCCTGTTTGGAGTGGAAAACTAGGGAAACAAGTCTATTGGATATCCTCTAGGCAACACAGTCTAGTCACAAGAGAAGGAATAAAATGTAAGGAAGAAGCAAGTTATTCAGAAAGACATTGGAAATACATGATGACAATGTTTGGAAATATAAAATTTAGGGAGAAGACTTTTATGGATTCTGTCTTGGAGGATATTTACAGATGAAGAGAAAATGGGAAAGAAAAGATGTTACAGTCACTTTTAGATGTAGAATATTACCTAACTCCAGCTCTAAAATCAATACCTTCGTCTTTTCAAATCACAAATATATTTAAGAATCTGATATTAGTGAGTTTGACTGCTACCCCAAATACTATGTTAAGTGGAAGACAGACAGGTGGTGGAAATGTAGGACAGCTTCTGAGCATGCCCACACCTTGGGCACATAGTTCAACTTTGTATGGAATGTATTATCAGTGGCTGAAAGCAAAAGAAAACACTCATCAAAAGTATACCTATTGGCAAAACAAAAAAATCTATCAAGCAGACAAAGGACCAATAAAAATCAAGGCAGCAGAATCAAGAGCAGAAAATCCAAAGGCTGGCAGTGAGGTTTACCACAAATAGCTGGCTACACCTGTGCTCAGCATGGAGATGGTGCTGATTTAGAATATAGCTTTAGATCTCTTGGTCTTTGTTCGGCAAAAGAGATACAATTTCTTGGTAAGAAAGTCCCAATGTGGGCTTTTAAGGATTGTCTTGTTTTTATTCTCCAAAAGGAAAAAACAACCAACAAACAAAAAAAACATCTACCCTTCAGTAGCTTCCTCAAGGTGCACCAGGTTCCCTTTGCTAGGAAAAAATAATACCTTGAATACATTTTTCAATACCTTGAAAAATAATACCTTTTGACATGTAGGAACTAAGTCTCTCCCATGAAGTCAGAAGAATATTGCTATCCGTTATCTACTAAGCTTTTGGCTAGTGGCCTAGCTGAATTATTAAAAACATCTCAAATCTCTCACAGGAAAATACTCTCTTAGTTACTATATATGTATTGTCTGGTAAGAGGAATATAAAAGGAAAAAATAAAACAGACCTAATATCAACAAGGTCATTATAGTCCAAGTCAGTTAATTTCATGTACAACTTCTCATTAGATTATTCGCATATTTCCTAAGTCCCATTTCTAAGGGTGGAGTCATTTTGTCTAAGCAATAAAGTCAGGCTTTAGAAGAAAGTTAATAGGATTGGGATATGAACTTGTAACCTATTGAGTATGTCACAGTACTTCTAATCAGAAATGCTGGCCAAAGGCTCCAAGTAATTACCATTCTTCAGATGATTGGCAATAATGTAATTAAACATTACTTGCAGCTTCACAATAGTTTGAAAGGGTATGTTGTTAAATAAAGTACCACCCTGTGATTTGAATTCTACTAGGAACAAAAGTTGTTGGCACATGACAAGCTTTAGACAATTTAAATGCACCAGACCTCTTTCGTAATGATGAAAATAATAACTGCTCCTGTAACTTATCATTAATTCACATTATGCAAGATTCTCAATTGTAATATGCCTTGATCTTATCGCCACATGGGCAACAAAAGAGAAATCAGCCTCTTGGTTCTTAATACGGAAATACTTATTGCTTCTTTGCAAGATTTTGAGTTTTGTGTTTTGAGGCTTTCCTTTGTGTCTCTAATCTCCTTTCTTTTGTGTCCTCCAATACAATTTCAGAACACTGAACTGTGTATTATGAAAGATAATGCCTCGTTTATCATTTCCTTGTCATAATTATGTCTATATTTTATTCCAAGCTTTCTCACCCCTCCATTCATATGCTGTTCCCTCTGCTAACTTATCTTGAATGTTAAAAATTGATTGTATGGTATTTCATACATGAAAATTATTGGAATTCTGACATTTATAATCCTATAAACCTATTCAACAATTGGATCACCAGCACCACAGAATTTACCTGTTTTTTCCCCTTATCTCATGACTTTAGCTTCCCTACTCCCTCCAGAGGTAATCATTAATCTAAGATTTGAACCTCTCTTATATTTGTTTTTTATCAAATATTTCAATAACTTACAGTTTTTCCTAGTGTTTCAGCTATACAAAATCATATCATTTTGTATTCTCTTTGCTGAGACTCGCTGGATCTCAGCATTTCTTTCCTGTTATCTTCTAGTTTGTTTCTGCCGTTTTTACAAAATCATATTTATCCTTAAAAACAAAACTCAAAAGTCACCTCCTTTATGAACAGCCTTCCCAAAGTCCCCAGGTAAATTTAGTTCCTTTGCTTCTGTGTATTTTCAGTCTTTTGAAAATAATTTGATTGTAACATGTACTATAATTGTCTTGACAACTTTTGATGTTCTTAATATTTGCTTTTATTTCTTTTATGTAGTATTCTATAATTATACATAATAGTGGGATACTTTCTTATATATATTTGTATATGAATATAACACAATTTAGTCAATTTCATTCCCCAATATCTTCCCTTTCCTTCTTCTGCTAATATTTATTTGTAATTTAAATGACACAAATATGGTGTCATTGTCATGTATGAAATAGATAATTACAATGTACTAGGCCTCTTTGCTAATGACAAAAATAATAACTACTTCTGTAACTTATCATTGTTGATAAAATACACTCATAACTTCCTTCCTTGTCAACTCTTATCTCTTTTTTTTGCATCTTTCTCCCTCTCACTTTCCCCCCTTCTTCCCTCTTTCTCTCATCAATCACTCTGGAGAAACAAGCTACCATGTTGTGAAATGGCCTGATGGAGAGCCCCAGGTGCTGAGACTTTCTACAAGAGCCATATGAGTAAGTTTGGAAGTAAATTCTCTAACCCCTTTGGGTAGGGGTATCTGCAAGATTCCCTGAGCAAGAACAACCAGCTAAGTTGACCCTGCATCCTTGACCTCAAACCTACGTGACATAACAAATGTTTATTGTTTTAAGGTGCTAGGTTTGGGGCAAGTTTTTGCATATAGATAAATGATTAATGTGAGATATTTTAGTACTCAATTCCTCTCTATTTCTTTAGAATTGGTAGATAGTAAATGAAAAATCAAAAGACTTTGGTAGAAAGAAAATTACTTAAAGGTACTGGTATGGGTACAATAATCCTGAAATAAAGAGGAGACTTGAATATTGTCCAGTTCAAACACCTTTTCATAAACAATAACCCTAGGTCTAAAGGAAAATCTTACTGGAAATTTCCAGAGGTGAAAATGTCATCTCTCTTCCTGCCACATGTGCCACAGATCTGTAGCACCTGATATCCTGGTTGCATGTTTGCTACTACTTTGCACTTCACTGAAAAGAAGGCCACTCTCTTAGTGGTCAAGAAAATATGGAGTTCCTCCAAAGAGCCAGAGAAGTGGGGTAGCTAAGTCTGACTAAAGAACAGGAAGGAAGTCCTGGTTATTGATCATCTGATGAAACATAAATGTCAATGACTTTGTTACTGAAACATCGTGGCCAATACTTTTTCACTCCAATTTACCAACAGCACTTTCAGAGGCTATGGAACTTGTTAAATCAGGCAGCCCATGTGAGATGGAGTTGGAATTTATATTCTGAGGGTACAGATCCAAAGAAGAGTTTGGTCACAGCTCTGTTCTGCAAGATAGAAGCTGAGAGAAGTTGGTCTTCAGTAGATTTTTTCACCTCTCCTTCTAACATGTCTACTCTTCTATGCAAGCTTCTGTCAGACAAAAGCTGAGTGGTCTCCTCTTGCTTTTTCTTTGCCCACTATTCTTGCCCTCCAAGGCTTAACTGCTCCCCTAGTGCCCCATGCTTCAGAATGATTCTCTGGATCCTCGGCCAGATACTTTGTCCAACTGAGTCAGACAGTTTACTATGAAGGAAGTTTATTATTGCAGTCTCTGACTGGGTGCTTACCTTTGATGAGCAAATATAATGCAATTACAATTATGAGTAGTATTTACATGTGTGGCAGATAAATTAAAGGTGAACTTAATTTATATTCACATATGCTCAGAATCTTGAAGTGTTTTGTTGTATGTAGTACTATTTTTATGCTCCAAGATTTAAAAAATCAAAGGAAATAAAAGTCTTAATAAAATAGAGTAATCAAAGACAAAGGAAATATCGTTTAATAGTCATATGTGCTGTGTAGAGTACGAGGTAGGTTATATGTGTTTGCTTATCTACTTCTCACAATATTAGTTAGGTTTTATTATTATCACAATGTTACATATAAGGAAACTGAAAATTCTGTAGGTTATGCCAGTTGACCACAGTTACATAGAAAGTGGCAGAAATGCTCCCATACAGTGTAAGCCAACAACCAGGAAATTAGTGTGCAGAGCAAATGGATTTCTCCATTCTTTACTTAGTCCTAAACATCTTCTCAAGGTTCCAGAATGTGCATCCCAGGAGACAGAGCCATCCTGTCAAGTCACCTATTCAAAGGATACAGCTGCTCCCCAAGAGCTCTTTCTAGCAGTATAAAACCATAATATTTCTTTTCTCCATTGAATTAAAGGTAAACTCAATTTTTAAAAACTTTAAAAATTAACTGTTTTAGTCTGCTTGGGCTGCCATAACAAAATACCACAGACTGGGACATTTAAACAATAGGAATTTATTTTCACACAGTTCTGGAGCTAGGGAATCTGAGATCAGGGAGTCAGCATTGTCAGGCTCTGGGTGAGGGCTCTCTTCCTAACTCACAGACTGCTACCTTCTGTCGGTGTCCTCACACCATAGACAGAAAGAAAGCAACACTTCTTGTGTCTCTTCCAGTATAGAAACTCATCAAGTGGGCCCTATCCTCATGATCTCATCTAACCCTAATTATCTCCCAGAGACCCTATCTTCAAGTCTCTGGGAGATAGGGCACTGGGAACTACAACTTCAAAGTACAAATTTTATAGGGATACAATTCAGCTCAGATTACTTCCTCAATACAATTATTGCTGCTCAGAAAATTTTAATCACTTCTAACTTTTAATTAAGTCTAAAAGTCTTAGAGTGGGCTAGGGATGGTGGTGTACAACTACTTCCCAGCTACTCAAGAGGTGGAAGGAGGCAGGAGGATCACCAAATTCAAAGCCTGCCTGAGTGAATTGAGAGCCTGTAATAAACAAACAAACAAACAAACGTCTTAGAGCAACAACGAAAAAATAAAACCTGTTTTCCAAAATAAAAGGAACCTGTTGTGATGCAAAGGTACAGTATAGGTTCTTTAATTTTTTAAAATTCTATTTTAAAACATCTCATCAGCACTTGAGGATGGTTTACTGGGAATGTCAGAGCTGCCTGTTTGGATGTGGTTAGGTCTGAAGCATGCTACTAACGGTCACTAAGAAGGTAAAATTCAACACTGGCACCTAAAATTTGAAGGAAACACATTGCCATCAAATAGGTATTCCAAAACTGGTAAAAATATTTTGAAAAGTATACAAGTAACAAACATTTATGGCTTTAAACAAATACATTAGAGTAAATCAATATAATGAAAACAACTTAGGTCTCTGGGAGGCAGGTACTGTGGAAAACCTAGAAAAATATTTGGATAATCAAGGCAAAGATACACTTAGTATTCCTTTAGTCTATAGTTTGGTTATAAAGTCTGTGCTTAATGAATCAGACATCTCTTTTCTTAATTCAGTAATGTCACACTGAAATAGCCCGCTAGGGTAATGTTTAATCATACCATGAAAGAAACAGGAACTCTTTTTGTTTCCTCTTGAGTTAAGATTCTAGGAACACACTCAGGTATGTGCCATATCAGTTGTTCCCAGGTGGTATATCTGGGTCATAGTTTCCCCATGGGCAGCTCATTCTGATTGGTCAGAATGATTCTGGAGGGATACATGCCTTTCTCTACAGCTAGCAGAAGAGAGACCAATTTCAGTAATTAAGTAAACAACAATAATCATGTGATAACTTGCAAATCTACTTTATAGAAAATGATTTGATTATTTGATATATTATTATTTGGATAATATGAGTTTTTAATTTAATTTAATTTATTTTTTGGTATTGGAGATTGAACTCAGGGGCACTCGACCACTGAGCCACATCCCCAGCCCTATTTTGTGTTTTATGTAGAGACAGGGTCTCACTGAGTTGCTTAGCGCCTCGCCGTTGCTGAGGCTGGTTTTGAACTCGCGATTCTCCTGTTTCAGCCTCCCTAAGTGCTGGGATTATAGGCTTGTGCCACCGCACCCAGCTGAGTTTTTAATTTTACAGCAATCCTCTTAATATGTGCTACAATTTCTATACCAGCAGCAACTATACAACATATATATTTTTTTAGAATTACTAATTACCTATTATGTGCAAGGAATATATAGAGTGACTGGACTACTGATAATTTATCATAATACATAATTGATTTTCTACTGTATAAAAGAAAATATGAAGCTCTTTATTCTTAATTAAGGAACTGAGAGTTTAATTCAGTTAATTCTGAACTCTTTGGAGCTCATAAGCCTCTCAGAGAATTTGAGAAAACATGAAACTTCTCCCAAGAAACATGAATGTATTAGCAAAGCATTACATATGGAGTTATTCTTACACCACTTATGTCCTTTAAGACAAACCCAGGTATAAATTTTCAATTATAAGACAAATAAGTCTGAGGATTTAATGCACAGCATGGTGACTCTGGATAATGATATTTTATAATATACTTATAAGTTGATAACTGAATTTTAAGTGTTCTTACTACCAAAAGGAAAAAAGAGGAAGAGGAGGAGGAAGAAGAGGAGGAGGAGGAGAGAGAAGAGGAGAACAGGAAGAAGGAAGAAAACTATGTTAGGCAATGGATGTATCACCTAACTTGATGATGAGAATCATTTCACAATGTAAACATATATAAAATATATGGCATACCTTAAAGACATAACAAAAGGAAAAAATAGACAAATCAGATTTAAAATTCTCATTAGCTTCCAACTATTTATTACTCTCTCTGCAGTTCAGTTTCTTCATTTGTAAAATGAGTCTAACATCACTTATCTTATAGGGTTGTTGGTAGGTTGAATAATAGCATGTAAATAAAATATTTTACAGAAAGAACAGAGAATAGACTTTTCTGAATTAAGACAAAACCTGTTTAATTCATTAAGCACAGACCTTACAAACCAAACTATAGCTTAAGGAATACTAAGTGTATTTTGGCCTTGATTATCCAAATATTTTCCTAGGTTTTTCACACTACCTGGCTCCCAGAGACGTAAGTTGTTTTCATAATATTGATTTGTTCTAATGTATTTGTTTAAAGCTACAAATGTTTGATACCTGTATGTTTTACAAAGAAAAATTAACAAGAATATAGTTTAGTACTTAAAGAGTGGTAGTTTTAGCAATAGTAACAACTATAACTTCTAGTGATCATAATCCTATAATTAATAAACTTTACAGCAAACTTTTGAGGGAGATAATAATCACATGGAATAAGTTGAAGTTCCAGTACATTGGATTTCAACAGGTCAGAAGTATGTTGACTTCTTAATTATCAGTTCCAACATCATTAAAACCAGAGCACTAATTGCTAAACATGGTCATTATACAACATATGTGAATGATCCATTAGAATCAAGTTTTGGGGAACTTTGAATGCGAGGTTTAAGAGCATGATCAATAAGTAGGAAATAATAGAATACTATGAACAAAGTGTCTCATATTATACTCTCATTATTGCCACAAACAGTAGAATTTAACCTAGTTTTCTATTTTAATTTTTGAAATATACTAAATGGTTATGAATTTTAAAAGCTGTCCATTTAAAACTCAGATATACATATTTCACATTACTTTTGCATAGCATCTTAAGTCGGCTCTTTTCTGCAAGTTTTGTGTTAAACAGAACTATGAATAATTAGCAAACAAAAAAGTGGTACAAAAATTTCTAAACCATTTCATTCACTTGTGTGTATGAGCATCTAGTATGTAGTCCTCCTATGTACTTCACTATATCCCTCAAGCATTTCTTTTCTGACTCAGGAGCTTATCATATAAAAGAAGTACCCAGAAGACTTATGGTAATATCAGATATGGTACCGCTATACACAGGGTTAGCTCACAAGGAGACGAGCTGGTTTATTTGGAGGAAGAGTACTGGGCTTACTGGAATGTTAAGAGGCAGAATTGAAGGGGCCAGATCTCTGTAAACAGCATATGCAATATACAACTGCAAGCTCAAGGTCAGTCTTTAAGGGCACACATGGAGATTCCCCTGTCTGCTATCAGCCTATCTATAAAAATCTTCATAAAGTTGAAAGCCAGTACATGTTTGCATATGAGAAGAATAATTAACAAGTAATTAATATCTTTTGTTCACAAGATGCCTAAATGTTTAGGCACCAGAAACTTGTTTTGTTTTACATTAGAGAGGAAATTCTGATCATAATGGTAAAGGAACACTGTGATTTTAAATTATACAAAATAATTTACATGGTGGCTGAACTTGAGATGCATTTTTGTGGCTTATTATTTTACTTATGACCAAGATGACCTTAGCTTTCCCTTTAGCATAAGTAAACTTTAGACAAGTTTCATCCGGATTATAGGCCCTTGACTTCACTTTTCTTAGAGCATTTACTTCAGGAAATTTAAAAAAAAAAGATACTTTAAAAATGTCTTCCTCTACATTCTGAGATGTACATCTTTTCCAAGACTCTTGCAAGTTTTACAACTCCAGAATATCTTCCCCAAGGACCTGGGAGCCATTCCTTTGGTGTGTGCTCATCAAGAAAGATAAGGCCCCTATGTCCTATTCTCTATGTGAGGGCAGGAGCCTTCATTAGTGCCAATCAACAAACATGATAACCTAATCACATTCATTAACCTGACCCTATAAGTATCAAGGCCATACGACTATGTATCCATATGAAAATATTAGGAAGACATTTGTAGGCTCAGAAGGAAAATGCCTAAGAAGAAAGGTGCATCAGGAGCTGGGGTAGTGGTAGGGCTCATCTGGGGACGTGGATAGATTCAGGTAGTTTTTTGATTCATTTGTACTTCCTAAAGGAAAACAAAAATTGGATAATAGTGGGGTTAAAGTTACAAACTCTTGAGGACTACAATAGAGTCTCTCATAGGAGTGCACAAATTCCAGCATGAGAGCTGTAAGAAGGAGGAATTAATAAGAAATCAAGTAAAAATTACAGAAAGACCTGAATGGATTTCTTGTGTATTGAGTCACAATTGAGTGTGTGTGTATGGCCTTCAGGGCTAATCCACATAACATGTTCTCTCTACCTGGATGTGTTTACATGGGTAGGAGCAACTAACCTGTATTTAAGTACAACTGCTTGGTTGCTGAAAGTAGAAGTATAAAGAAATTATAGAATTTAAAAGTTGGGGGAGGATAGAATTTTACTCATTTCTAGATTTTGTTTTTTTCAGTTCACTGCCAACTGATTATTCATTTTTGTCACATTATTGAGCTGATGATTTAGGCATACATAATTTTCTGTCCTTTGGGGGGAAAAGCAAAAGAAAAAAAATATGTCTATGTGCAAGTATTTGTGCAGAGATTGAATAAAACTTACAAACAAATTTGTTTTTATAAAATGCTAATACATGTATCAAATAACAATAGGAGGTATAATGCAGAACCAGAGGCTACATCTTGACTCATCCAGAGCTCCTGATGTCTTCCCTTTTTCCTCTAACTGAAGTACTTCTCTGAGATAGGAGTCTGATTTTACTTTAAAATAGTGGAGTTTTTTTAATATTAATTTTTTGGAAGGCTCTTTTCATTTTTTGTTTCCCTGCTTCCCTAGCCCACATTTTTTTCATGAAGACACTTTATAGTAAAACTAGACTAACATGCATAAAATGTAAAATGTATAAAATTATAATCTTAGCATCTTAATGTAATCACATAATTTTATGGAAGACTTCCTATTAATCTTTCTCTATGTGTGCAAGTGTTTGTATCTTTTTAGGACATTGTGACTCCATGCCAGTAGAAAAGTTGGCATTAATTTACTGATCAGTCCTATAGAATCGATGACCCCGAGCTTGAAATCAATAATTTAGGCATTGCAGAAAAGAGTTATTTTAAATATTTCTCAACACGATTAAAACTATTGATGTCAATAGGCAAATGTGTTTGCCTTTCTGCACATCTCATTTCTGAACACTGCTTTGAGTTTATATTTGTGTTATGAAAGAAAAACGCAAAATTTAGTTTGATCAATATATTATCCTTCATGGGGGAATAGAAAACTGAAATGCAAGATAACAAGTTTGATAATTATTTTTAAAGTCAATATTAGTGAGGCTTACGTGAGCCAGTTGATCAAAAGTATTCTGTAAAGTAGTGAACTCTAAAGTATACATATATGTAGTAAAGATGAATAAAATCAGAAGATGCATGCCTAGCCTGGTATTCACACAGAAAATTTTGAGAAATATTTCTGGATGTTTCAGAAGGATGTGATGTCACCTAAGTGCCTTCTTTATATGCTTTCTTTAGTTTGCCTTTAGAGTGTTAAAACCGAAATAGCAGGATAAAAATGGAAGTTAAAATGAAAGGACATTTGTTTTTTAAATAATAGATGTGCTTGATATTCATTTGTGATTTATTCAACATATTCTGTAATGAAAACTCATATTTAATTTTTTTCAGCCTACCTAGGTATAGCAAAATATCTTGTCTTATTTTTAAGTAAACAAATACATGAAAGGCCAGAGTTTTAGCCTAGGACTTGGCAGAATACTCTGTTGGCAACATGGTTAAGAATTTCAAATGTTCTGAAGAATGTTTTCTTTCTAGGATTCATGACTTGGAAGGAAACCATAACCTAAATGTCTATATATGACTTGTCAAATCTTTGTGTGTGTGTATGTGTCTCGTAAGTAAAGCAATGAATAAAGCACCTGTGTTTCATGATTTTTACAGATTTTACAAAAAAAAATTCATATAGTAACTTCATTGTAGCCTTAAAAAAATTCTTCTAGCAAATAAGAAAGACTTAAAAATATACTAGAAATACTGACTTAAAAAAGAAGCAAGGCATATCAATTTATGATTTTGAGGTTTCCTTTACTTTTAATTATCCTTTCATTTCCAAGGACCTAATTAATTGGGAAGTGGTTTTTCTCATTTACTAAAAAGAAATGAATAATTAACATTCATGGAGTACCCATTAGTACCCCGAAATTAATCCTCACAAAACTCCCTTTAGGAGGCATAATTACCCAAAGACAGTACCTCAAGAAGAAAAAGTTTGGAGTAGATAACTGAAAATGTGCTAAGTAGCACAAGAAAGTTTGCTCCCAGGTTGGTTTGAAATCAAAATATTTTCCCTGTGCTGAATATGACTCTCAAATAATTTATTATTGACAGACATACAACTTTTCCTAAGTAAGCTTTATCATATAAACAAAGGTAGAGGACATTAATGCAATACTAGGATAAAAATGAAAAAGAAGAGACACAAGCCTGATTCCCTAGGAATATCATTTGCTTAATGTTTGTCATAGGCTGTTTCTAAATGTTTTATAACAATAAGCAAGAATTTGTTATCCAATACATGCCTAACAGCAGTATATACTAGCCACAGCAGATCAAAAATCCATGAGGAATTAACTTTAATCCACCAGACAAATGTTCTACCTGAATTCATGGGGTGTAAACAATGTATTGCTATCATCACAGTATTCCATTACTCAAATTCCTGAAGTGGTTTCTTACTACACTATAAATTATCCACTAAAAATGCCCCATGTTCTAATTAAAACTCTATTCTCCAATCCATCTGCCACTATTACCAATACAGGGCTTACTTCTTAACAGTCCCCCTAACAAACTACATTGATTTTTATTTCTCTCACTTTCTTCATGCTAATACTGCATATATAAATGCTATAAAGCATTGGCCTGTCTTCTTCCATTGTTTTAGTATTTGCTTGATTGTGCCCAAACAAGCTTGGCCAGTGTTTCAATCAGCTTTGTTGTTGCCATGACTAACGAACTGACAAGAACAATTAGAGGAGGGAAAGTTTATTTGGGGGCTCAGGATTTCAGGGGTCATAGTCCATACACAGTGGCTCCATTCCTTAGGGCTGGAGGTGAAGCAGAACATCATGGCAGAAGAGTGTGGCAGATGGAAACAGTTCACATGACTATCAGGAAGCAGAGAGAGACTTCACTCACCAGATACAAAATATATACCCCAAAGCCACACCCTGACAATGATCCTCCTCCTTCAGCCAAACCCAATTAATTTTATCAGGGGATTAATTCAAAAATTGTGTTAAGGCTCTCATAATCCAATAATTTCCTCTCTAAACCTTCTCGCATTGTCTCACACAAATTTGTTCTCCCTGAAATTTCAATAAACATGTGGTGGCAATTCTTGAATTCTGCTATCTGTTGGACAGAGACATGGTCCCCACTATGTTGCTCTTTTTATATATTGGCTGAGTCCCCTTAAAATGAGCTTTTAGGGGCGATCTAATATCTAAAACATAATAGCCAGTCAACATGAAGAGGGAGAACAGAACTATATGGATGTGTTTCCATTCATTACATCCTATCACTCATTGCTGTGTCTTCTTCAGAAAGAGAATTTCCCTCTGAAACTAGACTGTATTCAAATACTCCCTCTGGCCTTGTCCTGCTTTCTTTTCTTAGTCATCCTAATAAAAAGTGTTATTTACCAAAAACTATTTTAGCTGTGGAGAAAGAGATTGTTTTATGTCCTACATTACTTATATATCCATCTGTAAAAGAATGGGAAATTAAAGATTTTGTATGCATGAAAATACAACTTAATATTTGACTAACCTTGGAAAATTCTTTAAAACATTTTTTTAATTGTTCTTTGTAAATAACATCAATAATGACAACAGTTGGTATTTATTATTGCCTCATTACAGACTAAGTAATTTGCTGTCTCAACATTCCTGAGGTTAGAAATCTGAGAACAATTAACTGGGTTATTCAAGATAATCTTTTTACATGAGGTTGCCAACAAACTGCTACCTGGAACTGTCAGAAGGTATGACTAGGGGTGGTTCTTCCTGGAATTTCAATAAACATGTGGTGGCAAGTCTTGAATTCTGCTATCTGTTGGACAGAGACATGGTCCTCACTATGTTGCTGTTTTTATATATTGGCTGAGTCTCCTTAACATGACATATGACCTCCTCCACAGTAATTGATGAAAGGTTGCTTGAGATAGAACCTGCAGTCTTTTATAACCTAATCTTGGAACTGATTTACCATAGTCTCTTCTATGTATCATTTATTACATATGGATCACTTTTATCCAGATTATACTCGGGGGAGGAGATTACACAAGGGTATAATTACCAAGAGGTAGATCACTGGTTACCATCTTGGATGGGGGTACTCCAGCTACTCTGGAGCAATTTCTAGGATTCAGATAATGTATCAGGTATTTATACCTACTGAGATAATGATACAATAGAAAGTCTTTCACCAACATTTTAAATATGAAGAAATAGCCAGAAATATTAGAAAAGTAAAGGAATCATGTTAGTAACTGGAAAACCCAGGATTCAAACCCAGGTCTATTGTTATCAAAGTTACCATTTTCTCTTCCCTTTAACACTTTAACATTTTTAATCTTCGCAATACTAATGATAAGTGATCTCAATTGTGATGGATTTTATTCCACACATTGCCATGGTATTTAGCTTAGAAGCAAGAAAAATCTTACTGAATTATCCTGCTGTTAACTTTAATAAAATTGGTTCTAAGAGAAAATTATAACCTTTAAAATCTGCCACTTTTCAATATGAATAACTCAGCTACAGAAAAATTGTACAGCATATCTGACTTGCTAAATTTTGAAATAAAATATTTGTGCTCAGAATTGTTCTCCCAAGAATCATGCAGAAATAGAGGGGCCTCTTCCTCTTTGTCTTGCATACCGGGAGTCTGTAGGAGCTCTCCTCAGTTACTGTTCTTCCATATGAGCTGGGCAATCAGAAGTTAGTTATGGTTCAGATGAACCTTAATGAATTACAGTATTTGTTGATTTCTGAAGAATGTATTTTCCATTTTATTCTGTTGGAACATTCGCATTATGCACGTTACAATAATGAGTAATCTAAAGCCTTCCCTCTGTATTTTTGACAAGAGATTATTTAGATATATTTTTAGATTAGTGGCTCTTAAGATTTGGTAGTCAACTTTTTAGACAAACAAAACTAGAGGTTAAGATAATGATGCATAATTAAAAACAACACTTAGATTTCAATAAATTTCAACTATCATTAAAAATTAGTATAAAATCTCACTTTTCTCTTATTATCATAGTTCTCATGATAACAATAATCATATTATCTAACATATGTATTATAGTCACTTTTTGTCACTGTATTTCCTGCTGACCTTCATTTTATGATATAATCTTCAAGTCAACCATAGAAAAATAAAAAGAAAGTAGATTGTAATTTATCACCAATATGTAGAGCATTAAGCACAGTTTCCTGTTAAAAATAAAACGGAATGCAATACCAAAAAGATAACTAATCAGAACTTCTGAAGCATCAACGCTTTAAAAAAGTAAGACACTGCTA
>CM053400.1:139143917-139310975 GCA_028644305.1 Xerus rutilus
CTTACTTCACTTAGCATAATGCTTTCCAGTTCCATCCATTTGCCTGCAAATGCCATAATTTTATTCTCTCTTATTGCTGAATAATATTCCATTGTGTATATGTACCACAGTTTCTTTATCCATTCATCTATTGAAGGACATCTGTACGCAATGGTTTTCAAAAGACCAGTCTCCATTGGGCCAGTAACTATTAAAGATACACAGCTCTTAGATTATCAACAGAATCTTTCTTCACACTTATATACAAAAAAGAAATTTTGTTTTTAGTTTCTCATAATTGGATATTTGGCATCCATTAATCTTTAACTTATCTTTAAACTTAAAAGTACTCAAATTTCTCTAAATTGTTTAATAGGACAGATATTCCCAAGAAACCCTATTTTTATCCAGAGAAGTGACTATATTTTCTATGCCTTTTATTTTCTGTTTCAAAGCCAGTTTTCTTTTTATGGTAAAGTGGGTCCACCTGCTACCTTAATTCAAAATAAGATACCTGTTTTGTGGTCTTTGGTATTGCATATTTTTAAAGATTTCTGAAAATATAATTTTAGTCTATATATCTCATTTCCTTAAATATTCTCCTATCATATCCCTATAAAACACCAAGAAGTTGATAATGCATGTAGCCTTATTTTCATGGCTTGTCCTAAAGTATAAGAAGATTGATAGCTATATGATTTGTTATTTTCCAATCTGCTTATGTCTGGAAAAGTGTATAAATAGAATTTTCCCAAGTAAGCTTTTTCAACACAGAAAAAGATAAGAAATAAATCTTTCTTTTTCCTATAATCAATTCAAAATTTATCTCACAATCATTGTACTATTTTTATGCAATTCTCTTCCTTGAACTATTTTAAACCTTTATTATAAATCTTTTAGTCCTTTACCAGTTCTTAATCAAAGTTTATTTCAGCCAGACTTAATCCCACTGCATGCATATATTCATTAAGCAAACATTTATTGAGTATCTGATTAAGCACACAGACCTGAGTCTCAATGAGTTTAGTCTGACAGGGTAGACCAATAAAGAAAAATACAAACAACTAAAATCACAGAGCTATCAATTCAATAGCTACATGCTTAGCATCTAAAATTTGCAGGCACAGTGGATTCAGGATAAACTCCCAGTCTTGGTCTAAAACTATCAGATAGATGTGTGAACAAGTTCAAGGAAGATTTACAAATGTTGCAGGTTCTAAGGTAAAAGTACATATAAGCCAGTGAGGAGTAAAAACTCAGATGAGGAAATAAACATTTCTATTATAATTCTGTAGTGGGACTGAGTATTAGAGTTTAAAACTGTAGGCAGGGCAAACAGTTATGATCTAATGACAATGTCTACATGAGAAATAACAGAAGTCTGATCCAAGGCAGAAGTGGCATAGATGGTGAGCATGGTATGGTCTAACAGACATAAAGAGTAGACTCAGTTTCACCAAGTTATTTACAGATGGGGGCAGAGATAAACTGAACACAAACAAAAACCTCAGGTTGACACCAGGTTTCTGGTTTGGACAATAGATGGATATCAATACATTAACATAGGCAGAGAAAATAAAAAAAATGTGGCAGGTCTGAGGGCATAAATTAACTTTTGAATCTCTTCAGTTTAAGGGTCCTGTGGGGCAGCAGAATTGGCTCTGGAATTCAGAAGAAAATTGTCTTTAAAACTTTTACCATCTTTTTTATATAAGTGGCTTAAGCTATAGGCCACGAATAAACAGGCAAAACAAATGATAGAGAAACAATACAAAGGAAAACAAGATAAAATCCATGGGTCATGTTATGGCTTGGATATTAGGTGTTCCCCAAAAACTTGTGTGTGACACAACACAAGAACATTCAGAGGTGAAATGATTGGGTTATGAGAACCTTAATCCAATCAGTGAGTGAAGGTGGTAGGGTATGGATGGAGGAGGCTGGTCACTGGGGTTATGCTTCTGGGGTTTATATTTTCTATCTGGGGAGTGGAGTCTCCCCCCCTCCCCTTCCTGATCACATCACGTGAGCTCCCTGCACCACACTCTGCTGCCATGTTGTTCTGCCTTACCTCAAGCCCCAAGGAATGGATCTGGCTGTCTATGGACTGAGACCTCTGAAACTGTGAAACCCCAAATGAACTTTTCCTAATCTAAAATTGTTCTTGTCAGGTCTTTTAGTTACAGTAGTTAAAAATTTGACTAATATAGGTCATTATTTACAGAAAAACAAGAAAATCATAAAGAAAACAACTTGGAGTAGTTCAGAATGAATACCCTACTGGGAAGTTAAAAAAAAGCTAAAATTTTTGAAAGCACAAGCCAAATAAACGTGATGTCAAGAAAGAAATGACCTTAAAAAGGTTCATGGATTTGGCAAATGAATAGTAACGATGACTTCTGCAGGTGGAAGGCAGATTTCCACCAGTTGAAAGAAGCAGGGAGAATAAAGTAGGAGAGACATCAAGCACTGAAGTAGCTTGGTTGCAAACTGAAGAGGATTGCTTATTTTGTGGGTATCCATATCTTTTTCCATTTAGTTACATCAAAAATTTTCAGTAAATTTTTTCATTAATGTAAATTTTACATATTTTAAAATTGCACAACTCCCAAGAGTGCAGCTCAGTTGATCATCACAAATTTTAAAATCTATTTAATCAATTCCCAGATCAAAAAATGGAATGATACTTGCAATCTGTCTACTTTTGTCCCCTTGTTTTTGAACATCAGCTTAGAGAAATCAAACTGTATATTCTATTTGGTGAACAGCTTTTTAAAACTAAACGTTGTGAGATTCATAAATGGTTTTGTATAAAGTTTGCTCATTCACACTACAGTGTAATATTCCATTAAATGAACAATAACAGATTTATTTGCTTTGTTGTTGAAAGACATTGGAGTTGTTTCAGTTTGGAACTATTAAAAATAGTGCTGCTATGAACATTCTGAACATTTATATGTCTTATTGTTCACATCAAACAGACATGTGTGCATTCACACAAACGCATGATAAAATGCTTATCCATTGGGCATGCATATATTCAGCTCAAAAAATGAGAAATTGTTTCCTAAAATATATAAGATTTTCACCTCCTTCAGGACTATATGGAGCTTCAATTATTCCAATTATTCAATTATTCTTTAGGATTAAATAAAATTACTGTAGTTATTATTTTGATTTATATTTCCCAATTGACTAGTGATACAGAACATTTTTCACATAATCATTTGCATTTTTCTTTCTGTTACATGAGAGTTCAAGTCTTCTGTCACTTTTTTTGGGGGGGAATATTTGTTTATTTTTAACTTAGCAGAGCTCTCTATATGTACAAAGACTGAGATTTTGCCCTACTTTGAGAAGTAAGAAGTAAGCCTGCCACCACTGCATGGAATGCTGGAAGAAGACATGAGATACCTGGGCCAGAGACAGGCAGCTTTATTATTCATGCCAGAACAAGCATCATGAGCACATTGGCATTAGTGTACTCACATCATGAGCACATTGGCATTAGTTTCCTTTTATCTCAAGTCCCCTCAGGGGTGATGTACATGTGTCCATAAAGATACTTTTACTTCAATATACCGCATGGATGAAGAGGAACTCTGTGACAGGGATCCAAAAGATTTTATAAAGGGCATTAAGTATGTCTGATCTTTGTTGTAGAGGAAGAAATAGTGTCATTATGTTGGATGGTAACCATGACTGCTTTTTTCCCTAGAGGAATATATTACTTGTGTCTTTCAAGGCTGTTTGCTCTACAGACATTGTAAAATGTTAGCCCAGAAATGGAAATAAAGAGAAAAAATGGAGAGTAAATTATTTTCAAGATGTAAAGAAATGCAAATGCTTTATAAAGAATTGTCTTCCAATGAAGTACTCTGCATATGATTGCTCTGTATACAGGCATTACAAATATCTATCCCAAATAAGTGATTTACTTTTTCATACTTTTAATGATACTTCATTTTTAAATGAACAAATATTGTTAAGAATAATGAAGTCCAGGGCTAGGGCTGTAGCCCAGTGGTAGAGCAAGTGTGAGGCACTGGGTTTGATCCTCAGCACCATATAAAAATAAATAAATAAAGCTACTGTGTGTCCACTTACAACTAAAAAAAAATTAAAAAAAAGAATAATGAAGTCCAATTTATGGTTAGTGTTTATGTCCTGATCAAAATATTTTCCTGTGTATAGTGAGGAAAAGAAGTATTTGAACCCCAATCAGATTAAAAACAAAGAAAATTATTTGAAGACCCATCACAGTAAAACTAATGAAATCTAAAGAGAACATCTTAAAATGTCTAGAAAAAATTTTTTTAAAATTTTAAGAGAGAAATTGGCATATGACTTCTCAACATTAACACTGAGAATTAGAAGAAAGTGATATGACATCTTTACAGGCTTAAAGAAAATAACAGACAACCTAAAATTGTCACCAAAATATCACTCAGATTAATGCAAAATAAATTTTCAAAAACAAGCCACTATAATTTGTATGTAACAGTTCCACACTAGAATTAATACTAAACAATTTCTGGCAGAGGGATATTCACAACTGCAGGAATAGCCCAAAATAACCAAAACTACTCTGTGGAAAGAACTCCCTCCCCAATAGATGACTTATACTGCAGATGAAAGACTTTCAGTAAACTACCAAAATCACCAGTGATGTGCAATACTGATGTAAGTATCGACAAGGAGATGTTATAAATTAAACAAATCATCAGAAATAGATCCATACCTATGTAGTCTCTCATTTAATGACAATCCTATAAAGCAGTATGGTAGGGAACAGATGTCCTTTTCAGTAAATAGTGCCAATTCAACTGAAAACCATATGGATGGTAATGATGAATGCTGGTCCTGAACCTCACACTATACATGTTAATGGGTAGTCTCTCAGGTGGGTACAATTTGATAGAAATTGGATTTTCATTCTTTTGAAGACTTCACGGGGAGTGGAGGGTCCACTTTCAAAGTGCTCTACTCATACAGCTTGCAAATTGGTGCTGGCTTTTAGTGGAGGTACATCTCCACTAGGGTGTACTTATATGGCCTGGATTTATGTAAAACATAGGGATTGGACTCTAAAGGCAAATATCTTGGTAAGGAATGAGGGAGAGAAGGGGAGAAATAAAGATAATGTACTAGCTCCAGATATGATTTATTACCTAGACTCATACATCATATTATATCACTGTATTTGTTAGAAGTGAGTTACTAAGCCTTGCCCATATTTACCAGGAGAGGAATTAAATTCCATTTTCTTTGGGGTGAGGGATATTGAGATTGAACACAGGGCCTCTTTCATTTCAGCAAGCACTCTACCACTGAGCTACATCTCTAGCCCAGGACTCCATATTTTAATGGGATAAGTGTTAAATAATTCATGGACACACTTTAGAAGTACCACTATAGCCACATGTGCCTTAAACTCAAATTATAATTCAGTGAATTATGGCAACTGGGAAGACAAAATTAACCTAGTTTCCACTCTTGCTATGAATGCAATTGTACCAAATTAATTTTTTTGAGATAATGAATATATACCCAAGTTCTTTATAATATTTTCCTATTATTTTTCAAAAGTCTTAATAACATTATTAAGCATATTTCATAACATTTTGATTAGAAAGAAATTCTGCCTAAAAGAACTCAGAAAACCAATTATTTCACATCAAAAAATTTAAAAGAGAAAATAGATAAAATACTGTCTGCTAAACTAGGCTCTATGTTTGAAGAAATTAAATGTATTTTGCATATTACAATAGGAAAAATTAAAAACTCCAAAAAGACCAAAGGATGTACCATTTGAAAACTCATAAAAATTAAAATATCCCTGGTATCAAACCTGAATACTAAACTCTCCAGACTTATCAATCATTTGTAATGGAACAGCAACAACAAGAAATACAAAATTGGGGAAAAGAAACTCGCTGAAAATA
Organism: Xerus rutilus; assembly: GCA_028644305.1. Classification (NCBI taxonomy): domain Eukaryota; kingdom Metazoa; phylum Chordata; class Mammalia; order Rodentia; family Sciuridae; genus Xerus; species Xerus rutilus. The sequence goes on from CM053400.1 coordinate 139,149,842, forward strand.
TATTCCAGGAATAAGAAAAGGATATTCCCCATAGGCAAGTTAAAGAGAGGAATCTCCTTTATCCTTCTTTGTGAAGGACGATAGTTTGGCTCTAAATTCCTGCATATGACGATGTGGTAAAAATAAAATAAGCAATCCATATCCTTTCTATTGAGAGAACTCTGACATAATAATGAAAATAATGCAATAGAATGGTCCATCAGAAGAAACATCAGAAAATAGTTGTTCTGTTGATGAACATTTACAAAACACAAATGAATGAATAACATCCACTAAAATATGTGTCCTTTAATATTTATACCATATGTAAATCAGCAAAGTTAAATTTTTATCTATTGAATTGATCAAAATGAAGAACAGAATTACTAGAGAGAACATGCTTATGGATAGCTTTGAATGGCTGAATTTGTGTGCTGTTTAGCCATCCTACCTGGGTATGCAAACTGGACTCACATCTGTAACCTACTTCCTGGGGCATAATACTTGATCCTTTATCTTTCACTTTTCTTATATGTAAAGTTGGGATAATAACAATCTACATAATACAGTTGCAGTGAAAATTGCATGAAATTCATCTACAGCACTTACCAGTACTAGTACTAGTAACATCATACTTATTTTTATGCTTAGGGTCAATGGATTGAACACTCTTACACACCACTGGAAGAGGTGTAAACTGGTTCTGCATTTTTGAAAGCTCTTTTAACAAGTTCATGTTCTTTGGCTAAATAATTATGTGAATCAATTACAAAGAAATAAACAGAGTTGGACAAAACTCTATGTACAAATATGTTAATTATAGTATATCTCATAGCTAAAATTAGAAATAACCTAAATTTTGGCTACTAAAATAATCCCAATAAATTATATTCAATCATATAGCAGAATCATCAGATTATATTTAAATGTTTCAGTGAGACATAAAAATGTTGAGTAATAAAGTTCAGTGAAAGGGGTAAAGAATTTAAAACTATAAACAATATAAAAACAATTACATTCATTTCTGTCCAGATTTATACCCTTATTTCATTGTTAGGTCTCTGTTCCTATAACAAACACCTGAGATAATAAACTTAAAAAGAAAGACTGCTTATTTTGGTTCACAGTTTTAGATCATTCAGGCCATAATTTATTTGCTCCACTGCTTTATGCATTTGGTAGTACATAATGGTAGGAGAAAACCATTCACCTCATGGGTGAAAAGTAAACAAGAGGAAGGAGTTAGGAGTCTAGCTATTTCATTAAAATGTATGAAATGGCTTGAAGACTTGGCATTAGGTCTTAGCTCTTTAAGTTTCTGCCACTTCCCAATATAGTACCATACTTGGATCAAGTCTATACTACATGGACCTTTGGGGGACACTTATGATCTAGACTATAACATTTATCTAGCAGTTGCTGTATCTATTAAGGATAGTGATTAAATCCATTAGCACTTTCAGGGGTTACCTTGGGGTAGAAGTATTCAAAGTGATTTTAATGATTTTCTTTCTAGCATCCAGTTTTATTGAATTTTATGAGAATATATATTGCTTACATGATGAAAATATTATGAACTATCCCAGTTGAAGATTTACTACAGATTATGGCTAAAATATTAAATCAAAATGTTGATTAGTACAACAACTACCAGGAAAGAAACTAACATTGTAATATTTATTTTAATATTTCTTATATGTGCCAAGTATTGAAGTAGAAGTATTGACATATTTATGTTTAAATGGTAGTTACATTCTTTTGAACTCCCATATGCCATATCATAAACATAGAAACAAAGGCTTAGTTCAAGAAATTGTTAAATATATAATGAATTTTTTTTGTGGTGCTAGGAATCAAAGCACCCTGCCAATGAGCTATATTCAAGGCCCTAGAATAGTCTTAAATGTAGAATTGATATCCTAATTATATTATAGTCAATAAACTTGAGCTATCTGTTTAAAACTAGCCCTTTTATATGAAGAGTAATAGTAACTTCTTTTCTTGATCTAAATTATGAAGATACACATGTATAGATATGCCAGAGTTGGTATATATCTATATTTATATTTTTAAAAAATAATAGTTTTCATGGGGTCCATTAGGTCAAATCTAAGCAGAGCAAGACAGAGAGCAGGCTGCATCATCCAGCAAGGAAACAATCTAAGTTAACCACTGTTCCATTTGTAGGGCAATCTGAGTAGGAAATGTTTAAGAGGAAGTAAAGTTGAAAATAGTCACCAAAATGAAAGAATGTTCATCTAATTTTTAATGTGCTCTTTTGAACCTTATCATTTGACATGTACTTAAGTCAAAGGTAGACTGAATTTCATCTTGCCCCTGAAATAAAGTTTGGTGTCTGATTTTTAAATGTGTACAACCACTCAAAACACTAGTTTTAGCGTGCTGCTTTCCTGACCTACTGACCTATTAGAGATATATTTTACTGAAATGATGCCAAACTTTCAATAAAAATATATTTATTAATTACTTATTTATTAATTAATTAGTAAGAAGGTCTTTGCAGCACCTAGACTTCCAGAAGTAAGGAGTTCAAATATTCTTTAAAAATGTTTCGTAAGTCAGTGCATGGTGGTGCATACCTGTCATCACAGCAGCTTGGGAGGTTGAGGCAGGATAATCATGAGTTCAAAGCCTATCTAAGAAAATTATCAAGGCCCTAAGCAATGTAGTGAGATCCCGTCTCAAAATAAAATATAAAAAGGGATGGGGCTATGGCTCAGTAGTTGAATGCCCTGGGTTCAATACTCAGTACCTGCCTCCCCCAAAAGAGTTTATTATGTTCCATTTTGCATTCAATATTACAAATAGATATATGTTTACCCTAAATTGTAAAAGTGTACTCTTCTTTTGTGGGGTGGAACTAGGGATTAATAGTGTAAATCATTAATATTTTCATTGGAATTTTATGCAACACTCAATCATTCCCCAGGTTTCTATTATATTACTGATAATAGCAAAATCCATAAAATCTTTGTTAAAAGAAAAGCATATGAAAATACAACATTAGACCTGTATGTTGTAACATCATAAATGCTGAAAGATTAACCCTCAAATTTTCTTATCTTTTTTATTATGTTACCAAACTCATAAGAAGTTTCATTCAGGACACACATAGTTTCTAATATAAATATTGTTATATGGGAATATTTTAATCACAGATAAATTTTAATACTATGAAGACCATCCAAGTAATTAAAATATATAAATTATCTACATTTTCTTCAGTGTCTTTTAGCAGTTTGTATAGCAGAGTTCACCCTTATAATTCAGTCTTTTGTGAAGAACTTTTTTATTGTTTTGTCTAGTGTTTTATAGCATTTTTTAAACTTACAGAATATATGTGTTTATGGATCTTATTTTATTAACTTTCCATGAATAAAATAACCTCTGAAGGCAGGCATGGTGTTGCACGCCTGTAATCCCAGGGACTCAGGAGGCTGGGGCAGGACGATCAAAAGTTCAAAGCCAGCCTCAGCAACTTGGCAAGCCCCTAAGCAATTTAGCAAAACTTGTCTCAAAATAAAAAGGGCTGAGGATGTGGCTTAGTGATAAAGTGCCACAGGTTTAATCCCTGGTACAAAAAAAAAAGAGAGGAGAGAGAGAGAGACTTCTGAATTGCATAATACTATAGTATCACATTAGAACAAGACTTTTTGGCTATTACACGTTTGTTTATTTCTTTTGCTTTATTTTTCTACTCACCATCTTCTGAGAAAATATGTAATACTTAGGCTGGATCTATCCACCTGGTCTTCTATATCAATCTTTATTCATGGCTTTCATATCATCATCTTTTTTGGAAATGGCTTATCAAGATCTTCTACAAGTTTTCTTTTTCTGGGCCATAGAAAGCTTTTATGAAGTGTTCTGTTGTTTCCAATATTATTTTTCTGGCACATTTAATAAAATATTTTCAGTATAGATTCTTCTCTTGCATCTTTGAGTAGATGCTCCCTTTCTTGAATTTTTTATTACCATTTTTTTTTTGTTTCTTTTTTTGTTTTTTTTTGGTACTAGGGATTGAACTCAGGGGCGCTCGACCACTGAGCCACATCCCCAGCCCTATTTTGTGTTTTAGGTAGAGACAGGGTCTCACTGAGTTGCTTAGCGCCTTGCCATTGCTGAGGCTGACTTTGAACTAGCGATTCTCCTGTCTCAGCCTCCCTAAGTGCTGGGATTACAGGCTTGCACCACCGCGCCTGGCTCTTTTATTACCATTTTAATGGTATCATTTTATTAGTCCTACCTACCTAACCCTGGGCAAGTTAACAAACTTTTAATGCCTCGATTTCTTTACAATTTTAACTGATTATATTATCTACTTTATAAACTTGTATGAAAAATAAATGAGTTAATACATAAAAGCTAATTTAGAATAGTATCTGGGACATACTATTATTTTTTGTTTTCTTCTTTAGACCTCTTTGAATAAAACTAAAGATAATCAGCAAAGAGGGTTTTTGAATTACCTCTTGCTTTCTCTACTTTACTTTTACATGCTAGCCTTTTCAACTAAAACCTGGAAAGCGGGCTGATGACATTTCATGGTCTTAGGTTGATTTCCATTGGTACATGCATCTAGTACAGATTCACCTAACAGGGTAGAAACTCTCTTTATGCCCACCATCATGTTTTCTGATGCATTACATCAACAGCAATATACAATCAGCTTTGTGGTTTACAACAAGATTGATATCTCCTCCCTTTCTGATACATAATCAATAGAATGGGAGGAGGTTTTGTTGCCACATTTGATGTCAAATGAAGAAGAGGGTGACAGATTAAATGTAAAGACAACAGTAAATAAATTTGTTTAAACTGAAAAGAATTTGCTAAAATGAAAGGATGCAAGATTTTATACTCGTATTGCTATTATCATGGGAAAAAGGCACAAATTTAAGGTAGAAATTTGTTATTGTTCTTTAATAATTTAAATAATGTAAAACTATTAGATTATTAATTCAAACCAGCTGAATTATTTCAATTCAATTTTATGGCCTATAACCATAAAAATGGCTAAATTTGAAACATTAATTTTGTTTTGCTGATGACAATCCAGATTTAAGGAAAAAGAACCTATTTAAAGATGGATTTGAAGGAAATTTCCTACACAGAGTATAGAAGAATAGAAATAACAGAAACTAAGTAATTGATAATAGGTCAAAAGTCAAATGAAAGCTGATTATGATTAAGCAACTTCCACAGAGTTGTACTGAAAATCCAAGTAATATCGCATGGCTCCTGACATATTAGTGTAGAAGTCACTGACTAGTTATTTATTCAACTCACTGCTTTTCTCCAGCCTTCCCTGTGATTAGGTGTGGCCATGGGGTTGAATTTTAGTTGGTGGAACTTGAGCAGAAATGTTATAGATACCACTTGTAGGACTGACACATAAAACCTTTCTATGAGGACACTCATCTCATTTCTCTCAACTGCTGCCTGAATGTTGACATCTGAGGCAACCTTGGATGTCATGTATTAATTATGGCTAAAACTCCATCCTGTGGGAGAGAGTCCCTCTCTCATCAAATGTACAAGAAATTAAATTCTACTGTTAAAAGACATGGACATTTATATCTTACATTTATTAATAACCATATTATAGGCACTTAATGTTCATGATCTATCTATATATTATTAATACTGACATAATGAAATCGTTTCTGTGAGTGTTACTTCATCAATTCATAGGCGGTTCTCTAATTGCACACAACTTGATACTGTAAAATAATCATATGAAGCTACATAATTGAAAGATTTTGAAAGAGCTGAGACTATCAAACTTTAAGTCACTAGTCTAATGAAATAAAATAAACAGTGAAATAAAGTTCATTCCAGGAAGGTTTTAAAACAACTCAAGATTTTAAAAACAAGTAAAAACAACAACAACAACAAAAAAAACCACTGCTATAAAAGTGAAAGCCAAATTGCTCTGAAAAAGAGAGTTTCCAAGATTTGAAAAAACATGCTAAGGTAAGAACTATACAGTAGAGATAACTTTAGAAATTAAAATACCAGTAAGTATTCCTTTTTAAGGACAGGTTAAACTCTTGACTGCTTGGTCACATCAAGTCCTTCCCTTATCTTCAAAAACCACAGGACAGATGGCTCTAGACAATATTCCCTCAGACTGTGCTGCTGACTAACAGGCACCTTCCTATTACCCAGTTGGCATCTATCTCTTCTTTCCTATGCCTCTGAGACATATCATATAGCAGTAGCAACTGTAATATGAACAGAAAGTGTGTGGGGGGGTATCAGATGGCTGCCAAATATTTGGGTTTACCTGGGGCATGTGCTTTCTGGATTAGTATACCAAATATTACATCTTTCTTACAGAGTGTTAACTCTCCATGGCTGGCATAAGTCATGTTGATTGACTCAAGCATCACATCATGAAAGTCCTTTGAGTATTCATGAGTGAGTAGGTTGGGATGAAGTTAATCATTTCACATTGAAAAACACAATATATTTAAGAGTTTTGATGTCTCAGGTGATATTTTATCATCATTTGTCTCTCCTTGTTTTTTTTACCACAACAGTGTTGATGCCCTTGACTTCAGGCTGTGAACTTTCAAACAGTAAATAGTTATTGTATTGCATTGATTGTTAGCAGAATTGCAACTGCATGGTAACATAGGACATTCTCTAGATATTGTTCTATCCTAAGTTTTATATATCATTATAATAGGTAATTTTTTTTTTTTTGCTCAGAGATGATCAATTTGAAATCCCATTACTACTTAGATATTTGTCTATTTAGAGATAATCTTTGTGATAGATTTGTGCTTATATTCGTAATTCTACTTAAACTTTATACCATAGCCAAGGAAAAATATACTAATGTGATCCAAAATGAATTTTAACATACCAGTAGAGTTAAAATTTCCAACATACATTCACTCAATGTATTCTTTGCAAAACCCTATCATTATAAATATTTTCTTTTGAATTATTCTAGACATGTTTTACTTATTCACTACACAAAACTAAATAAAAATAAATTAATTAAAAAAATCAAAAAATGTCATTTTTTAAGAGGTGTGTGTGCGTGTGTGTGTGTGAGAGAGAGAGAGAGTTGGAGAGAGAGAGAGAGAGAGAATGTGGTTATTTATTTTAATTTACTTAATGGCCTTCAGCTTGAGTTTGCAAAATATATCATGACTATAAGCAAATTGATAGGAAAGTAGATAACAATGAATTAAGGGTTACTGGCAACCTAAGACACCGTTTATCTCTTTTGAGGTAGACAGAATTCAAATTGCCTTCATTAGCTGAGCAATATGCTGTGGAAAATGAGCTGGGTACTTATCAAAAGGCTTTTTCATTTGCATTTTTGCTAAATAACCAAGCTGCTCTGTTTTCTCACTGCTCAAGAGCTGTAAATAGGAGAGTGAGAAAATAATTCAGGTAAATAAGCCGGGGATATTTCAGGACTAAATTAAAGAAAAGTTTATCGATGAAGATGTCAAAATTTTGCCCTGTATTATTTGTATTACAAGTCTCACTTGCAGTTAGGATCTAGTATATACAAATGCATGAATTCTCCCCACATTCCCCAGTACCACAAGCAAAGCTAGAGGCTGTTCTTTTGATAAATGATCAATACTTTAGCCTGACACTACCCTGGCTGCCCTGCTGTTTCTGGTTAAGAGTTTGAATTTCAATTAAGCGGTAAATCTTTATGGAATTACATTTCCAACGGTCAATTAACATATCCCTAATCCTTTGCAATTCTGAAACATTATTATTTTGCACAGTTCTTTCCTTTAGGCTCACTCACAAGACGAAACATTCTTATTTGACTGGTAAAGACATATTTTCCTCCAAATGGAAAACCAAGTATCAAACAACTGTTTTTAGTCATGTGCCTGTATGTGCAGAGAATGTTCTACCTCCACAGTGTAAGTCAGGAGGCAATAAAATGTACCAGGGAATTCTCTCAGTGACAAGAGACTTGAAGTGATTGCACACCTTCAGGCCACATATTGTATTTCAGATTTTTTTCTATATACCTATTCCTTGAAAAACTTATAAAACAGAAACATTCGCAGCACTGATAATACTCAAATCAGTGTAAACACTCCCATTTCCTATGTCATCAAATCCTCCTACACAGTTTTTCTTAAAAACTTTGTCTATTTTTAAAAAGTATTGGTTGACACCTTAACAACCCACTAATAGAGCACACACCCAAGAATTAGCACATCCTTCTTTGTCAAGTATTTCAACATAGTAAGACAAAATATAGGCAATATGATAGTTTTCTCTTTCATATAAGATTTTAATAAATTTCAATTTATGAGGCCAAGAAGCCAAATTAACACAACTTCAAAACTATAGATTTTAAGGTTTCAGCATAAAGAAGTGCTAAGTATTTGAAGAGCTAGATATGTTTAATGTTATTTAAACTTTATACAATGTGTAGATGTATGAAAACATTACATGTTGTCCTATAAGTATATATATAATTTTTATTAGTTAAAGCATTAATTTAAATGTTTAAAATAATGTGGCTTTAATAATTGGATATATAATTGCAATAAAAGATGATTTTTTCTTTTCAGAATAAGAACATTGTTCCCCTGGAAGTCAACACACTTTTGCCTGTGCCAACAAAATTCTCCCATTAGAAGTACTACCCTTTTCAATCATTTAGTATGCAAAAAAAAAAAAAAAAAAAGGCTAACAATTGACTTGAAGAAGTATGAATGATTTCATTGGGATGACTGTGTGACTTTGATAAAAATAAAATACACAACTTCATTTGTGTATTTTATTTAAATAACTAAAAATGAAATAACTAACTTAAAATGAACTTTTATCACTTCATTTTAAGTGATATCAGAATCAAACTTTATGGCTCAACAACCATGTTTCCAGATATTTTATAATTAGATGCTCATATATAGAATAGTTTAAACAACCCTGGACAGAAAGAGCTTCCACTTGCATACTTCATAGCCTGTCATTTAAACTACATAGTAAGAACAAGAAAATACATATCAGAGGCTTTTTGAACTGAAGATTATTTACTCAGCATTTAAACACTAATCAGCTTGACTCCAAAGTTTTTGGTTTTTCATTTCACTGCACTTGAAATCTACAGATAAATCTGTCTTTGGTTTTTAAAGTTTTGAAAAATTTAATTATAATTTATTTTGGAAAAAGGAACAGATTTTTTCTTTGAAAACTAACATTATTTTAACTAAACCTCATTCTATCCATTACATGATTGAACCCTGGGTGTCCTAAAAATGCAAGGCTATTACAATAATCCAGCTAACTAAACCTTCTAAGGCACTCACAAAGCTTCATTTCATGACTAGGCTTAACTCATCAAGGAGGAATTAAGAGTTTTATTAGCTGATTAGTTGTCATCAAAGCTATACATGCTTGTAGTAGAACAACATTCTACAATAGCAAGGAAGAAAAACATTTAAGTATTACAAGAATTAGGCACACCGGATGCTTAGGAATCATAAGTCTAAGATGCTATAATCGAATTTAAAAAATATCAGAATTGAAATAGGCATTTTTGTCTAGAAACACATGCCTTTTATTCAAGGAACTATCATGATAGTTATTGAGTTTTTTGCTTTTTACATTATTTTGAGTGTCAAAATAATTATAAGGGTTAAAAAACTAATGGTTGTGTTGGGATTGAGATATAAGAAACCAGTTTTTGATAAAAATAGAGATATAATATAAAGATAATGAATCAGAATGGGAGACTAATATAATAGAAGAGGCAAAGATTTACAGACTAGAAAGGTTGTAACAGAACAGAAAGTAACACAGCCACACCACAAATGTTAATCACAAGTTTCAAGTGGAAACACTGGCATAAGATAGAAAAACCTACAGAATTAGCTTAATGAATATCTGATGACTTTAATAACTCACTACAAAATTTTTCAAGAAATGACATTTTTTATATGTATAGATATGGCATAAGGTTTTAATTTTTAATCAAAAGAACACATACCTAACTATATTATCTACTGACTCATATCAATTCTTGTTCTAAAACATAATAAGCCTTACATATTACTTTATAACTTTAAAGGCAAATTGATAACCAATGCCTTAAATTTGTAAATTAGTAAATAACTGGGGCATCCTAAAAATAAAAACAAGTCTATTTACACTGCAAAAAAGCATGCACTTACCATCATGATTAGGATTTCCTAGTGTCCATGGCTCATCTGAATCAAAATGAGTATCTCCTCCAATTCCTGGTCCAGGGAAGTAGGCATGTGCCAAAAATCCTCCCTCCCCATCAAAGGGAGAACTGTCTCCATGAAAACCAGATGCAAAAATAATGGTTATATCCACATCACGTTTGCCATTTTCTAATTCACTGTAGGGAACTTCTTCAAATGTCAGAGGAGTTACATTCTGCCACACATCAAAGGCACGGCGAATAGCCTTACGGGTCTCAGGGTCTCCTACCTTAGGAGTTACGTTCTTTATGCTGAAAGTTAGAAAAGACAATAATTAGCCTGGCTCTATTATGCCAATCTTATTACAGAGTTTGATCATAGCTCAGTAAAATGTCAGGAAAAATAGTAATATTAAATAGAAATGAAATTTATGCATTCTTCTTGTCTTCATGGTTTTCACTCTCTTGGGATCATTAAATTATCAACAGTATAGTAGTCAATTATCAAGTCTATCAGTGAGAAGATCTCTGAAGAATGGTTAACAGTCAATTTGCTTCCTACCTTGACTACAATGTAGGAAGGCAGATCTGCCAAACAATTAAACAGGTACAACAGGTTCAATTTAAAATAAAAATTTCCATTTCTTCATGTTTTTAATTACTCTTAGAGGTACATCATTGTATCTGCACACATCAATTTCAAACATTGTATTCATGATTTTATTTATGAACACTAATTCAGCAGACATAAGCACTTCTTAATTTTTAAACATAAGATTATAATTTCTGATACTCTATTATTTTAACTTTTCTAATTAAAAATATACTGAGTAATCATATGAATTTAAAGAAGTCAACCAGACTGTGTAGTTTTTTCTTATGCTAACACAATCAATGAAATAATTATCAATATTATTCTTGATTATTTTTACACTAATCAGATATTTATCTTTTTCCAGATAATTTTTCTTCTTCTAACTGAAACATAAATAAAACTAATATGTATGTATATGTGTGTATATACATATGCATAAAATATATATGCATAAAAATATATGCAGTTTATAAACCCATGGCATGCATATACAAAGCAATGGACAAATATATATATTACAGAAATATATATATTAAGTATATATATTACAATTATATATATTACAAACATATATATTACAAAAAATATATATATATATATATGGGGGGAGAGAGAGAGAGAGAGAGAGAGAGAAAGAGAGGGAGTATGTGAGGTATCCCTCAAAAGCTCAAGAGTGATAATTTCAGATGGCAACATACTGGTGGGAAAGTGAAGTGAAGAGATGATAAAAGTTATTTCAATGACAGGAAGAATGAAAGAAGCCCAGTACCCAGTTTCCCACCAGAAGGAAAAATAAGCAGGTCAAGCAGACTGGGTCAGTTCAAAGCGTGTGCCTGCTGGGTGAGTTGGGGCAAAATGAACACGAAGGACAATGATACAAAATGAGAGAAGAATGAAGGGAATTGGATTGCATTATGTGAAGGAAAGCCACTGTAGAGTTTTAAGCCCAGAAGTTCTTTGATATTATTCCAGTCACAAATATGGAAAATGGATAAAGGGACAAGAATGGAAGTAATAAAACACTTCAGAAGTAACACAAGAGAAGACAGAAATATGGATAAGGGTAATAGCCATGGAGATAAAAGGGGCTGGTTTTTACTATATTTTCTAAGAGAATTATTGATGTGGATAGGTGATGAATTCAATGTGAAAAAGAGAAATTTTTTATTGCAAACAATGGCTAATGTTACAAATAGAAAAATAAACAAAATTATAACTTATATGCAAGTATACAATTATTCTGTTAAAATGAAACAAAAATACAGTAAAGAATGTGGAGTAATGTTTAGATTTGAAAATATATCTTTGCAGTTTTCAAAGCTAAGCACTATTGAACTTCCAAAATGCTTTACCACAATACATGTGGTGTCATTAATAAATACAAGACATACAAATGTGCCCCAGAGTCAGTTCAAGTTATGAAATTGGTATAAACAAAAATAGGAATTTAGAAACTTTTATGCCATTGAGAGCTATATTTTGTATTTACTTATATCTAAAATAAAAAGGGCACAAAGAGATCATTTGTAATAAGAAAATAGACTGTTATTCTGAACAATTCTAATAAAGAATGCAAAAATGATTAAATGTACTAGCAAAAAAGGCAATGCTGTAAAATGAGTGAAATGAAATTTATTCTGAAAAATTTAAGAAAGCTAAATTAACATTAAAATATTTTACTTGCTTTTTCTTCTGTTTGATGAAGTTAATGTAATTCTTAAGACAATAGGTTTTTTTTTCTGAAGTCAATATCTGGTTATTTCATATTCTGTTTCACTGATTCTTTCAAACTTCAATTTTAATAAATTTGGAAATTTAATCTAAAAAGTTGATAATAGTTATCTTTAATATTAGACCATACCTTATACAATCCTACATAAAGTGGATGAAGGGAGAAGTTCTAAATTTTACACATAACTGGTATTGTCAGTTAACTCTATGTGTCATTTAGCTGACTTATAAGGTACCTGCACAAAGTTAGAATTTTCTATTTTTAACATCATCAGATCTATCCCAGTTCATTTAATTAAATATTTTACATATTTAAGGTTATTGATGCTTTAATTTTTTGATACGCTGATAAATCCTTTTCAAAGTTGCACTACTGTTTTATCTCTAATATAAGAAACAAGAAAAAGAGCTACATACTTTGGCAATAAAAAAATCTTATTCTTGTGTCAAACTTATATTGGTATGAAGAAAGCTAAATAGCCTTTACAATTAAATAGATAATTAGTTGTTTGGAAAAGCACACTAATATCCTATGCAAAATGATTATCAACTAAAGGAAATCTACTATATTAGGGGAAATAGACAATTGCTAAGAATACAAAATATTAAATAGCATGGTTGAATTACTAGCATATCCATATAGAGAATACATTGTAATATTCTATCAGAAGAAACTGAACAGACTGATTTACTTTTATTCATATTATATTTGTAGAGTCGACTTGGCTTTACAACATTTTTATGTATGAGACTGTCAGGGAATAAAAATTAAATATGGAAACCCTCCAAGAAAACTTACATTAAATAACCAGCTATTTCACAAGATGCTGGCTTTCTAGGTAAGAAAGATTTAAGTACAGATACCTTGGATCTCTTTTAAAAAGGGTCCCTTTCTCAGTCTATTACATGTCCCCTGGACAGGAGTTGAGTTTTCTTTGAAGCCAACAGGATCATCAAACTCTGTGTTTTTTTGAGTTCAGAGAGAATAATGAAAATGTTTCTGGTAAGAAACTGATTATTCCTTAGAAACTTCTGATTATTTTTTTTAAATATTTTTTTAGTTATAGATGGACACAATGTCTTTATTTTATTGCTTTGTATGTGGTGCTGAGGATCGAACCCAGGGCCTCAGCATGCGAAGCAAGCACTCTACCACTGAGCTACAATCCCAGCCCCTGATTATTTTTTCTGTGTATAAATTATTAAGGTAAAATAACTTCTAGTGTGTGTTCTCAGTTGTCATGGGGACACTCATTTAAAATTGAGGGTAGCTAAAGGATGAATCTACTATGAAAATCAAAACATCAATATAACATAACATAGCATTACATGAATTAATATACTATGATTTTAAAAATAGATTCACCTGGCAATTTAGGGCTACTGTCCCATTGTCCTCCCCTACATAAAATGATATTTTGAAATTTAGATCTCTGAAAAAAATTAGTTTTATATAATATTCAGCAAATTTGGGAAATAAAATCTCTTTAATAAAATTGTTGCTCAATACATTTTTATTACATTGTGAAAAAGCTTAAGCAAAACCTACTTAGTATTCATTAGTTCATTCAGCAACTAACTTTACAACTATTATGTAAATGGCCTCTTATTTACCAGAAAAGTGAATAAAATTCTTGATTTAAATGCCAGTGATGATGAAGATTGATAGGTTGGATGGTTAATTTTCCAATAATTTAAACTACTAGATTTTTCTGAAGGGCTACAAGCATTTGAGAATAACTGGAAATCTCCCATCTACATATTCTTTCCAACTTGTTGGCAATCTTTAGCTTTAATCTTGAATTGTTCATCATGTGACTACATTTAGGACCCCTTACCATTTTGATTGCTTTTTTAGAAGTGTACATTTGCCAAGAAGCAGCAAAAAATGTGTTTGCCATAAGAGAAAATATACACCATGATAGGTGTGGGGAGCAGGCTGCTCAGTCACTCCATGATATACACAGAACAGCAGTTTTCAGGTTGTGCCTAAACCTGGAGTTACTTCATTTTGTAAAGCATTAGTTGGCCATGAGCTACTTGGTTTTGAGTACAAGTGCCAAGGTAGAATGACTCTGTACCTTTTTTATAAAAGTAAGCAATCACCATCTGCCCAGTACAACCATAAAGCACAAACTGATAAGTAACTTTGATGTGCCAAGTTATCAGAATAAGTCAAGGAGTACCTGGACACATAAAACCCCACATCATACTAGGAACACCAGACATGGGAGTTTGCCAATCCTACCAGACATGGTCCTGCTCACATAAGATCCACAAAAGGAGAATCCTCCCATGACTGGACACAGTGGCACTTTGACCCATTCACCTAGTCACACATCAGGAGCCTAACTCAGAAAAATCATCACAGTGACAAATCTCTGAAATCTATGTCCTGGGGGCTTCAGGAGAGTGCAGTTTCTCTTGCCCACGATGACATACACACATGGCTATCTTCCAAGGTGACACTGAGCTGACACTTCAAGTTCACACTCTGGAACTGAAATTGCCATCCCTCTAGACCTTTTGCTTAGACAATTCCATGGAACTGGTTAGTTAAAATCCTTACCTGATCACTTATGGTGATTCCAATTCTGCATTCCTCTCTCTTTACCTATGCTCTGGTCTTAGCATCCTGTAATTCTGCAGCTGTATCAACCCTTTCTTAGTCTTTCTATGACACACACACACACACACACACACACACACACACACAATGATGTGTACGTATCATTGTGTAAAGTATCTTACGTAAATTGTGTTACAGATATTAGAAATTAATATTGGAATAAAATAACTTGTGTTTGTCTGGCTTATAACTACCAGGTGACATGAATATTTGATAAAGTTCCACTGCTGAAAAGAGTGCCGCCTGTGAATGTGTTGTTATTAAATAAATTTTGACACTGTGGAAAGACACAAATGTGTTTGGTCTATGTTCATGTGTTTGGTTTACGTCAACGTTTGTTGACATTCAAAAGGTGTGGTCAACAAACCATCGATATTAGGATCAGAAACAATTTGCTATCAATATTATCAATATAATCCTGCAATTTTAGCTCTTTCTGAGTCACACTATATCATTGGTTTATAATGTTGTCATCAAATAAAACCTAGATTCTATCCCCAAATCTTGTCTGTACCTTGTAATAGCACACTTCAGTTATCCTTTCCATGAATAATTATATTTTGAGCATAAATGTCAGATTTTGTGTTTATTTTTCTAAATATAGTAAGCAAATAGCAGCAAATGTTTATACAGAACTTATACATCAGACAAATTCTTAATATATTTTTAATGTTAACTTTAAAATGAAATGTCCTTAACTACACTCAACTATTTCTTGTGCAAAAATTAAAAGGAATACTGATGATAGTTGGCATTTACTAAGCACAATGTTTCAAGCATTGCATAAAATTCATTATTATTTCCTTTCCATTACTTATTTTTCCCCAAGCCTTGTGAGCTGAGTGTTGTTACAATTCTCACTGACATGTAGGAAAATGGAGACTTGGATGTAAGGAACATGATTTTGGTTTAATGGGTAGTGAGTTTACGACTCAGGATTAAAACCCAGGTCTTTCTTAGGCTAACACAGGACTCAGAAACCTGCTGTGCTTATCTAGAACCTTGAAGTTTCCAGGGAAAAACACCTAAGTAGTTAAGTAATTCAATATACACAACTGGCTGAGAGTATTGTCAGTACAGAAACCCAGCTAAAGTGAAATTATTATAATCAATTCTAAATACAACAGCTCTTATCCCTCTCTCCTTCCATTCTTTATTTCTTCCTTTCTTCCTTTAACAGAAGATGTATAGTCAGTACCATAGGATGCAGAGACACTAAATAGGATGCACTCTAAAGAGTTGGGAAATCAAGTCAAAAAGTCCACTTTCTGAAATGGAAACGATGAGTATTGATACATGGAGTTGCCTAAGCTTACGGTACTTACCAATTCTTTTGAACATAGTTGGAGTATAAAATCAATTTCACTGTTTTCTATATAGATAACCAATTATCATAGCAATTTTCTAAATGAAATAGCCCATCTTTTCCATCTAATCTAATAAACCTACTCTGTCATAAATAAATTTTGCTGAATGTGTAAGTCTGTTTATCTAATCTCTTGTTTGTACTACTAGCCTATTTGCCTATCCCTGTGATAATACCACATAATTAGTATTCTTAATTGGTATTGATTTGGAATAAGTCCTCATATCTACTAGGTGAAAGCATCTTGATGTTTTCCTTGGCCTTCACTCTTGCTCAGGATATTTTGATTCAGTTTGTTAAATTATACCCCAAAATTTTGCTAGAATTTTGGTTTGGATTAAAATGCATTTGTGGAAAACTTAAACCTTCATCATATTTATTTTTTCTATTAAGAATAAAATATTTCTCTACATTGATTTTTGGCCTCCCATTATATCTTTCAATAAACATTTATAATTTTCTATATAAAAGGCTTACAATAGTATCTTTATTCTTTGCTCTCATATTTTTGTGTCTGTTAAGTGCTTCTCTTATAAAAATTGCACACTGCATGTGTACTGTGTATATATTGTCTATTTTGATTTATTACAAAGATAGTTATGCACTTCCAGTTTTCTGCATTAAGATGTAAAGTGCTTACAAGTCATCACTCCCAAGCTCATAAGAAATGAAGCTGAACAAACTGAAAATGAAAGCCCAGAGAATCAAGCTCACTAGAAAGAGATTTAATCATAAAATTATAGATTGCTTCCTTTCCACAATATCTTACACCAAACCAACAGGACTCCAGGACAATAGCAGTGGATTTAAATGAGACAGCTTAATGACACAGGTCTATTTAAGAAGAAATTTGTAGAGACACTAAAGATAGGAAGAGAGACAAAAAGAGAATAGCAAAGAAATTCAGCTACGGAAATATTAAACACAGCCTAGCTCCTACACAAATAAACATAAAATATCACATAAAGAATTATTTACCCAGTTTCTGTTACCCAATACATTATACATAACTTTCAACAAAAAACTATAAGCTTGCTAAAAAGCAAGAGAAAACATAGTCTAAAGAGACAAAATAAGCATCATAATGAGACAAGATATAGAAGAAATTTAGGATTATCAAATAAGCTATTTAAAATAACTGATCAATATGATAAAGGACTCTAATGGCAGAAGTAGGCAACATAAAGCAAACACATAGGTAATATAAGTAGGGACAGAAACTCTAAGAATCAAAAGAAAATGCTAGATATAAAATAACATGTACTCTCAAACAAATGAAGAATGCTTTTGATGGGACAATCTTATTAGACTGCACATGGCCAAGAAAATAATAAATAAGCTTGAAGACATATGTCAATGGAAACTTCCCAAATAGAAAAGCAAAGAAAAAAATAATGAAAAACAGTACAGAATATCCAAGAACTGTGAGATATAAGGCACATAATAAGAATACCAGAAGAGGAGAGAAAAGAATAAAAATAATTCACTACTGAGAATGTCCTACAATTAGTGACAGAGACCAAATCACAGATTCCTGAAACCCAGAAAACATGAAAAAGCCTAAGTATGTAAAAAGGATAAGTATTAAAATAATCTTAACAATACTTTCTTAATTGCTGTGTAGAAGTTCAGATTATAGAGATGGTAGAACAAGTGTGTGAAGTTAAAAATATCCTACAAAAATTCAAATAATGGTAAATACCAACTTCATGGGCTTGACCCAAAGCTCTTTTGTCTTTGATTTCTCCTATCTGCAGGAATAATTTCAACAATTTGCATAAAACAATAATCTAGGGTCATGCCAGAATATGGCATAGAAAAGTGTTGCCAAAATAACCATAATAAATTCAATGGCACATTCCAATTATGCAGACAAAAAGTATACTGAATTTTACATTTTATTTTTAAGCACATGCATAGGAGGAGTTCTTTACACAAAGAATATAATTGTAAAATTCTCTAACCATGTATTTCTATAGCAATGTTTCTTGACATTTCTTCTCCCTTTTTCCTGCCTGTTGCTTTAACAAATTGTTTCTCTTTCTACAGGTCTTGGCTAAAAAGTCATTTTATTAAGAGATCTCTCTAGTTTTCGAAGATGGACTATCCAGTTTCCATTTCCTTTGCATCCAGTCCATACTTTTCATAAAAGTATCATATTCATATAATTATGCATGTGAAATTATAATTATAATTGCATGTGAAATTATAATTATAATACTTCCTGAGGACAAACAGGTTTTCCATGTTTTACTATATCCCCAGGGCCTACCACTGTTCTTTGTTCATACTGAAACTCAATAAGCATTTGTTCAATGAAAAAGTGACTAAAGATGAACTTCTCCATTTGCAGCAATTGTCACTCTAGGTTGGAAGGCACGTATATCACTGAAGAAAGTGCAAAACCATGATCCCCTTGAACAATTACCAAAAGGATAAAAAGCAAAATGGTTAGATTGGTACTGAAAGATAATTAATAGATTCAGATACATTGTGCTTAAATGGTAATTACTTACTTTATTATTTTTTAGATTATGTGTGTTTGTCAGATAATATAATATTTCTCAAAGTCCAGGAGAATCCTCACATTCATTCAAGAGCCTAAAAGATGCTATGCTAAAGAGAGCAAATGTTTCCAAGAATGTCTAGGAGGTCCCCAAATGGGCAATTTATTCTCTTCTCAATTAAAATTATTCTTTACAATAAGATCGTATCAATATTTGTTAACATATAATCCACATTCAGAAAATACCAATTTTTTTTAAATCACAGTGAAAAATATGAGGAACAGGAAATTCACCCTAAGTTCTTATACCTGTAAGTGATATGTTTGTGCTGCCATTTCTGTCCTGTTAATGCATATCGCTTTCGACGGATGTTAAATTTGGAGCTACCTCTTGTCTGGTCAGGCACACCACATCGAGGCTTCTTCATCCAGCTGAAAAAAGCATGATGTTTCAGTTACTTACGAGCAATCATGATTATTAATTTAACAGGGAAATTGATTAAGAAGTTAATGTGAGATGGTGCTAATGAAGATGCAAACCATAAACGAAAGGGAAACTGTCAAGGTCCTTGCAATTGGATTCAAATAACATTTGGGGGGCCAAGAAAAAAATCATTAGTTTACTACTCACATCCTTTAGATAATTCCCCTGTCGCTGATTCACTTGGAACTAACTGTAGTCTGAAGTAGAATCTGCTATTAAAAGTTATATTATGTTGACAATCATTAGTCCCTTGTGTCATTCTTAATATAATACTAAGGTGTCCCCCCCAACTTTAATATCGATAATTTTTTAAATCTATCAGACCATTTTAAATTCCAGGAGACAGGTATGTGTTACTCTCTTCTAGCTTAAATAGCAGTGAATTTTTTATTCAAATAACATTTGCATTTCTCCAATCTTTCTTAATTACTTCTGACCATTGTTCTAATTTTCCAATGGCAGCCATTTGCTCTGAATCTTTAATAACAAATTCAATTCTTAAAAAATATTTTTCTAAATATGAAGGTTAACATCACAAGAATAGGTTAAACATTCATATTTGAATATTAAATGCTGATTTCAATTTATTACTTTGAATACTCATTCAGAAATTGTAGTTTACTTCTTTTCTACAGTCTTGTTTGACTATTCTGTTTCCTACGTATTCATAAGTCTTGTCTAAGTAGAAAGATTTTCATGGTTTTGAGTAGTTTTCCTTTAGTGGATTACAAAATGGTTTTCCTGTTCATTGACCCCTTTAATAACTACAAAGCCAATGCTGAATATTTGTGGTAATATATGATTCACAAAGTAAAAATGAATCAAGTTTTGTTGTATTTTGTCAGGTGCTTAACAATTTCTGTACTTTTTATAGAAATTACGATCTAAAGGTGCCCATTTTATGAAAATGAATTAGTTTACTTGCTGCTTGGATAATCAGTTAACTTGCTTTTATAAACATAAGAATAACTTCATGTACCAATGAAATAATGAATTTTACTCATTAAGAAATACCACTTTGTTTCTGTGTTTTTATTCTGACCCCAGTAACATATAGACATTACAGTCGTCAGATTTAACAAACGCCATCAGAGTTTAAATGCATTACAGTTACTTCACAAAATCACTCTTTCCCTTTATTAAAGTCTCCCAATCAAATGAGATGTCTTACCAATGGTAACTCCTAGGAGATCATCCTGTTCTATGGAATTGAACTCTCTGGAGGTGAGAATGGATACCTTTTATTTTTATTTGTTTATTTATTTATTTAAGGTACCAGGGATTGAACTCGGGTACTTGAACACTGAACCACATCCCCAGCCCTATTTTGTGTTTTATGTAGAGACAGGGTCTCACTGAGTTGCTTAGCGCCTCGCCTTTGCTGAGGCTGTCTTTGAACTCACGATTCTCCTGTCTCAGCCTCCCTAAGTGCTGGGATTACAGGCTTGTGCCACCGTGCCTGGCTACCTTTTGTTTCCAACTAGCTGTCTAGGGCATTCCCAAACCCAATGAGTTTGAGAGATTTTTCACTTGGCTGGAAAACACTCAAGGCAGAGAATCTACACATGTCCAGTACCTTGTGTAATGCCTAGCATGTAAGAGATATTCAGTGAATATTCACTGCATAGATGGATAGGGACACTGATTTTTAAATTTAAAAAAATGATCGTTTTTAATGCATTTTAAGATCTAGTTACAGATTTAATTAACAAATATTAAGCATTAATGGTGTTTCTATAATGATTTAAATTGCTCTTATATATGGATATTTCATCAATCATATTCTCAAAAAATATAATTTTCCTAAGGTAAGTTCTTATACATCTAACCAAAAATACTGGGAAATAAATGAGATATAATTATAAAATATGAATACATTTACCTAATGTGTGATGTGGTGACACCTAAGGATAATGTTTAAATAAGTGTCTGGGAAGAGAAATACTTTTGGATAAAATTGACAAAATAAAATTACATTTATCAGGATAAAAGAGGGTATATTTTTAAAAATTACTTTAATATACATAATATTACAAATGAAGACAGTGATTTAAAAATTAAATAATTTAAACTTTAATTTAAATTCATGCATATGATGGAGACAGTAAAGTTTTTTCAGTGACGTATGAACATCTTCCAAAGGACAGAATTTTTAGGACTAAATACTGAATTCCTATGCTAAAATATATCTCTGCTGAATTCCTAATGTATTTCTTAGGATTTTGCCCATAAAACTTTTATATTCCTGTGTGCTAACTATTTCTTCATCCATTTACTTATTTCATCCTGGTTCATATTTTTGAGGAAGATGAAAGAATGGGTAAAAACCTGAACAAGGCAGGATTCCTTTTCTTGCTAAGCTCCTGATTTATAGACAAGATATGCATGACAAGAAATTATAATAGTCAGCCCAACGTACCTGTGGGTCTATAACTCCAGATTCAACTAACTCCATTATTGAAAGTATTTGGAAAAAATTCGCATCTACTCACACATGTACAGATTTTTTTTTTGTCATTATTCCCTAAAAAATAGAGTCTAACAACTATTTAGATTGTACTAGGTATTATAAGTAATCTAGGAATAATTTAAAGTATACAAGAAAATATGTTTAGGTTATGTGCAAAGATAACATCTTTAAAGTAAGGGACATGAGTATGTGCAGATTTGGGCATCTGCAGGGGTTCTAGAAACAATCCCCCATGGATTCCAACAGCAACCTGGAATAAGCGCTCTCACATCTCTAGCTAGATATCCTGTTCATCTTCTCTAATATTACATGTCATGAAAAGAACAATTTTTCCACCCAAAATGTACACCATGTCATTTAATGCCTTATCTTGGGCGAAAGCCTAAACACCTCTAATGCTCATGCCAGATATCCAGCTATCATCCTCCACTATGCTCTCCTCATACCCAATCAATCATGATATACTTTATTCTGCCTCTGAATATCTTTTGTATCTCTCACTCTCATAATGCCTTCCTTCTCACTGCCAGTGATAAATCTTCCCAAAGCAAACAAACATGTGCTCTTTATACAATCTGAGTGTGAAATGTCTTTATAGAAACAATTTGATTCAGGCCTATGTAGGGAGGGTGTCTGCTGTCTCCCTACTTCTCAAGGTCCCCTCAGTTTCTACAGAATCTGCGTCTGTCTTCTTGTCTTTGTTTTCCATGACCTCTATTTGGGATAACTTCTCCTCCTTACTAACCCTAAGAACCCCAGCCACTCTTCATATTCCCCTGAACAGGTACAGTTACTACCCCAATGCCACAGATACTGCATTGTCCATTTTGATTCGTATGTATCTGTCTCTATCTTCAACTGACCTGTGAGTGGAGGGAAGGAATCCAGAATGAGGACAGTGCTCAGTGAAATCTCCAATAAGCAACAGGAAACAAACTAAGTCTAGATGTGTTTTTGAAGATATTGATCTCCCTAATATTCTGCGTGTTTCTTAAGAACTTCATAACTCTTTCCAGCTCTGTGTCTTGCAAAAATGTTTATTACATGGAAATAACATGAACACTTTTACATAAAGCTAAATCTTAATGTAGATAACTTAAGTGCTAGAAATAAACATAGCATTATGAAAAAACAACACACAACAGCAGGTATAATCCGACATCAAGTAACAATGCAAAGAACTTTTAATGAAGGCTGGTTAAGTTGAGAATACTCTGTTAAATTTGCCAATATTTGTACCCCAAATTTGTAGCAAATAGCCACTTTTATTTAGCCATATGTAAAAGAAGCAGGAACTAATATACGATATATATACATATATATGTATATATAAACATATGTATGTATATATTTATTTATTTATTCATTGCCAGATAGTAACTATCAAAATCTGGTTGCCACTTTTTTTATAATGTTTTTAGACAGTGCTTATTAGAGAAAAGTGTCTTTGATCAAACACACTTAAATTTTCTGTGTGGCAACATATAGCTCATAAATGTGTGGTTCTTTACTGACTCTTTAAAAGAATTTTAATTTAACCTTCCAAACCAAAGACATGGGGAAGGGACACTGGGGAGGAGAGTGAGCAATGAGGAAGGCATTTTGCAGTATGAAAGTGTAAACAATTGTACAACCCCACTTTTCATAAATATACTAATTTGCAATATTGACTTATGGTTTTAGAAATGATGCACTTTTAAACTATTGGGCAGATCATTAATGTCTTTATGTAAATTAACTCAACTTAAAAAGAAAAAAAATCTAAAATCAGTGTTTAGAGAGGAGTGAAAAAGTTGAGAACAGTGATTCTGACTGTAGGGGTATTACTCTGTGCAGACTCAATAGCCCTGTGCCATTAGTCAGATCACTGTTACATTCTATGACTCAGTTTCCTCATCCTATATCACCTCCCTTACTGAGTTACTGTATGGATCATATTAGTTAAACCATGTGAAACACTCAGAATAGTGTCTAACAGATAATAACTGCTATCATTACCTTATAATAATTATTATGAGTTAACAAACAGCAGAAAGTAGACATATTAGTAGTGATATAAGCAGCAGCAACAGTAGCTGTATACAAAAACCAACTTTTTCAGCTCACTTTAACCTATAAGTTAACACACAGCATTTTATGTTATGCAAAACAGGGATCTTCTTGGTACTTTGATTACAGAGATGGAAACATCTACATTTTTCTGTTTTATGTAAATAAAGTAGCCATGAGCGCTAAACACATTTGTATATTTGTAGTATATGTACAGATATATTGCATATGGAGTGTCTGCTAACTTCAATAAAACTTTTTTTTTAATGAGTTGGACTTTCATGGGAAACACATAAGGCTACCCAATGCACAGCTACAAGAGGAGATTCAGAGTTGCAGTCTGTGTACCTGGTGGCCCTGCAGTGGTGCTGCAAGCAGACAGCACTGGAATAGAATGCACTGGAAAGGCGACCACTGCAGTTGGAATTGTACCACACAGTGGGTCAGTGTACATATTCCTACCTTTATCAAAAGAAAAAAAAATGACTTCCATATTTTGTTCTTTATCAATTATAACTCTAAGAAAAATAATAAAACAATAGGTTAAACATGTTTTCATCCTGCAGATTTCCCAAATTTTAATTAAAGGTAAGAGTAGTATCTTCTGCTTCTAGTACTTCCTTAGATGTTTCTAGAAATGTCTAAATATGTTTATTTTTATTACTTTAAATATTCTTAAATTTGTTTGTATTCACAGAATTAGGTACAGAAGTCATGAGATTTATAAAAGCAAATTCATTTAAAGCTCAAAATGTTGATGACTGAGAGCTCATTCTGGTCCAGAGCTGCTTTTTTCTATCAACTCATTAACTGCCTGCATGAACACACATGTGATTCACAAGGCTGAAAGTGCAAGGTTAAAGTCCTTGAACATCCAAGTACAGAAAAGAAATAGATTAAGCCTTCATGAGCCTCTCTGAGAACAAGTTCTTTCAATGTCTGCTCTTATGCTGCCTTCACAGTTCACCTTTCAGAATGGAATGTAAGGTCTATTTAGCTGCCAGCCATGCTTCTGTAGCTACCAAAATGAGGATGGACCTATCCTATAATGTTATAGTGTTTAAGTACCATTAATATATTCAGAAATAAAAAAAAAACCTTTTATTATTAAAGAACACTTAATTTATGTCTAAACTGAAAGAAAAGATTGAGTATTTACTTCTTAATTCTTCAGATAAAAGAATAGAAATCATGATTGATAATTAAACCAAAATATTGTGGTTCTTGTTATATCTTGTTATATAAATATCTCAGTTATCAAGTTAGAAGTTCAAAAACCTTTATAGGTTCATAATAATTTTCTGGAAAAAAAAAACTACTTATTCAATGTTAAGTTAGTTTCAATTAAGGAGAATTGCTGGCCAGGGTTTGAATAAACTGAAGACTTATTCAGATTATACAATATATGAGAACATAGACACATATGCATGTATCTGTGGAAGGATCTCAAAAAGAAAGATTTATCATTTGATGAAATCTTTTATAAAGCATGATTCAGTACATACTACCATACACATGAAAAATAAACCAAAATTTAAAAATTACTATTAGCATTATAAAAACATATCAGACTCAGTTTTCCTTATTGACTTATTTTTTCTCTCTTTGCCAAAAATACCTTTTGAATGCATAGTACAGCTTTCTCCATTCATTAAGGAATTTAAATGAATTTGCTGACAAAACTCAGTCAATGAACCCATAATTTAAAAGGAACATTGCAACATAAGCTAATGAATTCATTTTTGGTGGGGACTAAGTATTTATTACTATCTTTCCAATACTAGTGTCAACTGATATAAAAGAAATAGAATATGCCATTTGAGGTAACACCTCAAATGTTGCTTCAAACATTAAATGTGTTGAATGAAAAGAGTTAATTTCATCAGGGGCTGGGGCTGTGGCTCAGTGGTAGAACACTTGCCTCGCATGTGTGAGGCACTGGGTTCGATCCTCAGCACCACATATAAATAAATGAATGAATAGAGGTCCATCAACAACTAATAAAAATTTTAAAAAAAAAGAGTTAATTTCATCAAAATGATACAGGGTTTACCACAATTGTAATCATCACTTTTGATTACCCAATAATTATAGATTAAATGTACCACGTCTGTCTGCCAAAGCAGCATATAATTATTTAATTTATAACCAAGTGATCTTGAAAAAGAGTCTAAAACTAGATAAGAGTTTATAAAGTAAAAAGAAATTATTTTTATACTGAGAAATAATTTTGGGTCTATACCTGTATTCTATTTTATGCAATTAGGCTCAGATAGAAAATTCATACCTTATAATTTGATTATGTAAAATTATAGCATTCAATTTCAGTATGTATTGTTACCATACATTCCCTTGAGATTACAAAAGAACAGACAATTGCTTTAATAGCATGATTATGTTGATTATACTTCCAAAAATAGCACACTACTTGATCTGAGCAACCTGAGCAATAACATGTCAAGAGTAGAGGTATTTCAATGGAAAAAACAGGCAGGGGGTGAATGAAATCACAGGGTTGTGGTTGGAGTGACCATGAGGGTAAAGTCCAAGCAGACACAGGAGGGAGGAGGCATGGCTGGTAAAGAAAGGAAAATAAGAGGGGGTTAACAAAGAATTTGTGGGTTCACCTGGAAATAGCTGCTAGGAGTAACACTCTCTAAAGGGAAAAATGCATTAGCAATTTAAATAGCAAAGAAACAAAGCACAAAACTCCAAAACTGAATTACAACAAGGTTTTGTTAAAATAAACATACACAAAACACACCCAAAACAAACAAGCAACTAAACTCCTTTGGTGTTAATCATGGGTTGTCCATCGAGCTGATCTTTTTCTAAAATTCTATCACAGAAATTCTACATTAACTCCTGTGTACCGATACCATCATTTCTCCTGTTCTGGAATCAGAGCCACACTCTACCTAGAAAAGACCCATGTCCTTCTCTGCACTTCCATATTTTCTACCTTCTTCTGCTAGATAGCAATACTGTTCAGATCCCTTTCCACATGAAGGGCTCAAATAAGTCCTGCACACACTGCTCTTTTATTATCTCCTGACAAAGATCTTTTCTCTAGTTGCTCTAGGAAATCAAACTTACCCATCATGAATCCTTCCATTGACCAATACTGGAAACAGATACCAGAGTTATTTGGTAGGGCTTTCTCAATTTCAACGTCTAGTAAAAGGATTGAATAATTCCTTATAATTCTGCCATTAGTCAAATTAGATATGGAAACAATTCAATTTGTTTTCTAAAATCCTCAATTTATTTGTGTTTTTAAAAAAATTGTGTCATATTTTCTAAGAAAGTGCATTAGAAGCTAACAGTTCTCCACTAGGGAACCAGAAAGTAGTCTGGATTACTTTGTAAAATGTTGTTAAGAGTGAAAATTAAGTGGAAATCTGTACTATATACAGTGACCAAACACAAGACTATCCGAAGTTTTTTACCTATTAAACTATAGTTATTTAGGATGAGAGGTCCTTACGGCTCCAGATGAAAGTTTGCTATGACACCATTAAAAATGGAATAACTGAGCTCTGTTCATGTACTATGACTTGAAACGCATTTAAATAAAATAATTAAATCAAAAAAATAAAAAATAAAAAAAAAATAAAAATGAAGTATAATGATTAGTGGTCACCAGGTCTCAAAGATCAAAATTTTATCCCCCATACTGATAACAAATTTCTAATTATTGTAGAATGTGTTATATTTATTCTTGATTTTATTTGCCAAGGTATAGATCAAAGGCAATAGTTATGCATTTCTCAAAAGTGTTGGAGGAGGTAATAGAATTATTTTTTCAAATTACTTTGAAGTTTAATTTTAAAGCCTTTATTGTGTGCTTTCGTACCTTGATGAAATAGAAATGCGTTGATTAACAACAGGCTGTAAGCATTAGAAAGCAAAATCTAATTTCAGAATTACATGTTAATTTAGTTTGAGGTGTCAGAATTATGACTGAGATGTCTGAGTCCAGAGAGCTCATGTATTTAAGGTTTTAAAAGAAAAATAAATGTGCTATTTCTTGAGGGACACAGCAGGGCAAGTTCCTCAGACTAAATGACAAAAGACCTGAGTTCTGCAGCTATTCTGGACTTGACTCAGCCTTTGATGTTTAGTTCCTTCGTTTGAGAAAGTAGGGAGAAAAATATCTTCCCTATTATGGAGGTTGATGTATGATCATCAACCTAAATAACAGAAATAGATTCACTATGTTAGTATCAAGGGCTCTAAAAACAAAAATGATATTTTTTTCTTCACTGAAAAAATTACTTCCTCCTTTGCTGTCCAGAAACAATAATGCTGCTTTATAATATTACAGAACTTACTCTGTGTCTGTGGCAAAGAGTACACAGTTTGTGACTGTGTAGCTATGCATACAACAGAGTTCCTTTGACAAAGACCTCATGACTTCGGAACCTGATAAAGCCCCTTTATAGAAAATGTGCCCAATAAAGAGTTACTGTTTGCATAAATAAATGAAGGAATGATGAATGAATCAATCAATAACATAAAAAATATTATTAGAGGGTAAAAAGAAGCCCCTTGTTAAGAAGTTGAGAGACTTTCCAATGAAATTCCTTATTTGATTTATGTCATTTGGGAAAGTGTCACCAGTGAGAGTAAACAATCAACAACTAACCCACTGCCCTTTCTACTCATAATTGGAGACCTGATCTGAATCATTTCTCAATTTTCATGTGTAAATATTTCCATATGGCCTATATGAAGCTATTAACAGGATACCACTTAACAGAGATTTGGGGAGATATATGCAGAGAATACTCTTACTAGTCATACAAAACAGTTCTATCATTCATTGTCACTCCTTGTAGTAGCTTCTACCATAAAACCATTTTGACTCTTTGTATTTTCCTTCCTGTTTTGAAAAGGTGTTGATAAGATCAGGTGAGCAAAGCTGACTTTGGATCTTAACTGTTGCATGAGATCTCAGAGGACAAGTTAAAATAGGACAAAAATTTTTTTTTTTGGTACTGGGGATTGAACTCAGGGTACTCGAACACTGAGCCACATCTCCAGCGCTATTTTGTGTTTTATGTAGAGACAGGGTCTCACTGAGTTGCTTAGCACCTCATCGTTGCTGAGGATGGCTTTGAACTTGCAATCCTCCTGTCTCAGCCTGCCAAAGTGCTGGGATTACAGGCATGCGCCATAGCGCACAGGACAATTTTAAAGAAAAGTTAATAAGACAAACAATTCCATTAGTGGTTGTTGGAGTTCATGTAAAGTTTTTGAGACTACTTAGTGTGGCTAGAAGACCAAAAAGAAAAAGAGTATGGATGCCGTTACTTACTCGATTGTGTTTCTGTCCACTTTTCCTGTCATGTTAATGCCGTAGAACTGCTGCATGGCAGCTAGGGCGGACTGCATGGTCTCTGCAGAGCGCAGCACCGACATTCTGGGGTCAGTTGGTGGGAGGTAGCCGTACTTTTGTAACCAAACCTGCAATAACAAGCACAGTTCCTTTTAGATCAACTTTACAATTTAACAATAATATTTTGGACATTAATTTATGTCTGTAATAGACTGGTAAACTTTATTCCATCTATAAAGGTATGCATTATTTGAGTTCTTTGTAATACAGAATTTAATTATTTTAATATAAATTTAGTAGTTATTGTGGATCTTTCTAACATAACTACAAATTCCAATTGAAAACAAATTAACAATTTCTTGCAAGTTTATAGCATATAAAGTACTATAGTAAACAATGGGAGAAAAAGTAAGGTCATCCCTGCATTCCAGGGTTTCAACCTGCCAAAATGAAGGATATACTTTTTCAACAATGTGCATATCTGTGCTGGAAGGGGCAGCTGATGTGTATATACCACATCCAAAAAAATGTTTGCCTGAACAATTGACCAGTGGCTACAGTTGTGAAGAGTAGCATCTGTACGGATAAACCATGTTATTCCATCATGAAACTGCACGTAAGTTTCTTACAATCAAGTCTATACAATTATAGCTATGTACTCCAAGGGTAGGAAACATTTTCAAGGAAACAATATTTCTTACTCTCTCTTCTTCCTCCCTCCCTCCCTCCTTCCTTTCCTCCTTCCTTCCTTCCTTCCTTCCATTTTTGCTGCCTTTCTTGTTATTCATTTCAGTCAAAATCACATAAGTAGCCAAACTTTTCACATATATCTTAAACCCAATTATCTCATTGTGTATGTATAGATTTCTCTAAGGGTCTCTTGATTTATATCTCCCTCTTCCCTGGTGATGAGATCTGGGAGGATGGTAAGATAAAGAAATCAGAGTAGATTTCACATCTTACTAATGACTGGGGCAGAAATTCATAGTTACTAAAAATTATATTTTAAAAGTAATAGAAAACTCAGAGCATTTTCTAAAAGAAAGAAATGTCTATCAGAGAACAGATTTCTTTTTAGTTTTACAACTCTATGCATTCCTTTTAAATGTGTGATCACATGTTCAGCTCACACCCCAACCTACTGTCCTTTTCCTCAGTCTTCCTGAGGGCACTAAGATTTATTGAAGTGCCATGAACTACCTGTCAAATTGATAAGTACCAAGTAGTTACAATACTATTTAGTGAAAGATATTCACCTGTGCATTTTTCTCCCTACCTAGGTCTATTTGTCACATATATGATGATCCTATGGAATTTCAGCTTTTCTCTGAAAACTGATATCCTTTCCTTATAAAATTATAAACACAGCACAGGAGACTTATTTTCCCAGTGAAAACAAATTACAAATAGAGAAACTAAATTTCATCATAGGAACCAATATTAAATATATCAAAATTTCAAAATGTAAAACACAAAGTTATATCTAAAAATGCAGTACCAAGAATTAATCCCTTGAAAATAAACACATTATAAAAGAATTTAAGAGATATTAGGAAAGTTTACTGGTAAAACAACCTAGTAAACTCATCTCTCACAGAGCAAAAGCATGCCAAGACACCCATTTCCCCTTTGTAATGAACAGGCTGCCAGGGAAAGCAGTATGTTGTCACCTAGTTAATAGTAGTACAGTCTCAGATTCCATTTTATTTCTGAATGAAGGAGGAAGACAATAATATTATTTAGTATGAAATGAAATACTCATAGCCATGTAATTTCTCAAAATTATAAGATTTTAATAATACACATGTGTCAATATTCTTAAACAATAATTTTTCCATAACAGTTTGCATTCATTTCTTACTTGTTGGGAAGCTGACTTGTTGCTAGGTTACTGCAGGGTGCTAAGCTACTAACAGTTATGTTTATGGGGACAGTAAAGAGAAAATTGTTAATAATAAACCCTTTGATTTATATACACATAGACTATAAAAATACATAAATGTAAGTGCATAATTAAAAAATAGCATGCTCTAGAAAATACCTATTTGATTTATTCCTTAGTCTTCCAAACAAATGATTTCAAATAATATAAAAAATAAATTTTGATCTTTCTTCAAGTTCTTTTTAACATTATTTTGTTTATCATGAAAGACTTTTTTCACAACAAATGAGAATTGTGTAATTCTTTTTAATTGTAAAATAATAGGAAAGCTCTGAGATCCATAATTTTTGTGGTTAAAATTTGTTTACTGACTGACAATGTTATACTTTTGTTATCCAGGAAAATTCCTACTAAAGTACAAATATAATCTTATTTGAAAAAAAAGTCTGCAGAGAAATATTTGTATGCCTTACCTCTTACTCCTAATCTTCTACTATCCAAGGATAATAATTTGGCATGTATTCTTTCTATCCATTTCTATTCATAGAAATACATTTAAAGATATATACGTGGGTATGTGTGTATGTACACATATGCATATATGTAATATATAATAGATTTTACTATAGACGTCCATCCTCATATGTTGTTATTTGAAATATATCGCTGTTTTCAACATTGTTTAGGTGCTGTCACTCATAGATGATTAACAATGCTAAAATCTGTCTTGTTTTGTTTGCTTTGTGTTACTGGGCTCACTGGATTGTCGACTGCATTTAAGATCACTGAAAAATTATCAAAGGACAAATAAGTTTCTTCAAAGAAAACCTTGACTCACTGTACTACCTGGGACTTACTCCATCTCATTACCACTAGTACAAACCTTGGTACCTCAAACTACTAAATCTAACCCTGAATTACTGCCGTGTTTCTAACTCCTTCACATATCTTGCTACCTTATGGACAAAGCTAATTTCCTGTTCTTAGTGGTTTTTCAATTTAAGGAACAACCAGAATACTGCTGTTTTCAGCAAAGCAAAAAGATATATCAAGCAAGAAAAGGTAAAGAGTTAAATACTAAATGCTGTGTCAATAGATATTGCCATTACAAGATTGTGGTGTTAGGGAGTAGCAGACATACAAACTTTCAGCAAAGTCCACTAAAAAAACATATTTGTCAGTAATATTTCATGTACTGTACTGCAAAACCCACATGGATCGGCTCATTTACAAATGCATATTAAGCAGCATCCTAAAAAACAGTTATAAAAAAGCAGATGTTAGTAGTTCACATGATTAAGAGTACATGTAAGCACTGTATTAAATTTTATTTAAATTTTTTATTTGGTCTTTGAAAATAATAACTCTGCCAATGCCTTAATATAAAGCTAGCATATTCAGTTACTGAGATAAATCACATATGCAAGAACAGTTTTAAAATTTTCCTTTGACAAGATAAAATATAGAGAGAAAACATTTTATAGTGATGACTCTGAATAATTGCAAGGTGCTCAGACATCCTTCAAAAGAAAATACGCATATGTGATTTAACTAGTATAAATTTATTAGGGTTGGAAAGGATGCATTTTAGCAATTATAGAAATCACTGGAGGGAAATATAAGGAGGGATGGTTTGGAAATTTTATTTAACCTGAAAAATCATTATGTAAATCCACAATGCCCATTTGTTGCTCAGCAAGTTATTTCAGGTTATGACAAATGAAGTTCATTTCCAGCTCAGATGTGGTGTGGCAAATGCAAGTTTTTTGTACCCAGTTCCTATGATCTAAAGCACAGCACTCTCTATTGAATGAAAGGGCAATGGTGATAAATGTTTTATAGCACTTATTGAATACAAGTGATTGCTATTTACATGATCACATAAACATTTTTATTATTTTGGGAAATGATTTTTAAAAATTACTGACTTCATATCAAATTTTAATAGACTAATAAAATATTATACTTATAATAGTTAGTATTCTGATATAATTAACTGACTTTCTTGAAATACAACTGAAAGAATGCATTTTTAATAGATAAGTTCTTTTTTAAATATTTTTTAGTTGTAGATGGACACAATATTTTTATGTGGTGCCGAGGATCGAACCCAGTGCCTCATGCATACAAGCCAAGTGCTCCACCACTGAGCTACAATCCCAGCCCTAGATAAGTTCTTGATGTTATAAAAAGTGTATTTCCTTTTACACAAACTTGTTAAATTCTATTCTAAACTAAAATTAATAACTAAGAACTGATTACTACTCTATTTTGTGGTATCATCAGCAAAGTCAGCAAAATTTTCAGGATATTTTCCCCTGAAATAATATATATTCACTGGTTATAAATAACAGCAGTATTTAGGGTCTACATTTTGTAGTCTGAAAAGAGACTATGAATATGAGTTATAACTACCTATTAACCAAAAAATTAAACTGATGTAGAAGTAGTCATTTAGAATTGATCAAATTGAAAATTCATGGAATAAGTTAGTGAGGCAGAAATTAGCCTTTCTCTTCATTCAAAAACCTAAATGGGCTCTAAATCACCATTCCATCCCAACCATGAATGAATCAGTGTATGAAATTGCATATATAGAATTCAATTCATTTAGAAATTTTACTGTCTATTTAATGGCTTCTTAAACTAGAAATAAAGCAGTAGAAGGATCAAAAGCTATTCCACCAACCATCTCATCAATCAAGAGTCAACTGTTATTTGGTCAAGAAGACAGGAAACCAGCTGTCTTATTAATAAGTACAAGTTATGATGAGCATCATGACCATACTTTTTTCTCCTTTTTTTTCCTCCTCAACTTGAAAGTATCTCATTTATGAAAGAAATGAAAAACTTTGGGTGTAAAGGCTGGGGAGAGTTTCTTCTCTCTGCATAAAAGTGAACTCTACTTTGTATTTAAGCAACTGTGGGAGCAAAATCCCTTAAACAGTAATGGCTGACATCCAGCAAATCCAGTGATTAAAATTGGTACCACCTTTAATTGTGATTCCATCATGTGTTGGTCCTTGTTCTGGAAAGATATAGAGGATTATCACACTCTGCTTCTTTCTCTGTCTTTACTGGTTTTTCTTTGGTGTGTTTAGATTTTCTAAGTATGTTTAGTGTGTACACACACACTCACCCATACAAAATATGACCAAAAATAGAAAAAGAGCATATCACAACAAGTAGCAAATAATTAGACTATGCATATGATACCACAATCTTCATGATGTTTACACAGAAATAAATACTTACTAAAAAAACTACTAATAATAATCACTGGCATAATTCTACATTATATTATGATCATCTCACAAACTCGAAATGCTAAAGTCCCTCTCAAATCTGAGGAATGAAACCAGGGGTGCTCTACCACTGAACTGTATCCCCTTCCCCCTTTTTTAGTTTTTATTTTGAGACAGGGTCTTGCTAAGTTGGACTCAAACTTGGGATTCTCCTGCCTCAGCTTCCTGAGTCACTTGGATTACAGGCCTGCACCACCTCACCCAGTAACTATGTGAATTTTCTAAAAGACATGTACATGAACTTGAGTTATGTAGTAGATGGATTATGGACTTGACTTTCCTTTATGTTCTGGAGCAGATTCATCCTCATTGATGCCAAAAAATAATTAAATTAATCTCATTTAGAATACACAAGTGGGTGTGCAAAATGTCCCATTA
This sequence comes from Xerus rutilus, assembly GCA_028644305.1. NCBI lineage: Eukaryota > Metazoa > Chordata > Mammalia > Rodentia > Sciuridae > Xerus > Xerus rutilus. The sequence goes on from CM053400.1 coordinate 139,184,746, forward strand.
AAATGTAGAAATATTTTATATCATGCACATACCCACACATACATCTATGAGCAAAACTATTAGGAACTCTAAGATAAAATAAATTTTACTTTAATTTACTATCCAGATTGACCTTGACGTCCTTACTGTGACCAGTCTTCATACATTCACATTTCACCTATGTTCTACCAGGTCTCATGAGGAAGGAGACAGAATTCCACCTTGTAGAGTCTGACATTGTTGTTACTATTGTTAGTTTGATTCTACCACATTACAACTCATGGCAATTCTTCTGTGCCAGTTTAAATGGATTTATGGTTGATATTATCTTGAAAAGTAGATATCTCAATAATACTATAAAATACGATGGAGAGTAAACAAAAAAAAATACTTATACTACATAGATTTTATACTACATAGATGTTTGCTTGCTAACTCATGGTAAAGCACTTAAAGAAGATGTCAAACTTAAACTATTGTATTTTGTATTATAAAAAGACAAAAGTGTTGTTCTCTTCTGTGAAGACAAGTAGCTGCAAATAGCATGCTACCCAATAGCTATTCTGGGATATGGGAAATAAAAAACGTAATCATTCCCATCAAGATAACAGTGATGGGCTGGGGCTGTAGCTCAGTGGTAGCACTGGTAGTGCGCTTGCCTAGCACGCGTGAAGCACTGGGTTCGAGCCTCAGCACCACATACAAACAATAAATGACTAAAATAAAGATCCATCAACAACTAAAAAAAAATTTAAAAAAAAAGATAACAGTGATGTGCTAGGAATACAAGAGCAAAAGGGCTGTTTTTGAGGAAAAGATATACATGAGGGGTATTTTAAGGATAGATGTTTTGAATGTTCCCATCATATATAAAATTATGATCACAAAGTTATAATATCATGACCTATTTAAAACTCTCTCATGATGTTTTACTTTAAAATTTTGGCAAGAGAATTTTAAAATAATCTGCCGAAAGTATAGTTTTGGTGGATTTTAAGACCATTTTAAAAAACTGAAAATTCAACACCTCCTGATTAGTTTTTTGGATAACTGACAGATATCAGGGAAGATGATAATTTGCTAGCCGAATTTTATCAAAATCATAATTGATGGGTAGGTTCATAACATGAAACTCATGATTCATATCTACCTTATAATGCAACTTTTCTAGCTCTTTATTTAGCATTGTTAGGTATATTTTTGATTACAGTGATTTTTTAAGATGACAATTAGCAATAAACTTATCTTGAAATTACTGTATTTTGAAGTGTTAAACATTGTAAAGAAAGAAGTACAGTCAATCACAGAACTCTCAACAATATTCTAATAAGGGCAAAAATTGTAAGTGCAATTCATAAGTAAAACAGAAGTTATTTAGAAAATTTATGTCACCCTTAGGTCAACTTAATATGTCTATTTTAAGTATGTTATAAGACACAATGTTTAGTATATCTGTTCATAAATATAAATAAAAGATGGTGTATGTTAAAAATACTAATGGTTAGGTACAGTCCAAAATGTGGAGATTGCAGATCAGATAGTGTGAAGCTACTGAATTTTAAATTCTTTCCAATGGATTATACTGACTCTCCAGAAAGAATAAGACAGTTTATCAAGAGCTACATATTAGATTCTGTTCTCACTATGACAATTCCCAAGTCTGTTAAAACAATTTCTTAGGATGACTTGTGAGCCATTCATGATTTTGTCTCAAATCTGTTATCTTTTACAGTTTATTCTTTGGTCAAATTGAATGTTGGTCCTGCCCCCAACAGCTGTTGGTAAGAACAGCAACCGCTACCACACGTTTAGTGCCCACTATGTACCAGACAATTTATATACATTATCTTTAATTCTTACACTAAATTCTTAAAATAAGTACCATAATCTGTCTTATAAATGACAGAATAAACTCCATAAACATTAAGTAACTTGCCTAAAGGTACCCCAATAAGTAAAGAAGAAATCAGAATTGAAACAGAACTGACCAGACCCAAGCTTGCTTATCATTCTAGACTACCGTTCGGCTGAGAAGAGACCCAGTAGGCAGTCTATATGCTGGGAAAACCTAGGGGACACTGTTCACATTTGAAAATAAGGGCAAACAGTCTGAAAACATATCCATAATAACCAAGAATATTCTGTTTTTATGCAAACGTCCCATTTTATATCACAAAACTGCAAGGAGCTTGTTCAGGGTGAAATAGCAACTCTTACTTCCACAGGAAGATTTGCAGAGGCCAATTTGCTCAGCTCAATTAATATTCTTATTTCTATGTTAGACTATTGCACTTAAGGTCATTTCAGTTTTAAAGGTTAAAATACCACTGAAACCATTTTTGCCACTCATCATTTCTTCTCACTTTATTCTTTCACAGCACTTCTGTTTTGTAATCTTGATGTTGCTGTTCAGTTGCATCTATATTCTCCTTGATTATCATTCCTAAGTACCATCTGTGATAACTCTTCAATCATACTATTTAAATTAAAAATATAGGAGTGTGCCCCCAAAGGTTCATGTGTTTGAGGCTTAGGCTCCAGTCCATGGGCATTATGGGAGATGGTAGAAACTTTAAAGGCCAGGCTTTTGAGGGGATTTCAGATAATTGGGGATGCCCCTTTGAAAGGGATGTTGGGACTCCAGGCCCTTCCTCTTCCTCGCTTTCATGTTGTGGCCAATGCAATCAGGCTTTGCTCTGCCATGAGCTACTGCCATGATGTGCTGCCTTCCCACTGACTTGAAAGCAACAGGCCAACATGGACTGAAACCTCCAAAACTGGGAGCTAAAATCAATCTCTTCTCTTTACACATTGGTTATTTCTAGCATCTGTTACAGTAAAGATGACTAAGAGGAGTCACCCTCATCTCTCCTTCTTCCTCATTGTGTGTTGACTCCAGTTTTATCCAGGATGGGAGCTTATTCTGCTGGCACCCTTTTCCAGGGTACCATAGTTTCCAACCAGAAACTGCAGAATTCTCTGCTTTCGTACTGCTTTTTATCCAGCTTCTGTGAGCTGCCTTTTTCTTTATTTGTGGTAAAATATATATAATTTAAACTTTGCCAGTTCAACAGTTTCAAGTACACCATGCAAGGGTTCACAGTGGTGAACCACCATTCATCTCCAGAACTCTTCATCATCCAAAGCAGAACTTCCATAGCCAATAAATAACCTCCCATTGCCCCTGCTCCTGACCTCAAGTGACTACTGTTCTACTTTCTGCATGAATTTGACTACTCTAGGTACCTCATACAAGTGGAATCATACAATATATCCTTTTGTGTCTGACTTATTTCATTTAGGATTTTTTTTTCAAGGTTCTTCTATATGGTAACGTGTCATTTTTAATACTGAATGATTTTCCAATATATGTATATGCTACATTTTGCTTAACTACTGATCCATCAATTAATGTTTGTATCTCCACATCATTTGAATCTTGAAATTTTAATCCCCAATATACTAGTTTTAGGACGTGGGGTCTTTAGGAGGTTAATTAGGTCATGAGGGTGGCATGCTCTAACCTTCTTTCTATTATGTGAGTATACTATGAGAAATCAGCAGTGTGTAACCTTCACCAAAACCAAACCATTCTTCTATCTGTCCTCAGACTTCCTCCTCAGAACTGTGAGAAATCAACCTGTTGTCCATAAGCAACCTACTCCCTGGCACTTTGTTATAGCAGCTTGAATTGACTGAGACAATGAACACTTGTGTTTCCAGTTTTGTTTCTTGTGAACAGTGTTGCTGTAGATGTGGATGCACAAATATTTGTTCTAATGTCTGCTTTCAATTCTTTCTGAGTACATACCTAGGAGTGGACTTGGTGCGGTCATTCTGTTTAATTTTTTGAAGAATCATACTATTTTTTCACAGAGGCTTCACCATTTCACATTTTGCTAGAACTGGACCATGTGTGAAATTTCCACATCTTTGTCAGCTCTTGCCTGTTCCCCATTCCCTCTCTCTTTCCTTTGGAGGGAGTTATATGTTTGCTTTAAATAGATATTCTAATGGATGTGTAGAGGAAGGAGTTGTCCTCCTTAAAACTTAGATACAGCAATATCATTTGATTATAACCCTTTGACAGTTGCCTAAAGATCTTATCTTCAATGCAAACTTTTTACTGTGGCCCATAAATTTGGGGAGACTCATTGTTCACTCTTTAACTTCATTTCATGGTACCCTCCCTTAATATTCCAAGCTCAATGTCTTTTTCTTGTTATGGAAATAAAATACACTCTTTCTTGTCTTGGGACACTGCATTTACTTTCCTATGTTAAAAAAAAAAAAGTGTCTCCTGTCTTTTAAACTTTGGTTCAAATTCAGGCATTTTAAAGAGGGCTTACCTCACTATCACCACTACCATCTAGCACTGTTTCCATTGCTAACTACAGTCATCACAATCTCAACATGGTTCCTTGGTTTATTTTTACTTATATGTTTTGTCAACACTATTAACAGTATGCAACACCTGTAACAGCTACTGACACACATTTTCTGAGCTTGAGTAATGAATTATGTGGGCTAAGTGAAGAACTCACATATTAATGCCCAATGGATATCACAATCAACTGCACACATGATATTCTGCTGTTTTCTAACCACTGGACTTTTACCACCCATTCCTGCTCCCTGCAATATGCACACACATCTAGGCCTCAAACCAGATGTCCAGTAGCCCAGGGTGAATAACAAATCTATTGTACTGGGTATGTGGTGTGGGTTACTAATTTCCAGGCACAATCTTTAGAAGCTCTAGGAAACATAAAGCAAGGTACAAGAGGAGGTGACAATATAGATACTATCAGGAAAATACTTAGGAGTTTTTACCTGTCTCTTTTCAGATTCTACTTTCCATCCTCACACCCAGAGATATGTCTCATCATAAAGATGACAGGTAATTGGTTTTGGATATGTCACTTAGCTTGATTTAATCATTCCACATTGTTTACATATATGTGTATATGTGTGTGTGTATATATATATATATATATATATTAATCAATATACCTCATCATACTTAATAAGTATTCAATTTGATTTGTCAATCAAAAATAACATTAACAATACATTTTCAAAAACTTGATGTGGGATTTTTTGACATTTTGAAATTGCTTTAAGGAAAATATTGATATTTAGTATCACACATGTAGAGCTAACAATTATTACCCCAGATACTGTGTTAATCTCTTTAAAACATTAGGTCATATAATTATCACAAGTCTGTGTGCTTGGTATTATTATCTTCATTTTATATGAACAAATAAGATGATGAAGGTTAATCAATTTGCCCAAGCAAGTAAGTGATATCCAGAGGTTCAGGTGTCAGTGTGTCTGAAATGGCTCCTGCTCTTAAAAACTGCAAGTAAGCTGAGAGGAGTGGATCCTTGGCAAACCCAGCCCTCACCATCTAATTTTATGGAAGATCTGCACAGGCCATGTGTTACCAGGTATCAATTAGAAAGAAAGAGTGAGCACCTCTTAAAAGGCAACACATGGATCTTGTTGGCTAGCTAGGTAAGATTTACCATGCACTTAGCATTTGTTTTTGTTTTCATTTTTGTTTTGTTTTTCCAACAAAGTGGCCCATTTGCCACTGATGAGATTCAGGTGTGAAAAATCAAGACTCTGGATTTCTGACCTACCATGGCCTGTGCAGATCTTCCATAAGCTTAGATGGTGAGTTCAAAGCCAGCCTCAGCAACGATGAGGCACTAAGCAACTCAGTGAGATCCTGTCTCTAAATAAAACACAAAAATAGGGCTGGGGATGTGGCTCAGTGGTCAAGTACTCCTGAGTTCAATCCCTGGTACCAAAAAAAAAAAAAAAAAAGGCTGACAGCTTTGAATCCTCTGAAGTAGAACTTCTATGTTCTATAAAACAGCAGAGCACAGTCCTCTGAAGATAAGGAGAGATGCTCTCCTGCTTCTTCCTGATCTCCACTCAGCACTCAGTAATAAGAAGTCTGTGGTTATTGACTGATGGATGTACAATACTGGGGTTTCCAAATCATTGTATTTAAAATTATTTTTTACATATAGAAGAAGACTTAATGGGAGGATATTCTCCTGTTATAATTCCAGAACATAGAGGAGTGGAAGAATATTTAAAAAAACAACTCTTCCAACTTTCAGTTGGAAATCAGCATTTTCTCTCCAGGGACCATCTGGTGCTAAAAAAATCTTGAAAGCATCCTTCTCCTCCTCAGAGGCAATGCAGTTCTTGGAAATGTGAAACTGCTTTTTTTTTTTTTTTTTTTAAAGAGGAGTAACATAGCATGAAGATTCAAACAGTTTAGCCTGTATGTAATTAAGATGATTCAATGATTAAGTTCTGTGTGACATTCAGAGCTTCTTTTTCCAAAATAAGCTTACCTGTATTTTAAAAATTTATGTTTTAGGGTCAATGAATGGAAAATAAAGTTTCTGGTAGGCACAAAGCAGTATTCCAGAATCCTCTAAAGGAGAAAGGACTTTAAAAACAAACAAAAACCTCTTTCCATGAAGCACACATTGAATAAATATTTTCTGAAAACAAGTACATGCAGGTTCCAGGCAAGGGCTTGGAGTAGTAACAGTGAATGACACAGAAGTAGTCTGTGATCTCATGGAGCCTATAGACTGACTGATAGGGAGGACAAACATTAATAACCTCAAAATAAATACATAATTTTAAATTATGACAAGGGCAAAAGGACATAGAATGCTGTGAAATTCTAATTATAGAACCTGGTGGAGATCTAAAGGATAAGAAAACACATGTGATAAACTCAAGATAAAGTAAAAGTTGAACAAGTTAGCAAACAGCAGAGAATCAAGCCCATTGTAGGGAAAGGAGTGGACAGGTACAAATGCCTAGTGGTATGGGTGGCGGTTTCAAAACAAATCATTTGACACTTAACACCATCAAAAAGGAGTCTACTTTTCTGTTAGACATGGGCTGGTCTTAGTATTTGTTCTGACTAGCAGAACGAAGTCGGAGGCTAGGTTTGAAAAGATGATGCAGCTTCTGCCAGCATCTCGTTTGGGAGACTCACCCTGGGAAGCCATCTGCCACCTTCTGGGGAAGCCCAGGTCACATGTAGGTGTCTCCACTGACAGCCTCATCTAAAGTCAGAATCAACCCCCAGAGAAGTGAACAATGTGCCTTTAGAAGATTCTAGCTCCCAGCCTTCAAACAGCACCAGCAAAGGTAAGCTGTCCTTGCTGAGTTTTGCCAATTGACAAATTTGTGAGCAAAATAAATGTTCCTACTGCTTCAGCTCACTATGTTTGAGGGCAGATTGTTTCATCCCAATAGATAACTGGAACAGCATGAAAGAGTTCTGAGTTTTCCAAGAAGTGAAAGAAAGCCCCTGTGGTTAAGAGTGAGACTAGGAAAGAATGACATGATCAGATTGTTCAACAACCTGTAGGATTTTGTATGTGTCAGGGTAATATGGAAAGGAGAGAAGAGTTTTAGGCCTGTAAGTGATATGATCAGATTTTTTGTTAAAAAACTATCATTCCCTCTGCTCTGCGGGTAATGAAAGGAACAGCGAGCAAGTAAATGCAATTCTGTCTGTAGCTGGGGAAATGGGTAAGTAGATGGATTCATGATTCATTTCAGAGGTAAAAAAAAACAATTTTGTAAGCTATCCAATATGGCACAGGTACTATTATTAATACTGGTATTCTATGCAAATACAACAAGCTTTATTGGACAGAATGCTAGGCACTAGAATCAGTCTAGCCATTAGTGACATAGGCATATTGATAGAAGTTGATGTCGACACAAAAAGTGCACATGGATAGGGCACCCTAATGTTACAGTACAGGTTTTCTAGGGATGAAAAGAACCCCTTAAATACCAATGAAAAAGCAATCCTCCAAATTTATATCTCCTGAGTTTATGGAAAGGCTTCTTAGTCATTATTCCATGTACAAGGTCACCTCCTGTACCGGCTCTATTTGATTGGCAGTTGAATATTGCAGAACTTTCCTAATTGCCTAATGACTTCCCTAGATCCATAGTCTTTTAATTTTGACATATCTTATCTAATACAGAAAGATTAAGTATCCTAAAATACCATTTTATTTATTTAACTTTCCTGCTCATAACACCATGATTGCTATCACTTACTTAAGGACATGGTTTGAAATTCTTTATTCCTGTATTTAATAAACCCCAAAGTTCCCTACATGTACAACTGTAAGCTCACGTCACTCTAAAAACTCCCTGGACATTGTCTGAGGTGGGCTATTTATGAATCACCTGTGTTTGTCTTGGGCCATGCCACCACTGTCCTGCAAGTATTAGCATGCCTTGGCCAACCTTGTCCGTGTCCTCCCTGGAGTTCATATATTTCCTTACCTCGTTCTTTAGCCTCTGATAGCATTTAGTGTGTGGGTGACCTGCTTTGTACTTAATTCATCATGTGAGAGGTAATGATGTGTGGAGGGTGTGGACACAGACTTTGAGTGTGAAGGACACAGGTTTAGGAACTCCTGCAGAGGAAACCTTCAAACTATGGTCTTGAGAAAAGTGAACAGTCTTTCTAAGTCTCAATTTCTACATCTGGGGAATACTGATATTGGACAATAATGAAATGGGAATAATGATATTACCTCTTCATAGGGTCAGAGGGCATGTGTTATGTAATAATCCTGTAAGAGTGCTTAGCACAGAGAACAGCACAAAACAGCTCAACAGCAATGTATGAAAATTATAAATCTGCTCATTGTATAACTACTTATTTAACATAATTTAATTTCTAAACTAGCTAAATACTTGATGATTTTAGGTAACAGATTTGTTAAATTTTTTTGACAAAAATGTCTCCAATCTCAATACCCATTAAGAAGACAAAACAAACAAAAACCATTTTTGTTATCGCATGGCATGAGCATCTCATGAACCTCTCTGAGATTTCATTTGTTCATGTATAGGCCATTTGAACTGCACCTATTCTCCATCACGAATTTTTTCTCATCACTTGTTATAATAGAATATTACATAATCTTAGTAAAGACTCAGAGGGATCCATATAAACAGACAGAGGTACACAGAAAATTATGTAAGTGAAAAACACACAAGTCTGTATATTATGTTAGTATATGCACAAAGTGTGTGATTTTCCAAAATTTGCAGATGTGTACACAAAAATTACTAAAAATGGTTTACTCTTAGTACTGGAACTGATGGACAACAGATTGAAATAGAAAACTGTTCTGTATTGTTTGCCTTTGATTATGATTTTTAGAGACACTAAATGTAAAAATTCTTAAAATGTAAAATTGCTTAAAAGCAATTTATTTATTTATTATTTATTGGTATAGCATATGATAACCTGCAAAATTTTCAGACTGCTTAAAACAATGAACTGTAAATGGATTTCCTGAACTGTACTTGTAGTGATGAAATATAATAAGTTCTTTATTTCTGCAGCAATATCATTAGACCACTAAACATGTTGTTAAGATCTTCCATATTTACTCTTCTGTGCTACTAATTTGTGTATAACATACCACATTGATTTGATAACTACTGCAAATTAAAATTTAAAATGGATCAACTCTGCGATCCTAGGATGCTTAAGGAAAATTTGTTTTCTGGAACAGTATTACAGATGACATTTATATTCATTTAAGAAAATATCCCACCTTGTTCAATATTTAGGGTTTCTTGTGGAAATGTATTCAGTGGAAATAATAAATGTGACATTTAGTGTGGGGGGGCAGTAAGATAAAAAGAAAATGCTGACGGCAGAATAATGTTGACTACGTATATTCTACTCTCCTATGTAGATGCCACATTCCTCTGGATTTCATAAAACTCAGAGCAAAAATAGAAAAATGGTCAATTATGAAATCAATTATAATAGTCACCAGACTGCTTTATAAGAAGCAAAAAAGTTTTTTCTAGTTCTAATCTTAAATGGTGTTTTTCTTGTAAGTCCAGCTGTAGTACATTAGTTTTAAACCATTACAGACCAAAGGAGAAGCAGTCTAGAAAAAGTAGAATAGTGAACATTAAAAGTACATCTCAAATTGGAAAAGAAATCAGATTGTTCTTTCTCTTTCCCTTTGCAGATGCTTTTCCCTCCCACACTCTCGAAAACCATGTTCCAAATGTTTGGGAATGATCTGTCTATTCCAATCTCTCTACTCTTACAGAACCCATTTTCTTGTAGAGGTTCTAGCTATAAACCTCTTACTTTAGCCAGAGCCCTGGCACATCATGATTTTTCAATATATGGAGGCTGCTAAAAACAAATGTATCAATGTTGATAATAAAAATGTTTTCAGTGACTACATGCTGATGTCTCCTGTAGGAATGATTCCAGATAAGCACTCTCTGGAGATCCAGAAATGTATATCACATTTTCTAGTGCACATCTACATCTAGCTGCCTCCATGGGCTCCTCACATTCATCTGGCTTAAGACTTGACCTTTACACAGAGTTTCTGGTTCCCAATGCAGACAAAATATGCCTAGTCTTATGCTTTATATAGGTGAATGATACTATCCCATCAACCAAACTCCAAATCTGGGAATTATCATGAATACATCTCAAAAAGTCACCCAGGCTACATATGTGACTGCTTGTGTATAGGGAATACATCTCAAATCCATCCCTATCTCTCCATCCTCAGTCTCACATTAGGACCTTAACCATTATCTTTTCCAGTGTTAAAAATAAATTCATGATTGATTGATTTTAATTGATTAAAAATGTATATAGTTATGGTGTACACCATAATGTTTTAAAATACGTGTGCTAAATCAAACTAAACATGTATTACTTCATAGGTTCATCATTTATTATGGACACACTTACAATTTAATCTTGTAGCAATTCTCAAGAATGCAATACATTGCTACTGAACTAGTTATCATGCTGTATAAGAGATTTCTTGAACTCGTCCTTCCTAACTGAAATTATACATCCTTTCTCTAGGACCTCAACCTTTATAAACTGGGAGAAAAAAAAAAAGGTAATGACCTCCTAACATTACTGACTCTACTCCGGATCCAGCTTCCTGTCATTGGCAGTGTGATATTCTTTAGGGAATCTTCCAAACATTTGAATATGAGAACATAGAATAAATGGTAGAATTTATTTGGACTCATTCACTAAATGAACTGATTTTCTGTCCTTATACCTGAAAAGGCACCAACAGATAATAAGTTAGACATAAATTTCATGAACGAATAGTGAAGAAATTTTGAAATAGTAAGTTTCAGTACCAACTGAACCTGAAAACATTTTTTTAATGCTATGTAATTTAGTTTCCATTTGTCCATCTGAGATCTACTTTTTAATCCTCCTCAGCTGTGTACCCCAGGGAGGCTAACCTCTATCCACTGAATCACCAAGGCTCCCCTGCCATTTCAATTGCAGTTGGATTGAGCCTTTAGGAAGCTCTGTCCAAAATCAGAGAGAAAAAGAGGTTGAGATAGTCATGCCCCTCTATTACCCTTATTGCGTTTGTCTGGGTCCATGTTTCTTGGGCAGTTACTCATCTATGATGCCAAATCTCATTTGCCTTTTAAAGTTGAATTACTCTCCTTGCTCTCTTAGATCTGGGAATAGAGAGGACTTCCAGATGATCTTAATCACAGGACACTTTACAATCCCCTGAAAAGCTTCCCTTAAGCATTCCTAATCTCAGGAAACAGTTCCATACTAAAATTGTTTTGAGGGAAAACTTTGGAATGTACCATTTTTTTTTCCTGCCAGAATCTTCACTGGACATGTATGATTTATACATGTAGCAACTTAGGTTTATTTCATAAATAGAATAAAAAAGGAATATAGGGTCATGTATACATATAATCTTTGAGGAAACCATTGGATAATGCTCATGCATGCTCAAAAATATTTGGTGTGATTTTCCATACATTTGTAGGACCTAAGAGTCGTTTTTACAGAATAAAAAAATTTATATTTTACCAAAAAAGAAAATATTTAATCTAGAGCAGTATTCTTCAAAGCATGATCCATACACTGGTACAACTCTGGGGTCACGACTGTTTCTGATTGATCTGTGACAAGTACAGAAAATGAGTACACTTTCGCAGCCTTTTTTAGCAAATCTGACATTATGCAATATTTTTACCAAAAGTATTGATGCATTTTAGATTATGAATTTAAAAACTGATTCTTAGCCACAGATTTTTACTTGGAGAAAATCCATATATGTTAAAAATGAAAAAAAATCCATAAATGTATAAAATATGAAAGTTTTAATTTTTCTAATATATTGAGAAAAAACTGCGAATAGTATAATGCCTGGTTACCCTGAGTACGGTATTTATTATAAACATGAATACTTTCCTGCATAACTAAATATAATCATCAATGTCAGTATATTAACATCAATACTTTATTATCATCAGTTCCCACTTGAAATTATAGAGTTGTCTTAGTAATATTTTTAGTAGCAAAAGATTTCAGTTCAAAAGCATGAGTTGCCTGTCAATATCAGCTTAATCTCCTATCTGGAGTAGCTTCTCAATCTTCTTGACATTCATGACTTTGACACTTCAGAGGCCTACTGGTAAGTTATTTTGGAGAAGAACTTTAGTTTGTCTGATATTGTCTAATAATTAGATTTAGTTGTTTACCTTGTTTCAATGCTTCCTTTTAAAGATGAAGTTTACGTTGATTGCTTGCTTAAGGGTGTGTCTGCCAGATTTATGCTGCCAGTAAACTCATGTTTCCCCACTTTGTAATTAATGAGGATTTTATGTGATATATTCTGAAACTTTATGTGTCCTACTCCTCATGAAACTTCAAATTATTTACTTACGTATTTTTATCTGCATAGGGTCATGGTTTGCTATTTTATTTGATGAATTACAATCTATTACTATCATTGCTTTGATGCTCATATTGTCCTCGACTCAAACAGTAGATCCTTCAAGCTAGAATTTTTGTCCTTTCAACATGTTCCAGGCTCATCTGGTACTTTCCTACCCTCTCAATGGAATCAGCCATTTATCTAAGGAGCTACAGTTGCTTTTAGTAGACAATGGTATTTAGAAGTCAATATCTGGGGAAAAGGTGTAATCATTGTTATGGTTTTCACTGATCTCAGCTGTCTCAATGAAATACCTGAATGTATACACATATATAATTTTGTATATGTGTGCGTGCATACATTCATATACACATATATTGACATTTATATTTATGACTATACTACTCTCCTTAGATATATATTTAAATCTGTATTCATTTACATATCTACATGTACGTATTTAAGATCATGACTTAAAATTACTCTCTATAATATTATCTACCACTGGGTTTAATAGAGTTTTCTCTATTCCTTAAGTTTTCTTTCCTCACATAAAATTTGGCAACTATGTGAGATGATAGATAGGTTAATTAATTTGATAATGGTAATTTTTTCATCAAATATATATGTATATCAAAACATCGAATTGTATACCTTAAATGCATGCAAGTTTATTCACCAATTATACCTCACCAAAGCTGGAAAAATAAAGAAGGAATGCCATCAACTGATAATGTTCACCAATCTATACAGCATTATTGGTGGCTCTGTTGTCAATCATTCTTCCAGGAAATTGACAGCTCCTGTGTTTGTTCATATACATGCTCAAGAGGAGCACTGCACATCAGTTATGCTTGATAATTTGATTCTGAATTATCATCCAAAGCAAACTGCAGAAAAGGATGAATAAAAGCTTATGATCACTATACTTGACTCACTTTAAAAAACTGTCTGTTACATTTTAACATATAATCAATAGTTGTCAGATAATAGTTAAATCATTAAGAATGGAGCACTAAAAACCATACATTAGGCAAAAATCTTTAGGTTTATGCCACTTTCATTTTGGTGAGGTGAAAAAGATAAGAATAAATAAATAGGTTGTCTAAAAAAAGGTAAATATGTAAAATATGGTATACAGATGAAAGCTTCGGGAAAAAAAAACAAGAAAGGAGGATTGGGAAGGGCAAGTTTGTGATAGCAGCATCAGTGCAATTTCATGTGAAACATACTATTTTAAACAAAGACTAGAGGAAGGAGCATTGAACATTTGTCAGATTTCAAAATATGACCTGAATTAACATTATAACTAATTATAAGAACCTCTCAGGAAGAGACAACAGAAATCATAGAGAAGAGTAGCTATAGACTGGAATGGAGGAGAAGGGGAAGCAAGAGGAGACTAAGTCAAAAAGGTTGCAGGGACAAGAAATATTAGGTCACATCAGCTATTTTGAGGACTTTGATGTATCCTTTTCATGATATTGTGGCCCCTGGAGAACGGATTCTTTGTTGGCTCATAGAATTTTATTTTAAAAGTAGGTTTTAGGGATCAGCATCTTATTCATTTTGGGGAATAGATATGGTACTCTGATAGCCTAAAACGTAGATGAGACAAGTAGCCATTTAGATTATTTTGTTACTATAACAGTGTGCATGGAATTAAAATAAAGCAAATCATCATAATATCTAGGATTATTTATGAATATTTCAATAGCTAGGTCTGATCAGCATGCATATCTCAGTGCAAACACTGTAGCTTCAAATTCAGAGCTTTGCATTCCAAATTGTACCCTGTCATTTTTAATGCCATTTTCTTGTTTGAATTCAAAGGACTTTGAATTCTGAGTTGAGTTTTTCAGAAGCAGACATAATTGTCTTTTGAAAGATACTGAAGCAGTATTTCTAATGAATTTACTACTTCTTATGAAGAATTTCCAGGACAAAAGTGAAATAATGGCAAATGAACCGAATGTATCCTGATCACCTTCAGTCATCATGAAAACAGTCCCAATCTTGTTTCATCTATAGGCCTTCCTCGCTCCACTTAGATAATTATGGACAAATCCAAAGCATCACAAGCAGCATCATTCCAACTAATAATCTATTTCAGTACCAATTTTTAATATATACAAATTCTTAAAAATAGGGATACCTTTATCATACCCAAAGAAGTTGCGACAATTTCTCAATATCCAGTGAGTTTCTGCATTTATCTTATTTTGTAAGTTATTTCTATAGTTTGATTCCACCAGAACCCAAATAAATTCTATGCCTTATGATTACTGTGCCTTTTAACCTTCATATTTTTTCCTTTTCTTCCAATTTTTTTTGTTATTAAAGAAACAAGATTGTTGTATACATATTGTCTTTGTCTATATGCCTAGGTTCTACTGATTGCATCCCCGCTGTGTCATATATCAGTTTCCCCAGTAACCTGTGTCCTGTAAATGGTAGTTAGATGTAGAAGGCTGTGCATATTCAGATTCTGTGTGGGTACCTGCAATTTTTTTTCCAGTTTAAATACTTCACAGGTAGTGTGTCATACCACCATTATGCATCTAATCATACATTAACATATCAATGTCTGGGTATGTCTGTTCATTAGGAGTTGTAAGGTCTTTATTTCTTAGAGACAAAACTATAAGAATCTACTGTTGAGGATCAAAGAAAAGTGATATGAGAAAAAGGAAGAAAAGTCACTTTAGTGAAGTCAATATGAGGTGGATATTATGTATAATTGGCCTTTAGAGCTTATTCAAATTATGTCCAATGACCTAGGATGCCCAAATTTTTACATGTCTAAAGGAGATATTTAAGATTTCTAGATAAACTTGGAAGATTTTAGTATATCTACTAATGTTGATTGCTCCTGAAACTCTTCTAAATTAGAAGATAAATTTACAAAAGATTGTCTTAAAATTCCTATCAGGATCAGTTAGACTCTCAAAAATTCAATCTGGGCCAGTAGTGAGCTCATGTGACTATGTTACAACCAGATGAAAATTCACATCAGGAAAAAAATAACCAAAAAGCCTCAGGAGTCAGAATACCAGGCATTGAAGAACTTGGAGGTAAGGTCAAGAGATCAGGTACTGAAATGACTGGTGAGGTAGAAGGAATAGTCTGCATGTAAAATGGAGATTCCCTGTGCCTTTTTCAAGCTGGGTCTTAGGCAGGCATCCAGGTTTATTTGCCTGAGGTAGGAATACTTCTCCAGAACAATCAAATGTAAAAAGACAACTCATTTTAAGTGATGAAATCTGAGAGTCAGACAGCTACATGGTTATCTTCTGTGAGGCTCCCAAACTGGCAAGCCTGCCTATGACAATCCATAAACATTTTAGTGCCTAGAATTACATAGTGCAGAGAGCCAAGATCACCAGAACATAGAAGAAAACCTGCAGGCTGAGAATCCAAAACAAGCAAATACTATAATTTTTACCAAAAACCACTGAGAAACCAGACATAAAGAAAATGTCAAAAAATGAAACGAATCTTACTATAAATATTCTAGAAAAGACTTCCACCAAAAACAAACAAATACAAAGGAATGGTTAAAGAACAAGAAATTACCTGGAAAAAATGTGATTGACGTAACTGAAATAAAATATAACTAGTAGACAAGATGAAACAAAACCTCTGAAAAACAAAAAAAAACAATGCAGCACATGGAATATAATAAGACCTAATGTTAAAATCAAAGGTTGGTTAAAAAGTTTAAAATCTGATTAACACATTACACACTGAAATTGATTTTAAAAAAGTAATTTACTTGCTTTTGATGATGCCACCCTGTTTCACTCCTATATGAAGTTAAAGGCCTTACGCATATAATGATTTTACATAAATACAAATTAGATCATTAATTCTCTTTCACTAATATTTTAGTTTTTTGACTGGATGCTTCAGGAAATATTCATCTTTTTATATACTTGCTCATTTTTAAATTTTAGAATAAAATCATTCTCTTGCTTCATTTTTTTTTATATTTTACCTTGAAAAATAGTTCATAACTATCAAGTTAAAATAGCACTTTATTATTTGGATAGAGTAATTACAAAACTCAGACCAGTAATTCCCTCCCACTTCAATATATCTTTCCATGTCAAGTGTAGACATGACGTGCATTTCCTTTTAAGGAGTTTATAATCAGGTGGATGTAAAAGGCTTTGAAAAAATTGTAAACAGTTAGGCATGGTGGTACAGACCTATAATTCCATCGGCTCAGGAGGCTGAAGCTAGAGAATTACAAGTTCGTGACCAGCCTCAGCAATTTAGAGAGGCCCTAAACAAAGTAGTGAGACCCTGTCTCAAAATAAAAAATGGGTTGGTGATGTGACTCAATAGTTGAGTGTCCCTAGGTTCAATTGTTCAATCCCTGGCACCATAAAAAAAAAAAAAAAAAAAAAAATTAAACAAACTTGCATGAGAGAAAGAAAGTATTTAATTATGAGATAATCAGAAAATGTCTTATCAAGCAAAAGGAATTTAGTATGAATTTGAAAAATTCAGAGATTTTTTTGATAGTCAAAAAAAGTGAAAATGATATCTAAGGTCTGAAACAAGATAAATATGCCTACTACTTTTTATCAAAGACAGTACTAGAAGGCCTGTCCTAGAGCAAGCAGGTGAAGCAAGAAATAAAAGGCATCCAAATCAGAAAGGAGGAGGCCAAATTGTCACTATTTGGAGATGACAAGGTTTTATAAATAGAAAATCCCAAAGACACCATCAAAAACAAAACAAACAAACAACAAAACAAACAAACAACAAAACACCCCAAACATTATAACTAATGAATTCAGGAGTTTCAGGATACAAAATTAAGATGCAAAATTCAGTAATGCCTTTCTATTCCAATAGCAGATCATTTGTTTAAAAAAAAAATCAAGAAAATGATCTCGTTTCCAATAGTTACAAAAAATATCTAAGACTAAAAATGAACCGAAGAGGTGAAAGATCTCCATAATGAAAACTACAAAACATTGATAAAAGAAATTGAACATAAAACAAAAAAAAATCCACAAGGAAATGGAAACACATTTTGTGTCTGGGAAGTGGGCAATCAATATAATTAAAATATCCATACTGCCAAAGAAATAAACTAATTACTATAAACTATAAGAATCACAACAGCATTTTTTTCAGAACTAGAAAAAACAATCCTAAAATTTGTAGGGAAGGATAAAAGAAATTCAAAACAGACAAAGACATGGAGGGGCATTGCACGATATCTGATTTCAAAATATACTACAAAGCTGTGGTAATCAAAATAGCAGGGCTTTCATAAAAGACACACTGACCAGTTGACACAATAGAAAGTCTAGGAGTAAACCTGCACATCAACAGTCAACTGATTCTTGATGAAGGTGCCAAAAATATGCACTGAAAAAAGAATGGCCTCTTCAATAAATGGTGCTGGGAAAACAGAATCTCTGCATGCAGAAGAATGAAGCTAAACCCCTGTTTCTCATCAGTTAACAAAAATCAACTCAAAATGCTCTTAAGGCCTAAATTTAAGACATGAAATAATGAAATTACTCAAAAAAATCAAGGGAAACATTTTAGAGCAATGGAATATGTAAGGATTTTTTGGATAAGACTCCAAAAGTACAGGAAAAAAAAACAATTTTAGACAATGAATTTTCTGTATGGCAAGGAAACGATCTATAGAGTGAAGAGACAACCTAGAGATGTGGCAAAGTATTTGCCAGGGATTAATATACAGAATATATAAGGAACTCAATGCAATGGCAATATTTTTTTAAATAAGCCAATTTAAAAAATGAGCAATAGGTCTTCATGGGTATTTCTCAAAGAAAGATATATCAATAGCCAAGAGTATACAAGAAACGTTCACCATCACAATCATCAAGAAAATGCAAACCAAAACCACAATGAGATATCACTCTAGTTATAATAGCTACTAGCAAGATAACAAGTATTGGAAAGGATGTCTAGAAAAGGGAACACTGTACTCTGTTAATGGGAATAGAAATTAGTACAGCCATTAGGGAAGACATGTTGGATGTTCCTCAAAAAAATAAAAATAGAACTACCATATGATCAAGCATTCCCACTAGTGTATTTGTCCAAAGCAAATAAAATCAGGATGTCAAAAAGATATCTGCACTTGGGTGTTCATTGTAGCACTATTCACAACAACCTAAGTGTCCATCAACTGATAAATGGACAAAGAAAATGTGGTAATGCATACGGTGCGATACTATTTCGTCATATGAAAGGATGAAATTCTATCATTTCGTGACAACACAGATGGAATTGGACATTGTTAAGTGAAATAAGCAAAGCAAAGAAAGACAAGTACTGTATAATCTTACTCATTGTGGAATCTGAAAATGTGGATCTTATAGATACTGAGGGTAGAATGGTAGTTATCAGAGCACAGGAAGGGGTCGGGGGAGGAACGTGCTGGGAAAAATTGATCAATGAGTATTAACTTACAATTAGATACTAGCAAGAAGTTCTGGTGTGCTGTTTGCAAAATAGGTTGACTACAGACAATCAAGATGAATTATATATGTCAAATAGCTAGAAGAAAGAATTTTGAAAATTTTCCTCATATAGAAATAAATGTTTGAGGAGATAACTATGTATAACTTGATTTAAACATTACACAATGTATTGATACATGATAATCTATTAATATGTACAATCTTTGTTTTTATGAATCAGACATAAATGTAAAGAAAATTTAAAAAGTAAAAATAAAAATAAATTAAAAAGTAAGAAACCTCAAAGAGCTAATGTGAGCTGAAAAATCGATGAGAGGATTAAAGTGGACAACATTTCTCCACCTTATATGCCATATAATCTTTAATTTATGTATTTTTTTTCCAGAATACCCATTAACATCTATGAACACAATTTGAGAGAGTCTCTGGTCTAGAGGATTGGATTAAACTCTGATCTTTTTTTTGCTGTTTCCTGAGTGAGGTGTTAAATAAATCCTGACTTAACACTTCAAATCATTAATGAACAAACAGCACCTGTTTAAATATTTGAAATACTTCCATTTTACATTGAGGCATAAAGGATCTCTTATAAACCAAAAATAAATTCTGAAACTATCCAGTTTAACTTGCTTTAGTGTAAAATATCCATAAGATATTTTATGTTGTGTAAAATGGATAAAAATGCACTGAGAGAAAACAGAAGAGTTCACACTAATGTTATTTAGTTCAAATTAAAACTTCACACTTCATATGAAGTGTTCCCATGATACATTAAAAATGTAGACAAATAGTTACTTGTCCATTTTTTGCTTTTAAAATTCATCCAGCTTATAAGTTTATCCAAGTTAGTTAGAATTTGTTACCATATTTATTAGGATTTAGGAGGGTTTTTTTAAAATTCTTAAGAATATGTCTTCATACTTATGAGACTATTTTGTAAGTAATTATAACAATGGAAGAGGATAATTGCACCTATTACAATCATTTTGATGTATTTGAATTTATTTATTTTTAATGTTCACTAACCCAAGAAAATACCCATAAACACAAGCACATATTCACAACCCTTAAACACAACATACACACACACACACACACACACACACAATCCCCATATTCCCACAGTCACTCACATTCATGAACATGCATGTTAATCCTTAAATATCCCATCATATGTACTAATACTCCAAATACACACACATATACACAGGCACGAATATGCACACAAATATGAATATTGGATTCATGAATACTGAATTATTTTCATCTTTCCAATTAAAAGTTATATCATGAATATTTTTCTATCATTAATTAAAATGAGGTGTTGCATAGAATTATTATGTGTAAGTTGACCATTAAGACATTCTCTGCTGTTTAAAAATTAGATTGACATGAGTCATTATTATAAAAAAAAGCTCTAAAAGAATCTTCATGTGTAATACTTATTATTTTCACAAAAATTCCTCTAAGTAGAATCAATATATATAAATATTTGAAAGCTTTGATATTGTCAAACTTCCTTCTAGAAAGTTTGTACTGTTTTCACTTCCATTAACCATGAGCTAGCCCATTTTTCCACTCTCAACAACACTACAGATTAGCTGTTTTTTGTCAGTTTCACAGAGGAAAATGTATGATGATTTATATTTGTACTCTTTAGATTATTAGGAAGCTTGAACTGTGTTTGTGTAAATGTGGGAATAGCACATTTATTCTCTTTGTCCACTTCTCCACTTGCACATTTCACATTCTTGACACAGTTATCTTATACATTAATGTTTTGAAAGCTTTTGTATAAATTAAAACTTTTCTGAGTTAGATATTTGGCTTTTGATTCTAACAAAAAGGAAATTATTTTACACATAAATTCTCCTTTTCCAAAAGTTTCAGACCTACTCTTTATTTTTTTCAGGTCAAATTGAGAGTTACTATTTCAAATCTGTGCTCTCTTCTCCATTCTTTCTTACCATAAGGACTGAACTGGTACATTAATTTTCATAGAATTACCATCACCAAACAGTTTTAGCTTACTGAAAACTTATTATTTTCAAGGCTACTTTATAATTTCCTTACAAATTACTGGGGTACGTATTACTACCACATTAATAGCACTAATGAAGATATTTGGCCAAAGGTTTTATTTTCCAAATAATTGGAGGATATAGGATTTTAACTCATTCCTTCTCATTGTAAAGGACCTATTCTCAAGTTCTACAGTATTTGATCTGAGTTACTGCATCAGAGAGCAGTGTGTGTGTGTATGTGTGTATTTACAATCATGTGTTTATGTTCAGTCAAGTTTTCCAATTGTCCTCTCGTTGATCATGTTTCTCGTTCCTAACTCTTTCTACCTGAATTTATTTTCTTCCTAGACTACAGGTTTCCTTCTTACTACTCAAAGCTAGTCATGTATCCTTCCTTCCTCTCTTGGTGAGGTTTGAGAAGTCTGGCCAGTGTCTGTTCCACCTCCTTCAGTGAGAAAGGAGGTGACTCTACAAGCAATTCCTCCAACCTGCTCCTCTGTTAAACATCCAGGAAAAATCTGTTTCCTGAAATATGATAAACAAGAGATACTCAGAGAGCCTGCTATTAATTATTTACTACTTTTTCTCTCCTCAAAATGAAAGTTTTGATAGAGATATTTAAGAATGAGAAACAATAGAGATTTGATGTACAAATCAGTGGTTCTTCTTCCTATCTATATAAACACAAAAATAATCTAGAGAGAATTAAAAAATATTAGTCAACTGTATTTTGTAAGGAATACAACTGTCTATAAAATGGCTGGAAAAAAATCAATGATAACGAAAGTATAGCCTGGCAATTCAGCTCGTTTTGCAAAGGGAGTTAAAGTATCTCTGCTGTTAGATAATGTATCAGTGACTGGAAGAAAAAGAATATATTGTAAATTCTTACAATATACGTACAGCAACATT
Source organism: Xerus rutilus (assembly GCA_028644305.1). Classification (NCBI taxonomy): domain Eukaryota; kingdom Metazoa; phylum Chordata; class Mammalia; order Rodentia; family Sciuridae; genus Xerus; species Xerus rutilus. Next base: position 139,206,928 of record CM053400.1, read on the forward strand.
CCAGGAAATTTGAAAGTTCAAATATAAAACATTAAATGACATTTCAAGAATATACTAGTGAATGCTTATTAAAAATTTCAACGGAGAGGGGATCTCCATGATTAAAAAAGATAAAAAATTATCATAGAAATAGTTATAGATTTTATGATGTCAAATTTAAAACACCCAAATCTAAAAGAAGCAGACAAAATGACTTACAAAAGGAATACTACAATAATGCAGCACTTCAATGTTTATAGCAGCACAATTCACAATTGCTAAACTGTGGAAGCAACCTAGATGCTCCTCAATAGATGAATGGATGAAGAAACTGTGGTATATATACAAAATGGAATATTACTCAGCATTAAAAGAGAATAAAATTATGGTATGTGCAGGTAAATGGATGGAGTTTGAGAATATCATGCAAAGAAAAGTAAGCCTATCCCCAAAAAACAAAGGCCAAATGTTTTTGCTGATTAGTGGATGCTGATACATAATCGGGGTGGGGGTGCAGGAAGAATGGAGGAATTTTAGTCAAGAGAGGGAGAGGAGGGACTTGGGGGCAGGAGTAAAGGTGAAATGAGATGGACATCATTACCCTAGGTACATGTATGACTGCACATATGGTGCAACACTGCATAGTATACAACCAGAGACATGAAAAGTTGTGCTGCATTTGTGTACAATGAATAAAAATGCATTCTACTCTCATATATACATAATTAGAATAAATTAATTAATATTAAAAAACAATAGAAACATACTTTGAGCATCAAAAAAAATTACAAATATAAGAGATTTCAGAAAGCCAAAATTACCAAGTTATCAATACCTGAAAAAGATCTATTATCTTTTGAGAGTACATCTTGATTCTCCTACCTTCCTCTCGCCTTAGGTGAAGTGATGGGAATCTTTCTCCAACTGTGTTCAGCTCCTTCCTCAGTCAAGACCTGCTCTATGCTACTTTTCCGAGCTCTCTGTTCTTTCTCATGTAGAAGCTTATTGTGTATTTCACTCTTGCTCAAAGAAATCCTAAATCTGCAGTATCTACAAAAGAAAATCTAAATTCTGCCCCATGGCCTACAATTTGCTTAATAAGCATACCTTCAAATCTGAGGTATAGAAATACCTCTGTTTAATTTATCTTTGAAGAGAAAATTCTCTAAAATATTAAGAAAATTATAAACAACTGTCAGGCTAGGGATAGGGCTCAGTGGTAGTGTGTGCTCTAGGCTCAAAGTTCAATCCCCAGTGTAGCAAAAAGAAAAAAAAAAAAGCAACAATTTTCATATTGTTTAAAAAACAATCATTAAAATATAATGTAATAAAATATATTGAAGGGTTAATATCTTTTACAGCAAGTGGATACTATACAACTGCAACTTAGAAATTGGCAATGACTATGTACAGAAAATTCCTAGAAGAAATATAAATGACTAATGAACATGAAAATATTCAAACACAACTAATCAAAGAAATGTGAATTAAAATGCTGCTTTCCCTATATCTTAGCAATGATTAAAACATTCTAATCTTCATTGCTAAAAAGGGAGCACTGAATCAAGGCATTCTCATACCATGTTCACAATATAAATTGGCAGGCCATTCTGGAAACAATTTTGGCATGATGTTTTAAGAGCTTTAATTTATGTTCATACCCTTTGATGCACTTCTAGGAGGATATTATAAGAAAGCAGTAAGAGAACTGAAATGTACATTTGTATAAAGATTTTCATAAAGAATTACTTTAATAGATATATCAAAATAACTAAGAATAAAACAATTAAAATGACTAAATACTGATACTTAAGTGAAACATTACACAGTCCCTAAAATGTTTTTTATTAACTGCTTTCAATGAAATTGTAAAATGCTTATATGAAATGTTATTATGTTATTAGAAAAGAAAAATATTTATGGTACTGATTATATATAAAAAATGGCTGTCAAAGAAAGACTTCAAGTAGATTTACAGCAATAAAAGACATAATTCCTTTTAAATGACCCATTAAGAGCATTTTTAGTTACATTTTTATAAAATTAAACAGAATACCTTCATTTCTGAGAATCTATTTTAAAACTAAAAATATGGGTAAAATATTGACATATAAAGATGCTCTTTGAACAAATATTTACAGAGTTCTCCCCTCCTCTGCATGTGAGCAAATAGCCTGCATGTTGTATTGAAAAACAATTATTAAATAACTATGGAGCCTTCATACTAGGCTATTTTGAAGTCAACATAATTGTATTTCAAAACAAAATTTTAATAGCATAAATATATTAAATTAAAAGCACTACATACAACTAAATGTAAAATATGGTTAAAATTAGAGAGAAATGCACAATAAGATGATAAATAATAGGATCAAGAATACAGATGTGATTATACTGCATTGTTACCTTCTTCTGTATATTTTACACATATTCAGACTTTTCCAAATATTCATGTATATTCATATAAAAATGTGAATGAATTTAATAGTTCTACTAGATGACCACATTATGTGAGAACATATATATCAGAATAAACTACAGCAGGACTAAACAACATCAAAACAGAAGAAAACACAGCAAAATAATAAAACACAACAAAACAGGTTGTACTTTCAAATCTCAATGTCTTTCAAATCTCAAACAAAACATTTTTTTAAAGACTGACAGTGCTGCAAAGATAGGTTATAAATAGAGGGAAATCTTAGAAGGATATATTTAACTTTGAACAAGTAAATAACTTTGGTTTGTTTCATTTTTATTTTCAGAAAGGACAGGGTCAGAGAAATATTTCAGTGATTATCTGTACCAAAAATTTTAGATTAAAAAATATAGGGACGTTTGATCAGTTAGAGATCCACAGCACTGATTTTATCACCTAGTGACTGTTTAAAAAAAAAGTTATTTAGTAAGTATTAGAAATAGAATTGCTAAACTTAAAGATCAATTGATGTGGATAATAAGGGAGATGAAAATCACCTGGAGATGTGCCTTTAATTCTAAATGACTAAGATAAGAAGATAACATTATACACACCACAGATACACCTATTTGTAATGTCTATATTGTTTTAACATAACCCTAGAACTAGGGTACTCAAACTACAGTGTGCTTTAGAATCACTAGTTAGTGTTTTAAAAACATGGATTGCTAGTTCCAATTCCAAACTTCTGATTCAAGTGGTGCAGATGGTGCTGTCTAGGGACCACAGGTAGAGAACCACTGCCCTAGGACCACATTCCCCAAGGAATGATAAAGTAAGTGAGGGTGAGAGAAATATTGTGATGAATTAACATCTTCTAATATAACTTTGGAGCAGTCTGGATACAAGACTTTGGAAAGGTCAAATGGCACTTGAGGCAGGTATTGATACTTCATTGCTGATGCAATACAAGCTATGGTCCAGAGAACCTAGACTGAAGTTACAAACCTAAATACTTACACTAGTCACTAGATCAGATTTCACTTTTTAGAAAGGGATAAAAATTAAAGGAATGGAAACAAAGATAATAGTTAAAATTTCCCTTTATCATTTGATCCTGGATAAATAACAAACCAGTTTAGAGGTTAAAGGTTAAAGAATCAGACTACATGAGCTATTTAAGTTTGTATGTTTCAATAACATCAGTGATAAAAGCGATACTAATATTATCTACAAATGCGATCATATTTTATAAGGTTAGTTTGTATTCTCAAAAATGCTGTATAAATAGGCTCCATGTTTTTTCTAATTCACAAGTTTGCCACTGCATACCTATTTTCATAATTACTGTGAATCATGTAAAGTGGCATGTATTACAAAATCTTAGAACAAAGAAATCAAGTCATTCCACGACATACAGTGAAAAACCTCTGGGATTTACTACCTAGCCAGAATTAGGAGGTGCTACAAATTTTCCAAGTCTTACTATACTTATTGATAAAATGGGGATAAAAAAGTCCAGCTTCAAAATATTGCTGCATTGAATCAGGCAATATGTATGTCAGTGCAAGAACTTTAGTAAGCATTATTTAGATGTTTTTGCTTAAAACAGCTACAAAACTATCTTGAAACTAATGAAAAAATTCTATTTTTGATCTTTTGTACCTATGATGGATTTGAGAAGAGAAACTGGAATAGAAAACAGGAAGAGTAACTAGATTCTCTAATGATTCATTGAAATAACAGAGTGGTTTATTTAACTCAAATTGAACCATTAGAAACATAACCCAATGCAGACATAAAATCACCAATTTTTTATTCAATATGAGGTTTCTAGTGTGGGTTATAATTCATTTGATTAGTTTTATATTATATATCTTCCCTGGAATCAAATGAAAGTAGAATCCAAAATTACTCAGCATCTCTTTACCTAAAACCCTTAGGCAAAAGGCTTAGTGTCAGCACAGAAAGGCGCCAAAGAACACACATTCCACCCAGACTCAGATCAAAATTCAGTGGTAGAAGAAAGCGAGCAACCAGGACACACATCATACCCGAACCATGCAGCTCTTCTCTACAACCAGAGCTCATGAGTGACATGAATGGTCATCAAGAGGACACCTAAGTGACCAGCTGACAAATATTAGAAGTTTTCAAGCCTTGTCTAACCTAAATAACAATTGCAAAAGTATCTTGGGTAGGTCCCTTCTCTTCTATACCTATATACCTTTCATATCAATTTCAATGAATTGTTTAACTTCTTTATTTTAAAATACTTGAAAGCCAAAAAGAAGTTCTCTGATGAGATGTGGCCACTTCAAAACAAACCCGCTCCCCCACCCCCAAATATGTGTCAGTGTAAAAAGTATAGGTGTAAAAAGTATAGATGTGTATTTTTGGGTGATGACATTGAAATGTCATATTCCGATTCATCACATTATCTAAAACCTATTAAAACATTCAAGGTTCTAATGTAACACAGTGCTAATGATACTTCCTATGTCAAGATATTTTAAAATTCCAGGTTTATTTTCTTGCTCAGACATTAAACCATAAAAAGTGGGAACAGACTGTGGAGAGAAATGAGATGCTATCAAGCACTAACTTGAAGAATCTTTCATCTATGAGGATCAAAGTTCACAGACAGGCAAGTAAAGAAGTGGTCGCCGTCATCAATTTAAACCTCAATGGATATTTAATGTCAATTTAAACTTCTGACATAGCTTTCATCTTTGATTTCAAAGTGGTTTAGCAAGAAAGTTGCCTTTACATCTGTAATGGCATGGACTTAACCATAAACAACATAGAATATGCCATTTTACAGATAGGAAAACTGAAGCAATCTTTCAACGAGTCAGAAAAAGAGGTGCTTCTTAGATTGTGTAAACAGCCAGGGTTTTCAATTTTGGTAGAATTGTTTATTACATATTAAACAAATTAATCACATATTTGTTGAGTTCTTTTTTTTTTTTTTTTTCAGGTCATTTCTGCCTGATGCCACATAGCCACTTAAAGACAAGATTACAAATCAAATTATCCACGTAAGTTTCTAAAGTGTGAGACTCTTCATAGAAACAGGGCCACAATATGTTCTAACGTCTTCTAAACAGCTTCATCTTCAGAGAAAGCAGTTAAATATATGATTACTTTATAATCAATACCTAGCAACCAAGCCAATGCAAGTCAGCAACACCTATTTTGCACAGTGAAATGAAGCAAATGCTATCAATACACATCCAAATTGATTTTCAATATTATTTGATGTGATAGTCAGATTTTTGTTGCTCTGACCAAAATACCAGATAATAACAACTTAACAGAAATTTTGTTTTGGCCCATGGTTTCAGAGGTTTAGTCCATGACTGGCCAACTCCACTGTTCTAGGCCTGAGGTGAGACAGAACATTGTGGCAAGTCACAGTGGAGGAAAGCTACTCAGTTCTTGGCAGTCAGAAAGCAGAGCGTGAGCCTGAAGAGTCAGGAACAAATATAATTCCCAAGCCAGCCCCCAGTGATCCACTTCTTCCAGTCATATCTCACTTGCCTAAGGACACCACTCATTAATCTGTTCAAATTATTAATCCATCAGATGGATTAACCCACTTGATAAGGTTATGGCTCTCATAATCTGATCATTTCATCTCTTAAATTAACATAGGAGCTTTGGGGGCACCCCATATCCAAACCATAACAGCTGACAATTTCTTTTTTTCTTTTTATTTTTTTGGGACTGAGGATTGAACCCAGGGGTGCTTAACGACTGGGTACCACATCCTCAGCCCTTTTTAAAATATTTTATTAGAGATAGGGTCTCGCTGAGTTGCTAAGTGCCTCACTAAATTGCGGAGACTGGCTTTGAACTCACAGTCCTCCTGCCTCAGTCTTCTGAGCCACTGGGATTACAGGTGCTGAGCCACTGCGCCTGGCTGACAATTTATTTTTGAGTGATAATATATTTAGCATCCAGTTAAGGTAATGTGGGATAGGCTCAATAATAATAGAGGCAATTTTTGCTTCTGGCAAGTGTAGAATCTCCCTAGAAAAACAAAACATTCACATATGTACTTCCTAAGGCCTGAGTCAGATCATGATACAGTAAATGAAATGAGTTAGACTATGGAGTCAAGTGGGTGGGGTTTCAAATCGTGACTCTACCATTTATTATATTATGTATGTGACTTAGTTACCTTTGGGCAATTTAATCAATGTCTCTAAACTACAAATTATTCATCTATAAAATGGAGGTAGTAATATATATTTTTAAAACTTTCCATGTGAATTTCATAAAATAACATGAAAATTCTTAGCAAAGTACCTAGCACAAAATAAGTATTCAACAAATATCAGGTATTATTGTCCTCATAACATCATTCCCTTCCAAAAATAACCTTTAAAATTGTGTTTCAGACAAGATATAAACTTCTAACGTCAGAGATTCAAGCCTTTTCACTTTATAGCCCAGTTGGCTTTTACAGATTTCTATTATACCACTCTGGATTGGCAATGCTGCCGTGTCTCCTTCCCAGAATTCTTTCCACATTGTTCTATCCTTCTGCTTGTGAGTGAATTTTCCCACATTGTCCTATTTTTCTGCCGTTGAGTCTCCCTTTTCATGAACCCTGAATGCCCTTCCTATCTTACATTCTCTATCAAATTCAGTTTTCTTTGCTGGCCAAATCCAAGTGCAGCCTCTCTCATGATGTGACTGATTGTCCTGACCAGACAAGAAGTCTCCTTGTCTTTAATTCTGAGAGCACAGAATTAAAGATGATGATGATCCCCTTCCACTGTAGAAGTGAGATCCTTACTGTTAGGGCTCTGTTCTCCTTTCCATGAACAAAGCTACCAGTGTATTTATTCTCTGCACAAAGCAAGATTGGATAAATTCTGAATGGTGATGAATGAAACAGACTTAAAAGTAATTTAAGGATACCAAATCACTGGGCTTTCCAGTTTTATTCATTACTATCCTTGAAACGTCCCCCAAGTAAGTGTCAAATCTAATAATTTCATAATAATAATTCTGTTTGATGGCCAAACATGCAAACTGACATATATTAAGTACATCTCCAAGGAACTATGTATAGTCTCTTGAGAACAATTTTATTCAATTACAGATTTTTTAAAAAGAAGCTGGCAATGAATAAGTATATCAGTAGCTCACTACTTGTACACTTTAATCTCTCAGAAACACAAATTCATGCTCATATTTCAGAGATGAAAAAATCCTATATCACTTACCCTTAATAAAACAACAAAGTGAAGTTGTGCTAATGTTACCCATACAGCAGATATATAACTTAGAAATTCATTTAATTAACTAAATATGTTTGTTCACATGAGTCTGTCATTTTGCAAACCTAACTTCAACTAAAATATAAGGTAGTATTTTGAGTATTCCACACATCTAAAATGTGGTATTCATGGTTTCCTGAGGACTAAATAACTGTTAAAGCATTTTGACAAGCATATGATATAACCCAAATGGAGTGAACACAATTAGTTTTCTGACTGACCCATTCCAGGAAAGGAGTTGGCCTTAGGAATGATGTATCCCAAGCTTTTTCTGCTTTAATGTTCTTTAATGTTGCAGGGTGCCCTGGGTCTTCCTATCAATTATTTTAAAATTAATGACTGCTTTTTGATTTAATCATTTAACTAACTTTTCTGTCTTGACCCTTCTTTAACTGCAGCAGATCTTTTGTTTCCTTCAAGAGATATTAGGACAAGTATAGGAAATTCAGGGTTAGGCTCTGACCTTTTCTTACAATTAGAGCTGGTCCTTTTAACTACAGAGCCTCAGTAAAGCCGACCTGCTGTAAAGAAGGGCAGCAAAGAAAGGTCAAAGACTAATGGAAGAAAGGTGGCAAAGTGGCCTTTCAAAACCCCAAATTATACATTGCCCTTTATTTCACTTACTCATTCATTGTTCAAATGTCTTTCAGAAAGTAATATAGTAATAAGCTTCCAGTATTTGCCAAGTTACTGCATGTGAGTAAATAAAGCTCACATGTAGATCAGGTGTTGTTAACCTGTGATCCCAAGAAGGGGTTTGGGATTCCAACTGCCATGAGCTTTATGAAAATTCTGTTTACATGCACTGCTTTCTCTCCTTTTACATAGAGAACTCTTGACCTCACCAACTTATTCAAGGATTCTGTATCACCCCAGAAATGTCAAGAACCACTGACACAGAATAATGAGAGGTGTTAAAACAGAGATTAATTTATGCCCATGTTACTTTTATAAGTTTTAGAAATATATTATTTTCAAAACTCATATTCAAGTCAGAATATAACTTCTAGTTTATAAGCAAATGTGTCTCTGACTGAAGAACCAGGTTTCCTAGCAGGAATACACTAGGGTTAAATAAACCACTTTTTTTTAATCTTGAATTAGCAGCAGCAGGAGTCACATCAAGTGGAAATCTGTGCAGGGAGATAAAATTGGAGGTGAAAAGTATATGATGAGCAAGTTAAGCAGAGGAAACAAGAACAAGATTCAGAGGCATCACGGTGGAGGTGCTGAGAGCACACATCCTGAGCCCATGGATGGGAAATGAAATCTAAATCTACTATTTGCAAATTCATGGTGTGTCTTCAACAGATGCACCCCATTGGGTTTTTGTGAGGTTTATATATAATGTGTTTGGCACAATACATGGCACAAAGAAGCACTCATTAACTGTTTGCTGAGGATGTCACCTGCTGGGAGTGATACTCATGAGGGAAGATGGTCTCACCTAAAATTAACATTAAGTAGATAAGACTGACCATGGGACTGGGGCTGTTCAACTTTGCTCTCCTCACTATGAGTCACTTTTCATATCTGGGCCACTACTGGTCTCACATGATCTAACATTTATTCTTCAACTATCTCTTTCAACATTTCTCACATCATATAGTACTTAAGGTAGCATGAGTATTAGTAGTAATAAAAATAAAATCATACATCCAATCTAACCTATACAGGACTTGGCAGTTCCTGTTATACAAGCAATCCAAACCAGGTTACAAATATCTAAAAAATTTATCTGAACAACTGCTCAGAGTCTTATAAAAATAATTTTAAATGCTCATTAAGCATTTAAAATAAATAAATAATCCTCCTAATTCTGGGAATAAGTAATCCTCCTAAACTTCATTTTCCCCATTTTACTGATAAGACTAGCCTTCATAATATCTTTTATAAAAATTCTGACAAGAATTTTAGATGCGAACGGAAACTAAAAATCTTTTGTCTGACTACCTTATTTTTAAAATGAAGAAATAAGGCATAGGCATTATGTATTTTACTCAAAATCCCACAGTTACCTAGTAATTGTACTGATCCAAATTTACATGCCTGAATTACATACTTTTCTAAATTGTATCTGGGCCTCTGCATGTGCATAGAGCAAACTGTTTTGCTGATCTGTTTGTTTGATCTCTAAGATTGAAAATGAATGCCTCAGTACCATCGACAGGTATCTGTTATTATGGCCAATCACATAACTTTGAAATGATTTGTACACTTAATGCACTTATTAGTTACCATAAGTAGCATAGCACATAAAAGAGTTTGCCCATCACTCTCTCAAAGAAAATGAAGGCATCAGTCAACATAAAGTTGGCAGGATGAACTTCAAAGTAACATGTACTTCTTGCAGCCTTGCAGACAGAAATTAATTAAAATGTGATGAATTGTTTCAGAAAGCAAACTCATTATGTTTACCAAAGCCAGGTGGAATATGGTGTTGCTGTCACAAGCAGGTCATCCTGCCTGTCTCTTTACCATACCCTGCATTAGGTCATCAAAGTCACACGCAGGGGAAAACCACATCAAATATCATGAAGGAGTCCCTGATTGTTCATTCCTATCGTACATATGACTTCTATAGTGACTTTTAATATGCTAAAAAGTTTGATATTTGCATTGGCAACAAGAAAATACTATGATTTTAAAAATGGAAATTTCAGCTGGATGTGGTAGTACACATCTATAATCCAAGATATTCAGGAATCTGAGACAGGAGAATGGCAAGTTAGAGATCAGGCTGGGAAACTCAGTGAGATCCTGACTCAAAATTAAATTTAAAAAGATCTGAGGATGTAACCTAGTGGTAAAGCATTTGCCTGGCATGCATAAGATCCTAGGTTAAATACCAAGTATCATGGGAGAAAAAAAATGCGAAAACTTCCAAAATAGTTGAAAATGCTTCTTTTACTTTTTTTGTTCTTTTTATAAATGACATTCTTTAATTTTTTGATTGGTTTATTTACTTTTTTAAAAAAGCATAAAATAGCTTCAGGTTTTAACTTATACCATTGTTGCATATTTCTAGTCAAATGGATAGGAATTATGTTTACCTCATTTCAGTGTAAAATCCATTTGAGGTATGTTGCTACAATGGGCCTCTATATACATTATCTGGAAGCAGCCATGCATTGTAAGGGAAAATGAAAAAAAGAAAAAAAATGTGTAGAATTTTCATTGAACAGAAAATTCCACTGCTTCCAAAAATGTAAATAAAACTTTTACACTATTACTAAAACGCTAAGAATTTCCTCTAAGTGTCTGTAACATAGTCTTCATAATGCGAGGGATGCATTAGATGATAATATAGCTCAAATACTTAATTAGAACTATTTTTAACCTTAATAACTAATGCCACTGTTGCAGTCTTTTGCTTTTTTTTTTTCATTTAATTGGAAATAAAGTCAAAAAATAACACTGGTGGATATAATTTCCTTTGTTAAAAGAAGAATATAAATAAAAACTAACATGCATGCTTTTGTGCATTTCTTAAAACATGAGTTAAAATATTTAATGTTTACGAGGACTATGTTATAGACACTTAGAGGAAATTCTTAGCATTTTAGTAATAGTGTAAAAGTTTTAAAGATTTATTAAGAAATCCCTTCTTTCACAAAGGTAACTTAGGGGATCTAGACACAAATCACCCAACCTGTAATACTGCATGCCAGGCTGTAAAAGCCATCCTGCTCCTGTGCTTAGATCTTCTTCACTTAAATGTCAGGAAGAGATGCTGAACAGGGGGAACACCTACAAGGCCTGCTGTGCACTGTGGAATGAGGAGCGAGAGCAAACAACGAGTGGACCTGACCTGTATCCTGGTGACCTAACCATTAACTGGTCACCAAGCAGCTGTGATGATTAATCCTGTGTGTCAACGTGGCCAGGCCATAAAGCCCAGATAGTAGAGATATGAAAGGTAAATAGGAATTATACAAAGGAATGTGGTGAAAAGTGTCACCAATAGAGAGAATAGCCAGGGTGAAGGTCCAAGGCAGAGAGAAATACAGTACATGTTGGGAAACACAAAGAACAGTGTGTGTGGTGGGGGGCGGGCGCACAGACAAGACAGATGCGGATGGAGACAGAGTGGGAATAGGATGTTGGGTCCAGAAGGAAACCTTGAGGACTGATTTTCTCTGTAGAGTAACAGGAAGTCATTTAAAGCTTATATTTAAGCAGAAGCATAGCATGATTATATTTGCTATGTAGCTGGGTTACTTTGCTGTGTGGATAATGGACTGAGAGGAAGTAAGAATCAAGCATGGAGGGCTGATGGAGTCTACAGCAGTGATCTAGGAACTGTTCCAGCTCATTTTTCTTCTGAGCTTATTGACATAATAGAGGTGTTCACAATAGCCTCTTATTATTGGTTCAATATCTGTGGTATCTATAATTACCTCTCCATTTCCAGTTTATTTGTGCCTTCTCTTTTATAATCAGTAATCCTGCCAGACAATTGTCTGGTTTTATTAGCCTTTCAGAGAAGCAAGGTATTTCTGTGGATCCACTGTATTGTATATTGTTACATCATGCTGATTTTTCTCCTTCATTAATTTATGATCATTATTTTTACTTTCTATATTATTTAGAAAAATTCAACTATTCTTTTCTAAATTCTAAATTAGATGCTTATCTAATGAATTCTGAATCTTGAGTTTTTCCAACTCAACACTTGGACTTTAAATTTCTTTTTTTCTAGAGCACTATTTTGATAAGACAAGAGAACCAAGTACTACTTAGCTGCCCCCAACATGCACTGTTATGTAGTGATGGTGTTTATGCAGTGATTCAGTTTACATATTTCATAATTTTCACTATGAATTCAATTCCTCTGAGTTGCATAGAAGTGAGCTTTTAAATTTTGTAATATATAGTTTTTACTACTATATATGTGTTTTAAAATTGTGACTTGTTGCACTGTCAGAAAATGGATTCAGCGTGAAACATTTTTTAACATGTTGAAGTTCATAGTCCAGCAACAGACACTTATTAATCATGCCCCAAGTATTCTTCATTTCCCACAACTGTGGATGAGATGACCTAGTTAGAGAGTCTAATACAGTAAAAATAGGATGAAAAGCTATTCTCTTCCTTTTTTTGTAAATCGTTATTTAATCGACAAGAAAAAATTTATATACCTTTATGGTGTACATGATGTATGTACTGTGGAATAACCAAAGAAGCTATTTTACATATGCATTATCTCACATCCTTGTGTGTGTGTGTGTGTATAGATTTTTTTTTCTTTTGGCACCAGGGATAGAACTCAGAGCCACTTGACCACTGAGCCACATTCCCAGCCCTATTTTGTAGAGACAGGGTCTCACTGAGTTGCTTAGCACCTCGCTTTGTGCTGAGGCTAGCTTTGAACTTGTGATCTTCCTGCCTCAGCCTCCTTAGCTGCTGGGATTATAGGCATGTGCTACTGCACCCAGCCCAATAATAGATCTCTTGAACTAATGCAGTCCTCTTGTCTAAACTGAAATGTTGTGTCCTTTGACCAATATCTCTCCAATCCTCCCAGCCCCCTGTCTCTGATGCCCACCATTTTACTGTTTTTATGACTTTTACTTGTTACCCTCCATATTATATGTGAGATCACATGTATTTGATCTTCTGTGCTAGGTGTATCTCACTTAACATAATGTCCTCCTCCAGGTCATCCATGTTATCAAAAATGACAAGATTTCTTTCTTTAATGCCTCAATAGTTTTCAATTATACATATGTACCACCATGTATTTATCCATTCATCTGTTGACAGATGCTTTGGTTGATTCTATATTTTGGCTATTGTGAATAATATTGCAGTTAACTCAGGAGTGCAGAAAGCTTCAACAAACTAATTTCATCTCCTCTGAATATATACGCAGAAGTCAGGTGAATCACACAGCAGTTCTAGTTTCAGGTTTTTCATAAAATTCCATACTGTTTTCCATAATTACTGTACTAATTTACACTCCCACCAATAATATACAAGAGTCACTTTTTTCCACATCCTCACCCACACTTTTTCTCTCTCCTCATTCTTTAAGAGCCATTCTAAGACATATGAAGTGACATCTCATTGTGATTTTAATTTAACTTTCCTGAAGATTAGTGATGTCGAACGTTTTTCATATACCTATTGCTCATTTGCATATCTTCTATTTACAAATGTCCATTTGGATCCTTTACCCATTTTAAAATTGGGTTGTTTTCTTGCTATTGAGTTGGTTGAGTTCCTCAAATACTTTAAATATTAATAATTGTCAGATACATAATTCCTGGATATGTTTTACCTATTTAGTAAGCTATCCCTTCACTCTGATGATCGTTTCCTTTGCTATACAGCATTTTAATTTGATGTAATTCCACATGTCTACTTTTGCTTTGATTGTTTTGGGGGTCATGGCCAAAAAATCCATTACTGAGATCAATGTCATGGAGCTTTTCCTTTATGTTTTCTTGTAGCATATTATAGTTTGGGGTACGATATTTAAAGCTTTAATCTATATGAATTGATTCCTTTAATGGTGTGGGGTATGGATATCCACTTTTCCTAAACATCTACTGAAGAGGATGTCCTTTCCCCAGTGTATGTTCTTGGCACTTTTGTTGAAAATCAATTCACTATAAATGTGTATATTTATTTCAAGGCTTTCAATTTCCCTCACTACCATACAAATATCTGCTATATGTTACCAGGGTGCTCCTGAAATCTATGTACTATCATCAATCATATAAATTTTTTAGTATTGCGCTTTAACTCTTCCATATATTCATAGATTCTCTTTCCTCATCTTAACACCTGCCAGCCTTGTTCTACAACAGATATTTTCATTAACCTAATGTGAAGTTGTTCTGAAAAAAATAAACAGCATCAACTCCTATAGGAAAGCTCTGTGATTTCCCTGGTTTGGGGTATGATTCTTCTACCTGCTCGCAGCTAGAGCACTTAACTCACCAATTGCAATCATCATCTCCTCTATTAGACTTTGCATCTCTTGGCCTTAGTAGAGAGAGAGAGCACTCAAATTTCTTGAGTGCTCAAAATATGTGTTAAATTATGAATGATAAGAAGCCAATAAGTTTTATTTAAGTCTCAAATAAAATATATTAAAGGAAAGTTCATTTATTCTATAACTGATTGTTATGAGAAACATGACAGTATCACTTAAAATAATTTATTAACACAAAAAAGTTTATATTATCAAGTTGATTTTAACATTGACAATTTTTCTAAAACGGAAAATCCATGTTGTTTTAGTCATCTTTCTCATTGCTATGACCAAAAGACTTGACAAGAACTATTTTAAGAAGGAAAAGTTTATTTGGGGATTTCAGAGGTCTCAGTCCATAGTCACCAGATTTCATTCCTCAGGGTCTGAGATTTGGCAGAACATCATGATAAAAGATGGCAGTGGAGGAAAGCAGGGAACATGGCACCAGGAAGCAAAGAGAAAGAGACTTTTTTGGCCATGGACAAAACATACCCCAAAGGAATGCCTCCAAAAATCTACCTCCTCTAGCTACACACTACTTACCTACAGTTACCACCCAGTTAATCCCTATCAGTGGATTAATGATAACCCAATCATTTCACCTCTGAATTTTCTCATATTATTTTATACATGAGCTTTTCTGGGATGTCTCACATCTAAACCATAAAACATGTGCAAATAGTTCAACATGACTATATTAAATACATTTCATACTATTAAGCAAAAGTGTCACCAAGAAGGAAGTTTGTTTCTAAACCGAAGGAGTATTTAATAAATTTTCTGTTATCAACTATAGATGGTCAGGTACTTTCTTAACTGAGAATAAGGAAGACATGACCATTGCTATTGCTACATGGTGCATTTTTATGCTTGTGAAATATAACCTATGATAACAAAATTTGCTTCTCATTTATTGCTTATTATTTTTTTCATTGAAAAGAACCTTTTAAAGAAACATGTCAAAGATTACATTTTCCATAAACAATGTAAATTTAATTCACTAGGAGTCACTAAATTGGGGTCTCTGTCAGGCTAATGAGCACATCATTAAGACAAGCTAAGGTTTCTGGTTGGTATACACAAAATACTTTTCATCAATAATTTACAAAGCACTGCATGCTTTCTTCAAAATATCAACATCTATTAATAAAAATAAAACTTGAAATAATTCTTTGTATTTCATAAATGTATGATGAAAGAAAAATTATAAACTGTAACCAAAATATACTTAATAATATCACCCTGGAGGTTAATATTCAACCTGCCTTTTAGAAAACAAATGCTTGCCAACAATTAACAGACATGATTATCCTTAATTTTACATTGCATTGTAATTCAGGAAGATTATTTTAAATGTTCAGAAAAAATATTAATAAATGCTTTATAAAGCTGGGATGGACATGAAAAGAAATTGGGGCAATATAGTTTACATAATTATAGGAATCTCAAATGTGTTATTTTGGATTCCTGTGTCTGTAGTGGGTTTAGTCTTAAGAATTGAAGAATTAGCCTACATTTCACTGGAATAACAGGAAGTATCATAACCTTTTCAGTTTAAATAATGTATCAGGGACGTGCATGGTGATGCATGCCTATAATCCCAGTGGTGCGGGAGAGTAGCAAGTTCAAAGTCAGCCTCAGCAAAAAGCTAGGTGATAAGCAACTCGGTGAGACCCTGTCTCCAAATAAAATACAAAATAGGTCCAGGGATGTAGGGTTGAGTGCCCCTGAGTTCAATCCCCAGTACCTGTCCCCACCCCAAAAAAAAAAAAGATATATCAGGAAATTCACGAGCTATGTACATAATATTATAGTGTTTGGATATAAAATAAAAACAAAGATATAAAGCCAGATCATCTGAAGATTTTGAAAAGAGGCAATTCATCAGATATCTTCCCCCTCCTTTTTTTTCTTCTCCCTTACTGTGAAAGCAAAGGAGTATATAATTACGGGTAATCATATTTAAACATGAGTAATCCAGATTTATCACTGTTTCCTTCTCACTTTTGTTTCCTAACATTTGTATCTTTAATTTTGTAGTAAAAGTTGTTGACAAAATCTCTAGATGGTTCATCAAAAGGTTAGGCCTTATCAACAATATCCTTTCTAGACAATTTCAAAGATTATAGTGGAATGGGAGATATTTAAAGCCAAATGATACTCTGCAATAAAGTTAAGTATGATTCCTTGTTTGGATATAGCAATACAAAGAACTGTGGGCCAACAGACTGGTCAGAGGACTTGAAACCAGCTCTCATAAATTGCAGTGGGATAGAGCCACAGAAATGCACTATTACCAAGTTGTCCTAGAAACTTCCACGCAGGCACAGTGAACTTCCCATCTGAATGCCACGTGCATGCTCAAACTGATGGTTTCAGTGCATTCTAAAGTAAAAAAAAAAATAGTACCCTGAGATTTTTAAGTGAGGAACTCTATCTTGGGCAATGAGAATCACAATAATAAAGGCCTATGGTAGTCATGGTTTAAGTATATGCCTAGAAAATTTTGACCCTTAGTTATTTTGAGGATTTCTAGTAGGTAGGAGTTAATCCTCATATCCCTACATGGGGGTGGGAGGAAAAGGAGCTATAAAGAGTGTTATTTGTTAGTATATATCATTCAGGCATCCTTTAAAACAATAGCCTTAGCTTGACTAGATAGTCATCTGTGATAGTAAAACTACAGCTTTTTAACTTGTCTGAAAACAAATGCCCTGTGATCTCAAAAACAAAGGCTAAGTAGAACTGTGTACATGTTTTTGCAGGATTCTGTGTCCTTGAGCATGTCAGTACTTGGTCCTTTCATCAAGCTCTCACCTTCCTCTCCACCTCAGCTTAAGGTTTGAAGGTGGAACCCCAGAATGAAAGTTATGTGATCAGTAAGTCTCAGGAGAGAAAGATAAAAGTATTTCCAAGGTCATATATGTTTGTTAAGGCTTAGCACTGAGATTAAACGCCCTTAGTAATCTTTGTGTGATGGTTTAGGAAGGCATTTGAAGGGCCAGTTTTGCTTGTACTTCCATCCATGTGAGCAAGGGCCCTGGGAGAGTTGGGTGGTAAGATCTATCAGTGTGGATGCGCTAGGCTGAAGGCACACCTGGTCCTCTTTCCACGGCCTGCAAAGCTCCATCTGCAAGTATGGGACACAGCAGCCCTGGCCATTCTTGGAACTAAAGACATTTAAGTCACAAATATCCTTCTAATTTTGTTTCTAGTCAGCATGATTTCACTCAGAAAATGCTGCAGCAAATTGGAAGAAAGGCAGAATGAAACAGTAGAAGCTTAATAAAGTGTATTTAGGGCAAGAAACCTCAAATTTATTATGCAGTTGCATTAAATACAGGCATTCTGCTGATGTAGGCAATTTCTTTCTTTCTTTCTTTCTTTTTTTAATGTTAATAGTTGGAAGAAGGCCCAAATCCTTCAGTGGAGCTCAGAATTGTTTAGTAAGCAGGGATCTTTTGTGCTGCATGTTAATATAATGTATGAGGCCATTGTTTCGTTTGGGCAACTGCTCAAAAGAAATGAATAATGAACTGCTTTCTAGGTAATAGTCCTCAGGTTGCCTGTTGAAGATAATGTAAAGCTCAGGTTGCTAGAATTTCACTCTTACAGTCTTTCATTTGAGCCAAAGCATTAACGGAAGGGGAAACATGGAAGCAAAAGACAGCTGCAATTTCGTATTGTACAAAGGTAAATTAGTTAACAGAATCATTTTTCACTAAAGGCAAAAAATAATAAAAGTTGGTTGTTTTGCTGTTGTTGTTATTTTTTTTTTAATTTACCTACTAAAAAATCCTAGTGAAGTGACTTTAGAATAAAGTTGATGCTGCTTCCTGTACTCAGGGCAACAGCTGATTACCAATCTAACCACAGAGGATTCTTGTGCCTGAAGGCAGCACTGTATTCTGTCAGATCAAAAGCCTAAAGGCAAACTCCTCAGCAGACTCACTTTTCTCCTGTGTACAACATACCTGTCTACTTACAGCAGAGAACTATTATAATTGGGAAATATAAAAATGTAAGATACGGCTATTACTTTCTGATTTTACAGAAATATGTGGTATAACTTGTAGGGTCTTAAATGTGAATGAAAAGCATCAGTGGACCTAATATAAAAGTTAACTAAAATTTTACAGATGAGGTTCTTATAACTATTTGAGGATGAGTAACTAAAGGCTGAATGGTAAAAACACATCCAATTTCTACTATGGCACATCGTTATTTTCCTTCACAATGCATACCACATTTTCCCTAATATTGACTTCTTTTAGCCAACACATACTGATCATTTTTTATGTACCAAACACTCTTATAAGTAGTTTACACTCATTAACTATTGATTCTAACCAGAGCCCTATATGATACATTAAAATATGAGAAAGCCAAGACAGAGGGGTTAAGTAACTTGCCTGAAGTCACACAGTTGGTAAAGGTACAGAAGGAGGGGAGGAATATAAGTTTGTTGTTGTTTGAACAAAAGATCTTATCAAGAGACATGTGATACTATTTAACTAGAATAACTTCTCTCTTATCCAGTGGTCACTAAAATCCAGCAAATTAAATTATCGGGATATAATATGCCAAACATCATTTCCCAGAAGCTAAAAAATACATTCAAAAACATTTGCATTGAGAAATATATTAAAAAACAATTCCATTTTCATCAAATTAAATTTCATTCTGAGTGTATTTATTCTTTATCATATGATTCTAAATAGAATAAATATCACTTTATTTAAACTATTACACAATCAAATAATGAATCCGAGGAAGCAGTTTTTCCTAAGGCCACAGGAAATAATAACAACTAATGAAAATTTAAAAATGTTAAACAGTTCCAAAGGTATAATGGGGAGTCATTCAGTGAAGGGGAACTGTCAATAATATTCACTCTAAGTATCTTACATCTTCACAAAATGTTTAAAATATATGCAGAAGACAATATTTCAGTAGGAGTAATTTTCAAAAACCTTTAAAATAAGATTTTCAAGGAAATTCTATTTAATTCATTCAAGTAGCAGTATTCCATAGGAATGATTTCTATTGCCAAGTATTTTCAATGCTGTCACTTGGAGAATTTTGTCATTCTTGAAATAACATAAATTGTTATCATTGTTTGAGTTTCAAAAACATAGAACAGGGCACTCAGCAGTAGAAAGAAGTGACAGCCATCAAGAAGCAAAAAGGGTACATACTTCCTGTGCAGCAGGAGCTACTCCAGTGCTCCTCTGCCATTTTCCTAGGGAAAGGCTAACCAATGAGGGAATTCACGGAGAAACAGACTGAAAGGACCGAAGATGGACAGGTGACGTTTTTAACAAGACCGTTTTCCAGTCAATCCAGAAAGAGTGTACAAATAGAGTGACTGCTAATAAAAAGGTTGGGAATCCTTAAGAAAATTTCTGGTGGAGCAGTCTAGGACCAGGCAATCATGGACATAGAGACATATCATAGATATGAGAGACAAAATCCACATCAGCTGTCCCTTCTCTTCACATTGCTTTGTGTGGATGTTTACTGGCTCCATCTCTGTTCTCAACTGCCCATAAAGAAGTCATGGGAACACATAACAGTGTATGGGTACCTGGCTATCCCTCAGCATTTCCTCTTTCTATTCTCTCCCAATCACAATTGGTTTGGTTTCTGAGGTTCTCACAAGTGCACATTGATATCACCAAATATTACAGCATGGGCCTCACCCCAGACCAACTGAGCCAGAATTGTTGCGTAGAGGGGTGGGGAGCTAGGGAGAGGCATGACGGCATGTCAAGCTGTAGTAGTCTCCATGCTGAGGCACCTCCCTCCCCATCCCCACATACAACTCCCAAAGATGGGAGACAAGTAGAGGCTGGGGCTCCATTAGCTGATAATCCAAGGCAATTCCCCCCATCCATACCACAGCTGCTATATAAAAAAAGACAAGGTAATAGACCAGATATCTACACTATATGATACAAAAGAAATAAACCCAGAAACAAGTGTTTTAAAATAAGCATATTAAATATCATCAGAGATAAACAAGAATTCTGGGAATTTGGGCAAGCACAAGAAGACATAACAAATAATGGGATAACGGGTATGTAAAATACAGTAGTGAAAATAATTAACTTAGATTGAAGAACTAATGGTTTGGGACAAGGAATGAATCAGTGAGCAAACAATGTATGTCAAAGAGTATCCACAGAAATATCAGGAAATAATTAAATGTGGGAAATGTATAAAAAAGTTTTGATGATATGGAAGACTGAGGCAGAAAATTCATAAACAGGGGTCCCCATCAATGGCAAAGGTTCCCACAGGGGCTGCCTTCTTGCTTTTTACCAAAGTACCTCAATTTCCAGGACCTCCTAGATGAAGTTCCTGTGGTTTCCAGTGTCTCCAGTACTTCCATTCTCTGTGTTCAGTCATCTCTCACCTACCTCTCATCACAGTACTCTCAGAATGACTTGTGAAATATGAGCCCTGAGAAGAGGAGATATCCTCCAGGCAGAAGCTGGTGAGAGGATCCAGTTGCTGGGACTATACTGGACATAAACATACTTGTAGTCTTTCCCAGCTACAACACAGTTTATATTACTATGGCCAATACCAAAAATTTAAAGGAATATTTTTAGCAAACTTAATCTGCAATTCAATTTGTTTCAATTTTAGGAAATCTCTTACTCAGTCTCCTGTAAAATTAATCATTAAAGGTGAAAAAAAACGTCTTATCCCCAACACAAATCTCTAGAACTAGCCACCTGGGGATGGATCAAGATTCCATATCTGAAGAGAGGTGCAGAAGGCCAGTAACATGCCCCTGAGGAGACACAGAGAAAGAAAGAGAGATGAAAACAGGTAAAACCACCAGATGCATAGGAGGGCCAAGGTTCAACCTGTCATTCAAAACACCTTACCTGGAAGGAGGAGAGAACAGAGAGAGGAAGCAAAGAACTGATATGTTGGAGACAGGAAGGTTTAAAGGAAAACTCAAAAATTGGAAGCCAGGCAAGAATGAGCATAAAAGTTCTTATCAGTAAAAATGCATTTCACTGGGGAGCTGAATAACCACATGGGACATGAAGTGTTCTAAGTGGCTAACAGAATTTTAGGTCCAGCAGAGGACCTCATGACAGGGTGACCTGAAGCAAGGGAAAGAACAGTGAAGGCCTTCCTGATATTGCAGTCATGTTTATACCCATTGAAGCTGAGGAAGAGGTGCATCCCCTCATCTCCCAGGAGAGTGCCCACCTTTGGGTTTCATGGAATGACAACTCACTTCAGTATCCTAGTGTTGGGATGGTCCTTCTACTTCCAGAAACCATATTCATTTGACTGAAAACTAAGAAAGCCCTTTCCCCTGGGTAGACAAGAAGATCTCCAAGTCTCATTCTTTCTTCCCCTGCCAACACCACCTCAGACAGTGGTTTAGGGAGAGGGCAAGCAAGAACCATCATGGTTGTGGAACTCTATACCACAAAATCAAGGTTGCAGCGGCAGAGAATGGTATAAGAAAAGTGGACAAGAGCTGACAAAAGGGGTATCTTATCCACATGGGGTATTTCTAATAACCTAAAGCAGGAGGGCCCATCAAAGAAACCAACTTCAAGGTTCCCTTAAACTTTTTGTGTCTTTTTTCAACAGACATGTTATATAACATTCCTAAAATATTTTTACTTCTTTTATTTTGAAACTATTTGCAAACATTAATAATTGAGCTGAAAATGCAGAAATTCATCACTGGAGCCATCTTCTTGTCTTTCTTATCAGATTATTCTGTTTCCCCAATACTCGAAATACATTCTGGTTGTAGATGACTTCTACCCCATGTCTACATTATACCATCTTTGAGTAACTTCCCTAAACATACGTTCTGAATGCCTAGAACACTCTGTCTCAGATTTCTACTTCACTTTCATGATTCAAATCCCAGCAATCATTAAGACTTAGAGTAGCAGGCTGGGATTATAGCTCAGTGGTAGAGCGCTTGCCTTGCATGCAGGAGGTGGGTTCGATCCTCAGCACCACATAAAATAAATAAGTAAATAAAATAAAGATAAATGGGGAAAGAAAAGACTTAGAGTAGCTCCCCAAACAGAGACCATGAAAACTCTATATGAAGAAAGCTCTTCTACAGAAAAAAATCTCACTATAATCATATGTAGAACTTCATTGGGCACAGGTATCATGTCTTACCCAGTTTTCAATTTCTTGCATTTGATGCTATAAATATCTAATGAAGTGCTAATAATAAAAACATAAAAGGTTTAAAATTTTTCAGCTCATTAAATAAAGGCCATAAAAGTTTTAATGTGAGGCTGCTATTAATTTCATTTTGGCACCACTTAAGTATGAGAAATTTCTCCTCCTTGTTAAGTAAATCATCAACAAAATCCTATAGGAAATATGCAAAATGCCAATTGGTAAAGAACAAAAATACTTCACATATTAAAATCTACATTAAACATATATAAGAGGGCGATTAACAGCCCTTGGAGTTTACCACAGCAGCCCTCAATGTCTGTAATTCCTTGGTGTGGTTTTTATATTCCTCAAGTTCCTGTGAGGTTCTAGTAGTTGCAAATTTTTTCTATAGTGCAATGTACTAGCCTTCCTTCCTGCATGCTGTTTCTAGTTTTTGATGCTCATTAGCTTAATGGACAATTATAGCTCTCCAACTGATTTCTCAATCACTGAGTTTAATAGAAAGATTTTTATTATTGCCTACATTCCAGCTTCTGAATAGAAAATATATTTCATTTACTTCTCATTTTAACTATTTTCCCAGCTTCATAAAAATACACCAACACTCACTGTTAAACATAAAGAAGGAATACATAAGACACAAATTTAAAAACTGAGATTCAAGTAAAAGTTAAGTTGAATAACATTTATAATAAGAAAATTTCATAAAAAATGCACATTTCTCTTTCTCAATAGCAAAAAAGAAGCATTTTAACAAAATGGAACAGAATTGCAGGAATTTAATTGTACTGACATGGTTTTTCCAGAATTTAAAAAATTATACTCCCTAAACATTTTTAAGTATATAATAAAAAAAATTTTAAAAACATCAACTTGATATTCACCTGAGAATATCTAGCCTTAATACTTGAGTAAAATTAAAGCACAATTGTGGAAAAATTCAGAATGTAAAAGGATAATGCAAATGAGATAGCTTGATTTATCTGACTCAAGTGAAATATATTTGAAAAAGCGCTAAATTAAAATCTAAATACTAGATTTGAAAAATAAATGAGCAAGTCTCTGAATCAATTCAGACTCATGGTAAACAGTAGAAGTGAAAACTCAGATACACAATTCTTCAGAAAGACTGCTATCCTCTTAATTAAAAATTCATTCTTTTTATTTCTCATCCACCCCTTTAAGTGTTATGAAATAGCTATTGGTTATTTGCAGAGGTGATGGTTAAGTAGCACACCAAGAAGAATTAGACACTATTGTAATGCTTATCATTAACAGTATTTATTTACACAATACTGTATTTTTTAAAAAATTATTACATGCATTATCCTAGGAGGTCCCTACAACAGCCCTCATAAAATAAGTATTCTTCTAGGGGTAGAACATAACTTCCCATTCCTTAAGTGTTGGCTACACAAAGTGTCTTTCTTCCAAAGATTATAACATGGGAAGATAAGTAAAAGAGTACCTTACAAAGGAGAGAAACAGCACCTCAGCCAGGGATCAAGACAAACAACAGTGACATGTCATGAGGATACTATGGACCTTAATATGAGGTGATGGAAATGGTACCACTCCTCTGTGTTCTTCCTCCCCCAAATACCAACCTAATCATAAGAAAAACATCAGAAAAATCCCTACTGAGGGGCATGCTACAAAAATATCAGACGGCTTCTCTTCATAACTAGCAAGACGTTGGAACTTGGGAAACTGTCATCAGAGCAAAGTGGAAGCTAAGGACACATGACAACTAAATATAATGCTATACCCTGGATGGGATGCTACAACAGAAAAAGAACATGAGATAAAAACTAAGCAAATGTAAAAAACAAACAAACAAGCTGTAGACTTAGTATTAAGGCATCCATCTTGGGCCATTAATTGTGACAAATGTACCATACCACCGTAAGATGTTAATAAAAGGTAAAACTCATTTTGAAGAATCTGAGGACTATCTATATTATCATCAGAACTCTTCTGTTAATCTAAATCTATGCTAATTTACATTATTTTACAATGCAGGAACAAATTCACGTGTACCTGCACTCACATACATACATGTAGATAGTATCCTAACATACAGTTGAAAAAACAGAGCTTCTTGTACATCCAGTCATTTGTCTGGATCACAGGTAGAGGTTCAATTTGAACAAAATAATTTTCAAATCTGAAAGCAGATTTTGAATTTGAACAAAATAATTTTCAAATCTGATTTCCTCCAATGTAAGAGTCACCTTTGTTTTGTACATTAATTGCAAATAAAGACTCAACACATCCATTTGAGTTAAAAATAGCATATACTGGGCTAGAGTTGTAACTCAATGGTAGAGCACTTGCCTGGCATTTGCCTGGTACTTGCCTGGCACCTGTGAGGTACTGGGTTTGATCCCAGCACCACATAAAAACAAATAAAGGCATTGAATCCATATACAATAAAAAAGCATATACTTATTTGCCCAAGGCTTTACAGATAGAGAAGGATTAATAGCACATAGAGAAGGGTTAATTGTCAGGATTTGATTTTTTATATATACATGCACTAAACAAATCAGACTTACTCATGCACACTGATGGACACTTAGCAAGATTCTAATTTTTCTGCCAGTAAAGCATAAGGCTTGGGGAGTCCTTTTTTGAAAGTGGTAGAGTCCAATCATTTAGATCTCAATTTCTGCAGTCATGGCTTTAGGGAACTTTTCTGCAGATGCTGGTTTCATTTTCTCCTACCCTATCTTTTCATTTATCCAGAGGTCATTCTTATCTTTCTTCTTGGTTAAACTTCAAGGTTGTCCCAGCTTATCTTTGTAATGTCTCTGCACCTGCTGTCCCTGATCTTATTAAAACAGCTCATCTCCTGTTTTCAGCTTGTGATTTTTCTAAGCAGTATTTTTAACCCATTTATTCTTCCTTCACCAAATCTATCTTGTGTAGTAGGATATTTTCTAAGCTAAGTTTATAACCATTTTATAAGTAAGATATTAGATATTTAAAAAATAAGAAAGAAAATGCTTCCATCGTTTTCTTCATCAACATCATGACTAACAGACTATTCTTATATTTATAAAAACAATTTAATTAATTTACAATTAGCCCATGTTAATAAGAATCAATCTTTTCAGTGAAAGAGATCAATGAGTTCATGTTTTTTTTCCAAAATCCAAATTGAAAAGTCAAATGGATTTTACTCAACAACCTCCAACACTGAATGATCTGCATGTGCAGTTATGTGACCTAATGTTTTGTTTTCTTTTTAAAATAAAGTTTAGTCTTGTGTAGGATTGATGTCCTTCACATACACACACACATTCTCTCTCTCTCTCTCTCTCTCTCTCTCTCACACACACACACACACACACACACACACACCCTCTAGAAAGAAAGAACCCAGACATTTAGAATTCAAGAAACTTATTCCTGTATACAACCCTAACTTTTGTGTTGAGTATGCATACAACTATAAGTGCTGGCCACGAGGCCAGCCCTGCCACACAGAACAGAAGTAGCCCAGAGATGATTGTTACTGCCACACAGAACAGAAGTAGCCCAGAGATGATTGTTACTGCCGAAGACTTTCAGTGCCCAGCAGCAGTGGGGCTGTGCCCTACCAAGTCTTCTCTGACAGTTCAGGGACCTACATAACCAGTGACACTACTGCTCTGTGGACAAGAGATCAACATTTGGAGAAGCAGTTGTAGGAACCCTCAGTGGAGATCTGGGAGGAGCTCTGTGTGCAGTGCACAAAGGTTGGTAGGAATAAGCTATTCTGGGATGATGCCTGGGTGGCAGGGAGAAGGTGAACATATCCAGGTACATGAAGTCAGGCAACAACAGGGAGCGATGTGCTTCTTGGTTTTCCCAGCCCTACCTCAGCTTGTTAAAGGTCTCCCTTTCTAAAGAGTTTTTCATGTACTCAAACATGTTCCCTGGGTGGGAACAAAGTTTAAGTATCTTTTAATCTCCAAGGCATAATTGAGCTTCACCAAGTGATAGAATTTTCCTGTTTGCGGAACTGTAGAATTCTTTCAGGATAGGAACTAAAACTAAATTGTGAAGGCCATCTCAGAAACCAAGGGTATCAAAGAATTACAATTTTGGGTAGTTATAATTTGTTTTCTTGCTGTTAAGAATGTGCAAATTACCAGTGAGATTTAAGAGCAGAGTAAAACTTAAAGGAGACAGCTATACAAGGCTAACAGATTCCTGAAGATGCTTTCTTTTTCTTTTTTGAATAATGTTAACTATTTAAAGATTGTAGAAAGCTGGAACCATGAAAAAATCTGCAAGGAGAAAAATCCAATATTAAAAATTCAACCATAAAAATGGCCTTTGAAATAAAGCTGATAATGCTTGGGTTACAGCTATATTAAACTATCGTTATTTTAGCTCCAATGTTAGAGTATTGTTTAAAATCAGATACATAAACAGACTTTTCAGACTGTTTAACAAATCTCAGACCCATATCCTTTCTGACGTCAAAGCTGTCTAAAAGTAACAGAGAAGTCAGTACATGGTTTCCTTCAAAAATGGTACTGTTTTCATGAATGAAAGCAAGAAGTGCAAAGGGAATAACATGTCCAATGAAACATCATCTTATTATTTTTGTGGCTCGATTCAGGCTTTCTTCTCTTCCTATATTGTTCTTTCCCTGAGGTTCCTATACTAACAATGAAACATAAAGGTCTACTGTTGGTGAGCAGCAACTGAGAATCATACCGTATCCACAAACTTGGTATTATTTTCAGAAAATTCCTTGCAAAAATTCCTGCCAATGATACTTAATATTTACTCAGCATTCTCAATATTAAGGTTAGCATAACAGAACTAGCAGGGATATAGATGTCTGCTATTCTAGCTCAAAAGATTTAATATTAAAGCTGGTAAGACTGGTTTGTGTAGAAATTAGACAACTTGCCCAAATGTCATATAGCTAAAGAAACAAAGGTGGGAACTCAGGCTTCTTGATTGTAATACAGATGCTATTTTTATCATGTTCTTCTTGCATACAAACATTTCTGTGTAGAATAATTTTTTAAAAAATTCTTAAAATGAATGTAAAATCTTTAGTAGAAATAAAGGTAAAACCTTATTTTCCTCTCTAACTAAAGATGTCTTCATGTATTTGAGATTAATGAGGATCAATCTGACTTTTAAAACACATTTAAAGAACTTGGCAAGTCTTTCTCAAATTTAAAAGTGATTGATCCCTGGAAAATTTTTCTCCCAGCATATGAATTGCTTTTTATGGAAACATGTTTAATTGACCAATTGTGAATGGCTTCTATTAGTAAGAAAATGTTCTAGATGAAAAAAATGATAGACTTCAGAAGCAACTACATTTTGAATGTGCATTTTCTAGCACATATATGAAAACAACCACATATTGTCAATTAAAAGAAATCTGCTATTTCTTTTTAACTTTAGTAAAATATAGCATGTGAGAAAAGAATCAGATAAATGGAATAATTTGAACATTCTCTACAATCAAAAGCTGTTGTGAGGGCTGGGTTGTGACTCAGCGGTTGAGTGCTCGCCTAGCACACGTGAGGCACTGGGTTCGATCCTCAGCACCACATAAAATAAATAAAGGTATTGTGTTCATCTACAGCTAAAACAAAATTTAAAAAAAAAAAAAAAGCTGTTGTGAACTTCTGGCTTCTCTTTTGTTCTTGGAGTCTTTAGGGCCTGGAGTCCATGCCTGGCTTCTTTCATGCCATTAAGAAAAAGATCACACCTCCTGAAACCCAGACCAGGGGTCCTGCATGCACAAGGCAGAACTATTCACCCACATTCCCTTCTCTTCTGCCTTATACGCATATTTGATTTTCCTACCTGGGACTAAGCACCATGTTACACTCAGGGAAAAAAATAGTAGATTTTTTTTTTTAATAGCCAATTCTTATGTTTTTTGCTGAGAAGAAAGAGACGCTACTGAAGTCTATACATGCACATATATACATATACATACACACACGCACGCACACATGCATATATACACATATATATACAAAGAGTTATTTGCTATAATCTGACTTTCTTCCCTTCCCCCTTCCAATCTCATTCATCCCCTCCCCAAACACACAGGCACACACACATCAGATACGTTGCTACTCCTACTTAGAACTCAGAGGATCACTGGTCCCTAGCAGCAATGCAAATGTCTATATTTTATGAGTAAAATTTTCTTCCTAGAAGTTTATGTCAGGTTACACAGCCAAATGGTATTGCCCTTTATTTTAGAATCTACTTAAGGAATTCTGAACATAATATAATCTGTACATTTTCAAAATAAAGAACTGTAAATTCGTTACAATACTAAAAATATCTTTTATTTTATCCTCAGTAACAATGATAAGTGTTGTGCATAAAATAATGTCTTTGATCCCTTTCTACTGTTTCAAATTCAATAATTTCATTTTCTTGAATTTTATAAAGAGTTGTCACTTTATATCCTTTTGTATCTTGTAACACTTGATCCAGAGAATGTACTCATACAATGTATTCATACAAAGACTTATTTATAATTAAACTTAAGGACCTAGTATTTGTTCAACAAACTTGTGAGGTACTTCTTGCCCTTAAGAATCCCAGAGTGTCTCAGGAAGCCAGCTGTGTACATAATAGTAAATAAATACAGGCGATGCACTCCAGAAACCTACACATGGTATAGGAAAAAGGAGCCACACACCAGGAGCTGGGAACATTTACTAAAGGTCATGCCTATGCTAAATTTTGAAGTATGTACAAAAAAAAAATGCAGCTGGAAACAGATATAGATAAGAAGTTAAATATAACCTATAATTATTTTTCACTCTCACTGGCATATTCCATGCACCTAGATAATATTAAATATTTCTAGATAGACTGATGCCCTCTAAGGAATCTAACTTTTATGGGGTTTAATATCTTTATGAGTAAATCTCATTCTAATTTTATTTCTGCTGTGAATTCTGCTAGGATATAACCTTCTTTTGTTCACTGATGCATTATAAGCATTCAGTGGGTATAAAAATGATGCATTATTTGTAAATCTAACTAAATGAAATATTGTAGCATTTAATTTTCATAAACATTTACAGAGTACACTCTCTGTGGGATATATTGGCTCTTTTTCTCTTATTAAACATGATTCAAAAAGAAATAAAGGCCAAGAGTATAGCTCAGGGGTAGAGTCTATGCTTAGCATGTGTGAGGCCCTGGATTTCACCCCTAGTATCAACAAAGAAAAAGGAGGAGGAAGAAAGGAAAGGAAAGCGGAGGAGTAGAGTGGTGGTGGGTGTGCAGCCCTGTGGTAGAGCACATGACAGACACATGTGCAGCTCTGAGTTGGATTTCCCAGCATAACAAAGAAAAAAAAAAGAAGAAGACAGCCAAACTTTGTCCTTTGTCTCACAAAGTTGACAGTGTCATAGAAGACAGAATTAGGGTCCATTTGCTTACTTCTCAACTCTGAAAGAAATATTCTTTCCAGGAACAGAAGGGCAGGCACATGGTAAGGAAAAGTCAAAACACAAGAAGGTCATATAATTGGAAAAAGCAAGAAAGAGTCACAATTGAATGATTTTTTCATGGCTTCACATCTCTCTTTCTGAAGCCTTTTGCAGGCTGCCTGTGTTCATATCTCTGCTGGGTTAATAAAATTTCCTTTCTTGCCTGCCTTCAAGAAGAAGGATGATTAGAATGCACCTAGTTCTTCAGTCAGAAGCCTACACTTAAGATCAGTTGCTGAAATAGGTTTTCAATTTCAAAAACTGAGAATAGGTTACCAAAGTGGGTTTCCAGTGAGTCCACTGTAAGGCATACTAATTTCTGCCTAACACCACACTAGGTCTCTCTGTGACTGGAGAAATCACTTTGCCTAATCATTCTCTTCCCTAAATCTTTCCATCCTGCTTGCTATCCTTTGTTCTAAAACAAAGGAAGCCATAAAAAGAAAGCAAGACTAAATAAAACTTTCTATGAACAAAGTATGCCTTTTGAACAATTTTTTAATGTGATTTCCACACAGCTCTGCGCATAGTATGTATTAAACAACTGTCTACAGAAAGGAGGAAAACTCAGAAAATGAGACTTTCTTTCTTTTTGGACCTGGGGAAAATGAGTCATGTTATTATTGTTTTTCCAATCTCAACAACTTAGAAATATTTTCATTTCATGTTTTGGTTTTTATAAAGAAGAGGTATAGAGGAAAAGCTGGAATACTATAAGGAAAAAAATCACTGATAGAAATTAAATAAAAATACTTGGTTGAGTTTTATCTATAAGTTGCATAGCTACCATTCAGAGACTTTATCTCCCATGTATTGCAATAGGATGATCTTGGAACAACCATAAACACCCAAAGAACCTATAGGTGGCTGCTAGAGGATGCGTGCCTACTAACTTGAGTCTTTCCTTCCTCCTGTCATGGTTCATTAATGCCATGTTATAGATGAAAATGAAGATGCTGCAGCAAATAGCAAGTGCCATGTGTCCAAAAGCCACACTGGCATTTGAATCTACCTCTGTCTGCCTCCAGACAGCGAGCTGGGGAGAAGACTACTCACATGCAACATATGCGTAAGTGGATACTTTCTGCAAGCCAGAGTTCCAACTTTAGAAAAAGATAGGCTAACGCTAGGAAATTGGATGGATTCTTAATGGAAATATCTCAAAAGAAGTAGAGTATAATAATTAGACCAACAGCTCATAAGAGTTATTAAAACAGAAGAGTCAAAATGAACATGATAATACCCATTTACTGGTGAGGATACAGTGTGTAAGACATAAGGCATTTTATATTGCTGTATGCTTACTATAAAGCAATTCTGTCAGAATCAATACTTTAGACAATGAAGAAAGAAAAAAAAAGACAAAAGAAAAGAAGGAAGGAAGGAAGAGAGGGAGGGAGGGAGGAAGGAAGGAAATTCCCAACCTGTAGATTCTATGTGAACAATGGAACTTTGATTCCATTAAATACAATGGAGGTATGAGAAAGTACACAGATTATTTTATTTTATTTTATTTTGAATAATACTTTAAAAAGAGGTACAAGTGCTTATGGTACATATTGGTCTGTTCCTCAGCTTGAAAAACTACTGAACATTCTACCTTAGCCTCAGGTGATTGTCAATGAGGACAGAAACTGTCTGACTTAAAGCAGGATTCTCTATGAGGGCTGTCAGTCTGACATCTGGTGGGAACAAGTCATGGTCAAATAAGCAGATTAACTGTTCCTTTCCTATCCTGCCTCCAAAAATCTTACTCAACACTAATATAAAATTAGAAAGCATTAGTTTAATTTACTTGACTGAATCAAAAGCTATATATCTAAAAATTATATAGTAAAAGGGACTAGAAAAACAGGTCCACAATGATATCATTGGAAAATAATAAACCAGTAGGAGAATTTGAAGGATAAAAAAATGTATTTTTTACATCCCTTCTATGTTTCTATTGTTTTTCCAAAAGAAGAACATGTCTTACCTGTATTGAGAAGCATATTTCCCTAAGCATTTATGTTTCTGTAAAATCAAAGAAATGAAAGCATAATGAAGGTGAGACTTATTTTTCTTCCCATTTTAAGTCATCAATTCATCTTCATTTTTCACCTAAAAATTATGTTTTTTATTCTGATTTCTAGAGCCAATTATTGAAAGTCTCTGAGTAGCTTCTAAAATAAGTACTTATTGATTTTTTTCTATTTTGTAGAGCCCTGAGCATCCATGTTACTAGTAAAAACAAGATATCATTTCTCTATAGTCTAGCATCCTAAACGACACAATTTTACAAATAGAGTCCCCCCAAAAAAGAGCTCTTCTACTCTTGCTAAGAAAGAAAACCCAAATAGCTAAGGCCAAAAATTATTAGGAAAAAAGATCAACACTTCAACCAATGATAGTCATAAGAAACTTTAGCAATCATAGTAGAGATAAAAGATTAGGAAAAAGAGTCTATATAATAATTTATAAACGTAGCTGCGAGATGGAAACATTCTCATATTTTACTAACGAATTCTATGTGTTCCTCAGCAAACAGAACTTCTAACAATTCATTGTTAGATATCAATCTTAGCACATTGAAATTATTAAACCATTGCAATTTGATGGGCATTATAATTTTAAGTCATATATGGCTTCTAATATACTAAATGGCTAATTGTTACATTAGTGATTTCAGATAACAAATGCACTTCAACAAGTACCTTGCACACAAGCATCCTAACAGTTTTTCTCCCTCCTTTTCTTATCTTTCCTTCCCTTCAGCCCCCTTCTTTCCTCTCTCTCCCCCTCCCCCCTTCCTTTCTTTCCTCTTTCTCCTTCTCCCCTTCCTTTTCTTCTTTAGATTGAATCCAGGGCCTCACATAAAACAGTTTCTTTTAGTCAGCCTTTCAAAGACAAGGGGATCATTTGCATTTTGAATGCTTAAGGTATTTAACACTTTTGTTAAAAATATCCCTCAAATATATTGCCAATTTCTCTGCCTTATTAAGTAGTCATACTTGATTGAAATTTAATCATTCCTTTTGACCTCGGGAGCACCATGATGAACAACCATTTTACCATAATCAAGTGCAGGTAGTTACATGCAGGGGTTTGGATCTGTACTGATTTGGCTTATTTAGTTTATGGAGATTACAAAACATTTGGGAGATGAAAATGCCCATCTTTGATTCAAATATTATTTCACATGAATAGTCATATTATCCAGTCTAGAAAAAAAGCAGTTACTGTATATTTAGCATTTAAGTTTTCAGTAGGCAAAAATTCCTACAATTTATAACAGCATTATACCTCTAAAACACAATCTCCTAAACTTTTATCCTATTGTTCCTTTTTTACTCTCATACTTCATACTTGATAATATGCTTGGTATTTTTGCCCTCTTTACCATTTATCATGTTTTCCACCCTGCCACTCAATTAAAACTCCTTCCCATATTCAAACTCTCTACAAACCTTTGGGCAAAAAGATACCAGGCAAAGAAGACCATGAATCATCTTATCTAATATTAGGTAAATACTTAAGCACTTTCCAATACTATGTTATATACATATATATATACACTTACACACACGAACCATCTACTGATGGAAGAGGAAGAAGATATTGAGCATATCCAATGCATTGAATGCTACACTTAAAATCATATACACATGGTATTATTCAATCTCCAGGGAAACCTTTGATTTTATAAATATGATAGGCTCTCCTGAATCATGGGAGATACGTTCCAAGACTACTGTGGATGCCTGAAACTATTGAAAACATTTTATCTAAAAACTAGAACAAGCAGGTATGTACTCTTTCACCACTTCTATTCAACATAGACCTAGAAACTCTAGTCAGGGCAATTAGGCAAAAGAAAGAAATTAAAGGGATACAAATAGAAAAAGAAGAGCTCAAACTATCCCTATTTGCTGACCACTTGATTCTATATTTAGAAGACTCAAAAAATTCCACCAGAAAACTTCTAGAACAAATAAGCAGATTCAGCAAAGTAGCAGGATATAAAATTAACAGCCACAAATCAATTTCTATACACCAATGATGAGTCAACTGATAGAGAAATTAAGAAAAGTATCTCATTCACAATAGCCTCAAAAAATAAAATAAAATACTTGGGAATCAATCTAACAAAAAAGGTAAAAAACTTCTACAATGAAAACAGAACACCAAGGAAAGAAATTGAAGAAAATGAAAGATGGAAAGATCTCCCACGTTCTTGGATAGGCAGAATTAATATTGTCAAAATGGTCATGCTACCAAAAGTGCTATACAGATTTTATGCAATTCCTATTAAAATTCCAATGACATTCTTCAGAGAAATAGAAAAAGCAATCATGAAATTCATTTCAAAAAATAAATGGCCCAGAATAGCCAAAGCAATCCTTAGTGAGAAAAGTGAAAACTGGAGGCATTACAATACCAGACCTTAAATTATATTACAGAGTGATAGTAACAAAAGCAGCATGGTATTGACACCACCAGACATGACGACCAATGGAACAGAAGACACAATTATCTCATACCAGACAAGGGCATCATAAACATACATTGGAGAAAATATAGCCTCTTCAACAAATAGTGCTGGGAAACCTGGAAATCCATATGTAGAAGAATGAAACTATGGATATCATTAAACCCTAAATATACTATTTTTTCTATACATATACACCTATGATGAAGTTTAATTTATAAATCAGGCACAGTAACTAATTAACAACAATAAAATAGAACAATTTTAACAATATACTATAATAAGTTATATGAATGTGGGCTTTCTCTCACTGTGAGATAATGCAATGATTATATAATGAGACATATAAGCTGATATAGCATTAGACTACTATTGACCTTTTGATGAAATAGCATGAGGATAATATGCTTTAGGTGAACTGACTGAATGTTAGGAGTAGAAAATGTCCATAGGTAGGGATCCTTGATAGCTGAGGGGTTTGTTTATTTTGTTTTCTTTCCAAAACCTTTTAGAAGAATATTTATAATCAAAAGGAATTTTCTCTTTGTATTCAATGTATAAAAGTGTTGTCACAGAGGGGGTAATCCTACAAGGATCACATGGGTAACTTTAATGCTCATCTGTTATTTAGATTTCTATTACTATGACAAAATATCTGAGATAATCAACTTAAAATAAGGAAGGGTTTACTTTAGCTCACAGTAACAGAAGCTTCAGCCCATAGTCACTGGCCCTGTTGCTTTCAGCTGTTATAGCCCATTATACCCAAAACACATGGCAGAGAAGGCCTAGTCACCTCATGTTAACTAGGAAGCAAAAGTACAAAGAGAGAAAGGAATCAGGGTTTCAATCTCTCCTTCAAAAATACACTCCCAGCAAGCCAGTGACCTAATTCACTCCCACTAGACCTCAGCTCTCCAAGATTCTACAATCTCCAATAGCACTACAGGCTGGAGACCAAGCCTTCAACACAAGCATCTTTGGGCCAAATTCAAGATCCAAACAGTACACCATCTGAGGATCATATTGCATGTCTTGTGCAGTTTGAAACATTTTATCAGATTTCAGTAATGCCCTCACTGCTGGTTCTGCTTCAGTTTCTTCTTCCTCTTCCTCTGTAGATGACTCAGTAAGTTATTACATTTCTTGATGTCCTTCAATGCCTCTGCACTTCAAACATATCAGAAAGTCCTTCTCCACAAACTGGGCTTTAAGTTAATTTTCCTAATTTTTCTATCAATCTCCAGGAAGTCTTTAAAATCATTCTTGACTTCACTCTGTAAGCAGCATTTACAGTTTTTGGTTTTAATTCATCCATTGCAACTTTGATGAAGGTTATTATTTCAGTAATAGTGAATGATTTCTAGCATTATAATATACCCAAATTAAGGTCTGCATAAATTGCTAATCAAATGTGATTAAATTCCAGGCAGTTATATTTGGCCTTTACAAATGGAATAATGTCCTGGTCAAGAGACTAACACAATGTGGTTGCATGTAGTGGTAAAATACAACCTCGAATTTTCATTTTCATGGCATAACAATTCAGGATGGCCCAGATGCATTGTTTATTATGAACAGAAATTTAAATTCCAACCCGTTCTCTTCTGAAGTGCTTTTTCACTTCTAGGATGAAGTAGTAGTAGAACCATTCCATAAATATGATGGCTGTCACCCACACTTTCTGATGATGTTGTCAGAACATGCAGATACTTTTTGTTTTTGCTATTGAAAGTGCTTACTTCTTTGGTCTGTGCACTTTTCCTGGCTTTACTGTATGCCCTGCAGTGCTGACACATGGCACCAGAGTTAACTTGTCCTTCCATGGTTTAAGACCTGGTCTCTCCTTCTCACTTTTGTGAATGTAAGTTCTGTTGGGCATCTTCTTCCAGAAAAGCCCAATTTCATGACAACTGAAGACTGACTTTGGATGGTATCCCTTCTCTTTAGTCAACTTTTTTAGGTCTGCCAGAAGCTGTGGTAGCAGGTTCTGCCTCTCCAATAACTTGTATATTTTTTAGTCCAAACCTATTCTTGAGTCTGTGTAACCATTTATTGCTTGGATTGAATGGTTTGATGTCACTAATTTTAGGAGATTCTTGATGAAGTGAGGAAATACAAACTCAATGCTTCTGGTGCAACACATGGCCACCCACTGGAATATGTCTTCTGTTTATATGTTCCACCCACAAATTTAATGCCTTTTCCATCTTAACTAAGCATGAATCAAGCACCATGGCCACAACTTTTGCAGTCTGAGGTGTAACTCCAAGACTGGAATGAATCAATTTTTGCTTCAAGATATCATGGAAATACAATTCATATTGTATTTAAATACACTGTATATCTTAAAAATCACAGTATATAATTTTTCCTTTCCTTATTAACCTGAGAACTTTTACTCTTTACCTAAAAGAAATGTTTTATGACTTCTTTTTAGCATATCTAAGTTGCTAGCATCACTATTCTTACACTTAGATGACATTATGAAATAAAATAATGCTTCCCTGAACACTTAAGACAGTGGATCTAAGAACCCAGTGTGCTGCCAAGAAATAAATGGGCTGGTCAGATATACAGTGTGGATACACTGCACAAAGAGATGATTCATGACCTGAGAGAAACAATGGAATGGTGCAAGATTTCACGGTACTTCTTAGAATAGAATACCATTTTAAATTAATGAATTGTTTATTTGGGGAATTTCTCATTTCATATTTTCTGACTGTTGACTATGGGTAACTGGAATCTCAGAATGGAAAACTATGGATATGGGGGCAGGGGAACTACTATAACTTAATATTCAGAAAATAATCTACCAAAGTCGCTTAGAGAGTACATAAGTAGGATCTAAAGACTACAAACTCCTAAGCACAAAGGACCACATCTCTCTGCTTGTATTCTAATGCCTAGCACAGGACCAAACGAGGGTGTTTCAATTCCTGAGAATAAAGTAATATTTGAAAACCATTCGAAGTTCAAACTTTACTCTCACAAAATGAAATTATAAAACACACTGTGTACAACAGTGGAATGTATTATTATAAGAAAAGAGTGGGCACAAGAAATATACATGTTATACACTTCTTAATAAATAATACATTATTTCAATTTAACACTAAAAAAGACAGCCACATGTTTTATAGGATGAATGCACTTAATGGGCTTAACAGATGCAACAAAACTATGCCCACATTTTATCAAAACTAGAAAAGATAAGATTTTTTTTTAAATACTTCCATTTTCCAAGTTAAGTTTTTGTTTGATTGGACTCTCAAGGCTTTCCAAGAGCTTGGCATAGTAAATAGAGATTTCTCTACCAATATTATGCTTCATAAAACTATAAAATAATTTTTTCTGGAACTTCAGCATGAGGAGGGGTTAAACTAACCACTTTTGCTTTACTATGTTTGTATCCATTAGGAAGAAAGCACACACCTTGAGGACCCTGGTGGGAAGAATACTTGGCAGAATCTGCATGTTCAGGTTTGTTGTTTTCTATCAATATAGTGGCAGTTATATAGATTGTTGGTGGTTTCCTTCTTAGATTTATATATTTCTTTGAATAATTATAAAATTCTTCCTCATTTTAAGAACTTCTTTTCATGTAATTGGCAAATCTAGAATAAGTTAAAGTTTTTGAATTCTAGAGGAGTGCTGATACATTACTGTCTTTGCCATGATAGTTCTGTAGAAATTATAGAGAAAATCAATTGTGAGAATCAACACTTTCTTCTCTGTACAATACAATAATATCATTTTCTACTGTCACCACAAATGTGTTCAAAAACAAACATGACATAAAGATGAAATTTCCTTTATAGTTTCAATTTTATTTCCTTTCCCAATGCCTAGATATAATAACTTAAATTTTCCAAAAAAATGTATCCTCTTAAATATATCAGAGTACATATAAATGGTTTTGACAGGTTCCTTAAAGTAGGGCTTAAGTTACAGGAGTGGTAAGGCAAAGGAGGACTCTACCTCAACAAATTCTCCACCCACTGCACATACTAGTTTGCTACAGCTTACATAACAAAGTATTATACACCAAGCAGCTTAACCAGCAGAAAGTGATTATCAACACAGTTCTGGAGGCTAGAATCCAATACTAAGGTGTCATCAGTATTGGTTCCTTATGGGAACTATGAAGAAAGAATCTGTTTCAAATGCCTCTCCTTGGCTTAATGATGGCCAGCTCCTTTCTCCCTCTTTTCACATCCTCTTCCCTCAATGTATTTCTTTGTCAAAATCTCTCCTTTCCGTAAGATCACCATGCACACTGGATTAGAGCTCACTCTAATGACTTCATTTTAACTTGAATCTCGTAGACACCCTACCCCCAAATAAGATATCATTTTGCAGGGCCTCAGTTCATAACAACCCCTACACAGGGGTTGGAGCTTAATAATCTCTACAAAATGTGCAGAGTGCCTGACTGACATACTTTTCTGCCCAATCTCTTTA
Organism: Xerus rutilus; assembly: GCA_028644305.1. Classification (NCBI taxonomy): domain Eukaryota; kingdom Metazoa; phylum Chordata; class Mammalia; order Rodentia; family Sciuridae; genus Xerus; species Xerus rutilus. Next base: position 139,246,214 of record CM053400.1, read on the forward strand.
CAAATATGACACATATGTGTCATACACATAGGTCTAACACTGACCTAACATAACACATATATGTTTGTGTTAGGTCAGTGTTAGACATGAGAACACAACAGAAATAAAAGACCATATTTTTGAGCATTTAAATATTTTAGGTTTAAGGTATTAGAAACAGACAGAAGATAAACACTAAGAAGTGTCATTATGAAAGGAGCAGCTCCCAAGTGTAAAGTGACTATCTCAATTCTCACCTCAAAACTGTAGGATATAATTTAGGCCATGACCAAGACTGCCATGCGCAGAATCCCTTGGGCCTTGGGCACAGCACACATACAACTTCCATTGCACCATCAGTAATCACCACACAGTTGTTCTGTGCTGTTTGTATTATTATACAATATGAAGCTAATAAAACAATACAGTATATTGTAAAAATAGTGCCCTACACTCAGTCCCTAGACCACATACACAAATGTCTAAAGAAATCCATGCTAAAGTTTCAGATACTTGGCAGGACATCACCTTGTATTGGCTTACCATTTACTCTACAATGATAGAATTGGAAACCTGAGAAATTGAGCTGATTATTCTCTATTTGATGCAACCTACATCCTTTGCTATAAGTAGAATCCTTTAAGTTTACTGCACAAAGGTTTAATTTGAATAAAATGAAAGTGCCTGGCCATTCACTTTGACCAGGCCTCAAACACAGTCCTCAGGTTGACAAACTTCAGGTAAACTTATCATTTTTACTTTTCAGATAAAAATACAGAGTACAGGTAAACATCAAATTCACAAGACATTAATTTAGCAGAGGTGTGGGCTCTGTCATGACCTCTGGCTCCAATACCTTCCTTAATTTTCCATTTAAGATTTCAAACATTTGAGCCGGGCGTGGTGGCGCAAGCCTGTAATCCCAGCACTTAGGGAGGCTGGGACAGGAGAATCGGAGTTCAAAGCCAGCCTTACCAATGGTGAGGTGCTAAGCAATTCAATGAGACCCTGTCTCTACATAAAGCACAAAAAATAGGGCTGGGGATGTGGCTCAGTGGTTGAGTGCCCCTGAGTTCAACTTCCAGTACCAAAAAAAAAAAAAAAAAAGATTTTAAGCATTTGAAATACTATGAAAGCTAAAAACTACATGAGGCACGGACAATTCTACGGTACATAAAACATTCTCCATGATGACAGTGAGCTCAGTTTAATGAGGAGGAAAAGACCCTTAACTGGGTAAATCATGGAAACATTGTAGGTGTCTGAAATGAGAAACTGAGCAAAATATTTGTGAAGATTTACATAGACTTGAACAAGTTTGAGAAGACTCTGCAGCAGAATTGATTCCCTTAAGGAGAACAAACAATCTGTGATTCTATTTCCAGTACAGTGTGAAAGCACCTTAAGAGAAACAGACAAGTAAACTTGCCTTCAAAATCATCTCCTTTGTTCTTTGAGAAAATAATATCTAGCAAATCCATGACTACAAGAGGATTTATGCTCTGGAAGCAAGTGATGTAACCAGAACAAAGAGCTGACAGTGCCATTATAGTTTAGATACATTTTGTGTAGCCTATAAAGAGGCTGATTGGTACTAGAGCTTTCCCAAGCAAATTTATACAGATAATTGGGACATTAAGGAGAAAAAGTATTGAGTTGAATGGCTTGGGAATCAGTGTTCAAGACTATCATCCTTTGCTTCTTAAAACTGTCTTCTTCTTGGTAAAATGAGAATTTGCTCTACTGCTACTTCTCACTGGGGAACCACTGGAATTCTGTGAGGGGCAGTTCTTCATTGTGTAGGGAAATTCCAAACATTATAAGACCTTGAGCTACCGTGCCCCTCAAAATGTCAAAGCTATCTATATTACTGTGACAAACAAAACCACCTCTAACACTTCCAAATTTTCTCCCCAACACCTATGGAGTGCTACCCCTGGTGGGAACCAGTTGGCTAGATACATTCTTAATTTACCTCAAGGTCTCTGATTCTGCCATCTATAACTATGCTATATCCATCAGACTAATATTCTCTAATATGCTATTTTTTGGCATACTTTACTCAGTTGGAAAAACTAGATCGGCAAGTTGAGATTCAATAACTTTTTATAAAATAAGTGTTATCAGTGTTTTTGGAGATAAGCTAGTATATAGTTATCACTCAACAGATGAACAACAGTGAAATGGTTACAGTTACATAAGAACCAGGCCTGACACTTTATCTAGGGCTCCTTTTAGGGCCTGTGCTTGCACTCAGCCGATGCTGTAGTTTTCATGCATAGCCTCTGACTTTGCTAAAATGGTCATTTCACAACTTTGAGGAAATTTGCTCATAATGGTACAATCTCACTTATTGCTCTCACAAGATCATCTACTTAGTACCTTGTAGGAACATAAAAGGAAATATGCCTATGAATGTGAGCAACTGTTCAGTTTTTTAATGGGAGGCCCTAGAGCATGAAAAAGGGAACATTTTGCAGTCTTTTCCTAACCAATTTTATCATTTGGGTTTCAATCATGCTGAATCAGTAGCAATTACTGTAAATAGCTATTTTATTTTATAACTCCTGAAAACTTTTACTTTAAACATTTCATCACAGAAACTGGTCATATTAGTTGAGAATCTAATACCCAAATGTCCTGGATGCCATATCATCACTGGAAATCAATATGCATAGAACAGGAAGATGCTTGTGTGATGAGTGCTCATTTACAAGACACCTGTGGGCACCTAACATGTTATCAATCATTTGCACATTTTCCCACCCAACACTTGCCTATAGATACAAGGAACATTAATTTGCTGCTATAAAGAAAGCTAACATTCTTATAGTGCATATAAATTGCAAAACACTTTAGAAAATATGACCGTTTGATTTTTATAAAATGTGACAGTTTTCCATTGCCATTTCAGAGTTGAGAAAATTTAGGAATCCAAAAGATTAGTAACTTGCCCAAGACATCTCTACTAGGAGTGGTCAAGTGTTAAATACAAATCTTTTCACATCAGATCTCAAGCACGTTCTTTACCCAAGATGCCCTTTTACTGTGATTTCTTGGTGCCCCCACAATACCCAAAAGAGACTGCTGACTTCACACCATTGTACTTATTAACATGCCTCATCATCACACCAGGGTAGGATTTTATAGGCTCAGAACTACATCTGCCTTACTTTCAAATAGCCAGACCTTAGCATAACACCACATTCACAGAGGGCACTTAGTAAATGCTCACTGAATGCATAAAAACAAATGCCACTTCCAGGTTATTTGTGTATTTTCCTCTTTATGTAAAAAATTAAGGGTTAGTAGAATTACCAGATATAGTATACAATGAAACGCGGTTGTTCCTAAATACTGAAAAAGTCCCAAGGAAATTTGAGTTGCATTATATTCAGTATAATTAATTTTTTCTAAGCTCATAATAGTGTATTAATAAAGAAGTAAAAAGCTAAAACTGTAGAACTTATGTCAAATTGTTTGAGAAAATTCTGTAACTGATCCTAAAATTCACCTCATATTCCTATCTATTGAAACTGATAAATGTATTATCATTACATAGCAATCTGAATGAAGAGCTTAAAGGAAAGAAGCTGTAGTTTTTAATGTGGTTGATATAATTCTTTTTAAAAAAAACTAAATTTAAGCATGGCTTTATCTGTACAAAAATAGAAGAACCTGCCTAATATATCAGGATCTCCAGAGAATGAAAAACCTCCCATCAAAAAGTAATTCATCCATCTACTCAACAAACATGCCTACTCTATGCCACACACGAAGAATACAGGAACTTAAAGGAACATATAGTTTCCTTTTATGATTATCATACTTTTCCCCCCAGACAATTCTTTGTTCCTCTCCTCTTGAAATAAAATCTTAATAGGAACTCTAGTAAATAAATGAGATAAAATGAAGCCTATTCTGGATAAAAGTGATTATGACTTTGAAGGCAGCAATAGCTCCACTGCCTTTACTCCTTATAAGTCAATCTCTACGCAATTAAAGACTCATTAATCGACTCTTTCAAACATCTGGATTTTAAGCGAATGCTTAGTTTTGCCTTCACATCCATATAATGGAAATTTATGTACCTATGTTGCTTGTGTTCATCCTCATTCCAATAAGTATCTCTCTCTCCATTTCTTGTAAAATTTCCCACTCCTTTATTGCTATTTGTTTCCTAATCTTCCTTCTCATGATTCTTCCACTATCTCCATTCCCAGATGTCAACTCCCATACAAAAAGCATTGAACACCTGCCACAGTTTTTCGCTACATTTCCTACCCAAAAACAGGGTATTTCTCACAGGAACTGAAGAGGCAGAATCTAAGCAGAGATCCCCAAGTGTAAAAAGTGGCAATCAAGACTGAAGCACTCAGATGTATGTAACAGGCAACCAGAAGCCACTATACTTGCTGATAACGGAGGGCTCAGCAGAACAGACTACAAGAAGGGTAGGGCATACTGGTAAGGTGCCAAGGTTGTTCCTTCATTAGCATTTTACCATATTGGTAATTAACATTTGAATTTTATTCCTAGATAATAGTACTAAGTAGTTATTAGTGGTGACATATAATCACTGAGGTACTTCTGTCAGGGCACTGGGAGGGATCTTACCAACATTCAACGTACAGTACCATTTTGTCATTTAGGCGTTTCCTTCAGCCTCCAAAGGGACTCCATCTAGGGCATTTAGGCCCCAGTCTCAGGGAGCCTGTCATGGATACCACCCTTGTCTTTCACTGTGAATGCTGTAAGTAACAGAGGAACAATCAGAGTCCTCCCTACAAGGTAACTATCACACAGCAACCAGAAAAGCCATGGAAAAGTGAACAAGGTCCTTGAACTCATCTCAGGGAAGAATTAGGGAAACAAAAAGGGAATTTGGGGGAATAACCTATTCACTCAGAAACAAACAAACAAAAAAATGATCAAAAAAAACTAGAAAACGGAGACTGGGACCAGAACTGCTGTCAGTCACTTAGCACCAGTAGAGTGTGACAGCCATCTTCTATCTAGTAGGTAAATAGCCACTGTCACAACCAGTCCCTTCAAATAATCAACCACATAATGACAAGTGTCACCCAGTCACATTCTAGATCCTGATCCAGCCCTTAGGACAACATCCACGTCACTGCTTTGTTCTATCATCTATATGTTTGCATTATTCCTAATGGAGACTGTAGTTTTCAGGTGAAATTGCACAACAACAACAACAACAAAAAACCCCACAAACCCCACCCCCAGATCTAAAATAAAGAGTTTATTTTCTTAAGCTATTCTCTTAAAATACAGAACTGTGCCAAAAGGTGGCAAACGCCCGTAATCCCAATAGTTTGGTAGGCTGAGGCAGGAGGATCAAGAGTTCAAAGCCAGCCTCAGCAAAAGTGAGGTGCTAACTCAGTGAGACCCTGTATCTAAATAAAATATAAAATAGGCCTGGGGATGTGGCTCAGTGGTCGAGTGCCCCTGGGTTTAATCTCTAGTACTCACCTCCAAAAAACATAACTGTTTCACATATTCACAGACACTAGAATATCTTGTATTAGACTCAGCGATAAAAGGTCCTTACCCTTTGTTTCCTTTATTCTAGTTAGAATAAAAAATAGGCACCTTTTAACACCAATGAAGTATGAATGAATTGATGAGCTGATGTTCAATTCAACCCTTTTGAAAGGACATGCCTTCTGACTCACTTCTTTAAGACAAAGGACAACAAAACTCCAGTGCAGCACACAGTGACTGACACAGGATCTCAATAAATTATTTGTGAATAAAGGCGTGACAAGATTAGTAAAATGTCCTAACTCATGTAGGAAACTAAACACCAGATTCAAGTCACATAGGCAATAAAATAATGTTATAGATAACTTAATGTTACAATTCCATTTTCAAATTTCCTACCAAATGTATCAGATAACTTCTGTGAAAACCAAGGAGAGAAAGAAGGAAGAATGAATATCTTATACAGGAATCAGAGAATAGGACCTGCGATTTTTTACTACAACTGCAAGCCCCATGGTATCTTAAATAGAATTGGAAGCAGAAGTGATTTGAAAGTCAATGTATACTTTACAAAAACATGCATATTGCTCATTGAATATACACAATAATTTATTATGCAAGCTTTGTAAATAAAGAAGTAGAGTGAAAAGTGGCTGGTAGCAAGCAAAAATGTAGGGATTAAGTAGTCACTGAATTAATAAATGTTTGATGTAGGCCTATTAAAAGTCTTGGGCACAAAATAAGTAAGTATTCAGAGACAACTCTTTTTCATTTCACTGGATGTCAAACTAATTGTCATTTCTTTCAAAATGTCTTCTTACAACTCTAAAGTACACAACATTTCTTTTTTTGTGGCTTGAAAGTATTCTGGTTTCTATTTTAATGCTTGAAAGTAACTATTTTGGTATAGTCAATTGTCTTCCCACCAAAGCTCCTAGAAAGAATGACCTGACATGAATCATAATCCAAACAAATCCTTGACATTCCAGCAACAATCTGAAAAAGTAATAAGTAAGCATGTCTGCCTCATTTACCTCTACACTCACCCAGGACCTAGTACCATGCCTGACATTTTCTAGGAGTATGCAGAATAAATGAGACAAAAGTAAAGCAGGCACTTTTGATTTGGACTTGGGCTAAAGTTTGAATTCCAACACAGCTGAACAGAAAATGAGGGAGAGAAAACATAATATTCTATGGGAGAGTATACCATAATCTGTCTAACTAGATAAATATATGATAATTTATGTGTTATAAAACAGAAAGAAGTACTTATGAAAAACTTCAACTACTTGTGACCATTTAGAGCTCTAATTTACTCAAAATAGTAGTGATGGCTGTATGATGTACTTTACACCTTTCTTCCATAACTTGGATGGAAGCAAATATAGGAAAATGTTTCCCAAATTTGACTATGAATAAAGTAAGAAGTGGTTTGGTGAAATATGAACAAGGAGATCTCAACAGACTTTTATAAAAGAGTTTGGGGGCATCAGTCATTGTCATGAATAGATCTGAATTTCAGAAAAAGATGAGTCTCAGTATTCCCACTAAAGATTTAAAGATAATTGCATAGACACAAACACTAAAATAATCAATAACTTCAAATTTTAGAGTGCCACATTGTATAAAATGTTGGCTTAAAAACCAGGCAGAGTGAAGGAACAGCCAAATACAAGAAAAATATAAGAAATATATTAATATAATACAAATATAATATATATAACATAATATAAATATAATACATTTATATAATATATTTATATATTATATATTTATATAGTATATATAATATATTAATATATTATATATAAATATCATATATTATAATATCATAATATAATATAATAAATATAATATTATATATAATATATATTATATATAATATATATAAAACAAATATAATATAAAATAATATAAGACAAATATATAAAATAATAATATAAAACAAATATAAGAAAACTTCTTAGTTAAAAGAAAAGTTAGTTTAAGCATGTAAAATTTGTATCCATGTATATATTATATTACCATAATATAAATGGGCTTTGGGGCCAGAAAAGGCTGAATTTGAACATTATGCCCATATAATGGGTTTTGGGGTTACAGAAGGCTCAATTTCTGCCCAGAGACCTACCAGCTAAGCAGTACTCACTTTGTCCATCTGTAAAATGGGAGAATACCTACTGTGTATAATTTTTGTGGAGATTGAGATAGAATGTATAAAGTACGTAACAGTTTCCCACACATAGCAAATGCTGTTAAATGCACATGTGTGTATGTTGTGTGTATCAGTAGTATTGATATTATAATATTAGTAGTAATATTATCATTGCTATTATTCTCAGAGCTGTAGTGGTATCATATTAATTGTATGGTTATTATTACTATCTCATCATCATACCTTCATAATCAGTATCAGCACCCTCTTCCCCAATAATCTATACTTTAGACAAGAATACATTTAAATCCATGCCAGAATAAGAAAAACAGCAAAGAATATGTAAAGTTTCATACTTGAGATATATGTCCCATAAAAGAGAACAGAAAAGAGCAGAATGACTCAAGTCCTATTTTGTCTCTGCTTCTCTATCCAGGAAAATCACCATAAATAGTGAAAAAGGTAGTAGGAACATGATGAGGAGACCTGAAATCCTGAGACAAAAAACATGAGACTAAGAATTCACCCTAGTTATCTTTAAATCTAGACAAATTATATGCTGGGGGAAATGGAATAATTTGCAAATAAATGTGACCCCATAACCACCGTAGATAATATTTGTGTTGTCATGAGACACTGGAAAGCAGTCAGAGCCTAAAGACATCCAATTTTGAAGCCCATATTGAAAAGACTGGCAGGAAATGAATATCCAAAACTGCAGATCAGTGAGCATCAATCCCTGATGAAATTCTAGCAGACATGTTTTGTAAGCACACAGTGATGGGAAGAGTGATCACCGGAAGTGAATGTGTCAGGGACATTGAATGGAAGCTTAAACCTTCTGACCTCAAGACTCCGCTTCCTAGTCTATGACTCAATAATCTTGTACAAATCTCATGAACTAGAAGTGCAATGGAACACCAGAGCTAAGTCTCTGCTACTTGGCTGGCTTCAGATAAAATCTTATAAAAGAAAGTGTAAATAGTAAAGAATTCATCCCTGAAAGACTAGTCTTGGATCTTCTGAGCTGACCCCCTTGAGTAACATGCCATTTCTCTCTGGGTTAATCTTGCACAATGACATAGTATATATTCTGACATGGAACACTAATCCATTTTCTAGTTACTAATTAAATTGATTACTATTATTATTATTATTATTGTGATGCTAGGGATCAAACCCAGGGTTTCACACATGCTAGGCAAGTGTTTTGTCACTAGGTTACATACCCAGACTTAACCTACATAAATTAAATAAACTAATGGTCATGCACCAACATGATCATGTCTTAATTAGAATTTTTGAAATCAGTTGTCACTTTCTCCAATATTTTATAGATTTAAATGTTTTTTTTCTGGAAATATTTTTTCTGATTAAGTAATTACAAATCCATGTAAAATTATTGCTGAGAGCTTACAAATACTAGAAATGGTTAGTAAGTATCTTCAAATGCAATTCTTCCTTCTTAATAATTAATAACTGCAAAAGCTGTATCCCTAAAATTATTATGCTTCTTAGGAAAGAACTCAGTAATAAAACGGAGTGTCACCAGAGCAAAGAAACTTCATGCTGACAAAATGCAAAAATAAGGGAAAGTAATCACAAAGACCAGGAAGGCGCAGGCCCTAGGTAAGAGGAAAGCCAGCCCAAGCCAAGGTGAAGAAATCAGGAAAAGTTCTTCAAAAGGAATGGAGCAGTGAGGAGCAGCAAAGAGGGGGACAGGTGGATTTGGTCACATAGAGATCACTGGCATTCTTTAAAACCATGAGATTCTGTGAAATGGGTAGTGTAGACATTGCACTGGTGGTTAGAGGACATGAGATAGAATAGAATGACAGCAATTATAGATCATGCTTTCAAGAATCTTTACTGTAAAGGACAGTAGAGAAATGAAGCAGTAGTTCAGGGGATACCGACCCCTCACATCCTCTCTCTCAGATACAGACAGGTGTGTGCACGTGTGAAGGAAACTAGAAGATATATTGGTATGCCAGCAGAAACAACTAAGTGAAGAAAGAAATGGCTGTTATTGAGCAGAAAAGAAAAGACTGCAGAATCAAGGTGTATTAGGGTTCTCTAGGGAAACAGAATCAACAGGAAGTATAATTATAAAAAAGGTGATTTACTCGGTTGGCTTAGGCGACCAAAAGCTGGATAATTCACAACAGCTGTCTGCAGGCTGGAGATCTGGAAGAACCAGTAGCTGTGCAGTCCAACAGGCTGAAACCCCAGAACAAGAGGGATCCATGGTGCAACCCTAGTCTGAGACCGAAGGCTTCTGGAGAATCACTGGCAGAGTCCGCTTTGGAAGAGTGAAGAAGAGAGAATCTGGTATACTCAGATTATGGCAGCAGCAACCAAGAACCCATTATTCAAGAACAATGCAGCTCGCAACTGCTGTTTCTTCCTTGTTTTTCTTTTATTCCATTCAAGCTATGATCCTATTGGACGGCACTGCCCATGCTTAGGGAGGGCCTCCATTTCAGTTGGCTATCCCACATGCCAATCATTCCTAGACACGCCATCCTTGACACACCCTAAGTCTCTTAATTATCAGCTTCTCTTAATCCAATCAAGCTGCTGATTCAAATTAACCATTACACAAGATGTAGGTAATAAGATGGGTAGAATACCAAAAGGCAGAACCAACCCTGTCACACCGTTCCTTTTGTCATCTTGGTCACCATCACCATTTGCTAGTATTTATTGACTTCCAGAGATGTATAAAATGATTATTTTTTGAGGCAGGAAGGCAAACACCACAGAATGGCCACATGGAAGATTCCGCATGTTCATTTATCCTCAGGAAATGTGGTAGGTTTGTATGGTGATGGATTTAAAGTGAAAGCAATCAGTAAATCTCTGTTTTCCTTCAGCAATGTTCAATCAACTACGCAGGGGCAAGCACAGGATCTATTAGTAGGAGAGTTTACCCTGAGGTAAGAGGCTTGCCTAATGAGTACAATCAAATAAAGAACAGAGAATGTATTTCTAAGAGAGAGATTATGGTTTTTTTATAGTTATTCAATCTTGTAGGCGCTTTTATAGTGCTCTTTGTGACTGTCCTTGGTTACTTTTCCAATCACATATTTTGTCTCACTCACCACTAACACCTAAACCCACAGACTCATTCAGCTCTTGAAAGGCATGTTCCTAAATATATCAGGTGTTCTATCATCTTTATCCCTTTATAAATATTGCCTCCCTTCTCTTGAATATCTCCACTCTTTCTTCCTCTTCCTCACTTGCCAAGCATTTAATTGGTCTTTTGAACCTTGGTTCTCCAATTAGTTCCTTCTGTGCTTCTGAAGCCCTCAGGGCTTCCTCTGGGGCTCTGAGTGGTTCCTAAACTTGCACCTGTCTTCCCCAACAGAAGGTGAAAATTCCTTTAAGATAGAGAGTCTGGGGGCTGGGATTGTAGCTCAGCGGTGGAGCACTTGCCTCGCATACGTGAGGCCCTGGGTTTGATCCTCAGCACCACATACAAAGCAATAAAAAAAAAGACATTGTGTCCATCTATAACTAAAAAAATTAAAAAAAAAAAAAGATAGAGAGTCTGTCTTCTTTGGATTCATATCTCCAGCACCCAGTAATATACTTACTACAAAGTCGACCCTTAAATGAAAATGTATTGAACAAACATATGAAAAATAAAGACTGTTTGAATAAAACAATGAACCATGTGAAAGTTCCCTCAAACAGATTCCAACAGATGCACTACTAAAATGCAAGATTTTCACTCTGTAATTATTACGCTCTGTACCTGTGGAAAGGAAATGAGTCTGATAAGACTTGTTAATCTGTGCTCTTCTACAAAGGAAGGAAATTAATATCCAGGTACCAAGTGATAAAAAGAATCATACCGCAAGAGATACTTAAAGCCAGTCTGAGGAGGAATAAACAATTAAAGTGACCAACATCACTACAAAGACATTCTTCAGCAAACCTAGAAAGACAAATTCAAGCAATGCCACTAAAACTTGCCTAAAAAGTATTCTGAATATGTATACAAAGACATATTTATTCATCATTACCGGAATACCCAATTCTCTGATCTATCCTTACGTAAGATCACTGTCTTCTAGAAAAAGAATCACATTAAGGAGTAAAGAACAATAAAAAGTCACTACATTAAAACAATGGCTATCCAGACAAGATATATGAGGATATTCAAACATCTAAAATAAATAGGAACATGAATAATTTAACTTTAATGTACCATTTCTGAAAAGGAATTGAAAGAATAAAAATTGTAAGCTAATCTTCCCATTATTTCAGGTGACTCTAGGTAATTATCAAAAGGAATTTTAAAAAATAGAAACAATTATGACATACATATATACTAAATGAATGAAGTCTTTGGGATAAAAATATTATGTGTTAATTGAATAAGAATCATAGAATAAGCCTAAGTAGTCAGATAATGTCCTTCCTTAATGTCTTTTAAGACTAAGATAAATTACCTCTGCTCTTTATGGATTTTGAATAATGATTTTATTTCCAATATGGCTTAGCTGTTTTTTTTTCAAAAGATCCCTGTCATGATTTTCAGTCCTTGTTATATATTACTTAAAATCCACATGTCATAATTGGGTCCAATAAGCTGCATCGTGGGGTGGCCCATTATTAAAATTTATAGTTACAGTAAAAATATCAGAGAACAAAACACATCAACATCAAAACTAATATTGTGGACATTTAAAAACTACAGTATAGTATTATTTTCTTGTTATGGAAGATGGGAATCCATTCTCATAGTCTTGGAAGCTATGAATCTTACATCCTCATACCTGACCTTCATAAAATCAACTAATAGCACTATTAGTCATCTGTAAATAGAAGCCTTTTAAAGATGACACAGATATTCCTATTTTCTGGTGGTTGCTTTCAAATCCTATTTGAAATAGAGTACACAAAAAAATTTAAGGCTGTTCCAAGTCAGGTCTTGTAACATTTCAAGGTAAACAGCTTATAAAACTAAAATTATAAGCAAATTTTAAAATTTGCAGAATTGGGCACAAAGAATCAAGCCATGTGGTACCCAGAGTACAGAGACACAAATATAGCTTACAGTGCAAGAAGGTGTGCAGCCTTGAAAACGTAAATGCAAGTCTGTGTGTATATGGCTGTGTGTCTACATGTGTAAGTGCACGTTTTAATATTCTGCCAATATCCTGTGGTATGCTCCATTTTTGGTCTTAAGCATTACTCATTTCCCTTAGGGATAATTCTACAGTCTCTACAGAAGCTTAAATAAGATATGAAAGTAATTCTCTACTTCCTGTGTTCAAATGCATTGCTTTGTATTTATGCAAATAATCAGCTCAGCCCCTTGGAAAATTCCAGAGAAGAACTAACCTAAGTAACTGTGAAGACAAAAATTAGTTACTGGAAAATGTTTTTAAATTTTTCTTTAAACATTCAGGATTTAAAAAAGTAAAATCTCCTGCTTCATTAGTCTATGCCTTATATCATAAAAATAAGTGTATAAAGCAGTCATTCCTATTCACGTATCTTAACTCAAAACTACTTAGGGGTTGGTAATTACCTGTCACTGAAGAGACATTAACACTCCTCATTTCTAAATTATAAATAAGAGAATTCCTGAAAGATTCATCATCGAGTGCACATCAGTTAAATTAATTAAATGTTATGAGGTCAAGTTTCATTATTTCTGTGTCCATGATTTTAAAGAAAAATATAAAATAATGATTCATCGGAACATACAAATCACAAATATTCATCAGCAATACACTAAACTAAACAATTATTTTTACTGTTGACTAAACATGTTTTTCACTTCATAAGTTTTTCACTACAAAATATTTGTGTATTGATATTATTAGAGTTAAAATGTCTTCATTACACTGTACAGTTTCAGAAAAGAGTGAAATAAATCTGAACATATGCAATATATATTAACTACTCTGAAATCGCCAAAGTAAAACTAAAGATGTTCAACATTTACATTTTGATTTTTTATTCCCATTTCAAAACATTTGCAATTCTGAATATAAGGAAAAGCATGAAAATCTCAGCTCAATATTAGTTACTTTGAATGCATCTCCCCTATATATTTAAATTGTCATTATGTTTATTTCCTTTGAATCCCTTTAATTATGAATATTTTATTCAAGCTATTTAGATAAAGTCTCAAATCCTTCAGACCTGCATCTACACCCAGGTGTGCCATTAGACTGAAATTCACCTAAGCTTTAAGGAAATTCTCATCAAGAGATTCACAGATGCCTTCCAGAGACAGAAGACTAGAAACAAGACATGTATCATCCTTTTTTCCCCCTGATCTTCAAGACCTGAATGTATGCTCTAGGCAGCTACATTCGTAATTTTGAAAATTAAAGTTAATCTAGACTTGAAACAAATATAAGCACATTTGTAAACCATAATTTTTCACTTAAATATCACTAAGGAATAGCTTGGAAAGTTAGCCACTATTTGAATGCTATATTCAACAAGGAATGAATTTATGATCTGCTACCAAGACTATTCTATATGTATGATTAGCAATGAAAGAATAATCTTTAGCACCTTAAATTTTCAACTTTAAGACTAGCTCTGATCAAATGGATCCATGCAATCTCAGAATGATACTTTTGTTTTGTGAAACTAAAAAAGACAGGGCTGCCTTCCTCACCAGTAGGCAGTCTTCATTCAATGATATTTGATGTGTTGGTATTTGAAGGATACTTCCTCGCACTACTAATTACACTGAATTCCCCAAAATGTGTTAAGCTTCTTCCATGAGTAAGGCTCCAATGCTAGATGAAAATCTGCATGTGGCAGGCAAAATAGTTAAACCATATTTGAAAGAAAAGACCAGAGAGGCCAAACACAAGTTGTCATCACATATCTCTTAAATCTGTTCCTCCTCCTAGTCTCCTATTTTTTAAACCATCACCATTCAAATTGAAATCCTGAAGCCTGTATTTTTGGCTACTGACATCTTTGTTTACACTGATCTGTCAGGTTAACGCCAAGCGTCACTATGTGGATCTAAAATAAGATTTGTAATGAATTGTGAGAAATATTTGCTGCTTGAGCAATGCTCAGATATGGTCATAAGATGTTATCCTGGCCAGATTTGGTCCCGAGACTTAGGTATGCTGCAATATCTTCATGTAGGCTCCTAATTTCCTAGGATATGAAATGATGGAAGCATAAGAGATATGTTATGGCAATTCAACCTTCAAAGCAATGTGTAAGTTACAATAATTCCCATGAAGAGATACCAAGGTTATATCAGCTGTAGAAATGGCTTAGGCTCCCAAAGGAAAATAAGTAAAACTCTTCTAAGTGGCTCAGACTAAAAGCAAAAGAAAAAAAAAAAGGAGGAGGAAGAGACTTTTGCACATAATTTTCAAATTCCACTGCTCTGACCTAAAATGGAAGAATGTCAGAATAATCATATTTGCAATTTGTTGAAAGCGAAGAACTGCCTAGGAATGAGAAAGCTTTCACATTCTAGGAAGCAAATTGAACAGATTTTGCAACGTTCTGCTTGGAATATGATGACTTCATTATTTTTATTACTAATTGGTAGATTTGCGTAAGTAACACGGCTACATAGAGAGAAGGGACATAGTTACAAGGTGAATTATTGGTCCAGCACTGTACTGTTTAATACGGCGGTCAGTGGACACAGGTGGCTTCTGAGTACTTGAAATGTGGCAAGTGCCACATTTTAAAATTTAAATACTGAAACAACCTACAAAAATGTGTACTAACTCTATGTTTTTATTGTTTTTATACTGAAATGGTAATATTTTGGCTATATTTCATTAAATAAAACATTATTTAAATTAATGTTTCTTTATATACTTGTTTAATAAGAATATTTAAAATTAACTACATAGCTTGCATTGTATTCCTATTAAGCAGAACTCATCTAGTGTATTGGATGGGTGAGGTAATATCCTTCCAGAAATATTTTAGAGGCTTTAGAACATCAAAGGACATCTATGAAAGTTTTAATGGCCTGAACTGCCCACTGAACTGTTCTCATATAAACATAAAGAAGCATCAACAATGTTCATAAAAACAACTTCACAAAGTTGCCGGAAGGATATTTCTAAGACCTAAATAATTAGTGCATCAGAAGGAGTAACCCCAATTGCAATATAAAAGGGGTCATTTGGTGATCAAGAGCAAGAAATACACCATAACTTATTCCTCCTACCCACTACAATTTTGTACCCAGTGACTGACTTTTCTCCACCCTTCCCTCCATTCTCCCCTCCTCAGTCCCTGGTAAAGATCAATTTTTTAGATTCCATGTGGATACACTAATTACCCTGATTTGATCATCACATAATATGCACATACATCACAACATCATACTGTTATGCCTCATAAATATGTAAAATTATAATGTGTTAATTAAAAATAAAACAAAATGGAGAGAAAACAAAATATGCTAATATTACAGATCACTCAAAGATTCTCCACATTTCTTCTCAGGGTACTATAAATGCAGCTCTCATAGGCAACAGAGTCTTCAAAGAAACACTGAAGCCTCAGGAAGCTATTGTACCTCTAAGACTCCTAAAGCCCTTTCTGGTTAAAAAAGGAGAAATGTCCTAGGGCCCAAGGGCTGGTGGCTGAAGAAGTTAACATTAGGTCCCCAAAAGCACATGAACCACTATGGCTTAGAATCCTGAAGTCTTCCCAATATTTCCATCCCTCTGCTGCAACCACAAATGATCTTGAACATTCAGCCTGTAGTTTTACAGCTGAGCTGATACAATAGCAACCTGTACCTGTTTTAAGTGGCATAATGGATACACATGTTCTGCTTTGTATTTGCTCTTTACATGTTAATGACTTAGCAAAGATACCCTAGTGCTAACAGGACAATGCAGCTGCATTCACTTATACTTCCTCCAACTTTGTGTCCACATGAGAAAGGGACTTGCTTCTCAAAAGCACCTTGAAACTGAACTCCTTCAGCAAAACTTACTTTTCCATGTATTAATGTAAACAAAGGACAGATATAGCTCTAAAGATTAAAAAGAACTCATCCTGCGCGGTGGTGCATGCCTGTAATCCCAGCGGCTCAGGAGGCTGAGACAGTAGGATCGCGAGTTCAAAGCCAGCCCCAGTGAAAGCGAGATGCTAAGCAATTCAGTGAGACCTTGTCTCTAAATAAAACACAAAATAGGGCTGGGGATGTGACTCAGTGGTTGAGTGCCCCTAAGTTCAATCCCCAGAACCCCAAAAATTTTAAAAAATTAAAAAAAACCACATAACTCTATCCATGTTACAATAATTAAGGAAAAAAATGGCGAAAGATTGAAAATACCAAAACACCATCTCTATGTGTTGTTAAAAGAAGGACTTGGGTCCATGTCTTAAGATGTGAGTTTGTGGACATTGGAATATTTTATTTAGTTATATACAGAGGGTGGTGGCAAGCAAGTATAAATACTTTTATTTTGTAATATTTGCATTTTGCTTAGGAAACGTTCACTGAAAATCCATTATAACACAAAATTTTGGGATGTGACATATGGAATATGTCTAAAATATGAACTTTACTTATTGCAGGAAATGTATAAGATAACCTACCTAGAAGTTGAAATAAAATACTAGAAATTCTGTGTTGATTTTATGTCATTATTTTTACTTCTATTTTGGGTATGCCTTGGTTAATGCATATAATTTATAAATAACCAAATAAAATATACTGAGGTGTGCTAAAAAATTTAAATGTTAAAGTACATGGTCAGAGAGTTTGGAGCTTGCTATAATTAACTGTACAATAATATAAATTTATCATTTAATAAGAAACAGACTAATTTCAATACACACTAAACCAAATTGTCAATTTAAAGTTTCCATGAGTTCCATACATATTCTTGAACCTACTTTTTGCTTTGCTTTATTTCTTTTTTGAAGTGCTAGTGCTAGTGCTATTGAGCCCAGAGCCTCATGCATTCTAGGCAGGCCCTCTACTACTGGGTAACATCCTCAGACCAACTATTTGCTTTTCTCAACCTCTGTGTCATTTTGGTGTTTGAGTACATCACTCTTACCTTTAATCAATTTTACCTAGTACACATTAAATCAAGATAATACAAAATTATAAGGATGAATTTCATGATTATGCAGGAGCTAAGAGTTACAAACATAAAAAAGAGTATGAGCTCTTAATCAATGGACAAGTGGTCAAATTTCAATTTAATTCTTCGGATTATCAATTCATCTAGAATTAAAAACCATATATTTTAAGAATTTTGAAGGCAAAAGAAAATCAAATTATACAGATAAGCCTATGTCAATGAAGTATTCATTTTATACTATATTAGGCCTCATTTTAAAATTACCTAGAGAATAAAAGGATTATATAAAAATATTTTATTGTCTCATAGAAATAGTCAATGATCAGTATTAGATTTAAGAGAGAACTCCCAAGGTCAAGAGAGCTTCCCACTGAGCTCTCCTGACCTTGGAAGCTCTCTCTTAAATGAAGACACTGAAACATCAATGGGAGATGGGTCAGAGGAAGAAAAGGTCATTTTCAAAATGATGCTAAAGGAAAGCTGATGTCATACTGGAATGAAAACGGCTTTGGCTGTCCTAAGAAGGATACTCAGACTCTTGTGGCTGCTAATATCAGAATCAAATTAAACTCTAGGCCTTCTGACTCCATCCAGGCCAGTGATCATTCCAGTCTTGCAGGAAGTCTATATCAGTCAACTGTGAGTCTTTAATCAATATATTCACTCAGGTCCCAAGAGCCCAGAAATCTGAATCTACATAACCTACACATTGTGTTAGGAGCAATTCCCAAGGCTGCCTCCAGAGTCATGGAGTGGATAACCAGTGCTTTCCCAGATCCACCATGTTTTTTCAAGTCTGGACAGGCTATACTCTCAACCTAGGAAACCCTCTTTGCTTTAAAACTGTAGATTCATTCTTCTGAAGACTTCTTTCTGAGAGCATCTCCTGACTGTTGCCCTATCCCAACCACTTCACATAACAAACTCTTGTATTTCAGAGCAAGGTTTTCATGTTTTATTAACATAGTTACTGCTAGCTTCTTGGCAACTACAATTCTACTCTAAAATTTTAGAGTTCAATAAGAAATTAAATTAATATTAAAAATGTTCAGAATTTTTCTAAATGTAAACAGTGAGTTACAAATTATAATTAACTAAAAAGTGTAACTATTCATTCAATAGAACTGGAAGAGTTTCCAGGGATATAATCATATTATGGACAATATTGAATGTCACATTTCCAAAATACACATCCTTTTTTTTCCTCTTTCTTAATTGTATTGACTGGAGCTTCCAGAACAGTATTAATAATGATGAACTGATCTTTTTGAAGTTATTGTCTCCTGAATTAACTAGAAATGTTTCTGTAAATTACTATTGTTCTCAATTCTGGTTATTAGAGAGGGAACCATGGAATTAATTGTAATCCACAAAGATGTTTGCCTACATCATTATTTTTAAATAAGTAAGTTATGGAAGTCAGTTTGTCAAAACTTTGTGGCATTTCTGAAAAAATAATGTGGTCTTTTTTCTATACTCAACACAGTATATGTTATTAAGAAATTTCTTGCCTTAAAACAACATTTAAATCCCTAGGTTGAGATTCACTTGGTTGCATCTATTATTTTTTAAATTTATCCTTTAATTCAAGCTTATTCAAGATTCTTACACACAAAAAATTTATGTTGGTCATATTCTACGGGTTTTTTTTGTATATGCCATGTTTTATTGATATGATATCACATGGAATTTTGACATAAAGTCATGTTTTCATCACCTTTAGTTACTAAGTTTGTTTTTTGGTGTTTCTTCTCTTTTCTTTCTTTTTTTTTTTTTTTTTTTGGTACAGGGGATTGAACCCAGAGGTGCTTTACCATGAAGCCATGTCCCCAGCCCTTCTTCTTTTCCTTTCTTTGGGACAGAGCCTCGCTAAGTTTCTGAAGTTGGCCTTGAACTTGCAATCCTCCTGCCTCTGCCTCCTAAATAATGGAGACTAGAGGCATGAGCCACCAGGCCAGGCCCAAATATCTTTTATGCTTAGTACTCTGGTCCTGGTCAGTCGACAATTGAATCTGGGTATACTGTGGAAGCTCATTGAATAAACAGTATAAATCCTCCTATTCTTTTTTTTTTTATTTATTTTTTAATCCTCCTATTCTTCAACAGAACTCCACGGGTACCAATTAACTGACAGACTTGTAAGATAAAAAGGATCAATATGAGATATTTCATACAAAAGCACTATACTCACATTCCTCTTTCCTTCCTTCTATCTTCCTTCCTTTCTTTTTACCTCCCCACCTAACTTTGTTTCTTTTATACTAACACAATCAAAGCAGAGTGTTAATTGCATCAGCGTTTGACTTGGGTAGACCATACTTCTGGGTACAGGTGTTGAAGCTTACAGATTTGTAGCACTGGGGAAGTTATTTAACCTTTATCTGCCACAGTTTCCTTATATAGAGTAAGCGGGTGAAAACAGAAAGTTAACTCCAAAACAAAGTGTTTATGAAGATTAAAGAAACAATGCACACAATAGACTTTTCTTCCCATTTCTCCCCCACCAGTACCTCCACTCTCCATTTATGGATACGTGTCCATGACCTACTGCATCCTTTAGGGATGTCACACTGTCTTACTTAAAGTCCTCACCCCCATTAGCGGAATGTACATCCCATTATTTGCAAGTACACTGAAACAATGCAAGCAATCCTGATTTTAAAATAAATTTGATAATAATAGATTATACACTGATTTCTGAGACCTAAAACGTGTAAAATTTAGTCACATTCCCACAAATGCGCTGTTTGGATGTGCTTTCTTCTAACGTGGGTAATACCCACATAAGCTGCTCAAGGACAATACAATGTCCTCACTTATGTGGACTAACTAGTTCTAACAGAGTGAATCACAATATTTTTCAAGCATTTAAGGTACTTACAGTTCTCCGAGCATTCAATAAACAGAACAATTAGTGACGATTGTTAATAATAAATTCTTGGCCTTTAGTAAAGGTGAAAGATGATGCGTCAAACCACTACCATCACCTTTTGTCCAGAAACAGTATTTTATTAGAAAAATCATTTGATGGCACTATTAAGATAACACCATCTTCCACTGTCACTGGAAAAGGGAAGTGGCAATGCTGTGTCATCCAGGGTGGCACATTACTCTTAACTCTCAAAATAGAGGAAGGATTATCTTCTCACACCAATCAATCCAACAGACTTTGCAAATGATGCTTTTTTATGTAACACAGACATACAACTCAGAGTAAACAGCTCTTGAATAATTTCTGTTAATACTTGGCTTTGGTTGTTAATGTGCTGCACACTGAATATGTCATATCTAACCTATGGTGATAAATTAAAACCTATTTGGTTAGAAAGGATCTGAAAGATCAATGATCAAGATCAACTCCACTTACAATGCTGACACTTTACAAAAGTTAAATCATTTATCTAAATAAAGCCTGGTAAGCAGAGCAACAGAGGCCGTACTAGAGCCTAGGTCTGCTGATTCTTCCTGCAATGCTCTTCCCAGGACAACCTGTTGTCCTTTTGTGGATACTAGCAGTAGAGTGTGGATACTTGGGGAAGCACTTCTCAGAAGTTGATGCCAGACAATGGAGATGGCCAGCGGAATGCTGCCCAGTGCTATTTACTCATCATGTGCACATTTGGCCTCTCTGCAGCTCGAGTTTTTGAATCAATGCTTCCTAAAATAATTTCACTCCAGCCTATTTCGAAGGGCTTTAATTCCTTCCCTGAATGCTCTGAACTCTCATTCCCCCAAGGCTACTTCCTTTTTAATTTTTTTTTCTCTGTCAGAAACAATCTTCCCTCTCCTTATGTAGCCCTAGTTAATTCCTTCTTATCCTTGAGTCTGTAACTTGAATGTAAATTTCTCAGGATACATGTCTCTGATTCCTGCTGGTCCCTATTATAAGCCCTTGATAATATGTTCCCATAACTGGTTTATTTTCCCCGTAAGAGTACTTAGCATTTGCTCTTGTTGTTCCTTTTTTTATTTTTCTCTATTCCCAATACATTATAAATTCAAGCAGGGGCAAGAACTGGTTTTTAATCTTTCCCAGCACTTTATCTTACTCCCCAAGGCCTTATTTAGACAATAAAGCTCAAGGAATCTGCCCATGAAAAATTCTTCATTTTCTCTGTATCACACTTAATTATGAGAGATGAGCTATTTTTTCTTCCTAAGGCAAATCTCTCTAACCCTCTAACCACGTAAGATCCTGCCTTATTGAAGAAAGAAAACTTTTGATGATTCTCTTTATTGTGTATTACACCTTTTCCTGGATACTTCCAATGGTTTTATTTTTCTTTTCTAAAATTTGTTAATCATATATAATATTTAGCATTTTCAGTATACTAGAGACAACAAGTACATTTAGACCCTTTCTTTTCTATCCCAAGCCAACTTCATCTTCCGTGATATTCACTTCCTCCCTGGACTCCTGCTCCTCACTCACTCCAACTAGGACTAAGCAATGCCTTTCTTCAGGGAGTCAGTCATACTCTCCATGGAGATAAGGTTATTCAAGGAGCTCCTTCATTTCTCAGCGCATGATAAACTGTTGGCCACTACTTCCTCCTCACTGTGCTCCTCTCTCACTTCCCTGGCCAAGAATTCCTCCTGGTGCTTCTTTATCTTTCTTGTGTGTCTACACAAAGACAATAAGAGTCCCTGAAGGCTCTCCCCTAGGTCCTCTTCATTTTCATAATGGCCTTTTTCCTTCTCTAGCTAATCTTCGTTCCTATACTTGGCTTTGGTTACCACCCAGATATTTTTGTATGGTTACTACATATATTTATATAGAACAGTTCAGCTAAAACCTGTCCTTTGAGCTTAAAAAGTCTTGAAAAATTACTTTCTCTACAAGCACTTCAAATTCCACATGTTCCAAATGAAATTCCTAATATTTGCCCTAAGCTTGCTCTCTTCCCATGCTCTCTACTTCAGAGAATGTCCCTCTATTCAATCTGTTACATGAGTTAGAGACTTAGACCTGTGTGCTGACACCTCCTACTCTTCCTACTAGTGCTAAAGACTTTGCTTTCTAAATTTCCCTCTTTGGTCGTCGTCTTCAGTGTCACCACCCTAGATCTAGTTTTTCATAGCCACTACTAAAATCTAGCATCATCTCTCCACCTAAAATTCTGCAATAGCCATCTAATAGGTATAACTACATCCACCCTGGTTCCAACTCCATACTTTGTCCTCACTGTAATATGTACCCTCACATCCATGCCCTTTAAAACCATGCAAAGTCTCTCTGTTGCTCCTGGAAGAGACAATGTCACTTCTCAAGCTGTCCATGCTCTCATCTTTCAGCCCTTTGTTTCCAATATCACCACTCCCCACTCTTTCTATATGTTACTGTATCTGCCTGGGAAGCTCTCCAGCACTCTTCATATTTTACATACACAATTTCATGCCCATTATTTTGAAGGCAGATCAAATGTCATTTGTTAGGAGAAATCTGCCACAGCTGTGTCAAACTTCATTATTAGTTTTCATATGATCAAGTATATTCTCTTCATAGCACTTACCACTTCATGAATGATATAGTTGTTTAATTCACATGTGAACCTCACTTCAAACCCTTGACTTGATGCAGTGATCATGCTTTTTTGCTATTATGTAGACTCCACCTATTTAATACCTCCAATATAGTGGCCACCCAATAAGTTTGTATTGACCAAAATAATGGACACACAAATTGGAAGGTCCTAAAATATTTGTAGGAAAAACTCATTTCTTAAATATATAATTACTGAGTACCTTTATATGTTTGGTACTAACCAAAAGATTAGGCGATTATCAACATTTATTGATCTCCTTTTATGTATCAGAAACAAAGCCTAGAAATTTGCGCGATCAGGCCAAAATGTTTTTGTGTTATTGCCACAAATGGATTAAGATGGGTATTAGTATAAGCCTTAATTTATAGATGAATAAAATGTATTCAAAATTTTCTATGATTTGCTTAAGGCCAGTCAAGCAGAGAATGAAAGTCAGTGTAGCAAGGTCAATGAAGCTTTAGGGTTTGATTGAGGTCCTTGGAATAGTGATGCTATTCACTCATTTCTAACCTAACACAAATGCACTGTTGACTTCATGAATTTAATAATGATTAAGTTACTTTTAAAAGAATGTTAGGTATACCACTCTGCCAACATCAATTCATATTCTCACTTGCCTTTGATTTGTAAAGGGAAAATGAGAAAATATTGAATATGATAATGGGTCACCACATACTTATGATGTCTACATGTATCCCAAGGATTATAATAACTAATATAACCACTGTATTATTAAAGATGATTTTCTTTAAGCTTGAGCAATTGTACAACACACACGTCAATATCAAACAAGTAATTTCAACAATTAACACAAACATTGCAGGACACTAAAATTTTTGCTGAAAGGCCAGAGGGACCAGGTGCAGTAGCACATGACAGTAGGTTGTTGGGACCCAGTATTTTCAAATAATGCTAGAATCATCCTAAGACCTATTTAAACTCATACAGACAGTTGACTAACTATACCACTGATGTATATAGTTCAGAACCCTTCAACTGCTGAGTATCCACTGACCATTTAGAGGGCAATTATGTTGCAAATTAAAGCATTAAAAAATCCATATTTTTCCTATCCCAAAAAGTGATAGAGATTTTTTATGCAGATATTGAAGTTGATTTGAATGCACCAAAATAGACATTCTCATATAAATTATTATGTCCTTTTAGGAAAGCAATATTTATTATACATCAAGAACTTCAAAATGTCCATCAACTTTTAGTATTTTCATTCTCTACAACTTTAGCTCAAGGAAATACTCAGAGATATGAACAAAGATGCATTTATTAATTCACAACTCTCTAATTCGTCTATCACACTCATTTTATTCCTTCATTCAATGAGTAATATTGAACATGTTCTTTGGGATGAGGAGCAAGAGACATTCTGCCACTATATGTTTAACTGGAGAACCACAAGAAACCAGAGAATTCCAACTTGGAGGTACAAAAGAGGTAGTTCCTTCTTGTAGAAGGAGGATCAGAAAAGTTCAAGCTGACACCTGATTAAAAGAGAAGTTATATATTAGACACATGAATTGTAGGAAGATAGACCCAAAGGAAATCATTCCAATCACATGATATAGCTCAAAGAGCAGCACACTGGAGGGTTGAATCAAAGCAGCAAAGGACTACAGAGAAAAAGATAAAAGGAAAATATCACAGGTTATAGGAACATGGGTCAGTTCTGTTTTATTTCTTATGTTTTTCCATATTGCTAAATTTTCTATATTGTCCATCAGGGGAAAAAACATTTTAAAAGCTATTACAAAAGCTAATAAAATAGAGGGCTGAGGTTGCAGCTCAGTGGTAGAGTGCTCACCTAGCATGTATGAGGCACTGAGTTTGATTCTCAGCATCACATATTAATTAATTAATGTTCATCGACAACTTTAAAAAAAGCTAAAAAAAATAGAACATAGTCATAATGGCCACAAAAAACATCATCAAATAATTCTCACATCAGAGGACTATTGTCAGGAAGAAAACAGAGCAATAGGTTTTAAAGCTTTAACATGTAAAATATACATATACCTCACACACACATACATTCACATAGGAAGTATGTTTGCAACAGTGCTCATCATTTCATACAAAACATTTTTATACTTAAAGATAATAGTTATTTTTTGTTCTTTGTTATAATTATGTTCTAGGTAGTTAGCATGAACATTGACTTAGCAAATCACTGTCCCTAGAGGAAATACACACAAACACTCCACATAGATTATAATCTTAACAACATATATTGGTAGATTCCATTCTATTTCATTCATATAATAAATATGAACACAAGACTCAGATGTGTTAAGTAACTGTTTGAACCTACCAAGCACCAGAGTTGGGAATCAAAACTCTTCCACCTGGCTCTGGTGCTCTTCCTGGACTGCATTACACTGTCCCCTTTTGTTTCCATCCTCATTACCTCTCTGCATGAGAGGTGAAATTGGATGTGGAATGTTCCTCAAAAGTGCATATGTTAAAACTTTGTTCTCAAGATGGTGCTACTCAGAAGAGGTGAAGACTTCAGGATGAAGGGCACAGTGGAAGGTCTTTTGGTCACTGAGAGGCACATCCCTGAAGGAGAATGTAGAACCCTACATCTTCCTTTATCCATCTTTCAGTTTCTGGCCCTGAGGTGAATAGTTTTCTGCCACCACACATACACACTACAATGTCCTACCTTGGCAAAGGCCTAAAAGCAAAGGGGTCAACCAGTCATGAATGGAAACTCTGAAACTGTTAAACTATTTCTCTATAAATTGATTATCTTTGATATGTGTTATAGTAACAATGCTAACATAATTGGGAATGTGTGTATCAGGTTACACAAAATTTTCACCTCTTTATACGTGTCCATGAATGACCAGGAACATGCCACTAGTATTAATCCTGAGATAATAACTTAGAGCAAGTAGGCAAATATGCAGGTATGGATTCCACAAATAATGACAACTAATGAGGATCTAGTATACATAGAAACACCTACATTATGGATCAGTTCATGTCATCCTGTAATTCGTAAGTAAAAAGAAAAGTTTCTGCATGCCTTAATTGTGTTTGACAAAGTAGGAAGAGCTCAGCTTGGAAACTTTCAAATGTTTTTCTCCAAAAATCTATAAATTCTTTAAAGTGAAATCTCTTCCTTATTCTATGGAGGGGAGTGGATTATATAATTACAGAATTTTCATTTAACCACCAATCTATGGAATGCTAAAGTTTCCCACATTTAAACATTTAATACTCCATGGAATTTATGACCTCATATATATGTAATAAATGTATTTAAGAGTAACTCAGCAAGTTATACCTCACTTGTGAGGGATGATTTCCAAAGAGGAATAGAATCGACAGAACTCTTCATCTTAAACAGGATGGAAAGGATAAGACCTCCTGATTCATTTAATGCTAAATCCAAACACCAATTCCAAATTAACAAAGAAACAAGAATGCTGTTCACCAAATCACAAAACCTTACTTGATTTGTGACCTTCTGGAAGATTGCTATGGTTTGGATCTTTAATGTCCCCCAAAAAGCTCAGATGTACATAATGCAGCAATGTTCAGAGGTGAAATGATTACATTATGAGATGTAGTGAACTCATTCATTTGATGGATTAATAAAGTGAATGGACTGACTATAGGGTGATAACTATAGTCAGTTGAGGCATGGCTGGAGGAAGTAGGTCGCTGGCGACACAGCATGGACTAAATCTGTACATGGTCCCTTCTTTTCTCTCTGCTTACCAGCTGCCATGTCCTCCACCACCACACCCTTACACCATGATGTTTTGCCTCACCTCAGGTCCAAGCCAGTTAACCATGGACTAAACTTCTGAAATTGTAAGCCCAAAAATCTTCTCCTTCTCTAAGTTGTTTTTTAAAATATTTTCATCACAGCAACGAAAAGCTGACTAACATAAAAATAAAAGCAAAAACAGAGTAACTATAACTCAATTAGATATATTTTTTACTCGTTTTGTTTGTATAAACACAATAGGAAAGATTACACTAAATATTCAAGAACTGAAGAGATTATCTTGAGATAATCTTAATAATTTAATTAATAAATTAATTAATAAATCTTTTAATAAGAAAAATCTTGACCTTTGAAATCAGTTCAGAAATAAAATTAATTTTTAAGGAAAATAGGGACTTAAGAAAGGATAGGTCCTACCATGTGCACTGTTAAATTTCTTAAAAGCCCCATTAGCTCAGAATTACTCATGAGTGTCAAAACTCAAGAGCAACTACCAGACCACAGGAGGATGAAAAATCCTTCCCATGCCTTGGACGTACACTTCAGAGCTTCTATCTCTGTTCACTCACTGTTCCATTAGAAGTAAACTCGGTGTCATAAAGAGAAAAAGAAGCACAAGCTTTTCCTGATTGTGAAAGAGACAAAGTGAAGTTGACTCTTAACCAAGTAGAAAAACTTACTTGAGGTGAAAAAATTTTAAGAGCTAAGAGGCAAACCCTAGATTTTTTGGAGAATAACCATTAATAATACTTTTTATCACAAGCTAATATTTTGGGTAAACAAAAATTGAAAGATGGAGAATAACCATTAGCAACCACTTTTTTATTTCAACCTAATATTTTGGGTAAACAATAAAATTGAAACATGGAAGAAAATTGGAAACAAATTATATTTTTAATAGACAGTTTTTTAGTGTGAATAATAATTACCATCTTTTTGAGGATGTGTTTATTAGATGCATTATGAATATTTTCTTTGATCTTCTCATTAACAGTAAGAATTATCTTAGTTTTTCTCATGAGGATGCTGAGACATAAATATACTAAAAATTACCCCAAGGCTGCGTACAGTTAGTGGCTTAAGGTTCTGTTTTAGCTTAGACCTACTTGGATACTAAGTCCACTCTCATTCCACTGCACAGTGGATTCTGCCTCCTGAAACCAGTACCAGAAACGTCATAATCAATACTTATTAAGTGAGAAATATTCTAAAAGAATATTTACTAAAAAGATTAACATTTAATGAAAATTATATTTGAAAATTGAAGTTAGGAAAATCCTTTGAATCTCTTTTAGTTTAATTTTTATTATTATTTTTATTATTAGTTTCATTAGTTGACAGCAATTTTAATTCTTGATTGATAGAGGGATTATGGACTCCCTTGAGAATCTGAGGAAAAGAATCTTAGAAAATATCTAGATATAAATATTGCACTTGGCGTCAGAGGGTTCACAGAACCCTGATATTCATACAGTTACCTCTCTGGGGTGCTGCGCACTACAGGTAAGGAGCCTCAAGTACTAGGTACAACTACTGGACTGGCTGGACAGATCAAGAAGCCTTGAAATAGATTGGTCATTCTGGACCTAAACTGCAAGTTGGGAAAAAGTTTTAAAAAAACAAAAAACATATGAAAAGTAAACATGATAGTTTTAACTCCTAGCTGATGATGGGTTTTGAACTTCTGAGAATCTGAAGAAAAAAACCTCTAGAAAACTCATGTAGAAAAATGTTAGAAATGACCTGAGGGGGTTCAAGGTGCCCTCATGTCAATCTACTTGCCTCTGTGGAGTTCAGGTAATGAACACTCCACTATAAAAACCGCATAAATGTCTTTAAAGGTAAATGACATCACATAATTATAATTTTGGTTATATTATTATCAATATAGAAATATCATAGGTGATTTTAAGTTAATTAAAAAGGTCTTAATTGAAACGCCTAAACGTTAAACAAAGTTTTCTAAGTTCTGGAAACTGTTTTTTATTTCTTACTCTTTTCTCTCTTTCCATTGTGTCTAGTCATCACTTATTTAACTGATAGTGATCTAAGCTACTTTCCCTCCCCAAAGGACCTACAGTTTTCTTACAAGCTCTAAAAGTTAGTGAGTGATAGAGAGTAGCTTTGAACTGGCAACTGGGCCCCTATCAAGTCAAACTCATTATCAATTCAACAAAATCCTAGTTTATTACCGTTCAAATAAGTTTAAGCATATAATACATATTTTAAAATATCATTTAATCCTCAAAGCTTTATGATAGGTCCTCTTAACCTATTATCAATAAAATAGGCTAATATTTTTTTTTAGAGAAATAAAATGAACTTCACAGTGTTTAAACAATTTGTCGAAATCACAGAGAAGAAATGAAGCTGGGGTTTAAATTCAGGGACAGTGCCTTCTATTATCCAATGTTCGGTCAACAACGTTGTCTTAGACATTTTACTGAACTCATTTGATAAGACTGAATGGAAAATAAAAATAAGTAGCAGTCTAAATACCATCCTGGGACACTTTAAAAACTAGACCAAGCATCAGTACCTTTGAAATTACATCACTAAACCAGCATAAATGTGAAATTACTGAAAATTGATACAAAGAGGTTTGAAAAACCCCAACATTCATCTAAGTAAGGAAACCTTGTAGTCTATCTGTGCACATTTTCATGCACACAATAAGCTTTCTTCACAGTTCATGTGGGTTTGGGTTACAATTCCCTAAATGAACATCTGGATTTGAAATTCATAACAACTACTCTGCATGATTGATGGTTAAGTGTGTGTGTGTGTTTGTGTGTGTGTGTGTATGTTTGGTTTGTGTTTCTTTTTGTGGAACCTAACAATTTAGTATAAGCAATAAAATTCAGTAAGGACAAATCCCCTTGAGTCTTAAGTCCTATTTTCAAAGGATTAGTTTTCCAAGCATGCCCTGCATCTTAGAACGTATAGCGCATGCTTTGGGATATAGCATAAAGGAAATATAAACCAGGTCCTGTCCACACTCACAAATGGGATTAGCAACAATTAAAGCACACACTGCTTCTAAGCTTTCCCCTGGATTTAAATTATTCTCCTCTTCTCTAGAAGATATGCTTCACACTAAGTTCCAATTTTCCATCAGAAACAAATAATTGATGGCCTATTCATAGAATCCATAGGATGGATTCTGCAAAGATTCAGAAAGGAAAAAAACAGCTGAACAAAGCCCAACAATTTCAAGGGAAAACTGGTATAATTAGCAGCAATCCACAGATTAAGAAACTGAAGAAGATAAAATGCAAAGAAAAAGGTAATACATACCTACAAGTCAGACAGAGCCCCAAAGAACTATGTATCCAGACACTTTGAGGGAAGACTTTATAACACAGACAACATATCATATATCTTAAAAGGGTAATTTAAGTATTTTTGAGTGATGATCTCAATTTCTCCAAGGGTCTATATAAGTCTATCAAAGAAAGATATTTCAAATTCCTTTTTTTTCTTATTATTACTGCTCAAATCAGTAATAATAAGAAAAGTAATAAGTAATAAGTAATAAGTAAAACTGGAGGTATCTAAAAAGAATTCAGAAATGTTTGCCAACTCTTAATATGTTTTCATGAAACACATGTTGGTTTAGGAGGTAAAGTAATTCTGGAAATTGTATAGTTAATTTCTTTGGAGATTATAAATGAAGCACAGATGGTACCACATTGTTCTTATAGGATATACTTTTTTATGCAGAATGGTATTATGTGAACCCTGTACAATACCATTTTTCACTAACAAAATATGAAACAGCACTATAATAGGCGTGTGATGAAACAAAAGCCATAAAAGACAAATAAAACCTTAGCTATACTATTTTGCTTCAGTACAAAACAAAAGATAAAGGATATTGATAGATATGTCAATTACATATTACTCCTAAATTATTAATCAAGACTAATCTGAATAAAATGCTCAATAATTGGTTCAGAATCCAACATTTTTGCTACCTCAAATTTCCATTCTTCATCATTCATTCATTCACTCAACACTTATTTACTTAGCTTCTACTGGCAGGCACTATTCAGGGATATAAAGTTGAATAACAATATGACTCCATCTTCAAGAATTCTCAAAGATATCTATAATAAAATAAATAATGACTTAAAGTAATAGCTGCAAGCCAGCCTCAGCAATAGTGAGGCGCTAAGCAACTCAGTGAGACCCTGTCTCTACATAAAACACAAAATAGGGCTGGGGATGAGGCTCAGTGGTTGAGTGCCCCTGAGTTCAATCTCCAGTACCAAAAAAAATAAAAATAAAAAAAAAAATAAAGTAATAGCTGCAACCTCATTTACTCCTAATAGTATCATTGGTGCCATTTTTCTTTAAAAATAAAGCAAATTCAAAAATTTTTAACTTAATGTCCATGACTAGGGACAGTGCAATTATGATTCTAAATTTGAAATAAATTTCTAGTATATTTTTTGCAAAGAAACAGTATAGTATGTTGTGCAAATGTGGAACTTCACAATTTACTATTTCATAGTTATATTTTTGTCAGATTGGCGAGGATAAAATTTTGTCCAAAAATCAGCTCCCACAAGGCTAAGCACATGTTCCGAGCATCCTAAATGCATACTCAGGTCTGAAAAAGTGATCCTGAAGAAAATAAGCAGGCATGGAAGTCTGCTGAGGGCCCTGAAGTAACATGAGTGCCACCACCAATGGCTGCTGTTCATGGCAAACACAGAACAGAGTGCTTCATGGAAGAAGAGCAAAATCTGGAAAGGAAGCCCTATAGAACCACTTCTTCTAAACTCAGACTACTTCTGTGCAATAATTAAGGTCTCTGAAACCTGAAGACAGTCCCTATTGACTTCTGTAGAAAAGAAACCTGAAAAAGTGATTTTGATTAACCATAGCAATGACATCTCTGAATATGGCCCACATCAAAGCTCAATGTGAGTCACCAAAGGTTTAAGGACTTGCCCATGAAATGATAGAATTTCCTTCCTAATGACTTCAGCCCTGACAGTGAGGGTCTTGTTAGAGCAGAGATGAGGGCTGTTTCTGAGCCAGATCACCCCAGCTTGTAGTTTACAATCTACAATTGTGCAGCGGTTGTACAAGTATGCTCTGAAGTTAGACTGCCAGGAATTGATTCCCAGCTTCCCATTTATTAGTTGCAAGACTAATAAATGGCAAGTTTCTTTACCTGTGACCTCAATTTCCTCGTCTGTAAAATTAATATGATAATATGAGTTGAGCAACCCCAATGTGAAAATCCTAAATCCAAAATGCTCCAACACTAGAAACTTGATGTCAGCACGCAAAAGTTTTGTATTTTTTGCAATTCTTAGTTTGGATCTCTCAATTAGGAATGCTAAACTAGTAAATTCTATGCAAATATCCCATAATTCATAAAATTCTCAAACCTGAAACACTGCTAGTCCCAAGCATTTTGGATAGGGATACTCAACTTGGAATATCATATTTACCACAGAAAGTTAAAAGCAGAATAAACAAATATATGCAACACTTAGCACAGTATCCAACACATCTGCAAAGTGTTCAATACACATCGGCTACTTTTTGAGCCAAAGGAGTCAAGTCTATGAAGATGATCACCTAAACATTGGAAGTTCACAGCCACTGAGCATGACAGTTCTACCACATGCAATGGATTCAGTAAGCCTAGTTGTGCACACAGCAAGATTTGGGCCCTTTAGAAATAGGGAAAAAAGAAAACAATGTGGAATAAAATTAAAAGGTGGCTAAAATTATACTTGTGTCTGCTCTAAGTGATTTAGAGGGTAAAAAGAGAAGGTTAGGAAGACAAGGAAAGGTCTCCAGTAGGAAAACAGAAGAACGTTATAGGAACATTTTGAGTACAGTCAGTTAAAACTCAACCACGTGACATTTCTTCCCCCTCTCCTTCAAACAACCCATGTTAGGAATAGTATCAGAAAGCAGATCCATTTAAGCATCAAAGAACAGCTGGGAGGTAGAAAACAGACTGCTTGTAATTGCCAAATTTACGTGCAGAACAAGAGATGAACCAGAGAATTACAGGCCAATAAACCTGAATTCAATTTAGAAAAAGAAATGGAAAACACATGCAATTGCTCAGATAACAATCCTTGAGGAAATTCTATAACTGTGCTTCCCAATGCAAGATCAATGGTTCAGCAGAATTAAAATCATATAGGGAGAGGGGAGATGTTTTTCAAAATGTAGACTCTGGAGTTGTACCCCAGACCTCCTGAATAGACCTCTGGTGAAGAACCAGGAGGCATCACTTTAGATAACTTCCCTCAGGTTGCTCATCCAAACAGTGAAGTTGAGACTCATAACTTCAGGGTATACCAAAAAAGTGAGAGTAGGAATAGGTAAACAAACAAACATAGATAAAATTCAAATATTAGTCAAATACTAATAGAGCTTTTGCAATTCAATGCCACTTTTTCTGTTATATAGTGAGTGTTAAATATCTTGTTTTTAATGTCTTCACATCTTCACATACACATATTACATGGTAAGAGTACATGGTTTGAGAAATCAAACTGAATTTCAAGACATGATTATAATTAATTTTAAACTGAGCTGCTGACAATTTTTAATCATAGAGGAGCTGTAGAAAAGGGTTTCCTTAGTCACTTCTAATTTTACATTTATAACTGGTAACTTGTTGAACACAAATCCAAATGTTTGCCTTTCAGACTTAATCTGTTAGATCACATACTAGTAGGGAAACAGGACAGAGATAACTTCCATGGTGGAAAGCTTCAATGGACAGAGAAATAAAGTTGAGTTTATTTAGGGAAAAGCTCACTCCTATTTAACTACACTCTGAAGCCACATATGCATCTGCTCTCAATTTGAGGAAAGTATATTGCAAACAGATTAATTCATTTTTTCATGGCCAACCTCTTATTTTTAGAAAGTGAATGTATATAAACCCTTGCACATGCTTTTGTTTACACATTGGTATCAATATGATGTTTAAATAAAAATGAAAACAGTGAAAGTACTCCAAACTCCAAATTCTTTAATGCCAGCATGGTATCTCTTGATCCTCTATCTAGAGCCCATCTGGAGATAATAAGTCTAAAAGACAAGGCTCCTAGGAAGTGAAATACCATTTTCCATCACCAACTTCCTCCGTACCTTCAAAGAATACTTCTGAAAACAACACTCTCACAGACTTCCCTATCATACAAAACATAAAAGTGGATAGTTCTGCCTGCCACTTTTGAAGCTCTCAACTATTTTACAAAGTGTGTTGCCACTTAAGAAGTTTGGTTTGCCATGGCTTCATCCACTGATTTAGTTCAAGGTGATTTATAATGATTTCATTAGTCTGTCTGTAAGACATTCCTGTCATAAGACTTAGGAGGAAAAAAAAAAAACATTGCATCAACTACATCTCAGAAAATGAAAAACTCTTCTCATCCACAAAGCCATTCCTCTCTAACCTCCTATAAATGAGTCCATAAAGGAGTCTATAAATGGCAGCTTGTATTACAAATGTCAGAGCTTGGAAGCCTGTTGACTTACTTTGTACACTAATTTCACACCTATATGCCTTTTTTTTTAAGACTAAGAATACTCCAAAAGCTTTATTATCTGCTTTTTGTGTCTTAGCAGACACAAACTAGAGTGCGTATTTACATTGCCTCTGCTTATATTTCTTTCCTATTAAAGTAAATATAAAGGTCTACCATGTGGTAGACCATGGTAGAATGTCAAAAAACATTCACATCAAAACAGTTTACAGAAATGTGGATGACAAGCAAGTTATATCTCTAGAAAATAATGGATGATGTTCACAGAATCAATAATCATACTTGTATACAGAGAATTAAAAATGTATCCAGTTATTTCTATCAGGGAAAACAATAATGAGACTGTACTCTTTTAAATTGTAACATTCAAATCTTCTATATTGAAACACTGTCCAATAATTATTAGACCTAAATAATATATTCATTCTCCCAATCTCTGTCAGAGGAAAAAAGAGAGGAAGGGAGGGAAAAAGAGAGAGAGAAGAAAACTAAGCCTGGACTTTTCTGACATAAGAAAAAGCTGGGAATGTAACTGAAGTAGCCATTACACCAGACTATGAATATGCTCAATCACAAGCACAAAATGACCTCACAGCAATGATAGACAGAAAAACCAAGAACAGGAATCACAAAGCTTACAATCTCCTATGTATGTTTTTAGAGGCAGGGAGAGAGAGGAAATTCAAAGATTAATGCGAGAAAAGGTACTATTTAAATCTTTATTACTGCTTTATAAAAATGCATTGAAATTCAATAAATCATTTGTCTTGTACAAAAACAGTATCACCCTTTATTTTAAACCTACCTTGATGAAAGACTTGTATTACCTCTCATAAGACTCCAACCAATAATTCTAGAACAAAGGACAAATATTCTTTATAGCAAAGCTATTCTTCTAGGGATAATGTGCTAAGGGGAAGAAAGTCTTTTCTCAGCCTTTTCTTGTTCCCTAAATATCCTCCTTCTCACCTCCTCCTCCTCTGCCTCTCTGTTTTATAACTGCAATAAGTTTGACATGTGAAACCTAAAGAAGAACCCCCAGAGCTTAGCTGTCTGATCCTCTTCTTTACTCTTTTCCTAGAAGCAAGAAAACAGTTATCT
Organism: Xerus rutilus; assembly: GCA_028644305.1. Lineage (NCBI taxonomy): Eukaryota > Metazoa > Chordata > Mammalia > Rodentia > Sciuridae > Xerus > Xerus rutilus. The sequence goes on from CM053400.1 coordinate 139,281,874, forward strand.
TCTTTTAATATCTTTGGAACTTATTTGCTATAAAGTTTAAAAATAAGTTAAAAATCTCAAGACATGTAAAAAGCTGATCTATTTTTGAAAACTCAATATATGCATACATACATATGCTGTATTCTAAACTTTTCCTTTATGAACATACAGATATATACAAGGATATGACATTACTTGTATACAGTTAGAAACCTGTTTAGTTGTAACATTACATACAAATTTAAACAAAGATGAAACAAAGATGCTCTTATTTACAATAATTGTTTTTTTGTGGGTTTTTTTTTTTTTTTTTTTTTGGTACTGGGGATTGAATTCAGGAGTTCTCAAACAATGAGCCACATCCCCAGCCCTGTTTTGTGTTTTATTTAGATACAGGGTCTCACTGAGTTACTAAGCACCTCGCTGTTGCTGAGGCTGGCTTTGAACCTGTGATTCTCCTGTCTTGGCCTCCCAAAGTGCTGGGATTACAGGCAAGCACCACCGTGCCCAGCTTAAGATGCTCTTATTTAATAGTGCCTAGAACTTAGATGACTAAATCATAGATACAATATAAACATCTTTGCTACGAGAAAAAAATATATCTCAACTGAAATTATTCAAGGCAAACTGAATTTGTCAGAGGTTGAATTCATAAGATTTCTGAAAATATCTTTGTACTAGCTCTTTTTGCTCCATCAGAATTGGTTTTCAGGAAATACATTAATGAATTCATAGATCAATATGCAAATGGCTAAAACATCATTGTTTCACAAGGTATCTTGGTCAACAGTGGGCATGAATTTATATAATAATAAAACAACATTTATCATTCAAATATCACAATGGTAATTCCTGAAGTGTGACCATTAATAGAAGTATGACAACAGAATACTTACACACACACACTTGCACACACACACACAGAGTCACACATACACACTTTGCTTTTAACCCTAGCTCACTGGCTCATAAATCCTCACAAAAACACTGGCGTCCAAAGTGCCACTTTCTATTATAGTTTCTACCATGGATTTTCTGTGAAGCTTGTGGGGAAGTCATGCACACAATTAGATCCCCAAATTCCTCATCTAAGAAATAACTGATCTATATTATAGTAAAGGTTTTCACATGGAAAATAACTAGGGGAGCAAAGAGCAAATTGTTGGCAATTTTCTGTTGCATCATCAAATAAGACAAAAATGTTGTTGGAGGAAAATGTTATTCATTTATCCCTCTTGAAAAATGTATAAAAACTATTAATAAAAATTATTAATATGCATAAAAATGTCCCCAAATTATTGCTTAAGCCTGACTTTAAATCTCTTGGCTCTGTATTTTTCTCAGTCACAACTGCCTCACTTAGTCTAATTTCTGTTCTTTGTTATATAATATGTGCAAAAAATGAAGTCCCTGCTGTGTTTGTGCACTGAGATTTCACCCCTGTACTCGTGATAACTGTCTCCAAATAGATAACAACCCTGGAGTACAAAGCACACTTTAATATCCTAACTCACCCAGGGATGCAGAAGGAAAATAAAAGAGAAAGGAAAGCAGAAAATAGGAAAGTAATCATGCATGTGTGTGAGACAGTTGGAAAAGCAGAAGAGGAAAACAGATAAAAGGCAAGAGCAGAAAGAAAAAGAAAGCATAAATCAATTCAACTCTTTCAGACACCTATTGCTGAAGTCCAACAGCCTTCTCACTTCTCTGAGGAAATCACTACTCTCATCCTCCTACCATCTGAACTATAGTGGGACCTGTCATTCATGGCCCCCGCAAACTACCTCCAGCTACAGGAATAGGCCATAATCCAAATAGGCTAATTGCAAACCTTCTTGGAGTTTCCACAGTAGACCTGGAAGTAAATGAACGTGGAGAGAGAATAGTTATTTTCTTACAGATGGGCAAGGGAGAAAGAGGTGCCAGGGGAAAGGAGATGCATAGCACATGGAGAAACACAATCTGAAAGCAAGAGGGAGTGAAGCCTATTAGTAGGAAGAAGAAGAGATGAGGCTGAGAGAGAAAGTTCTGCAAAGGTATCAGGCTGAAGACATCTGCAAGTGCCCCAAGGTTGCTTGGTCCACCTTTCTCAACAATCTGTGAACCGCATTAGTATTTTTCAGTACACCTCCTCTATTGCTCATGGTAATTCAAATTAGTTTTTTCTTGTTGCCTGAAACCAAGAGTTGAAAGTCCAGTGAAATGTCTAAACTTCATCAAAAATAAATTAATCACTATTGATTATTTTGTTCAAAAAACAATTTTTATCCTTCTACCACCACTGTGGTAATCACTGAAATACCCTGCCAAGTCAGGAATCCAAACTTTAAAGGAAATATTAAGAGAGAAAGAGAAAGAAAAAGAAAATACATTAAAAATCAAGGAAGAAATGGACAATACTGAATAGAGAAACAGATGACACAATGCCAAATATCAAAATCCACCTTCTTGTGATTCTGATAATGCTATTTCCTAACCATCAATTTTTTTTTTTAAGGTGCTGGGGAGTGAACCCAGGGCTTTACACATGCAAAGCAGGCACTCTACCATTTAGCCCCTCACCATCAATCTTAATTTAAAGACAATATACAAAGATTCTAGTATTAATTATGCTGGATAAAACAACTAAGATTTTAATTGTTTATAAGGTTAATTATTGACAATGGTGAAAACCAATGGGTCCTCATTTCCCTTAATGACAGAATAAAGACAATTATGCCTAGTATCACAATAATTATTTAACATTGCTGTGGAAAAACTAGATGATGCAATTATCTGAAAAAAATGAATGAGGTAAAAAAACAGAAAAGGAGGCAAACTTACTTTTAGTTATCATCATGTACGAGAGTGCTCAAGAAAATCTATAGAAAGATTATATGAAACAATATGATGATCTAATATGACATAACTATTTGAAAATTAATATACAAATCTATGATTTATTTTTAAATAAAAATCACTTGGTAAAAAAAATACCCAATAAAATACAGAATAAAATTTAAAAAAAGGAATGTCACTTGGTAAATACAGTAAAGTTCTCATCCTAAAAAGCAATGAAAAGGAAGACACTAACTTCCTATTTGCAGAAAGCTGCACAATACCACTGAAGGAAATGAGCAAAATAACTTTGTATTTTGCCAGAAAGATTTAAATAAATAAGTGGATAAAACTGCATTTGGAAATAGGCTGACGTGTGAAAATTAGTGTTTGATAAAGCTATCAAGTGAATCAATGAAAATGTCATAAAATGAATCACTTGTCCTGACTTGGCTTTTTCCTATATCCACACTCCTGCAATATACTTGTCCTGACTTGGCTTTTTCCTGTATCCACACTCTTGCCATAGCCTTGTCTTAGTCAAAGTGTATATCCAGCTCCTCTGCTTTGGCCTCAGCAGTGAACAACTTGCTTTAGGCAAATGAATAGGGTCAAAGAGATCATGTGCCATTACAAAGCTAAAACTCATCAAAGTGCCTGCTAGCTCTCTCGTGCTGTTTTTGGCACTAAGGAAATGTGTTTCAGTTTACCACTAGCTCCAGAAACATATGAGACAGGCATAACAGCAGCACTGCCTTAGCCACCCTACAGGCAGCAGAGCTGTCCTTGACCAACTGCACATCCAGGAGATCCAATATGACTTTATTCATATGCCACTGCACATTATAGCTGCTAGTTCTCAACAAAACCTAAGCAATATACAGGAAAAGGAAAAGATAATGCTGAAGCACCTATTAGATAATTTTGGGAAAAATTAAATTTGATTTCTAATTTCATGGCCTATACTAAAATATATTTTACATTGATCAAAGTATTATATAGAAAAAAGGTGATTTTTTAAATGAAAGTCTGAAATGCTGGAGACCTGAGTCATGATACAAAACTAGAAGTCATAATGTAAATGACTAATCTGAAAAAGCATAATAACAAAATCAAAACAAGTTTATTTTATTATATATGACAGAGAATGGGCCAATTATTTTAATTCACATGTAGCCCTTATAATCACTAACAAAGAGATGAAATGAAGAATAGTAGAAAGAGGAAGCTCTTAAAATTTAAAAAAAAACAAAGAAATGGATTAAAACATATATATATATATATATAATACCTAATATTACTATTAATTTAAATTTATAAAAATTTAATTTTCACCCATCAGATTTTAAAAAAGTAAATATGGAGATGCAGAATCAAGCATACACAAGCATGGTTGGTAAATAGTAAACTTATGTCATTGGGGGTGGCAATTTGGCAGAATCTACCAAAATTATAAATCCATGATGCAGCAGTTGCAATTTCAGGAATTTTATTTGTTAGATAAACACATATGCTTAAATAAGCGTATTGCATTATTTTTTTTTATAACAGAAATAATCCGGAAAATAACCTCTTTGCCTACCAAAAACACTATGGTTAAATAAATTACCAAGTTCTAAGTTGTCATACAAGTATGAGGTTGTTTTATCAGGACTAATTAAAAAAATCCCCAAAGTATACTGTTAATTTTTTTTAAGTACAAAAATATATACATAACACATTTACATTAGGAAGGACGGAAGGAGGTCTCTGTATGTATGAGTGTGTGTAGAAAATTTCTAGAAGTTATTCAAATAACAAAAAGGAAGAAAACTATGTTTTAAACAAATTGAAAGGAACATGCAACCACTGGACTGATGGCTAGCCCCAAACAACATGCATAGTGTGTTTTGCCACTCTGTATATCAAGCTATGGTAGCAGCCTTGTCTTTCCTGTTAAGTGCATAAGTGATCAAGGGATTGTTTAGGATTCAGAGGCTGCCCTTTTTCTCTTCCTAAGTGAGATGGAATCCAGATAGTGCATGTAGCAACAAAAGAATGAAACATGCTTTATTGTCCCTGTTTGCATCTTGCCCTTCACCAAAATAAAGGTGTTCAGCAAAAGAAAGTCTACCAAATTGTTCACAGTTCTTAAGTACCTTCTTCATGGGTCTTCAATATTGTGTTTGTGAGCACACAAAAGATTATCTAATTTTCATGTAAGCAATTTAAAATAAATTCAAATTATTGTGTGCTTATTCATGCTTAAGGGTTTTACATGCTAATAGATACAGCAGTTGACAGCTCATCAACTTTTTATCTTCTCATCCATGTAGCTAAAAGAAGGATGGAAATGAATTTCACTTCAGTGAAATACAAGTAAAACTGTTTTTGCTCTTTCCTGGAAACTCTTGTGGGCAGCTGCTATTCATTAATAGTAATAACTCCAACTGAAGTCACTGAACTAGAACAAGCTAAATTTCTCTTGTATTTTCCCTTGGTGTTCTTATATACACCTCAGAAACCCACATCAATGTTACCACACTTTTAATACCACACAAAAAGATATTGAGATATATATATATATATATATACTATTTGTGAATAAAGATAGAAAACATCATTTATAACAGAAATAATGATGTAACATGAGGGGATGGATGAAAAAAATCTAGATATCCAAGTTGCTCACTAGTTGACTATTAATCACTAAGAAAAATACAGTCCTTGAGTATTTGAAGTTAATATTTTAAAATATTTTTAATAAAGTAACTGAGATAAATGTAGGATACCATATTGTCACTCAGTATGGGCTAAATACTTAAGAGACAAGATAACTACTAAAATGGATCATAAAATACCAGTTTTACTAGAAACTAACACCCACAAGTAGAGATGATATAATCCTTTCATCCCTATATTACAGCAAGTTTGTACCTTTTGCATGACAATGTTTGGCTCAAGGAATACAGGTTGGCCAAGACATATATACACTCAACAAGACATTATAATTTACTGTGAGAAACAGATATGAATCTAGTATACAAACATCTTGTACAAAGAGTATTTGTACAGGCATTTAATTGGCTTTAATATACTGAAGTTAATAATATACTCTCGGCAAGAGGAGGAAAAAATATAAAAACTATTTCAGATCTTTTAAATATCTTTCCTAGCAAATGTGAATTTGGTCTACCTGATTCCAGAGAGAGGAACACCAAAATTCAAAGGCACAAAGAAACAAAAGAAGTTGGTACTTAGCTTCTTAGTGTCCATGGGTCAAGTCTCAGCAATAAGTCATTTAATAGATTTTCAACAGTGAATTTAAGAATAAGCCTTTTGTTTTACATAGACAAATCAGTGTCTAAATCTGAAGTATGTTCAAATACTGATTATAATTGTGAAAAAATTATTCTTAAAAGGTTATTATAAATACATAATGGGGGCATTAGCTGGTGGAGGTAAAGTTAGAGATTTAAAGAAGGTCTAATGTTTATTCAGAGCTTTAAAATATCTGCAGAAGTTGGGGAAGAAATGAAGAAATTAAGCACTTGGATAAGGTGGGCAAATACTGGTGTATCTGTGAGAAGAAAGGAAAAGAATGTAACTGCGAGAGCAGAGAATCACAGAGTTTAAATCAGGAACCTCTGGTGTTCTAGAACTTCAGTGTCTGCTAGATCAAAACCATACTAATAAGGCATTATCTGCCTTTCTGCTCTCATTCGCTTGCACCTGACAATCAAGTTTATCAGAGGCTACATGCTTTGTAATATTCTGAGTGTAGGCTAGATATGAGAATCTAGCTATCTTTTAAGTCAGATAATAAAGTATTTGGAAAGATGTGAAACAATTTTACTTTACTTAATGTTTTGGTAAAGTTTGCTTTTCATAAAATAAATTCATGAAACTTTATTTTTCATAAAATATGCAATTATGATACTATAACATTAATGTTCTGATCTTAAATGAATTTCTAAGTAGATGTTTTAAAAATTTCTCAGATTTATCTAATATTATAAATATAGATTTAAATCACATACTTGAACTCTTTGAGCTTTTATTAATTTTTAGGAGTTTACAAGGAGGGTTCTTTAGCTTGAGAACCCAAGCTAGATCACAGGGAAGACATGAATTTGGAGCAATGAGCTAGAGAGAGGGATGGGGTATGAGAGTGAGAGGCCTTGCTGTGTTTGGTATGATACAATATGTCAAGACAGGAGCTAATAGGGAGCTCAAAATAGGGCTCATACTAAAGTAGACATAAGATGTGAAAAGATGAGATTTACTTGACAGGAAACATGGCAACTGATGAGAAATGTGGGTGAAGGATGGGATTCTGGAGGACTGGAACCCAGTCTTGACACGTACACCCATGGGGTAGGTGGTTCCAGGACAGCAGAGAAAAACACTGGGTGAGGTAACTCAGGGGAACGGACAGATCAAAACATTTGTCACTGCACACAGGAAGACTGGCTTGTCTGTGTGGGCAGGTAGACAGAAGAGAATACAGGTCAGAGCTGAGAAGAGGGATGCAAACTCGAGATCAAAGGTGGGAGTTGTCTTCTAAGAGGTATTTAAGCCGTAGGAATCTGTTGCCCAATCCAAACCAATCCCTGATCAACCCAATAGTCTACAGTTAGCATTTTATTTCTACAAAATAGTGTCATAAAGACTGCAACCTATTCTTTTTCATCTAAGTTTAGACAACAGCATATGTACAGTTATCAGCAGTTATCATTAGGTTGATTACTATATAGTAAAAACTAATTACACATTCATTATGCTATTTTAACATCTACACTGAAGTAAAATTTTATAAAAAAAAGAAACACATGTTTAAAATGTACCATTTGATAAGTTTTGACATTCATGTGAAACCATCATCATGATCAGGAAAATCAACATGCATACCACCACCAAAAGTCTCTTTTAGTTTCTTTGTATTCCATTCCTTCCACCCTCCTACCCTCATCCCTCAGTCCCCACGCAACCACTGATCTGCTTTATATTGCTATAGATTAGTGTCTATTTTCTATAATTTTATTTAAATGGAATTATACCATTTGTGCTCTTTTTGCCTGGCTTTGTTCACTCACCACAATGATACTGGGATTCAATTTTGCTTTACTCTGTATCAATAGCTCATTCCTTTCTATCACTAGATATCATTCCATTACATGGACAAATCAGTTTATTATCTGTGCACATGTTGGTGGACATTTGGATTGCCTCCAGGTTTTAGACAGCCTTTAACATTTCATGCAGTGCCAGTCTGCCAAAGATAAATCTTTCAGCTTTTGCATGTCTAAAGAGTTCTTTATCTTGCCCTCATACTCAGAAGATATTTTGTGTACACTGAAATATGTTAAATACAAACTTGAACTGAGTATAGAATCACGAATTGACAGTGGATCCCCACCCTGCCTCCTCCTTCTGGTATTTTCAAGATGTTACTCTTCACATTCTTTTTATCTAGACATCTACTTCCTTTCTTTGTTCCTCTACATGTAAGGTGTGTCTCTTTCACTGTCTGCTTTTAGGAGTTCTGTCTTTATTACTCACTGGATTGATTCCATTAGAGTGTGCCTTGGGGTAGTTTCCTTCATGTCTTTTGTTCTTGGGATTCATTGAGCTTCTTGTATCTGTGAATTTGTATAATTTCCACCAAATTAGGAAAAGCATCTTTATTTGTGTCTTCCCCTCTTAAGAAAGTTGGACTACATATACATCAGGGCATCTGCAGTTGCCCCATACCCATTAATGTTCTGTTCATTTAACATTTAATGTTCTGAGTTTCACTATGGATTGCTTCTATTACTGTGACCCAAAGCTAACCATTTTTCTTTCTTTTAGTAAAATCTAATCTTCTGTTAATTTCAAGTTTATTTTTCTTCTCACATATTATAGTTTTGATGTCTAGAAGTTCAATCTGGTTTTTATTAAAAATATCCTCCATGTGTCAACTTTTGAGCATAAAGAATATAATTGTAATAATTGCCTTAATATTCTCATTTGCTAATTCTAACATCTGTGTCATTTTTGGATCAGGTTAAATATATTGAATTTTCTCCTCATTATGAGTAGTGGTTTTTAGCTCTTTTTCATGCTTGGTATTTTTTTTATTGGGTGCCAGACATTTATGAATTTTACCTTGTTGGGTACTGGATATTTCTGTATTCTAATAAATATTATTGAGCTTTGTTGTGGAAAGCAGTTAACTCACTTAGAAACAATCTGATCCTTTGAGATGTTCCTTTTTAAGATTTGCTAAGCAGAACTATAACACTGTTCAGTCCAGGGCTAATTATTTCCTACCACTAAGGCAAAATGTTTTTGAGTATTCTGTCCAGTGCCCTGTGAAATATGAGGTTTTCCAGTCTGGCTGGGGCTGGAGAAGCAGGCAGTACTGCCAGCCCTTCCTGAGCTGGCATTATTCCCTTTAATCCTTTGGGCTGATTCTTCCCAGACCCCAGGAGTTACATTAAAGGAAGGTGCAGAACAGATCAGTTACCAACAGCATTCTAAAAGGGAATTCCGGGAGATCTCTCAGGCTTTCTCTTTGCATATTTCTCCTCTCCAGTACTCTGACCTGTGAACTCTAGGAACATTGGTCTTCCTGAATGCTCAGCTCCACTCCTTGATTTGCCCCAACTCAGCCTGGGATCTATCATCCGAGGGCTGTGGTTAAACTTTCTCAGGGTTGAACAGTGAAAGATAGGGCTGGGCTTATTTGTCTCCCAGTTCTCAGCACCTGATGGCCAGTAATTCATGAATCATTATTTCACAGACTTTGTCCATTTTTTTTTTTAACAATTTTGAGGTATAGGCTTTTTTGTGTGTCAAAGAGGGAGGAATAAATTAGGAGTTTTTTACTTCATCTTTGACCAATATCCCTTAATCTTACAATAATCCTTAAATTGGGCATCATCATCTCTATTTTACATTGAGGCACATAGTCGAAGACTCAGCTCGTTCAAATTTACACACCCTGTAAGTGACACAGCTATAATTTTTAAGCACTTGTTATAAAGCTCTCACATATAGCCAGTATGATATCCTGCCCCTAGAGGAAGTGAGAAAGTAGCCAAACAAATATTCAACACTGAGAAAGTTTGTAAAATCGACCAGAGCTTTAACTTGGTTGGTTTAGAAACAGTTCTCCTGTGAAAGATGAATGAATAAATTATGAGTCTTAAAAGCTACATAGAGTAACATACATAAGGCTTAAAGATTTTTTTTAACAACCTTTGGTCAACCACAAAGTTGGGAGTTTCATTCCCTCCACAACAAAAGCAATAACCAGAAATCAGGCCCATGGCCATAAAATGGGAGGTACGCAGTAACTTTTTGAGTGACCTGATCTATCTCTGAGAAATGTCTCTTTATGTTACAACTAAATAAATATTTTTAAAATAATAAAGTAAGTCTGTTCCTTGTAGGTTCTACCAAAGTCATGCAAAATATAAAATATAAAAAATATAAAATGTATAAAAATATACCAGTCATGCAAATGCAAGATCTCATAAAACATGTCATTTCATAGCCACACACTCACATCCTCCCCATCAAGGTGGTCTGATGGAAGTTTTCCGATTACATTTTTCTGTGATGTTCAATTCTTTTAATCTTAGAACATAATCACATTTTCCTGGATCCTTTGAAAAAACACATTTAATGATAAGATGCATTACAACAAATGATGAAGAAATAACATATCATAACTGATGTAACACTGTATGTAAATTCAGACTATGCCAATAATGATTAAAAATATCACAAAAGGCATTGAACAATGAAACAATAATAATTATCAATTTTGAATCAATAAGATCATCAACTGCCTCTTCAGGTTTACTTCAGTAACCCTCTTTGCTCCGGAGACATATAGAATTTTCATTGTGCACATTATTTCTTTTTAATTTGGAATACAAAATATGTTGACAATGGAAGTGGATCATGCTACCCTTACTGAGAAGCTGGAAGTCAATTCTCATTTCCATTGACTTGGTGAGGAGTCCAGGCCCTAAATCCAGCTTGCCTGCTTTGATTCTATGCTACTCCACTTTAATGCTTCATAGCAAAGGGGCCTGGGCAAGTTCCTTATCCTCCTTGCGCCTCAGATTACTCACTTGTGAAAGAGAAATAACAGTGCTAATTCATAAGCTTATACTGAAAATTAAATGTATTAACATATATAAGATATTTTGAACACTAGGCATGTAGTGCGCAACCATTGTTAATTATTCTTATTACTATTAAAATAAAGCATAGAAATAAATTCCAAGGCATTTTTATTTTACTGGTTGTCATGAGGTATCCCCCAAAAGCTCAAGTGTGAGACAATGCAAGAATGTTCAGAGGTAAAATGATTATGAAATCTTTCCAAGCCCTTCTGCTATGATGTTCTGTCTCACCTCAGGCCCAGAACTACAGAGGACACTCACTGGGAAAAGAACCTCTGAAACTGTAAAGCTAAACTAAACTTTTCTTCCTCTAAGTTGTTCTTGTCAGGTCTTTTGGTCACAGTGACAAAAAAAAAAAAAAAAAAGCTGACTAAAACACTGGTCATCCAGATGTTTTTCTAATGAGAATGCAATGCCAGAATATAGTTGTTTCTAGACTGCTGGTTAGCAGAGGGACTGCAAGAACTGAAGGACCCACCTATTCTTACTTAGGAGGAGGACTGCTTGCCATTGCCTCAGTGCTGCCATTATATAACCTGTGCTTCAAACAAGCAATGGAGATCATATATCTATTATATAAATGGTCAAAGCAAGGCACAGTCTTCTTAAAAAAATCTTGAATCTCCCGTGGAGCAAACAACCTCACTCAATCCATCACACAGGAACAAAGCATAAACTACATGAGCAGAGCTGCTGCAATATGAGAAACACCCAAACCTCCAGAAAAGATTTTAGCCATAACCGGCACTGCTCTTGACTTTAAGTTGTTTCTCAGTTGCATGCAAACCACTTGTTGTGTAAGCTACTTGAATCTATTCTACTTTATGTATAATGAAAGAGGAAGGGTTGTATATGTGACTTCTCATATAATTTTCCCAGCCCGGTGTCTTCCAATATACCTAAAATATGAAATCCCTCAAGAGCCCAACTAGAAGAAACAAGTAGGATCCTGAAATGAAACAGCCTGGTGATTATTTTAAAAAGGAATGAATGCACACATATTAGAAAACTAAAACAAAAGCAAATATTTGTTATGTTCAATTCTTTTAACCTTAGAACATAATCAATTTTCCTAGATTCTTTGAAAAAACACATTTAATGGTAAAATGCATTACAACAAATAATGAAGACATAAGATATTATAACTGATATAATACTGTATGTAATTTCAGGCTATGCCATATATGGGTTAAAAATTTTGTAATGATTAAATATCACAGAAGGCATTATAAATCAATATAAACCATTAGCACAAGGTAGGAATGCAACTGTGAAAAGTTCATATGGGAGAATGCTATCACCGGCACCTGTCAGGGTCAGAATGTGTCAGCTGCATGCAAAGGCACATGCCTGCAGTTCACTCATGTCACATAATGTGCATGCAATTTGGGGACATGACATGGAAATTTGGGGACATTTGATTGAGGTGTCCAGCTTCTCCTTAAAATAGGGCAGTGCATTCTGCCTTCACTTAAGGTGGCTAAAACAATATTGTAAAACTCTATCTCAGTAAATTGTTATTTGCATTTGATTGGTCATTTGAATAAATCACTCTAAAAACTCTCTCTCCTGGAAATATCTGCTTGTGGGAATATTATTTATTTCATTTATCCATATTTCACTTAACTGACTAGATTAAAAAAAACTTTAAAAATATGAATGGTGCTTGTGAGTAGGTTATAGTATGTTAATTTAATGCTGGCATGTCCTAATACACTCACAAATATTTTTTGTATCCCTCTCCTTCCACCATATAGTAATTTTATATCTATAAAAAGTAATAATCTATTCAACTGGAAATGCTTCTGAAGTTCTTATTCAAATTAACCATACAGCATCATATTTTAGTAATAATTTCTAATATATTTTTATAAAAAGGAGATTAGGCAAAAACTGTATTTTAAAATTTGCTTTCATTGTAAAGTAGTCATTGAATAAGATCCTAGCATACACTAAACAAATAAAATACTTTTAGTTTCATAAGTTGTTAAAATGGAATTTTTGAGCAGTGGGTGCTGGTATACACCTTGTGATCACAGTAACTTGGGAGGCTGATGCAGGAGGCTTGCAATTTTGAGATCAGCTTCAGCAACTTAGTAAGAAGTTCGGCAAATTAGCAAAATCTTGTCTCAAAATTTAAAAAGAAATAAAAGTACTATATTGTAGTTCAGTAGTAAAGCATCCCTGGTTTCAATTCCCAGTGTCAAAATAAAAAAATAGAAAAATTAATAAAAATAAAATAAAATTGGAATTTTGCTACACATAATCTAAGAAGTATTATCACATTAAGTTTATCCCACCGCAAATCTGTAAGACCATCATTATTTCATTAGTCATTTTTGTTTAAATGGGAAAACCTAAAGTGAATGATGAACTCATGTCAATGTATAGTTTCTGAGCTATTCCACATCTAAAAACAAGAGAAATATATTTCAATTCTGTATCATAACATAGCTGTATCATATTTTCTGTATCATATTGTCATGCTCAGAACTTCTTACCCCAAAGAAGTGATAAATTTCCTTCTTAGTTCATCAAACATGTAATTACTGGCATTAAGTGGCTTTCAGTAAACCCAGATCACATCTTAAATCATGAACAACATGTTCAATGATTTCTTCAAAAGTCTCTATGATTGACTATGAGTCATTTTAAGACATCTGATTGCACCTAGCATCCTTGATTTTAAACCTAGTTCTTTCAAGCCACTGGAATCTTTAATAAACAGCTCAATGGCTCCCTCTAGCATCTTTTTATATACTACACCCAGAGGTCACATTTAATGAAAGGTTAAGGGCTTAAAGGAGACAACTTTGACTCTCAACGCTGAACTTCTGCTATTTGGCTCATCAAGATATTTCACTAATCCAAACCCAAGAATGCACAATGCCAAATGATTGTAGTGAAACACTAAGACAATGAATATCCATTCTGAGTGTTAAATGACAGGAAGCAACAATCAAATATAGTTTTAAGAATGACTTCAAAATCTATAAATAACATTCCCAAGAAAAAGTGAATGAAGGCAAAAGAAAATCTGTTTGCAACACATATTACTTATCCTTTTAGCATGGAATTTTTCATTGTTCATATAAGCTGCATATTTTATAAAACAAATGAAATCTAATTTTTTCACATTCAAAATAAAATGTGTGGTAAGGAACAAAAATAACCCTCGGATAGCATGTGCCAAAATTATTTTCCACAACAGGCAATCGTAGCATACAGTATGAGTGCTTCATTTCACTATAAAATATGTATATATATTTGGATAGATAGATAAATTTGAATTATGAGACACTCTCCCACAAAAAATTCAGCTAAGACTCAGATTTTGAACTTATTCCAACTTGCCTTTTTATGACTGAAGTACCACTTGTATATGATTTTTTTTTCCAAAATAACATTAAGCCATGTTTTTAACATTAAATTTTAAAAGTTTGCTACCTTGGCCAAAAATTGATTTTCAACTTACATATCATTTTCTGCCAGTGTTTTTACGACTCAGCAGAAAGCTAGGATTATTTCCAAAATGAAACACCCTTTTTCACTACAGATGATAATACATGTTAGATATGTTATATATCCTATATTTCTTCATGATATTCATTTTTAGTATGTGTGGGGGTCAACTATCTACCTTTGTGAACTAAGTTGTCCCCAAATTTACAGGGTAAATATTCATATACACCTCCAGCCATATAAACTAAAGTTTAGAGGGTAAGCACTATAAAATTTACCAAATTTGTAAATGACGTTAGTGTCCATTTAATTCAATATTCACTTTGTCAGATGAAGGAATTAAAGAAATTACTTGTCCAAGTTAAAGCTATGTTAGTGCAAAAATCTAAAGCTGAAGCTCATATTCTTTGACTTATGTCCATTATAGGATCTTCCTCGCCATCTTGTCATTCCCAATGTTACATGGACATGATTTTTTTTAATTCCTTTGTCATTGTAGGAAACGATATTCAATTTTCATCCCTCCTCTACAAATTAAAAACAAGAACAAGGATATACCAGACCTGGCTAAGTCATGTATTGAATCCTATCTCTGCTATAGAGAGGAAGTACTTGGGCTTTGAGCCAATTAAAATAAACAGGCCCATTGAATCATAAAGACCTATTTATTTTCTATGGAATTAGAAAAGATGTACAGATTTCAGCAAACTCAGACTTGTAATAGAAGGTGTTAGCTAAACTTGACATTCTCTGATAGTAACAGATGACAAGACAAAATGTGCAAAATCACATTCCTGAACTAAACTGTCTAAGAAAAATCATGGGAAGAAAATGTACTGATATTAGATAAGCATGGTTGAGTTTCAGTACATTACAATTTTAAAAAATGAAAAACAGAGTTAAGTAAAATCTCCCTAGGTCAGTGGGTGTGTCCTAACCTGATAGACTTTTATGTAATTAGATGTTATGTCAATTACATCTGCATCAACGTTTGTTTTCTATCAACAATAATGACACAGAAAAAGTATTGAGTATTTAATGAGGTGAGGACAAGCTCTAAGTTCTATATATACAAATACCTATGTACATATGAAATACACATATACAATTGATTATCAAAACAACCTGATAAAGCAAGTACTCTCAATAACCCCGTCTTACAGATATATAAACTGAGGGTCATAGAATAAATTAATTTGCAAGTAAAAGGGATGGGATTAGAACCCATGCATTCTATTTCCAGAATGTGCTCTTTATTACTATACTGTCCACAATGAGAAAGAGACTGATAGATATAATTTCATTCAAGATAATTAAGTTGAAATGGAAAAGCAAAATGAAAAATAAATTTTCTCCATTTAAAATATCTATGCTGAAGGGTCTGAAAGTTTCTAAAGGAACATGAAGAAATAAATCTTTCTCTTATAACATTAAATAAGTTTGACTTATTGATTCAAATGTTGCATGGATTTTGTTGTTGTTGTTCTGAAAAAATTCCAACTCATCACCTACCAAATGTCCTAAAACAGGTACCTTTTAAATAGCTGGGATAGGTCAGCAAGTAGAATGAATGTATATACAATAATTGAATAATCCAGCTCAGAGAAAAGAATTATGCCTCTGTACATTAAAAGTTTCTTATATTAATAACTAAATATAATAAGAAAAGTAGAAATTTTAGATCTACCACTTTTACTTGACTCCAGAGACAAGAAAGCTGCATTGAACCCCACTCTATCCTTACTTTATGGGAGAAAAAAAACTGAAAAAGAAAATTCAGCTATATAGAGAGGAACATACTTGACCTGTGTTTTCTGTGGATTTCTTGGGTCAGGGGGCATCAATCACAGGAAAAATGTACCTCACCTGCCTATGTGCACCTGCAAGAGTTTCTTGAAAACTCTAGATCTGGTAAGACCTGTCTAGGCAACTCTGAACAGAGAAGGCATAGCCAAGGTGGGGATGCAGTAGAAGCTGGAGAACCTTAGGATCATCAAGACATGTGCTGTACGTGCTGGAATTTTGGGCCTTTAAAAACACTTTAAACTATCAGCATATTTGGGATGTTTTGTTAAGCATGCAGTCTTTCTGCAGATAAGAACCTTTATGAATTAGTCACTCAGCTCCTGTTGTTGATCAGTAATAAGCTGCTACAGTGGAGAATTGAGGGATTCAGTCAGCAAAGTCCCTGAGACAGAAAGAGGTATGGTGTTACCCATATTTCCATGAGCATATAAAATAAAGCTTTTTTTTTTTTTCTTTTTGCAGTCCTGGTGATTGAACTCCAGGGCTTCGCACATGCTAGGCAACAGCACTATCACAGAGGTACATCCCCAATCTGAAATAATGATTATTTTTAAGCAAGTAGAAAACAAATGATAAAGAGAAAACAGTGTCTCAATATAAAGCATTTAAAAATCTGTAAAATATAATTTTTATCTCTGAAATATTTCATGATCAATTACTGCCAAGTTTATATGCAATACAAAGCTATGCCCAAAACAAGCAAGCTCAGACCTTCTGGGTAGATTCAGACAAACCAAAAGCCAATAAATCCTCATAAGTTATAAAAACATATTTCAAGAGAAAATTATGAAATAGTTACACTCACGATTCATAATATATTTCATAAAATATCCATTTGGAATCCAGAATCTCTCTTCTTTCATTAATTAGGTATAATAACAGAATCAACTTTTGCTTCATCACAATTATTTTGTCACAAAGCATTACCAACTTCATACTTTGATACATCCTTCATTCAGGTTTTCACCTGTTTTCATTTCAACCTCTAAAGACATTTTAAATATTTTTCCTCAATATAAATGTGTGCTATTGTTTAAAAACGAATAATGAATGTTGTTCTCATATTGAACATTAGACAAACTATCAAAGTTGATGGCAGTTGTTACTATTATTATTATTATGACAAATATCCATCACAAAAACATTTGAAGTATACAAAAAAAATCCCAGAATCATAAAAATCTCCAGTACAAAGTAACTATTTTAGAGATAAAATGATTTGTAGTTCTTTGTTAATAATTTAGCTGCTTCTGACCAATGAACATCTCTAATCAGACTGCTGTCCAATGACAGCAGTTTTTGACTTTTACTTAACATTAACAATATAACTCCTTTGCATCATGCTAATGATAACACACTGGAAGAACCACTCCCAAAAAGGAGTCCAGTGATATACAAAAACCTTTATCTACATAAGTATATACTGAAAACTTAATACTTAAAAATGCCTCCACCTAAAGTACAGGTAGAGAAATGAATTGAATGTTTCATAGTACTACTCTATAGTATCTAAACCTTTCTATTAGAAATGTTCCTTTTTACTTTAAAAAAAACGCAAAAAATCCAAATGTCCTCTTTATCTGTAACAGACTTTCATAAGCATATCGACAGTTTTCTCCCACTCTGATAATTGAAAATTCTAAATGTTTATTGTTTCTAAAATTAGACAGGAAAATGTTAACATGAATATCTCTATATAACCCTCCCAAAGGGGAAAATACAGGGTTAAACCCCAAATCATAGAGATGAGAAATAAATTGTTAACTTCAGGGATGAATAAAGCACTATCATCTTAGTAGTCAGCATAAAAAGCATCTCTCTGAAGCTTTGTTCCAACTATAATAACTTGGTGTACTTACCAGAAAAAATTATGATCATATGGACTTCATGCATGATTGATACTATTACTGTTTATTTTAAGACTGTCCTTGAGAATCAATCAAATAAAGCATTCCCACTGTGTATGTTTTGCAACGAAGAATGAGGAACACAATATAAGTGCCTCTTATGGAGAGGAAGTAATAGAATATTCTTTCCATTAGTGTTTTCTATCAAAAAGAAACATCTAATGAAAGTGAACCAGGCAGAAACTCATGTCAGAGGACCTCCTGTCATCCTACTTCTTTATAATGTTTGGATTTTTATAGTATCTACTCTTATAATTGAAAAAAAAGTTATCAACACTCACACGAAAAGCTTATCAATCCAACCAAGGAAGTGAACAAGAGCTTAAAAAACTACTTGGGAATAATACAAACTATGAAACATAATCACCCATAAGTCATTAGAATATTCTCTTAGTATCAAGTAAGCTTTTTAAGGTCCCAGAAGACCCATGAATCTTTTATCTGTCATTCTTTAAATCTTTGTATTTGTAACAAACATGGGTGAAATAACTGAAATACTTTAAAATGAGAAAATAACTCTTCTCCATGAACACTTTTTTCACATACCCCTTGAAAGAGAAGAGATAACTGGAATTAAAAATTGTCATTTTTAATAATACAACTTTTTCTTGTATAATAATATTTGATTGAGGATTCCAATATAAAGAAATTCAATCTATGTTTAGCCCCACAAAGGAAACCCAGTAGTAATTAAGACAATGATGTTATTCCAATCTCAAAAGCAAATCAAAGACTTTGCCAGGGCAGGTAGACATCCATCCAGGTTCCCCTTCCCTTCCCATAGTGAGCAAGACACAACCTAACATTTAAGTTGTAACCACCTCTCTCACGCCCCACCCCACCACCATCTCCACCACCAACAATCCGACAATAGACCCTACTGTTTATAAATTATAAATAACAACTCACCATTCTCATTCCTCCAGTCTATGAACTAATTATTTCACTTCAATATTAAAGTCTTGAATTAAATGTTAGATACAAAAATCTATCTGTATCACGCAACTTCAAAAGTTCAAATCTGCCATCAAGAAAAGTTTGGACTTTCAGCCCTTTGCCATTTCTCTCTCTTTTTTAATACAAAACAAAACACACACTTTATCAAAGGGTTAAACTTTTAGTTTTCAAATTTGTATTTTTGTGTAATAAATCGATGCTTAACACCTACAAATTTAACTCATTTGATAATGGTTATTACCTTTTTAAATACTTTGTTTCTGTACTGTTACTTATGTGGAGTCCTAAGAACAGTTTACATAAACATAGTTATATTCAGAATGTGCCTCCACACCTGGCATTTATTATGCACACTTTGTATATAAATCGGTTACATGAAGCATGTTCAAATACTGTGCAACAGGTCCTGCTATTGTGTAAACACATGCTCCCAACAAAATGACAGGAAGCTTTATTATATCAACAATATAAGGGAAAATCACATTATTCCTTATAAACGTAACCATAATTCTTCTGAAAATCAGAAGGCATCAGATATAATCAAAAGGAGTAAATTTTACTAAAACCCTCTTACTGGCTTTGCAGCCTACCGAACATGTAATAAATTTGTGTCACAGTCCAGGTGTATTCAGGTTCCCGCTGATTTATTGCACGTTGCTGGCTGGCTTTAGTGCTGAGTTGATGACAGGAAGAGTACTTTGGCAGAGGTCTGACAAGTCCTTATCCTTAAGTTCCCTTTTGCTTTGTGCCTTCTGTTCCCAAAGCTATCATACTAAAACAAATGACAGTCTAAGACCTCTCAGTTTTGCCCTGAGAGAGTGAAATCAAATTTAAAACACACCTCAGAACTATTACATGGGGCCACGTTTATTTTCAATTGGCGGGGGAGGGGGAGAGAAGACACTTCAAAAGAGATGGATTTCATGTCCTCTGTGTAGCCAGATCTAGTTACAGTGTATTAAGTTTTGTCTAAATGAGAAAAAGACTCTGTCTACTCAAGTGTTTTATCACAAAGTAATGTTATTAAACATATCAAGTATTCCCACGTTCTCCTTTAGATTCTTTTATTTTAACCTCCTTTGTTAAGCACCAACCACCGTCAGGAAAATTTCAGGAACAATACCAAGGCAGCACATGATGCCAAGCAATCAATTGTTTCCCGAGCTGTTTATCCATCACAAACTCAAGCTTCCTTGTTAAGCCACACGTTTGCTATAAGTAGGGCTTCACCTCTTCCTTGGGTAAGAAGCCTGGACCGACTACAATTGTGTCTTTGAGCGCGCAGCATCGTGCTTTGTGCTGCTGGGGATAACGGATTCTCCGTCTCACACGCATCCATCACCTAAGACACAGGGAAACTCAACAAGGGTTTCGGCGGCTGCAAGGGAAACAATGTGTTGAGACCCGGCTGCTCTGAGCTACAAGGATCCGAAGAGTGAAGGAAATGTTTCAGGGATCAGCCCAGGAAAGGGAAGAGGAAGGAAGCCCTTGTACTCTTACCTCCACATTGAAATACTGCTCCGTTCCGCAGACTGTAGCACATAAAATCCAAATCAAGGTTTGCAAGAAAAACACCCCCGAAAGATGCACGAAATCCGACCGTCTTCCAGTGCTGAATGTGAGTAAGATCATAGTGAACTGTGCTTCAATGGATGGACAAGCTCCCCTTCTTTTTCTCCCTCTTTCCCTCTCCCTCCCTCCCTCGTTTCCTTTCAAAAAAAAGTCCTCGGGGTGGGTAAGGAGCCTGCAGGTTCACCCACAGCCGGGCAAGGGGAGGAGACAGAGGGGCCCCCGCGCTTGGCAGCCGGGAGAAGCAGCGGCAGAGGCAGGGTCAGCAGCAGCTCGCGTTCACCATCCTCGGGGGTCCGTCACCCGGAACGTGGCGCCCAAGTTCACCCGCGGTTCCGACTCAAAGCTCCCAGTCGCAGCCGCAGCAGCAGCAGCCGCCGCCGCCGCCGCCGCCTCCAGTCCGTGCGTCCTCCACCTCCTCCTCCTTCTCCTCCTCCTCCTCCTCCACCGCCTACTCCGCCGCCGCCGCCACCGCCCCCAGCTTCTGCGGGAAGGGCCTCCGCCGCTCCTTGCTCTCTAGCCTCTGCTTTTCCTTCCCTCTTCTCCTCGCTCCCCTCCAGAATGTTCATCCGTAATCTACATAACTCCTCCTTCCTAGGGTCTGCCGGGCTCCCAGGGCCCTGGGCACGCGGGTTCGCGCGCGCGCGCACGCGCACACGCACACACACACACACACATACACAGACAGTCCAACACACACACACGCACGCACGCACACACACACACCCAAAAGCATACACAGCCGAGCCACACGTACACGCGCTTCTTAAAGGAGACGGCTCGTAAAGGCTTCCTGGTTACTGTATGGTGCCCTGGAGATATCCAGCCTGTGAGAAGGGCCTAGGTTTGAGAAGAGCCATCAGTATTACCCACCCCTTGTCCCCACGCAGACACTTAGGAACCTGGGCGGCTCCATCCTTCGATCTAGTGCCACCACCACCAAGCATCTAGACGCAAGTGCGCCCCTCTCCACCCTGGATTTGGGTGGGGCTCAGGCTGTGTACCCTGGTGGATCCTGAGGAGAGGCCCAGGCCTGGTCCTGAAGAATGATCTGCATCTTCACTGGAGCCGCTCTGGAAGATTAGGGGCGCTAGGAATCAGAGGGAGCGCCCCGGTTACTGTGCACTGCTTGGGAACTTGGGTCAGTTGCCAGGGCTTGACCAAGTTTGGGAAGCTTGAGATGGAAAGTCCCGAGCGTCCAAAACTTTACTGGGGTCCTCCGATGCTGTGTCCTGTTGTCTCCCTGAATTCTGTCTACCATCGCTACTCTCTGCCTTCCAGGCTAGGGGAGTAGGCACTGGTTTTTGGGTGGGGGACTCATCAAATACAGAAACGGGAATGAAAATTTGCTTTCCAAGTGAACGGTGGACAGACACACACGCACTGGGGAAGGTGGTCCTGGGTGTTAACAAATTATCCGACTGAAGGGGTGGGGGCTTTGGAAAGAAACCGGCTACGGGAGCCAGAGGAAGAACTGGATAAAGGAGGATAGGGAGCAGCCTGAGGAAAGGCGAGTAAAGCAGCTGGCAAGGGCGGGAGGAAGAGGCTGCGCGCAGACCGAGCGGGGGAGAGGCTGGCGGGAGCGCGGAAAGCTGCAGGCGAGAGGGGGAGGTTTCTGGCAAGAGGCTCAGGCGAACGCGGGCAGGGGAACTTCAGAAGAGGCTGCCAAAAAGGAGTGGAGCTGCAGCAATGTGAGGCAGTGGACAGGGGAGGCAGCAACCACCAGCCCTTGGCAGGTGATGGTTTGACTAGAAGAGAGAGGAGGAGGGGAGAGAGGCGGCATCTGTTTGGGGGCAATGCCAATAAATGTGCTTCTCCTTGGCAGCCAGCAGAGGGGAAGAGGAGCCCACGGGAAAGAAAAACCGGCGAGGCGAAGTTAAGTATAAGCGTGTTCCAGGTATGACAGCTACCTCGGTGGGGTTGAAGAGAGGATTGACAAAGTATATTTCATGAATGAGTTGGTAAAGCAAGAAGAAGGATTACAAGAGGTCATGTTTGGTAAGCAAGGAAAACATTGAAAACTAGTTTGCCAAAAAATGTATTGGATGGTAATAATTTGTATCCTAAAGAGAAAAATGAAAAACGTGAGGAATGGTACTTTACAGCTATTGTTAAAATTAGAAAAGAGAATACTAATAAATATATGTAATAAATATATTACATAAATATCCAACATATATATAACATATTCATATATATTACACACATATAGATACAGATATAGATATTGATATATCTCCAAGTTGATCTAAGATTCTCAGGAGTCCTCTGATAGTTTGCCCTGTGCACAGCATGTGCCACCCACAAAATTATTTTGATGATGTAATAAAAAGCTAACATTAAAATTTGCAGACTATTTCTGGACATAGTATATCATTTAATTTATACAACATCCCTGAAAGTTTTGTTTTCATCTTCCAGATAAAGAAAATGATGGAAATAAAAGATAACTTTCCACCATATCATACAAGTGACAGAGCTCAGAATGGTGTTTTCTGATTCCCAATCATTATATTTCTTACTATGTTCTAGTGATTTTCCACATAAAAAATTCACTCCTGATCTTAATTTTTCCTCACAGGTTGAGATGATTCATATAAAAGAAACAGAAGACAACATGAAAACAAGGTCATTTTGCAGAAATTGTCTGGTGTTTTGTGCCAATGTAAAGTGACAAAATGTGGTGGGGCATATTTATCAATAAATCAAGAATTATTATCTTTTGTGTGCATTATATCTAGCAAGGTGTAAAATTAGAAAAAATAATGCCAAAAAGTTTAAATTCTGTTTCAGTCCTTGAGATAATATTAAAGAGGAAGTGAAACAAATTTATACAAGATATACATGAGAAAACAATTATAAATGGTGAAGTCCTTGCTAAATGAGCCAGAATACAAGACTTCATTAAGGAAGTGGAACACAGATTGGGTATTGCTAGGCTGTCAACAAGAAGAGATTTCTCACTGTAATAAACTTGTCAAAAAATAAATACAAAACAGAGATGCATTAACAGTACGTGTGGAGTACAAGGTGAGAAGGAAGGCTTGCAATGAAATATTGAGTTAAACCTTGATCCAATTGGCAAACAAGGGTAAGATATCTAGTGAATAGGTATCTAGTGAATATTATTTTCAAAATTATGCATGGGATTGCCCAAGAGAAGGGACTGGGAACAAAGAGATAACAATTGAAACAAGATTTTCATCCAGCCACAAACCCATCAGACCTAGACTAGTATGATGTCTTTGGAAGTCGATCCTTTCAAGTGGCATTCCTATGGATAAAAACTCCATTGAAAAAAGGAAATTCTAAATTCAAAAGATAATAACAAATTTGTGATTAGTAAGAATAATAAAAATTTCAATTTATTTACAATTGTTTTATAAAACTTACACTGCACATTCACTGATGAGCAAAGAACTAGTAAGTGTTTAAGGTTCTAGAAATAAAATGCCATTTCACTTCAATGATGGGGCTCAGAAGGATTCATAGTCCAATGAGGGAGACAGATGTAATAATTATTATAATTCTGTAAGGACTCAGGCACTTACTTATCTTATGGAAGAAGTAGTTGATTTTCCCTGAGGTCCTTGGAGAAGGTATCATAAAATAAGTGATTTTTGAGTGGAGTCTTGAATAACGAGTGGAAATTTACTAGGCAGATAAGAAAAGAGAGGCTATTTTAGACCTGTATGTAGTGGAGGAATAAATATGCAGAAGTGCACTTGTGGAACTACAAATAGTTTGTCAAGCTACATGCTAGGGTATGTTTAAAGCAAGGTCAAGGTCAGAGGTTGCCTGGATGAGTGTACAAGGATAAGATCAGGTAAAGTCTTTTGTGCCATATTTTCGGCTTTAGACTCCACCAAGAAGGAACTTTTAGGAGGAAATAGTCTTTACCGCCTTTGTTGAATGTTTGCTGACTTTTTGGAAACAGTCGCCTTCTAGAAGTTCTCATGTGTTTTGCCTCATCTGTTCTACTAAGTGTTTAGTATATACAGTCACTGTAGATCTTTTATCTGTATTTGTCTCATAAATCTGATGCAGCAATGCCCCACATGGACTCAGCTGGTTACCTGCAGAAATGTAATCACTTTCTTTGTTGGGTGACTTTGCTGTTTCATCTCTCATCTGTTATCTATGCTTATGTCTTAAGGGCCCAGAATTATGAGGAATTTCCTAATCTCATGTCTTCGCTGTTGTGAGCTTCTTAATAAGTAGTCTTCACAGAAAGGAAGTTGTTTTCCTATCCATGTAAGTTAAAATATAAAGTATCATCCTTCTCTTTAGGGTGTTAATGAAATCTTTCCTCACAAATTTTGCCTCTTGCTGTGTATGCTTTTGGTAAGATACTTTTTGTCTTCTCAGAATTTCACAAAGCTAATAAACAATCTCAGAATTACATGTGACTAGAGAAAACTGAATCCCAAAAAGAAAAAAAATAATAAAAAATAGAGTAATTTCCCAAGGCAAAGGTTTAATGGCAGGTCAATAAAACATTACAGGGGAGATAAGGGATCTGAGGAAGTAAATGATACCTGTATCTCTCAAAAGGTGAATGACAGATACTTTAAAGTGAGCATGCTGGGATATGGGAATGATTATAGCTACCTAAAATAACATTAGAGGCAAAGTATGTATTATAACTATCATTGAAACATTTCTCAGTAAACTAGAACCTTCTAAATGAATTCCATAGTGTGGGAAATTACAGAAATTGCTCATTCCTCCATCATATCAA
Organism: Xerus rutilus; assembly: GCA_028644305.1. Classification (NCBI taxonomy): domain Eukaryota; kingdom Metazoa; phylum Chordata; class Mammalia; order Rodentia; family Sciuridae; genus Xerus; species Xerus rutilus. Next base: position 139,307,274 of record CM053400.1, read on the forward strand.
TTTATGTGCTTTCTTCCCTATTTACATCAGTTGAAATTGCAGTGCTCTTTTTTTTTTTTTTTTAATTCAGAGAATATTGAAGTAGTGCCAAGCCATTGGCATCCTCTGTTCCTACAGGGGGATTGTGTATATAGATAAGGCCCCTAGAGCCTTGTTATTTAAGGTGTTCTGTCTGAGGGGATATTAAGTCTTAGAAGCTTGTCAGAAATGCAGAATCTTTGGTTCTCTGGCGATTCATTTCATGGGAATATTGAGATGCACTGTTGTAAAGTTTGCACACTGTCGAGCTACTTCTATTGTATCCACTACCTTAATGTTATTAATGTTGTGCTCTATCTGAAGTTGCTGGCCCATTTCAATCAAGAGAATCCTTATGGTACTGAAATATTGTCTGCTCAAAAATATAATTTCATGGACTGAATTTTTTGACATAATTTATAATTTTGGGTGGTATGATATTTCTTGACAACCTATTTTGTGCAAAAAAAAATCTCTCCTGCTTGATAAATAAGAAAAACAGTTTGTTATGATCAGTGCCAATGAAGATAGTATGAATTTTTCTTCCTTTTTCATTAATTCATGGTCTCCTTTTCACCTCCATAATTATGAGTATTTCCCCAAATTTGGTCTCCTACTGGTTTATGTATTCATTTATTTCTTCCACTAAACATTCATTATCAAGTGTAAAATACCAAGCAACTGAAGATGTAACAAGATACATGTGAATTGAGTTAAGATAGAGCAATTCAGTATGGTCAAGTTCTAAGATATCTAAGAATGAAGTCTTGGACTGTAAAGTTGTTTGCACTTGGCATTACTATTGAAAGAAACAAAAGCTAGCAGCACAAAAAAAGAAAAACATGATTTTGATAAAAGTGGCTGGTAATGACTTCCAGTTCCTTCTTGTTTTCATCACAGAACACTTGAAGTTTGGAAGTCCAAGATGGCTGAGATATATGAGAAACCCACCAGGTGAGAGAAGAAAAGGAACAATGGGCTTATAGCCTTACAACATTAGGCCAGGGGTGGGGTCTTGTAGGTTCCCATAGTTATGTCTATCTACTAGATGAGGCGATTCTTCCTGCACTTCAATAACCTTCTTCCCAATGACTGGGGTCTTTATAGCACACGCTGGGATTTGTGGAAGCTCAAACTCTAACCTGACTCTTCTGCTCTACTATCTTCCTAAAAGAGATTGTTCCCTCTAAGTTTTAATATTTACTTCTACTCTGTTGACTTTAGATCTACATCCCCAGGCTTAAATTCTATGATCTAGAATTCTGATCCTCACTTTTACCTAAAACTCAGCATGTCCTGAATCAAGTTCATCACTCACTCAGATGGTATAGTCCTTAGTTTCCCCATTCAATATAGACCCTGTATTCTACCAAGCTTTGAATTCCTCTAACTCTAATATTAAGTTATGTTCAGTATTCATTCTGTCATCAGTAGCTGCCCTGTCTCTTTTGTCCAGCACCACTCTGATTCATTCCATTACCTGCACTGCAGTTAATCACTGTCCCTTATAAATTCATACTTTCGTCATTTCATGGCTAGCTGCTACAGCTGTGTATCCATATATTCTATTTTGTATCCAATTAATCTTCATACCGTGTCCTTTGAAATCTTTTACTTTCTTACATATTTTCAAAATAGACATAATATTTACAAGTTGGAAGGACATTTTAGGGTCCTCTTCATCAAACTCCCCAGTCTGAAAAGTACATGGAGGCTCAGGAAGATTAAGTAAGTCATGTGACTAATTGACAAAGGTTAAAAAAAAAATTCACATATAGTTTGATTTACAGCTGATTGCTTCACTCAAGGAAAGAGATTCATTGTCAACTATTTTGGATATGGAAGAAAATACAATAAACAAACAATGTAATTTAAGAACTGGTTTCATTGCTATTCTACCAGTGCCATGTAAATAACTTTGTTAAACCAAAATTGAATAGTATTCTGGGATATCGATTATGTCATGGTTTGGCAAGGGGATGAATGATCTGATGAGAAAAGACATTCCACTGATAAAATGGAGAAGATGGTTGAGAATTCCATAAAACCCTTCCAAAGCATTAGGAAATACATTGTCTTTCTTTCATTTTCTTCATCTATACAATAGGTTTCATATTCTTTGAATAGTTTTGAAAATTAACTGAGATATAATATGTGGAAGCTTTTGGAAATCTGTAAATGCTGAACAACTTAAGAGATTACTATAGCACGTGGCTATTACATACTATCAAACAAGAGACAGGCAGCAAAGACTCACTGACACTCTAGTTAACATTAAGAGTAAAGACTCAGAACATTCCTCACAAGTTATGTCGGGAAGTAACAAGTGCTATGTGTCTAACTGTTATTAATAGAAATGATAAATGTTTTATTTCATAGCAAAAGAAAAGTAGCTATAGAATGATAGACTTTACCATTGTTATCAAAATATAATTAGTCCCTTTTGAACTACTGCAGTGTATAAAATTCATTTTTTATTACTTCTCAGGTAAAGAAAAGAAAATGGAAGACAGAATGGAAATTAGATTGGAATTCATTAAAAGCCATAAGATCACAATGAAAATATATAATCTAAAAGTAAATATTTTATATTCAATTAGAGACACTGAATTGGAATCAAAACTTATAGAGTTCAGAGAAATTTTTATGAGCTAATTTCCAAGAGTAATGAGAAAATAAACATTCAAGTGAAATGTCCTTTTTCTACATGTTAGAACAAAAGCAAAAGTTAATTAACCCATTTAGTACAGTTATCATTAAAGGAAGGACAGTGTTTTAATTAGCTTTCTCACTGCTATGACTGATAGGACTCAACCAGAACAAAATTAGAGGAGGAACAGTTTATTTAAGGGCTCACAGTTTCAGAAGTCTTAGCCCATAGAAGGCCTTTCTATGGACTCCATTCCTCAGGGCTTGAGGTGAAGCAGAACATCATGAAGGAAGAGTATGGTAGAGGGAAGCAGCTCACATGGTGATCAGAAAGTGGAGAGGTCTCCACTTGCCAGAATCAAATATATACCCCAAAGCCAGACCCAGTTCTCACCACCTCCAGCCACACCCTATCACTTCAATTACCACTCAGTTAATCCCTATCAGGGGATTAATTCACTGATTGGGCTAAGAGTCTCACAGCTTTATCATTTCTCCTCTGAACCTTCTTGCATTGTTTCACACGTCAGCTTTTGGGGAATACTTCACATCCAAACCACAAGAGACAATAATAAAACAATAAGAAAAGATATCAGATAATTAATTCCAGTATATTTTGTGTTTTCATTGTATATATCATCATTTTGAAAGTATTGATGTCAAATTTAATTTGATGCTGGAATAGGTAGAATTGTCTTATGTTGCTGCTTATTATTAAGAAACTTAACACAATAATGAGGTTAGTTTCCTTTTAAATCTTTCACTATCTGATGGTTTCTCCATTTGTTGAGGAGTGGGAAGTTCTAATGGCCCAAGAGTCTAGTAAAGAGTTACTACTTATACACAGGTATAAAATCCTCCCACAGTAATCAATTTCCATATCATGTATGTTAGATTTTGGCCTTTTTGTATTAATATCATTAAGACGTCTGTTTCTGTTTACATTGGATGGTTGTGCTTTTATGTAATCATTCACAAGGCCATTGTAAATTATAGAGTAATTAATGTCTACAAATCCAGATGTTTATGTTTTAG